>BSBK01003511.1:230000-917500 GCA_027943335.1 Chamaecyparis obtusa | reverse complement strand
AATTTTAAAAGACTCCTAATAGGGTCTGACCCTTGACAAGGTCACTATACTAAACATATTGTAAAGCAACTCCTAATAGGGTTAAGGATCTTCTAGCAAGGATCATAAAACACTAGTACAAAATATTAGTGGGTGTCAATTCCCATCAGGGTTTTTACCTATTTGGGTTTTCCCATAACCACATTGGTGTTATGTGTTGAGTATATATTTCTTATTTGTGTTGATGTTCATTTCAATACTTAATCATTCAAGTTAAGTTTAAGAATAAATAGAAAAGATTAAATTAAGTGAACACTGATTCACCCCCCCTCTTAGTGTTCCTATTCCTAACAATTGCTATTAGAGCTCTGGTCCTCAACAAAGAATTTTAACCACTTGAGGAGATCATGGAAAAAGTAGAAATGAAACATCTAAAAAGAAATCTTGAAGCTGCTCTTGAAGACCTAGACAGATCTCAAAAAGAAATTGAAGAACTAAAAGAAAAAGTCAGTGATGCTCAAGTTGTCATCAAGAGCCTAAGAAAAGACTTGAAAGAATGCTCTACCAGTGATTTAGGGATAATGATCAAGAATCTGAATGAAGAAAATTCATCCCTAAAAGAATAGATTGAAGAATTGGATGATAAGCTAACCAACAATCAAGATGTCTATGATGAACAGATCAAAGAGAACCTTCAACTGAATAAAGAATTGAGGCAAGAAAACATGAAAATTTTGGAACTAAGAAACAACAAAGAAAGCTTGGAATCTGAATTGAAAGAGGCAAAGAATCACATTGATAAATTGCACACCAATTTTGATTTGATAGAATCTCAGTTATATGAAAGAAGACTTAAAGGAGATACTAACTATATTGGATACAATGAAGCACAAAACGAGATTGACAACATGTGAAAAAGAATGAAAGCACCAAAAGACTCCTCAGATGCTAAGGAGACTAGAAGTCAAACTAAAGATCATGTTGAACCATCCAAGAATGAGTGCAAGCTAGTAGATCAAACTTTTTATGCATGTAACAAGCATGGACATATTACAAGGAACTATATAGAGGTAAGACCTTTCAATGGTTACTGTTATTCATGCAATAAATTTGGTCATAGAGCTATAAATTGTAAGACAAGTCAGAAGAAAAAGACTCAGCATAATCAAAGAAATCAGAATCAGCCAAATATAATAAGTTCTCATAATGTTACATGTCTGATATGTAACTATATTGGTCACTCAACTAGACAATATAAAATGGTAACCCATGTCAATGCGTCGAGGAATATAAGGCCTCCAGTTATTTGTCACTCATGTAATAGGTTGGACACATCTCAAAATTTTGTAGATCAAGAACGTAGAGTCAGGAAAGCCCTAAAAAGTGAGAAGACTCAATTTTGGATACTGAAGGAGAAGTCAAGTTTATGAAAGCTTCAGAAGATGTGAGCTTGATTTGGTTAGAGGCAAAGAAGGATAAGGTTGAACAGAATGTATTGGATGCATCCACAGTGGATGCACCCTCTACATTAGAATGAATGGCCCTCAGGGTTATAGGGGTAGCTAATTTAGCTCTAGACCCCTACGCAATCGGTATACTCACTCTCAGAGTATGCACCTTTGGACTTAACCTTTTGGAGACTAGAAGATTCTATGTGCAAGAGCGCACTAGCCAATTGTTTGTAGAATGAAAGTTAGAAATTTTTAGTGACAGCTTAGTTTACACGACAAGCATTAATGGAAAAATTTCTACTTTAAAGTACACATAAGTCTATAGATCTCTCATTGCATTCAATTTCAGAGTGATTTTAGAGCAGACAAGAACTAGCATTTGATTGTGAATAATTGCAAAATGATTCATTAGTGATTAGCAATGCATTTAATTAGTTGTAGAAGCCCTAATCCGTCGTGCCGATTCAGAAGTCTTTAAGATCATTTGGAAAGTGATATACAAGTAAGTAATGGCTAATCCCATTGTATTTGATGTGGTGGACAAGAAGAGATATGTGTTTAAGAGGCATCTATTTAAATCCACACTAGACGACCTAGAAGGTGCATTCTTCCACACTCCCATGGGTGTTATGCATGTGGAAGACATTAGGGCATACATATATTGCAAAAAGGAACCAGTAGGTTTGGAGAATAAGAGAGCACATGGAAACAATGATGAAACCTGATAAAACCTTCATGGATCAGGATGCACAGTGTAATAATCATCCGATAGTGGAATATGCTATGGCATATGAGTTCTACAAATCAGAATGGATAAAGATCCTACTCAGCAGGATCCATGATGACCTATTTTGGATAGGTGAAGTGTTAGTTAGAATTATAGGGGACCTAATTCATGAGATGACAAGCCTCTCAAGGATAGTCATCATTCTTCCAGCAGGAAAGGATGTGAGAAAACTTGTTGAGAAAACATGTAAATCAAGGAGTGATAGGTGCAGAATGACTATGCTCCTATTGATAAAAATGACATCAAATTGATGTCCATGATACTGGGATACAAGTTCTAGCACAATAGTAGAGTAAACAATGTGTCAGTGGCCACCATTCTAGTAACAATAAGGTTGGTAAGAGAGAATGGAGAGCTTAATCTATGTCAGATCTTGTGTGCACAACTAATAGACAACATTAAGGCCATCAAGCATGACAAAACCAAGATATTTAGGTTTGAGTCTCTAATAATCTACATGTACTTCCATATTATTGGAAAGGTGTCTAATTTGTATCTAGACAAATTTGTTCCCACAATGCCCTAGATATCTCTCAAGGCATGTGTTAGAGCTTTTTCTTGTAAAACCAAACTTGATAAATGTATGTGCTGGGTTTTTAGATCATGAACTCTCAAGTTTGCAAGAAACAGTCTAATTGATGAGGATTGGATAGAATCATCCTTCTGGTTTGAGCTCCACAGGATGCAAGCGGGTGTTGCCTATATGAATTACTATATTGTAAGTAAACTTTGAATGGTGGATTGTGTTCTTCACTTCTATGCTATCAATCTTTCAACTTATCTCAATAAAACATCACTACTTTTCAAACTGCCCAGACAATCCTGATACAAAGGATAGCAATAAAAATTATAAATGTGATAGCATAGCCCAGTGGTATAAGGACATTCATCCTTCTTTTTTTGAGTTCAACTCAAGGAAGGGTAACCTTTTGATTCTCTCTTGAAGGAATCACTAATACGAACTACACCACCTAGATACAGTCCTTTCACAATAGGTATGAACTTAAAAACAAAAATGTATAGGTAATGAAATGAATTTTAGTGTTTCTAAAGATCATGGAAGATAACTTGCATGAAACAAACACTAAACTAGTGCCTAATCCAATGGGAAAAAGAGTCTAAATGCAAATCCACAAGGCTATCTTAGAAGAAATACAATAAAATGCCTTACAAACTATCTGCAACCTCAATAGCATGCCTTAAAGACTATTCTATCAATCCAATATTATTACTATCAAAATCTCTACAAATACATTTACTCTCTAAAATTGATAACAAGGATTTTAATTCTCTCCTTGAGAGAAACTCATAATCAATTTAAGAAGTTGCTTAACAACTGGTATATTTTAAATGCCTTACAAATAAAACATACAAGAGTAAACATAAAAGTAAAGAGACAACAATAATAGAAGACAGAAATTATAGAGTATTTGTATTAAAATAGACCTATAGATTACATATAAAAACTCATGCTCAGAAGCTCAGACACAAAATTTAGAAGTCTGCTCTATAGCAATTTGTACTTAGTTTTTCTATTATCTTTTCCACTAACTCCTCAAAATGAGGTTAAAACCTATAAATAGTTCAACCATCTTGGAATTCTCTTATCAATGAGAATGCAACAAGCTTTAGATGGTTGGAGCCCTAAACCTAGAAAGCACATAAGACAAATTACAATATAAGCCCTCAAGCGGTGGAAAGACAAAAATACTTTGGACTATTCTACTCTTGGCTCATTGATCATTGACAACTTTGTCTATCATTATTTATGATAGCTTCTTTGAGTTGTTGTGAGATATGGTGACCACCATTCTAGCTAACTTACACCATTCTAATTGATAGATTATCATCCCTAAGCTCTGAGATCAGGTGTCAAGTACTCCAGGTGTCCTCTTTATTCCTCGTCCAGGATATCAAAGTCAACTATAGTAGATTTTATCTTCTTGGGCCTAGTGAGCTCATCCCATGCAGTTATCTCTTCCTCTGTCGGCCATTTATAACTATGAATATGTTGTAGCTATGCCTTTTCTATTTCCCATCTGGCATCTATTATCAGCTTGACATTTGTGATGAATTTGGTGAGCTCTATATCTAATTTTATGGCTCCATCTAGAGTGATATTAAACCTTTCCATATCTATTTCATTATTTTCATTAAGAAATGCCTCTTTCCTAGGCAAAAGAGGATCAAAATCCAATCTCCATTGGTAGAGACTCTTCATTGCACCATCTCCATCTTTAATGGGAGGAATGACCTTGTTGCAATCTGAGCCAAACATGTCTATCTTAGCCTCAATGTAATTTGATTTTCCCTTAAATAGTGGCAGAATGGCCTTAACTCAATTTATTTCCTCATCCACTTGTAAAACTAGCTCTGGTATATCAGTTCTTAAAGATTGCACAGATGCTAATCTTTCAAAAAGTGGTGCCCTTACTAACCAAGTTGCATAATGGACATTCAAAATTGAAACATAATTATTCACTTCTACCTACAAACGAGGTAATTTGTTGTAAGCTAAAAAAACTATATCTACTTATCTTTAAGCACATCAATCCTATGCTACAAAATATTTAATAGGCTTTGTAGAATAGCCTCATTCTTTTCTAATCTTATTTTCTTAAGATTTGCAGCAACCTCTTCTTCACTTATATCTTTGTTCTCTAGTATAGCAGGTTGTTCTAGTGGTGTAGGGGTCATTATAGGTGTATTTATTATTTTTTGTTTTAAATCTTCTACAACTTTTTCCAATGCCTTTTCTTTTATTATTCGAACATCCCTATCCTTCGAAAGTGCACTGTAGTCCTCTAACAGGGAACCATACCTCTCTGATAATTGCTTTGTCTTATCCTCATTGAGCCTTGAAAAATGAGTCAGTACCTAAGATATCTCTAAATCCCTTGTATTGTGGATTGACCACACAATTTTGTCACCATCCAGATGTTATTTAACATTCAAAATTTGGGGCTTCCTATCTTTGGGATATAGGCTCCATAGAGCCAATGCAAAAATTTCTCTTCTTGATACTTGTCAAGGCAAAATAGAAAAACTCCGTCTCTATTTTTCCAGTACAAATCCCCTTGTATTAATGTGTACTTTTGAGCTTGTAATCTTAAGACTCTCTTTTGATTGTCAGTCATATGCTTTGGACATATGGCATTCTTGATATAATAGACATTATCAGCATAATATGGTTTGATTTCAATGCTTGTGATTGTCAGATCTAATATTCCTTCATTGTTAACTTGGACTAAATCCATGTTTTCCTTAGTCATTAGTTTAGCTAGACCTAGTCCTCTTACTAGCTTGGTAATGTGAATTTCTAAATTGAACTCCTAGATCCTAGTAATCCATTTACATCTTTTACCAGTAACCTCCGACTATGTGAGAACATCTTTCACTTCCGCATGTGGAACATATGCAATAACCTTAGCACACACTAGATAAGGCCTTAAAGATTTTACAACTTTCACTAATGCATATGCTTTCTTTTCCATCATTTCATAATTCAGTTTAGCAGCCTGCAAAGACTTACTAAAAAATGCAATTGAATGTTCAAAGTTTTCTTCATCCTTTTGTAGCAATACAGCAGCAATAGTATGAAATGATGCAAAAGAAAATAATGAGAAAGGCTTGTTGTAGTCAAAAGATTTTAATATTGGTGCCTCTTGAATAATTTCTTTGATTTTTTCAAAAGCATGTTGTGCTTCAGTAATCCATTGGAACTTCACATCCTTCTTAAGCAACTTGACTATTGGTTTGACAATTTCAAAAAAATTGGCAATAAATCTTCTAACAAAATTAATTTTTCCCAAAAAGGATTGCACACCTTTGATATTTTTTGGAGCAGTGACCCTTCGGATAGCTTCTACCCTCTCTGGATCAATTCTTATTCCTTCCTTAGATACTATGTGCCCTAACAGTTTTCCTTCTTTAACTACAAAGTTACACTTCTTTGGGTTTAGGGACACACCATACTCTAGAGCCTTGTCAAAAAAAATTTCAAGATGAGAACAATGATCTTCAGCTTTCTTTAAATAGGTAGTCATGTCATCTTGATAAACAACCATAAATAAATCTATTTATTCCTTAAATGCAACATCCATGGCTCTTTGGAATGTTTCTACAGCATTAATAAGACCAAATGGCATTCTAACATACACATAAGTTCCCCAAGGTGTTGTGAATGTAGTCTTAAATTGTTTAGATTCTCTCACCAACACCTAGTTGTATCCTGAGAAACCATCCATCATGGATAGTAATTCACAACCAGTAACTTTATGTAACATTGCTTCCATGTTGGGTAAAGAATAGTTGTCTTTCAGAGATGCAACATTTAGGTTTCTAAAATACACACATAAGGGTATGTGCAAGATCATGAGGGGCCAAAAAGTGGCGATGTCAATTCAAAACTTTGACAATGTAGCTGACGACTTTTTTTTCACCCGAATTTGATAAAATGAAAAGGGTATCTTAAGGAGATTATTAGCTTTCTATCGATATAATTGCTGTCAAATTTTGAATTCAGTAAGTAATTATTAGTTATTTCTAATTGAGCTACCTCTAAAGTGTTGATTTATATACTGATTGAAAAATGACTATAACTTTCAGACGGTATAACATTTTTGAAATCTAAAAAATGCGTCACATTCTATGCTTCACCTACTATAAGGAAAAATAAATAAAAATTGAATTTTGTAAATTTTTGAATGAGTTAAGGTGGTCAGACACGGGAGGTTTTTTATTCTAAAAATGTTGTAGCAAAAAATTCATAATTAATTTTTTTTTGGAATAAAATTACAAAAAAATATGTGTCACATCCGGGCATGAGTCTACTACTTATATATAAAATCTTATAATAAAATATTATCATTAGATTATGATTAAGTTGGTCAGACATACACCTACTTCTTATTTTGTTCCTAAAATTTTTGTACTGTTGCATTGAAATCTATACTTTTCACCAATCATACTAACTTTTTCTCAAAAAAGGCCTAGTATTTTAGAAACTACATTCAATTTTCTATAGATTCTATTCTTACAACTTTTTGATATTAGGTTCATAGCTAGTTGAAATTTTCACGTCAAGTTGACTAACCTTGATTTGCTGATTTTTCATTGCCACTTAAGGGCATAGTTTGGCCTCTCATGATCTTGCACATACCCATAACCTAATATCACCATTTTGCTTCTTAACTGGGACCAAGTTAGACACCCAAGTTGAGTGCCTTATAGGCTAAATTATCCCTATATCACTCAACTTGACCATTTCTTACTGCATTTTGGGGGCCAATAATGGATTAATAGGTCTATGTTTCTATCTAAATGGCTTAACATCTTTCTTTAATGGGATCTCATGTTGAAAAAGGTCTTCTCTATAAGATTTTAGGTCATCATAAGACTGTGCAAACACATGCTTGTGCTTTCTTAACAACTTGATCAAATTATACCTTATTTGAGGATCTAACCCTTTTCCAATATAAATCATTTGAGGTGTGTTATGTGATCCCAAGTTTACTTCTTCTAAATCTTCAATCTTAGCATTACTAGTCTTTAGCATGTGATCATTTTGACTACTATATAATGCTTTCAGTTTAGTTAAGCCTTCAGGAATATGATTTGTATTTAGCTGAATTACTTCATTTCCCAAGACCATATTTTTACCATTAACTTCTTCAACCAAAGTATTACAATCTATGAGCTGGTCTTCATAAGTGTTAAGGCATTGAATAAACTTTAAAATATCATGGTCATCTTCAAAGACCTACCAGTTGTAAATGTTGCCTAGAATAACTGGCCTACTTTTGATTTCTACTATTGATACTCCAGATAAAGTTACATCATCTCTCTTTAAAGCAACATTAGCTAAAAAATCAGCCATAATGTTTTTAGATCTTTCCACCCAACAAATATTGAAAGCATCGAATAGTTCAATTTGGTCCCAAATAGCATGTTTATACAATTTTAATCTATCATTATTGAAAACATACTTGGATCTAACTTGTGCTACTACAAGCTCAGAATCACCGTAAACTTTTAAACACTTTATCACATGCTTTATGGCAATATTCAATCCTAAAGACAATGCTTCATATTCAGCAGTGTTATTTGTACATTGGAAAGTCAATAGGAAAGAGTACTTGAAAGTGGTACCTGATGGAGATATGAATAAGACTCTAGCTCCTGAGCCTTCCTTTGAACAAGCTCTATCAAAATACATCTGCCATAATCCATTTTGTTGTTTTTTCAATTCTTCAATTAGTGGATCTGCATCTTCTTCTTGTGGAACAAGTTTTTCCACTCTAAATTTTTCCATATCAACATCCACACAACAATTCAAATCATCAGCATCAATTACTTCAATCATGTGTGGAGTCCTACTTTCTCTGGATGCTTTAATGTTGTTTTGATCAATATTAAAAGTTTCAAAAGACAAATCACATTGGATACTACCTCCCATTGAAGCACTCCACTTTCTAGATAGTAGCATTCCATACTGAGGTGGGATATCAACCACTAAGACACTCATAGTTAAAAGCCTATTTGGGTAAGCTGCCAACCTATAAGGAAATTATTTGATAGTACCAACAACTGGAACTTGTCTTGAATCCATGGCCTGACATCTTCCATGGGGTGTATCCACTTTTAATCCTAGAGACTTCATCACTTCTACAGGCATAATAGTATTAGAAGCACCTGAATCAATCATGCAGTTCTATAAGAGCTTCACATTTACAACTAAGGATAGAAAGATAGGATCAACTATTCCTGACACAGTAGTGACAACATTTGTATCCAAATAGATTTGAGGAATCTCAGAGATGATTTCCCCTTACTGATTTTCACTTGAGTCATTTAAAGAAGTAATGAATTTATCAGTGTTAGTGGCACTTTGGGTATTAGCAGGAGTAACTCCATTCACCCAACCTAAAGCTTTCTCTTTGTGTTCTTTTATTCTCATCATTTCTAGAAAAGGAACCTTGACAGTAATTTGTGATAATAACTTACCCATATCAACTGGGATATACTTTGGGTCTATTATATCTTGTCTAATAACAATGACCTCCTTGTTTTCTTCATGTTCAGTAAGGCCAGGGTGATCCTTGTTTTGGGTTTTAATCTCCTTTTGGGAAGAGATAACAGTTTCCACAAGGGGTTTAGCCTTCACTCTATAAGTCATATTAGGGGTAGCAAATGTGACATTTTTCCTGACCTTAGTTTTTTTGACAATCTCAACAGCTTTCTATTTATCCTGAGCCTGTTTCACATCCTTTTCTCATTTCTTGATGAATATACCAGTTGGCTTATGATTTCGATCACCTACCACTCTATTTCTTAAATTATAATTAATCCTAGCTTGGGTAACCATATCTTCTGTGATGTGTGCAATTTCCTCATTAGAAGGCCTTCTTAACACAACTAATCCTTCATCTCTCAAAGTGTTACACTAGACCCTATCTAATTGATCATCTTCCTCTTTAGAAAAGACTTGTTGATGATAGATCTCATTTCTAACTTGGGAACTAGAAACATCTCGACTCTCATCCTCTTCAATGGAGTCTATTTCATCACAAATATATGAAGACATCATCGCACATCCTTGATCATCATAAGACTCTTCATCATCACTTTCTTGTTCTCCATCCACAGAGACACTTTGAGCAACTGCATAGTAATAAGGTTCATGAGGTGATTGATAGACAATGCACCACAAAACATCCTCAATCATGTTCACTAATTTTTTGTGCAAGGGGTCAAGAGTTTTATCACTAGGTTTATCCCTCCTTTTAGAAAGTATTAGTTTTCCATCCTTCCACTGAGTGTTGTAAGGATAGTTCTACATCCTTGGTAACTTGTTGAAATTATTGAAAGATGGTTTGTCATTTTCTGCCACTCTATTATTTCTACTCTCACCGGGCTTCAAATCTTTTATAGCTTTCAAAATTTGTTTCAAGCTATCTTCCTCTCTTGGTTTTGTATCAAATTTCCTCGATTCTTTTCTATTTGAAACTTGAGGTTTATAGTTATCCCTTCTCCTCAATTTTCCTGATATTATCCTATTACTTTCTATTTTAATGGCTAGTTTGTAAGCTTCTGCAAGGTTTCTAGGGTTTTTGTCTCTCAAAAGATACCCCATCTTTGAATCAAAAGCATTTAAATAGGTGACCAAACATATTTTGTCATCCAACCTGATAACTTGTAACAATTTATGCATAGCTTTCTGAAATCAGACATTAAACTCAACAACACCCTCATTTTGGTTTTTCTTGATGTTGTTGAACTCATTCAACATGAAACCTTCATTATTCTTGTCTCCATACTATTCTTTAAAGAAATGCTTGAACTGGTCCCAAGAACTTATGTTGGCATGAGGTCGATTTATAAACCAATCTCTAGCATCTTCAGTTAGAGATTAAACAAAAAATTTCATGATCACATCATCAGGTTCTATGTTATAATCATCTATTACATCAATAAAACTCTTCAAGTGTTCCTCACAAGTGACTGCATTACTTCCAATGAACTTTGGGAGTTTTTTCCTAATTTCATTAGGGATAGGATTAGGGTATCCAGAGATTCTGTAAAAAACCAATTGCTTGTGTCTCTCATGAATAGATCCTATTTGAGATGGGCCAACACCTAAAGAGGTAGATGTTTGAATATTTGAAACAATGGAAGCCTTAAGGACAACTAATGAAGGGATAGTTTTGGAATTATTTACAACATGGGCACCTTGTACTAAGGAAGTGGAAATTGTATTGGTAGGTTCTAAAGACTGTCTAAGGAACTCAATTTTTCTTTTCATCTCAACTGTAGTAGCCTCTAGCTCTACCTTTTCTAATTCTTTAGCCAATAGTTCCTACTCTCTTTTGGCCTTTTCAAGATCAACATCTAACCTTGCTGCTTGATCTAAAGAAATCTTAGCAGGGTTTGGTTCACTAATTGAAACTCCCATAGCCTTTTGTTTACCCTTATCCCTTGGGTTTCTTATCTCGTGCATCTCTTCGATAATGGGTTGTTCCTTTGCTTGTTCTAGTATGGGAACATAATTTATAGCTTCATAATCCAACAATTGTCTCTTATCATAGCATGTCTAAATTTTTCTTCTTTCTCTTTCTCTCTATTTTGCCTTATTGCAACTTGTTCTTGGATCTTTCTTTCCAGTTCAAACACTTCCTCAAAAATTTCTTCAGAGTCTAGGAGAGTTGTTTTCGATGATGATTTTTGGGCAAGTACTTCCTCCTAGTGGTCATCAAATGCTTCGAGGCCTTGAGGTAATGAGGAGCCTAGGGGAATAGAAGGAACAAAGTCTTGTCTATTCCTACTTTGGCTTCTAGATCTTCTAGTATTTCTAGGGACTCCTCTTCTATGAGGTTGTGCTCTCCCTCCATTCTTTTCAGAGCTTGAATAATAATCATCATACTAATTTACACCCAAATCAATCGCTTCCTCATATTCTGATGTATTTCCCTCTTGAATTTCTTGAACCGGATCCTCTATCCTCATAATTCCTTTTTGTTTCCATGTGAAGGACATGTCATTTTTATTTCTCTCCCTCCTCATTTGACTATGCCTTGAGGTGGTTGGAAGTTCTCCTTCTAAATTTTCTTCTAGATGTTCTTTTCTCTAGGACCTTGTATTTCTATAGCTCATTGTGAAATAGGGGGTCTCTTAAAGAGCACTGGCATAGAGATTTTGTAGAGAGTCACCACCCAAATTGGTTGGGGATTTGGAGATATTATCCTTGGGAGAGTATACAAGAAAAACTCTAAAGGGACAAGATATATAGTGAGATAAAGGGATAACTCTGATCTTCAATGGTGACTGAATGGTATGAAATAAGAATGCCAGGAGTCAAACTCAACTTGAAATTGGTGTTACTTATGAATTTGGAAAAAAAAATTGTTCCCCAATAGAGTCACCATTTTGTTAGATCTTTTTCTTGTAAAACCAAACTTGATAAATGTATGTGTTGGGTTTTCAGATCATGAACTCTCAAGTTTGAAAGAAACAGTCTAATTGATGAGGGTTGGATAGAGTCCTCCTTTTGCTTTGAGTTCCACAGGACTCAAGCGGATGTTTTATATATGAATTACTATATTGCAAGTAAACTTTGAATGGTGGATTGTGTTCTTCACTGCTATGTTGTCAATCTTTCAACTTATCTCAATAAAACATCACTACTCTACAAACTGTCCAAACAATCCTGATACAGTGGATAGCAATAGAAATTATAAATGTGATAGCATAGACCAGTGGTATAAGGACATTCATCCTTCTTCTTTTTCTGAGTTCAACTCAAGGAATGGTAACCATTTGATTCTCTCTTGAAGGAATCACCAATACAAACTATACCACCTAGATACAGTCCTTTCACAATAGGTATGAACTTAAAAATAGAAATGTATAGGTAATGAAATGAAATTTAGTGTTTCTAAAGATCATGGAAGATAACTTGCATGAAACAAACACTAAACTAGTGCCTAATTCAATGGGCAAAAGAGTCTAAATGCAAATCCACAAGGCTATCTTAGAAGAAATACAATAGAATGCCTTACAAACTATCTACAACCTAAATAGCATGCCTTAAAGACTATTCTATCATTCGAATATTATTACCATCAAAAACTCTACAAATACATTTACTCTCTGAAATTGATAACAAGGATTTTAATTCTCTCCTTGAGAGAAACTCATAATCAATTTAAGAAGTTGCTTAACAACTGGTATATTTTAAATGCCTTACAAATAAAACATACAAGAGTAAACATAAAAGTAAAGAGACAACAATAATAGAAGATAAAAACTATAGTGTATTTGTATTAAAGTAAACCTATAGATTACATATAAAAACTCATGCTCAAAAGCTCAGACACAAAATTCAGAAGTTTGCTCTATAGCAATTTGTACTTAGTTTTTCTATTATCTTTTCCACTAACTCCTCAAAATGAGGTTACAACCTATAAATAGCTCAACCATCTTGGAATTCTCTTATCAATGAGAATGTAACAAGCTTCAGATGGTTGGATCCCTAAACCTAGAAATCATATAAGATAAATTATAATATAAGCCCTCAAGCGGTGGAAAGACAAAAATACTTTGGACTACTCTACTCTTGGCTCATTGATCACTGACACCTTTGTCTATCAGTATTCATGATAGCTTCTTTGAGTTGTTGATAGATATGGTGACTGCCATTTTAGCTAACTTACACCATTCTAATTGATAGCTTATCATCCCTGTGCTCTGAGATCAGGTGTCAGGTACTCCAAGTGTCCTCTTTATTCCTCGTCTAGGATATCAAAGTCAATTGTTGTAGATTTTATCTTCTTGGGCCTGGTGAGCTCATCCCATGCAGTTATCTCTTCCTCTGTTGGCCATTTATAACTCTGAATATGCTATAGATTTTCATTTTGCCTTTCCCATCTGGCATCTTTTATCAACTTGATATCTGTGATGAATTTGGTGAGCTCTATCTCTACTTTTATGGCTTCATCCAGAGTGATATTAAACCTTTCCATATCTATTTCATTATTTTCATCAAGAAATGCCTCTTTCCTAGGCAAAAAAGGATCAAAATCCAATCTCCACTGGTCAAGACTCTTCATTGCACCATCTCCATCTTTAATGGGAGGAATGAACCTGTTGAAATCTAAGACAAACATGGCTATCTTAGCCTCAATCTGATTTGATTTGCCCTTAAATAGTGGCAGAATGGCCTTAACTTGATTTATTTCCTCATCCACTTGTAAAACTATCTCTGGTATATCAGTTCTTAAAGATTGCATAGCTTCTAATCTTTCAAAAAGCGGTGCCCTTACTAACCAAGTTGCATAATGGACATTCAAAATTGAAACATAATTATTCACTTCTCCCTACAAACGAGGTAATTTGTTGTAAGCTGAAAAAACTATATCTTCTTTATCTTTAAGCACATCAATCCTATGCTACAAAATATTTAATCAACTTTGTAGAATAGCCTCATTCTTTTCTAATCTTATTTTCTCAAGATTTGCACCAACCTCTTCTTCACTTATATCTTTGTTCTCTAGTATAGAAGGTTGTTCTGGTGGTGTAGGGGTCATTATAGGTGTATTTATTATTTGTTGTTGTAAATCTTCTACAATTTTTTCCAATGCATTTTCTTTTATTATTTAGACATCCCTATCCTTTGAAAGTGCACTATAGTCCTCTAACAGGGAACCATACCTCTCTGATAATTTTTTTGTCTTATCCTCATTGAGCCTTGCAAAATGAGTCAGTACCTAAGATATCTCTAAATCCCTTGTATTGTGGATTGACCACACAATTTTGTCACCATCCAGATGTTCTTTAACATTCAAAATTTGGGGCTTCCTATCTTTGGGATATAGGCTCCATAGAGCCAATGCCTGATTCCTTGGGCTATGTTAGGGATTTTTCTTGTGGGATCAAACTTGGCAAAATATGGACTTGATTCTCAGATAAAAAAGGTCTCCAAGTTTGCAAGAAAAGTCTAATTGATGAGGATTGGATAAGATCCTCCTTCTACTTCAAGCTCCACAAGACTCAGGCGAGTATTGCCTATGAACAAGTTACTATATCCTAAGTAAGCTTTTAATTAGTGGATTAGTTCTTCACTGTCATGCTATTGTGTTACTCAAATCTACTTCAATAAGATAATTTTGTAAACAGCTCAGAACAACTTGCTACAAAATATGACAAATGAACTTATAAATGTAACAGCATGACAATGGAAATAAGGACATAAATCCTTCTTCTTTTTATGAGTTGAACTCAAGGAAGGCTAACCTTTTGATTCTCTCTTCAAGGAATCAACAAAGATGAACTATATCACTTGGATACAATTCTTTTACAATATGCATGAACTTAAAACATAGAAATGAATTGGTAATGATATTTTATTTTTTAATGACTCAAAGATAATTGCATCACTAACAGCCAACCAGTGCCTATTCCATTGGGCAAAAGAGTCTGAATGTGAATATACATGAAGATCTCAAGGAAACACAATAGAATGCCTTACAAACTACCTGCAATCTGAATAGAATGTCTTACAATCTATTCTGTCACTCTTATATTGTAATCATCAAAATCTTAACAAAAATGTCTACTCTCTGTAACTGCATATGAGGATTTAATCCTTTCCTTGAAAGGAACTCATAATCAATTAAAATAGTTGCCTTACAACTAGTATGTTTTCAAATGCCTTACAAGTTAAAACATACAAGAGCAAAACACAAAGTTAAGAGACAATAACAAGATAAGATAAAAATGGTAGTGTGTTCTATTGAAAATGAACCTGCCCATTACATTCAAAGCTTAAAATTTTTGGAATTAGACACAGAACTGAGAAATTTGCTCTACAGAAAGATATTCAATATTCATCCTTTAGGGACACGCTCACAACAGAGCAGTCACAGGGTTCTTCTACAAAAATAGGAAAAAATAGAAGTAGAACCAAGAACCCTTTACAATGAGAAAAGAACAGAATAAATAGACTCAGAGAGAAAACTTAAAGTCTATGTTGGATCAACACCTGTCTGCAATCTGATTTCATTCTCCTTTTAAAATATATGAAAATATGATCTTCCTGGATGCTTCCAAATTAGAAAATATATATCTTCTCAAAATATCTGATCTTTTTTTGCCCCTTCAAAAATATCTGATTTCACCTGCCACCTTAAAATTCTCATTCTTTATCATTAATTTTCTGAGTTTGTCATTATCCTTTCATCTCTTAAAAATCTTATTCATTCCCTCTGCTGGATTTGCAAAAATCAATTAATTTTGGAAGAAAAAATCTCTCCAAAATCTGGTCGCGGATTTAAAAGCTTTTACTGCTCTCAACAACTTGATCTAATCTGGTTCTAACTGCCATCATTGCATCTGTCATCTTCTGGCATTTCCGAAAATATATAATACTGCCATATTCTGATAAAAAATAAAATTCTTAGACATTTTTTCGTGAACAGCTCTATCATTAAAAAAATTTAAAATTTTTCAAATGTCTGAACTTTATAACATTTTAAATCTTTTTTTAACTTTAAAATCTGCACATGCCACTAGAAGTTGTCACTTGTCATCTCCTCATTTGCTGCTTCCCTTTAGTCTCTAGATCTCACAATCATTTTCTCTCTCCACTTTTCTTCATGAGATTTGGAGACTACCTTTAGTCTCTAGATCTCAAGATAATTTTCTCTCTCCACTTTTCTTCATGAGATTTGGAGACTAACTTTCATTTGGAGATTTGGAGACTAGTTTTCAAGTCTCATGATCATTTCCTCTCTTTGCTTCTTATTTGAAGATCTGGAGACTAACTAGTCTCTAGATCTCTAGATGTTAGTGGTTTAACCACTAACATCTAGAGACTTGGAGACTAACTTCTAGCGGTTAGTCTCTAGATCTCTAGATGTTAGTGGCTTAACCACTAACATCTAGAGACTTGGAGACTAACCTCTAGCAGTTAGTCTCTAGATCTCTAGATGTTAGTGACTTAACCACTAACATCTGGAGACTTGGAGACTAACCTCTAGCGGTTAGTCTCTAGATCTCTGAATGTTAGTGGCTTAACCACTAGCATTTGGAGATTTGGAGACTAACATTTTTCGCCCGCATTTTTCTCCAAAATTTCTTCTGGGCCCACTTGCACGGAAATCAAGGTAGATGCACAAGCATGGACAAGCATAGCTTCTTCCTTTTGATTTACTTCATATGTTTTTAGATTTGCATATAAACACTTCAAATTTTAAAATTTAGAGCAATGTGGGACTAAACTTTATGAAGAGAATGTTGATTTTTCATGGCTGTCGGTACATAGAGAACCATAACTTTTGATTTTCAAACTGGGTTTTTCTAAAATTTTTGTTGTGCAATGCACACATAGTATTCTCAAACATATGTAAAATTTAGCCTAACCCAATTTGTATTTTTTGAGTTATGATAAAAAATGTGACTACAAATCTGAACGATGCATTCTCAGAGAACATTGACATTCTGCAAATGGAATGGCTCTGGCAAAGTGACCAAATGAACTCATGGGGAGCTGAAATTTGGCATGATGAATCATTTCCATGTCTAAAATATGATGCAACCACCAGAAAATTATGATCAATCTCTGAGAAGAAGATATAATCAACTGAACAGGGCCTCCGACAGTGATTTGGCATTTAGGTAGAATTGTGCAATTTGACATTTGCTCAAAATGGGACTTCACCGAATGATTCGGGATGACAAAATAACATCATAGAATGCATGCACATATTGAATGAAGTGTGTTCAACACCTAGAACACCTCATAAGCTTCAAACTGATAGTCGAGTACATATGCACGAAAATGATTTAAAGAGCTTCAAATTGCAAAATTTTAACATGGTACTCAAAACCCATGTTGCATTTTTGAGTACCAACAGTGGCTCTGATTGTGGACGTATGCCCCATGCGGGCATGCAGAGAACCTCAAAATCTCATAGTAGAAGCAGACCACTCACAAAATCAAATCAGACTTTCTCTTTCTTCTCTTCTCACCTTTCCTTCCTGACACTTTCTCAAACAAAAAGGGAACCTCTACTGAAAGCAAACACACAACTGAAAGCAAAGCAACTGTACATACAGGGAAATTATTTACAAAGGTCCAAAGCCTCAAAAATTAAATCATTTTTTATCTCTGTCAAACATATGGTTTTCATCCCCATGTATCAGAGGTAAATTGAAATTATTGCTTCCATGTGTTTGATTTAACATACTGTCATTTTCCTTCATCTCATCAAACAAGAAACAATCAGCGAACTCACCGTCACTTGGTAAAACAAAGTCACTGAAGTACTGTGAATGCTGATCATTATGTGATATCAAAACATCACACCCCTGACCATTACTGACAAGTTGAAAAAGAAAACATTCTGGCTCTCTCTCAAAGCTGAAAACATCATTCTGATCATTTGTTTGTATCACAAAACATAACTTTCTCACATCAGCAATTTGCAAACTAAAATATAAACCTTTTAAACAAAAATTTGTCTGCAAAGAATCAGGGACATTATCTGAATCATCTTCAATATCTTCCTGCAAAGAATTAGCATGATACAAATCCAAAGCTTGTTGGTGGGTGGGAGGGAAAATACCAGTATATTTATTATCCACATATGAAACCTAAGCCATTGAAGGATCATCTTTTAATGATTTAATGGAAAATTCAAAGTCTGAATAGGATTCAAAATCCACACTACTATCCCAGTTAACACTCAACATTATGTCTGGAGTCTCCACATCTATTGAATCTGAAACAATACTGATGGCATCATTATCTGATAAATCATACTGAATATGATCATGGTCTAATGATATGGAATGACAAGAATAATCAGAAATGTACATGTCAAAATTAGAATCCACTGATTCATATTCTTTATCAAAATTAATGTATGTTGGGCATGAAGTTTCAATGCTATCCTTTCCTGAATGTTTGAGATATTCAGAAGATAAAAATTCTGAAATTTGTTCACTATGAAGTGAACAACTATCATCATTCATACTCATCTCTAATGCACTTTCACAATCAAAATCTTCATTTTAAAAATTTGAAATCCTCTCACTGCCTGGCAAGGATTTACATTCTGATTTATCCCAATTGTCTTCTTGCTCGATGCTGCAAATTTCTTCCTCATTTGAATCATGGAGTGATATTTCTTGTGTAAAGAAATCACTACACTCACTCATATCCGCATCATAGTTGTCATACTGTTATCCACACGAAACATTTTTATTGTCTTGCTGTTCAAAGAGTTCATTATCAACATTATCATCAGCAAAATGTTCAGCACAAGTGGACTCATCATCATAATCACTAAAATCAGATTCATTAGCATAACTAGACTCATCATTGTTATCACTTTCAACATCAGTATATTCTGAATTTTCAAATTCAACATCACTGTATTCAGCCTCAAACACCTCTTTGAAAGAAATTTTTTTACATATTTCATCCATTGCATAGTTTGCTGAATACATTCTACCCTCTGAGGGATTGGCAAATCAAGTGCATGAGGAAAACAAAGATTAACAAATAAATTTGCCCATACAAAATCTTGAGGACAAAAAGAAATGTCAAACTCCTTGATCTTATCAGTAAACCTTATGTAGAAATCATGTTGCGACTCACCCTCCTCTCTGCCCATGCTTTCTCGTAAATGTAACACCACCTTTTCTTGCAACTTTTATGTTCACATTTCTGCTTCTGCTTGAAGAAGTTCAAGCTCTGGTACAGGATCCTTTGATTCAGATGTGTCTTGTTCAATACTATGTTCTATGTCATCATTTTGCTCAATATCACCATACTTTCTAATAAAAAAATCCTCTAATGCTTCTATAGATCCTATTGAGCCATGAGGTAGTTCTCTAAACCAGTCCCTTGCAACCTCAATCAGAGATATTGCAAAGAGTTTCATCAATACATCCTCATGTGTGATATTGTGATCATCTATCAGGTTAGCAAACTTTTGTAAATGATCTTCAGCTGATTGCTCACCAAAACCAGTGAATTTTGGTAAATAATCTCTAACCACTTCTGGGATATGATTTGGGTATCCAGGGATACCTTCAAAATTTATTCCCCCAAACAACCTATTTTTATATAGTTGTGTCATCTTAGCAGGCAGATAAACTATAAATTGCCTCTATCTTTCTAGTACATATTTCACTTCAGATTTTGTAGAAATGCAACTAAAATCTTTGAAACATGCAAACCTCTTTTCACACCTTATTTCCTTTTTCCTTAGTGCTTTGATCACTTGATAAGGAAAACATTTAAAACTTTAAAATACCTGGATGTATTGGGGGAGCTGCAAAATATTTTGTGATCTTGAAGTCATCTCCAAATCACCTTCAAGAACTTTGTAGAGCCGCCACCTCTCTGCAGAGGAAAAGATCTGCCATATATTGAGATCTCTTTCTCCACCAACACATCTACTTCAACAAGTACATATGTTGTTTATCAGGACTGAAAATATGTCATTATGCACAGATCAAACAAAGAACTTCAGAGCCACCACTCACAGCTTGGTGAGATTATTTGAAAATTCTGAAAACTGACTCTTACATACTTCAATGGAGACCACTGGATAAATGAATAAGCCGGCCAGGAGTCTAGCTCTACTCGTACCTGCGTTATTCAATCTTCATTGTAACATATCCCCAGCAGAGTCACCATTTTGTTAGAGATTTTTCTTGTGGGATCAAACTTGGCAAAATATGGACTTGATTCTCAGATAAAAAAGGGCTCCAAGTTTGCAAGAAAAGCCTAATTGATGAGGATTGGATAAGATCCTCCTTCTGCTTCGAGCTCCACAAGACTCAGGTGGGTATTGCCTATGAACAGGTTACTATATCGCAAGTAAGCTTTTGATTAGTGGATTAGTTCTTCACTGTCATGCTGTTGTGTTACTCAAATCTACTTCAATAAGATAATTTTGTAAACAGCTGAGAACAACCTGCTACAAAATATGACAAATGAACTTATAAATGTAACAGCATGACAATGGAAATAAGGACATAAATCTTTCTTTTTATGAGTTGAACTCAAGGAAGGCTAACCTTTTGATTCTCTCTTCAAGGAATCAACAAAGATGAACTATATCACCTGGATACAATTCTTTTACAATATGCATGAACTTAAAACATAGAAATGAATTGGTAATGATATTTTGTTTTTTAATGACTCAAAGATAATTGCATCACTAACAGCCAACCAGTGCCTATTCCATTGGGCAAAAGAGTCTGAATGTGAATATACATGAAGATCTCAAGGAAACACAATATAATGTCTTACAAACTACCTGCAATCTGAATAGAATGTCTTACAATCTATTCTGTCACTCTTATATTGTAATCATCAAAATCTTAACAAAAATGTCTACTCTCTGTAACTGTATATGAGGATTTAATCATTTCCTTGAAAGGAACTCATAATCAATTAAAATAGTTGCCTTACAACTAGTATGTTTTCAAATGTCTTACAAGTTAAAACATACAAGAGCAAAACACAAAGTTAAGAGACAATAACAGGATAAGATAAAAATTGCAGTGTGTTCTATTGAAAATGAACCTGCCCATTACATTCAAAGCTTAAAATTTTTGGAATTAGACACAGAACTGAGAAATTTGCTCTACAGAAAGATATTCAATATTCATCTTTTAGGAACATGCTCACAACAGAGCAGACACAGGGTTCTTCTACAAAAATAGGAAAAAATAAAAGTAGAACCAAGAACCCTTTACAATGAGAAAAGAACAGAATAAATAGACTCAGAGAGAAAACCTAAAGTCTATGTTGGATCAACACCTGTCTACAATCTGATTTCATTCTCCTTTTAAAATATATGAAAATATGATCTTCCCGGATGCTTCCAAATTGGAAAATATCTATCTTCTCAAAATATCTGATCTCTTTTTGCCCCTTCAAAAATATCTAATTTCACCTCCCACCTTAAAATTCTCATTCTTTATCATTAATTTTCTAAGTTTGTCATTATCCTTTCATCTCTTAAAAATCTTATTCATTCCCTCTGCTGGATTTGCAAAAATCAATTAATTTTGGAAGAAAAAATCTCCCCAAAATCTGGTCGCGGATTTAAAAGCTTTTACTACTCTCAACAACTTGATCTAATCTGATTCTAATTGTCATCATTGCATCTGTCATCTTCTGGCGTTTCTAAAAATATATAATACTGCCATATTCTGATAAAAAATAAAATTTTCAGACATTTTTCTGTGAACAGCTCTATCATTAAAAAAATTCAAAATTTCTCAAATATCTGAACTTTATAACATTTTAAATCTTTTTTTAACTTTAAAATCTACACATGCCACCAGAAGTTGTCACTTGTCATCTCCTCATTTGCTGCTTCCCATTAGTCTCTAGATCTCGTAATCATTTTCTCTCTCCACTTTTCTTCATGACATTTGGAGACTACCTTTAGTCTCTAGATCTCAAGATAATTTTCTCTCTCCACTTTTCTTCATGAGATTTGGAGACTAACTTTCATTTGGAGATTTGGAGACTAGTTTCCAAGTCTCATGATCATTTCCTCTCTTTGCTTCTTATTTGGAGATCTAGATACTAACTAGTCTCTAGATCTCTAGATGTTAGTGGTTTAACCACTAACATCTAGAGACTTGGAGACTAACTTCTAGCGGTTAGTCTCTAGATCTCTAGATGTTAGTGGCTTAACCACTAACATCTGGAGACTTGGAGACTAACCTCTAGCGGTTAGTCTCTAGATCTTTGAATGTTAGTGGCTTAACCACTAGCATTTGGAGATTTGGAGACTAACATTTTTCGCCAGCATTTTTCTCCAAAAAAAATTTTGGGCCCACTTGCACGGAAACCAAGGTAGATGCACAAGCATGGACAAGCATAGCTTCTTCTTTTTTATTTGCTTCATATGTTTGTAGATTTGCCTATAAACACTTCAAATTTTAAAATTTAGAGCAATGTGGGACTAAACTTTATGAAGAGAATGCTGATTTTTCATGGCTATCAGTACACAGAGAACCATAACTTTTGATTTTCAAACTGGGTTTTTTGAAAAAAAAAATTTGTACAATGCACACATATTCTTCTCAAACATATGTAAAATTTAGCCCAACCCAGTTTGTAGTTTTTGAGTTATGATCAAAAAAGTGACTAGAAATCTGAACGATGCATTCTTAGAGAACATTGACATTCTGCAAATGGAATGGCTCTGGAAAAGTGACCAAATGAACTCATGGGGAGCTGAAAATTGGCATGATGAATAATTTCTATTTCTATAATATGATGCAACCACCAGCACATTATGATCAATCTCTGAGAAGAAGATATAATCAACTGAACAGGGTCTCCGACAGTGATTTGGCATTTAGATAGAATTGTGCAATTTGACATTTGCTCAAAATGGGACTTCACCGAATGATTTGGGATGAAAAAATAACATCATAGAATGCATGCACATATTGAATGAAGTGTGTTCAACACCTAGAACACCTCATAAGCTTCAAACTGATAGCCAAGTACATATGCACGAAAATGATTTAAAGAGCTTCAAATTGCAAAATTTTAACATGGTACTCAAAACCCATGTTGCATTTTTGAGTACCAACAGGCTATACCCAAATCCTTTGATGATCTCCCCTACTTTTAGCTCTGAAGATAGAGTTAAATCATCTTGCCTCTTAATTTGATCAATGATAAAATCAAAATATAAATTCCACCTAGGTACTAGTAGCATACTGCTAGTTCTGACCAATTGTCTAGCTTCCTCTAGGGTGATTATCTCAGATTCAAGGTCATATTCTCTTAGTGTTTGGATAGCCTCATCAGGCACTTGACCTTCTTCTATAATCTGAATGCTTGAAGCAACCTGTTGTTGCTTATGCCATATTAAGAAGCTCTTGAATTCATTTGACTTAATGAAATTATCATCCTTCAAGAATGCATCTTGCTCTATCATTCTTTCATCTTGGAAAAGGGCCAAGGGAAACTCAACCTCTTCATTTTCAAGTTTTTATTTTTTCTTCTCCTCCCTTATCATCTTCCTCAATTTGCGGTCATGGACAACAGTCCCAGTGAAGAGGGCTCCTACTTTGTCCCTTTTTCTCTTTGTAGTCCTCACCTAGGAAGATTCTCCCACTAACAACTTTTGCTTCTTTGGTGGAGGCTCATTTGTGTCCTAAGAACTAGCAAATTAGATAAATCAAAAACTACATTTTCACCAGCCTCATGCATTTCGACTATTAATTGTTCCATGGAGGGGATGCTATGTATCGAGAAGCTACCATCACTATCCTCATCACATTCTGACTCAGAGTGGACATCTTTCCTTCCTTCTTTCTCATCAATCTGATCCTCAAAAGTCCTCATCAGTGTGTTGAACTAGGCCATCATTTGTTCTAGCCCATGGAGATAAGGCAAATTGGGGAAGAAGCCATTGAATGCCAATCCTTTTTATTTCAACTATTTCTCCATGGCATATAACTCATTTATTTAATTAGTTCTTCTTACCACCTCCTCCTCCTCTATTATTTTTCTTATTACATCCTCTTCAGGATATTCTTCATGTCTTCTATTGAAAGGGATGATAGGGATATAATATTTTCTAGCAGCAACCATAAATCCCTCTGTATCAACATATCTATAGGAAGAAGCATGCATTTTGAACTTCCCTAACCAATCATTCACCTGATTGAAGGCATTCTTTCCTATTGTAAGACTATGCACTCTGAAGTGCCTCAAAGTAAAGGTTCCTTTTCTGTGGGAAGCCAGGTGCTCCTTATCAGTCAACATAAGCTGCCAGATGAACTCTAAAAATTACACCCTTGGTGGATTAAAGAATGGAAGAATGTGGGGTGGTTGAGGCCACCCATAGACCCTGATCAATGTATAACCCTTCTCATAATAGATATCACCCCAATTATGACCCTTGGTCCATTTATCAACAAACTGTTGGGGCCTAACTAACTGTAAAACCTTGGTTGAAAACCTTGAAAGATTTAACCCTAAACTAAGGAGGATAGACAGTACTATCCAATTTTCAAATGCACAGAAATCACACCTTGAAGAAGAAGTACTCCAAGCCCTTATCCAAAATTGCACTAGGTTTGGTTGTCCCTTCCACATCATTTGTGGCTCGAGGTCCTCCAGATCCATGATATTATAATTAAAAAATAAGATAAGATGCATCAGCAAGGAATAATGCATAAACCTAGGTGAAGAACTAGATGTATGATTCTTCAATTCTTTTAAACCCTCATGCATTTTATTAATTACATAACCTATGTAATCATATCCTTTAGTTACATGAAGACTCTGGGAGTCCAATACCATCATCAGGATATCCGAAGTAATCCTCTCCCCACCATCAACCCGTAGAACTTTACATAATCCATATGCAATATACTTCATATAAAAACAAAGATCTTTGTAGAAAAATGGGATTGACCCCGCTATTTGTGCAATGTAATTTATGTTCTCCCTAGGAACATGGTTTTGAATTTCTTTCACTACCACAACAGACTCCCTAATGTATCTATTGTCCTAGGCTTGCAAGTTTATTTCTATGGCCATAGGGTTCTAAATACCAAAGGCTCTCATGAATGAATTTCGGTTAAGAGTGACCAGAGGAGAACCATCACCCCTCCTAATTATTCTAGACAAGGGATCATAGCTATGAGACAATAAAATCAATACATCTACATCCAGGAAAACCTCTAGAACAATCAATTTTGCTAACCTT
Organism: Chamaecyparis obtusa; assembly: GCA_027943335.1. Taxonomy (NCBI): domain Eukaryota; kingdom Viridiplantae; phylum Streptophyta; class Pinopsida; order Cupressales; family Cupressaceae; genus Chamaecyparis; species Chamaecyparis obtusa. The sequence continues at coordinate 892,016 of BSBK01003511.1, read as the reverse complement.
GATGTCCAAGGGTTTGAGATGGGGATTGGACTATCATAATTCTTATAAAAATATTTAAATAAACACATGCCAGTGACATTGAGAGTTTTAGCGTCTCTACAGTATGCAAGCTCGTCAACAAAATACTCATCACTAACCTTTTTGTTATGTGATGACCCAGGCAGTAAGGCGAGGAATTCATCTGAAAAGCTCTCCTTAGCTTTCTCCTTGATACCCTTGCTGGTAGAGGCCTCACTGACTGATAATTGACTCATCTTTTCTGAGAATTCAAACTCTGCTGCAAATTTTGAACATACGAAACTTTGAAACTACTCTGGAAATCTCAAGAAATTTTATCGCCTTTTCTCTTCTGAATGCTTGGTAATTCAAAATGAGTGATGACCAACTGTATTTATCTTGTAGAATTGAATGCAGGGGATTTTTAGAGATTGAAAAGTTAAAAATCATGTCACTTCCACCATTACTTGGCACGCTCAAAACTCAATTCACTAGCCGTAGATTGAGAAAATGACAGGTAATCCAATTTTAACTTTCTAGTGACCTAGCGACTACAACACAGTCTTGTAATCGTTGAAAGATTTGGAACCTCCTTTACATTCTCAGAGATCTGGTGACTAAAGAAAACTTTAGTCATTTAATAACCCTTTTCCTTCTTGAGACGTGGTGACTATAGTGAGAAATCATAGTCACTGAATAATTTGAACCCTTTTGAATTTATCTCAAGACTGGGTGACCTTGTGTCTTTTAAGTTTTTTCATTCTGAGACTTGGAGACTATAGTCAAGTCTTTTAGTCACTGCAAAATTATCTCTTTTTAATTTATTCTTGAGATCTAGCGATAAAAGGCCATCAAGAGATCTAGTGACCGCAATGAATCTCTTAGTCGCTGAAGCACATTGACTTTTCAAACCTTTTCTTGAGACTTCCCGACTTACCCATCTAGAGACTCAGCAACTGAAGATAGGAAAACTATGATTTATTTCTTCTGGAGATTCAGCGACTATAGTCACATCTTTGTAGTTGCTTATTACCTTCTTACTTTGTCAACCAATCAAAGAAAGACACATCACAAAATTTGGCAAACGGATACTCATGTTTTTCAAATTTTCTGTCCTCAGTCAACCTTTTAACCCCCAAGCATTTGGTGATTGCATGACTGAAGACAGTCTCCCAATCATTGAGTAACTCTCTTAACTTGGGTTTGGTCCAAATATTGGGCGACAAGGCAAATCTCAAGGTTGCTTGAACATTTTGTAATCCATGGTTTGATTCTGAGACTACGAGACCACCACTTGATCAAAACTAAATCAACGGTTAGAAATTGCTATCTACTGACCTTTCTCTTAACTCACCATCATCCAGAGACCACGCGACTAATGACATCTCCCTATCACTAGATATTTCTTTTAACTCTGATTAAGACTGAAGACTACATGAACACCTTTATTCTCCAAGTCGCCAGAAGATTTGCTTAACCCTAGTTATGTAATGAGATTAAATATCAACCATCGATCAAATCTTCATCCAACGGTTCCCACTGAGTCGCAATACCTTTCATGACTTAATCGCTACTTTAAGAGACTTAGAGATAATCGTGTCACTGAATCATTGACCACCTGAGACATAACCACCAGAATCATGAGAACACACGACCATTGAAATTGCTAGGTCACTGAATAAAAGAACTAACCGCTAGATAACTTGGAGATCTGGTGACCCGCATAAAAATAGACTACCACCTTGCATTTGGAGACTCAATGACCAAAGGAAAACCTCATAATCATTGAATACTACATCAATTCTTGATTTCTTTCAAAGATCACCCAACTGAAGGTATTTTGATCTAGAGATAAGGTGACTATAGTTGTTTTGCAAATATTTAACATAGTAGTCGCTAGATCTCACAATAATCATCCAGAGACTTGGAGACAAAAGGAAATTTTTGGGTTGTTAGAAGACAAGGAATATTCATTTATCTTAAAGAGATTGTGCGACAAAGGGTTTTGGGTAATCGCTAGACAAAAAGGAATATGCTGAAACCATTGCAAGACTTAGCGATTAACCGAGGAAATAAAAGCACACATGCTTTAAAAGGTCATTAAGTGATTGAAAAAGGTAACAATCGAATAGACTTGGGCAAGCAATTTTAGGGCTTTTTGGATTTTCAAAGACAATCTAGACCTAACACTTAGGGTTTTTTATAGTTTTTCAAAAAAATTGAAGCTCTGGTATTGGAAAATGCTGGAGACCAGTTCATGAAACTCAGAGATAAACTTCAAAAACCAAGAAACCAGCCAACAACATGTACTGAAAGTACATTGAAGGATTACATGACACTGGAACTAAAGACATTTAGGGCCAAGATGTAGATGAGATATAGAATACGAGAGAGTATTGTAGAGAAATAGAAAGATATTATTTTTTTCATGGTTGAGACTGATACAACATGCATGGAGCCTGTTGAACTGATGCAGGAGCATCCTAGGATTCTTGGCAATCCTGTATCAACCAAAAATATGTTTGTCTTTGAAGGTAGATTGTTAGTTTTGATCTTCATTTGGTAGATTTCTTGCTCAGTTTGGAAAACTGGTTGCTTGGTTTATATGGTTCCCGGAGTGCTCAGCCTCTGAAGAAAGATCGGTGACTAAAGGCATTGGTTCACTGGCACTCAGTGATAACTGTGTTCCTCAATCATGCTTGGCATGGTTGGTCGACTAGTGCTCAGTTATTTCTTTTGTTGCTCGGTGTTCCTGCTTACCGACTGGATTGTTTTGTTAGATCGGCTTGGCCGACTGGTGCATTTAATTTAGGTTGCACTCCTCATGTTATGGATTGATCATTAGATATGTGGGGACCTAGATCTGGCATGTTGCATTCTTCTATGCAGATTTGATGACTGTTGGGGCCATCTTTGAAAATTTATTTATTTTGTAAGGTTATGTGAGAGTCGATTGATGTTTTAGCATTTAATATTTGTTTGAAAGGGTTTATCATTTCATCAGCCGACTTGTGGCTGGGAATTAGTATTTATAGGATGCTTGGGTAGTTTTTTAAGGCATTAGATTATGGGAGGGAAGGTTAGTAGCCTATGAGCTTAGGAGAAGGGAGATTTCTTGGAAGTTTGAGTACAAGTTTAGATCTTTCCTAGGTGCCTACCAGTGTGTTGTGCGTTGCAGACCTGGGCTAGCTGAATGCCAATGTTGTGGAAAAAATTTGGATCCTACGAGATCTTGTAGACTATTACTTTCTTTGTATTTGGCCGTAACCAGGAAGGCCTTATAGCCTGGCACATTACATGTAATCGGTGACTTGATGAATAAAGACTTCAATTTAATTTCAGATCTATTGTTGTTAGTGTGTTTTTTTGCTGCATATTGGTTTGGCTGCAAGGTTGGTCAGTCCTTAATTGGATCCACCAGCCTTGACTACATTAAGTGGTATCAGAGAGAATTTTGTTCCTTTTTGAGTGAAGTTTGTTCCTGTTGGAGCCGAGTGGATCTTGTGTGTCTAGATCTTGATTTGAAGATGCCTCTGAGGAGAAATCATGAGATCTTTGAAGAAGAGGAAGCTACTAGTGAATTCTATCTTGATGATTTTAGGGCTTTGTAGAAACAAGTGCAATACCTACAAGAAGAATTGAGAAAGAAGAATCCTACCTTGAAAGAGGATAGTGATGATGGATCTGAGGAAGATCATTTTGAAGAAGCTATAGAAGAAGCTAGAGATTCTGAGGAGAATCAAATTCTGAAAGCTATGTCTAAGATTGGGAAAAGATCTAAGATTGAAATTTTTTCATTTTCTAGAAGCCTTAGGCCAGAAGAATTGATTGATTGGATCAATGAGATTGATGAGTACTTTGAGTATGAAGAAATAGAAGATCCTGATAGAGTTAGATTTTCAAAGACTAAGTTGAAAGGTCATGCAAATATCTGGTGGAGAGAAGTTCAATTGGAAAGAGGTAGAAGAGGAAAAGAAAAGATCACTAAGTGGAACCGAATGGTTGACCAATTGAAGAAGCAATTCATTTTGGTAGATTATGAATTGGACATGTTTAAGAAGATGCAAGCTTTGAAGTAGACTAACAAATCGGTACAGGAGTATACCGAGGAGTTTTATAGAATCTTGATTAGGACCGGTCATTCTGAAGCTTATAAAGAGAAGGTTGTTAGGTATGTCTATGGTTTGAGACCTAGTATTCAAGAAGAGTTGCTTACTATGTGGATGAAAACAATCAATGATGCTAATCAGATGGCATTAAAGATTGAAGAGAAGCTGAATAAGTATGAAGGAAGACAAAACAATAGGAACCGAGGTGATAAAACTAGTGAGACAATTGCTAAGAGTAATGTGACAGAGAATCCTAAGACTGATGTGGGATCTAGCAGTGGTCAAGTTACTAAGAATGTTGGATAGAGAGAAAGGTGGAAGAATGAGTTCACCGGAACTTTTTATAACTATGGTGAAGTTGGTCATAGAAGTTGGAAATGTCCTAAGAAAAGAGTTGCATTAGCTGCTGAAGAAGACATTGAGAATGTTCCAGAGAAAGGTGAATGTCTTGTCACTAGGAGATTGGTTGCATGTGTTCATCAACCAGTACAAAGAAGAAATTTGTTTAGAATTAGATGTAAGTGAAAGGATAAGGTATGTAATGTCATAGTTGATGGTGGTAGTTCTGAGAACTTTGTTTCAGATGAAATGGTTAGTAAGTTGAATTTGGAAAGAAGGAAGCATCCTAATCCTTATTAGATTAGTTAGATACAAGATTTGTCTAAGGTTAGAGTTGAAGAACAATGCTTGGTTAAGTTTCAGATTGGATCTTACCTTGATGAGGTATTGTGTGATGTATTGCCTATGGATGCTTGTCATTTGTTGCTTGATAGACCCTGGTAGTTTGACAGGAATGTTTTGTTTGATGGTCATGCTAATACCTATGTGGTTAGGCATGAAGGAGCTTGGCATAAGTTGATACCTTTACAAGAGAAAGGGGTTAAGGGATTTGGATTTATCAAGTGTTGTCCTTATGATAAACCTCAGGAGCAGAAGGTTGATGAACCTATTCCTATTAAATCTAGTTTGGAGGAGAAGGAGAATGATATCTCTAAAGATTTTGTTAAGAGTAAGAAGCAGATGGTTTTGTTAGTAGAGATGGTTCAATAGATGGTGACATTTGTGACACAGAGAGATGCAGATGATACTGAGTTGGTTGAGGAGTCTGGAAGGGATGCACCTTACCGAGGCATTGAAGTGATCAGTAGTGGTCAGAGTTAGTTGCTATCAATTGCCGACTAGAGAGGTAAACAAAGTGGAAGATAGAAGGACTTTCTACATGAGACATTGAATGAAGTGAAGACTACTTGGGATGAAGGACAAGAAGAGATATGGGTGAAGAACAGATTCGGCATACCTGTTCTGAATCCCTTGAGGCATTCCTGATTTCCTTATGAGAAAATATTTCTTACCTGGGGTGTCTAATGTAGGAGCATCCTAGGATTCTTGGCAATCTTGTATCAACCAAAAATATGTTTGTCTTTGAAGGTAGATTGTTAGTTTTGATCTTGGTTTGGTAGAGTTCTTGCTCAGTTTGGGAGACTAGTTGCTCGGTTTATATGGTTACCGGGATGCTCAGTCTCTGAAGAATGATCGGTGACTAAAGGCATCAGTTCACTGGCACTCAGTGATAACTGTGTTCCTTGGTCATGCTTGGCATGATTGGTTGACTGGTGCTCAGTTATTTCTTCTGTTGCTTCGTGTTCTTGCTTACCGACTAGATTGTTTTGTTAGATCAGCTTGGCCGACTGCTGCATTTAATTTAGGTCATGCTCCTTGTGTTATGGATTGACCGTTGGACATGTGGGGACCTAGATCTGGTGTGTTGAATTCTTCTATGTGGATTTGATGACCGTTGGGGCCATATTTGAGAGTTTATTTATTTTGTAAGGCTATGTGAGAGCCGATTGATGTTTTAGCATTTAATATTTGTTTGTAAGGGTTTATTATTTCATCAGCTGACTTATGGCTGGGAATTAGTATTTATAAGATGCTTGGGTAGTTTTTTAGGTCATCAGATTATGGTAAGGAAGGTTAGTAGCCTGCGAGCTTAGGAGTAGGATGACTATTTGGAAGTTTGAGTACAAGTTTAAATCTTTCTTGGGTGCCTACTAGTGTGTTGTGTGTTGCAGACCTGGGCTAGCTGAATGCTGATGTTGTGGAAAAGATTTGGATCCTATGAGATCTTGTAGACTATTACTTGCTTTGTATCTAGTCATAACTAGGAAGGCCTTATAGCCCAACACATTCCATGTAATCGGTGACTTGATGAATAAAGACTTTAGTTTCATTTTAGATCTATTGTTGTTAGTGTGTTTTTCCGCTACATATTGGTTTGGCTGCAAGGTAGATCAGTCCTTAATTGGATCCACCAGCCTTGACTACATTATGAACCAAGAAAAAAGTGGATTCATCCACTAGTATATGAAGTGGAAGAGCCTATTCTAGAGGCTTATGCTCAAGTTCTTTTGTCATCACCTAAGGACCCCAATCAACCTAGATGGGGGACTTATGAAGAGAAAACAAGAGAAGTAGATATTGTACTGAACATCGCAACAATAAAAATAAAAGTTGCCAAGGTTACTTTAGAGATTTTGAGAATTCATGGAGTGTCTCAAGCATACCTAGACAAAGAAAGGCAAGAGAAGATTGCTTTGGACTTAGAGAGCGCAGCTACAACAAAGATAGAATTTGATGACCCAAAGATGAAGAAGGTGAAAATTGAGAAATCTACTGATTTGAAGGATAATAAAGATGATACCCCTTCTACACCTAAGGAAACCATTGACCTTACTGCTCCTCCTGAGTATAGGGAAATGCCTAAGAGGAAGAAAGAGATTAGCACTAGTCATCCATCCTCACGAGTAACAAAGAACAAGAAGAATACTCAATCACCCCCAAAAGTAAACTTCAAACCCAGTCTAAGTGTGTTGAGTACAAGGATCATTGATGAAGGTAGGATAGATCAAGTAGGGAAGTTCTATGAAAAGTATAGTGAAATTGACAAGTCAAAAATTCATGGAATGATTGTCAAACATATGATGAAGTTCAAAAAGACAGTCCTAGAACTAAAAACTATGATTCTAGATAATGTGTGGAACATCCTAGAATTCCAAAAGAGACAATTCATTGAAGAGGACCTAAGGATAATGGAAAAGACCTTAGATGAAACCCTCCTAGTATTCTCGCTAGAAGAGAAGAAGTTATTGTTAGATCTAGTGAAGCCACATCTTAGAACCAAGTCAAGGACCCTGCATATAATAGATAAAAACTATGAATTGGTGGCTAAAGAAATAGAGAAATCATTTGAGAAGGTCTTCATGAATAGGCACATGTACCCATCTACTGCGCCTACAGCTCAAGTGCCCACAAAGGAATTCAAGATGGTAGAGGCCACTAATGTACCTATGATAGGTCTCTAGGACTCAGCGCCTGCAGTTGAAACACAAATAGAGGCAGATAAGTCTACACCCATGATAGAGTCACCAAAGGATAGCACCATCATTATTGATAATGTGGAGATAGCCATGGTGGCCATAGATAAAGACCTAGACAAGTTTGAAGAAGCTTTTGTGAGTACACAAGAAGATGAAATTCTATGTGGTGACAACTCATCTAAGTTACAAAAAGAGGAAGTATTAATTGAGGAGATAACAGATAAAAAGGAGGAAGAAAAGGTAGAAGAAAAGAAAGGAGAAGAAGAGATAAAAACAAGTGAATCAACAGACAAGCCTTCTATTGAAATAAGAGTTAAACAAGAAATGGTGGATAGCACTCCCATTACTCCATCACCCTCGGCAACATTGTTGTCAAGTTTGACACCTGACACAACTACTTTGGATTCATGGGGAGAAGAAGACTTGATCAAGATCATTGTCTTAGCTATGGAAAAAGCCAAAGAGAAACAAGTAATGAGGAATCCCTTATTTTTTGAGTCAGTGAACATATTGAACATCATGTTGGCTTTAGACAAGAAAGTGTCCAAGGTCAATACAATTGATGATGTTAGCAACATCCTCATAGCCTTTAAAAATAACTTTGCTAGTTCGGAAGAATCTGCATCTCAAGTTGCAGAAGAGAAGTATAGAAAGAAAAGGCTAAGTGAACTAGTTAGTAACTTTTCACTAGACCTAAATTCACTCAAAGTTGGATAAGCAACTTTGAAAGAGTTTGTAGAAAAAGGAAGAAAAATTATTGTAGACTATATGGATTAAGATAAGTTAACTGATGATCAGTTCAAAAAGATCCAAGAAGTAGAGACCATGATTTAAAATGTGAGGAAGTCAGTAGAAGATCCCTCTATTGATATAAACATGTGCAACAATATATATCAGGGACATATTGACAAAATTGAGAAGGCAGAAAAGGAGATGTCAAAGATAAGGGCTAGGCAGACTCAACTTAGAAATGCACTTGCACCCTCCTTAGATGTATTAAATCATAATATCAAGGAGATCGATGCCACCATGGTGACATATGATCAAGGTCCTCATTCAGATTTGGAAAAGATGGAGAAATTACAATATGCCTTATGCGCCCATCTCCAAACAATCAATGCATTGATTACATTCTGGAAACAAGAGATCCAAAATTTGTAGATAACATACTCAGATGTACTTTCAGTGTAAGTACTTGTACAAATTTAGTTTTTTAACACCATTTTCATTAATTTCAAAGGGGGAGTATGTATATAATATGGAGCTATAGCTATGTATAGTAAGAAGATATAACGGAGATATAAGTTAGAGTATGACTAAGTGTTTTTTGTATTAAGGGATAGTTAGCAACTTTGCCATATTCCTTTGTTGCCATTAATGAAAAAGGGGGAGATTGTTGGCAAGTTGACTATACTAGTGTATATGACTTAATATAGTGTTTTCATTATGGCAAAAAATTCATAGGATGTTTTGGAATTAGTGCACTTGATGAGAAGATCAGAAATTGGCTAAGTATAGAAGACTGGATAGTAAGCAGAGCACCAGCAATTCAGAGCATCAGTGCACATGTGTATGACCAAGTTATGGTATGCACCCTAGAAGATAAGTTGGTTAGAGTGTATTCATGCTTATTCTATGAGTCCATGATCAGATATGCATGTATGAAAAAGTTACATGCAATTGAAGTTGCACAGCCAGTGAATGCCAATGAAAAATAAAGCAAGCAGTTGACTATTGGTATTTTGGTAAGCGGTTATATTTCTATGATGTAAAGGCTATGCACCTATTGTAACTAGGTTGTAGATATGTAATTAACTTTGTTTTTAAGCACGCTTGAGCCAATTCAATTGGAAGCATTGTATGTAATCGGTTAAAGGGCCAACCTAGTTAATTGTTTTGTATGCGCATATAAATATTAGATGCATCATTGTAATTAAGTATGAGAATTGTTATAAAGTTGAAAAGAAGAAAAATAGAAGTGTGCAAAGATTTGTTGAGATGTATTAGAAATTTTCAAGAGGTCAAAGCATTAATGCATCAAAGGAACTGATCAAACAAGCAGTGTCATAGTGACAGTTCATCCAGCAGATATAGTGTGTATCTGAGATCAGAAGGTTGTAACCTTCACTACTTGAGCAGAGAACTCTAGGACAATGTGTCCACACCCCTAACAAGGTTAATTGTAAAAGACTCCTAACAGTGAGCTCTAAGATAGAATATTAGTGGGTGTCAATTCCCACTGGGCTTTTTACCTATTTGGGTTTCCCCGTAACCACATTGGTGTTATGTGTTGAGTATATGTTTCTTATTTTTGTTGATGTTCATTTCAGTACTTAAGAATTCAAGTTAAGTTTAAGAATAAACATAAAATATTAAATTAAGTGAACATTGATTCACCTCCCCCCCTCTCAGTGTTCCCATTCCTAACACATGCAAATTAATCTAACAATGATATGCTATAAATGAATGCTATGAACCCTCAAAAACAATAACAAGAATCTCACAATCGCCTTATTCTCAAAAGCTTGATTCTTCAAATGCAAATTCAAGGGATCCTTTTGTGAGGAACTAAGCCTTATTTTTATAGAAATCCAGGGCTTGAGGATGCATTGAGAAAAGCCATAAATCACTCTTGATAAACTCAAGTTGATTTTTGAGTTAATAAGAAATCAGGAATAGATCAACTCATAAAATCATGCAAAAGCACTTTTTGACTCAAAATAGAGTTTAGTTCACTTTTTCAACTCACAATCAGATGTCGAGTTTAGAAAGTTAACAAATTGAAATTGAAAATTGATTTAAAGTTGACTTCTTTTCTGATTGTGCATGATTTAATATGAATTAATTTATAAATAAAGTGATCTATTTTCAACTTAACTAATTTTGAATTAAAACAATTGATTTATGGGTTAATCAATTATTAAATCAAACTTTTATTCAAAAATTATATCATTAAATATTGACAACTGGATTTAATTAATTAAATAAGAATTTAATCAATTATTCTTAGAATTTTTTATTTATTGTTGTGTGTGAATGATTTACACCTTCATGAAATAACAAGATTTAAAAGACAATTACACTATTCAAAGCAAACTAATCTAAATAATGCACAATTAATCTAAATATCTCATGGATCTCTAAAATAAAGTGGTAAATGAGGCTCTCAGCTATGATCCTCACTAGTGACACTCTAAAGATGAGAATTAAGCTATATGATATGCAAATTTAGATCTATTCTATCAAATTCTAGCTCTATTTGATGAACAATCTACTATGATCAAAGCAATTTAAGCTAATTAGTAATGAAAAATGATAAGTGAGTGATGTGGATGCAAATTGTCAGAGCTTCGCTGCAATTCAAAGATATGGAGTGGATGAATTATGCTTCTAAATGCCTTCAATATATAAGATTTTCCCAAGGGTAGGGGGTAGAGTGAGATAACCATGGTTATGCTTGGGTAAGGTCAATTGGCTTTGCTTTGTCCATAAATGGGGGGACAAGGAGGGGACAATCATTTAAATGGTTTCAAAAGGCTAGACCATTTCAACAAAAGTGAGTGATTTGTGTCCATTTTGTCTCCTTTTTGCTTTGTTGAGGGAAATTATGATTTATTAATTAATTAAAGTAATTAAATTTAGCCATGAAAGGTAAGAGGTTCATTTTTATTTTTGCTTTCAACAACTATGTCATTAATTGAATTTAATCAATTTCGTAGTGTTTTTCCCCTTTTCAAGCTTTATTTAATCATTTAATCATTTAATTGAATTTTCCTTTGATTTGAATTGCCTTTGTTCCATTTTGATGATTTGATTGCTATTTTTTGATTGATTTAAGCCTTTTGCCAATTTTCCGTGTCTACAATTGTCAAAATTAAATAATATGAGTTAGGAATAAATGTAATTAAATCTAATTAAATAATTAAGTGGTAGAATCAAATTAATTAATTAAATATTTAAAATATTCAATTAATCAACTTTAGGATAAATAATGACATTTATCACCAAATAATATTCAATTAAAGATAATTAGGATAATTAGGAATATTCAAGGAATATTCCTTGATGCAGAATTAAGATAATCAATTAGGGTTTTGATAAACTGATGTGTATATGTGCCTTAGGTTAGGACTTTGATGTCGATTTCATTTGATTTGATGATGTAGGAGGTTAATGAACCTATAGCCCATTTTTGGGTATTACATTTTGCCCCTCTTTGAATTATTGTGCGAAGCGCAGTGGTTCAAAGATTAATCTATTTTTTATAAAGATGTGGACTCAGTTATGTGGTGAAGAAATTGATCCATGAGAGATTAACTGATTCTGAGATAGAAACCGATTGATAGATTTGAAGATGTTGGTGATCCAGGTCCTGATTGACCAAGAATCGAGATGATGCTAACTATATCAACAATGAACCGGTGATTATGAAGAAGTGTCAAAATGCCTAATTCTGAACCTATGATTATGAAGAAATGATTGTCCTGACTCCAAACTTGAATGTCCAAAGGAATCGAAAGGATGTCAAATATGAACCCTTCAGTTACAAAGAACCAAGGAAATAACACAACTGAATTAATGGTTATGAAGAGGTGATATAGTTCACAAGTTTGATTAGGATACCAAATTGATATGGATCTCGATGAATCTGATATGCCCCCAGTGATGTGCCCCAAGTGACGAGGTGTTTTAATGAATCAACAACTAGATGTGGTTGTTGTCTTGATTATTGAGAGAAAGATTGATTTACAGATTTGATATGGTGTGCAATACCATGCCCCTTTGGGATGAAAATTGAAATCTGACAAGAAAAGTCAGTGTAAAATAGTTTAGAAGCATGTTAATTGATTTTGAGAAATGGTTATGCACATCCAGAGATGTGTTCTGCATCGTTTAGAGGTCCTAGAGACCAAGTTTGACTAGGTTTGACCATGAGTTGACCATGGTTGACCAAGTTCAATTTTTGATAGTTTGATGTGAGATAATCAATTAAATTGAATTCTAGATTTCTTTGATGTTTAGAGGTCAATTGTGCAAGCAGTCGGCCGTCCTAGGTCTGAAAATTTTAAATCATGATTTTAACAATGTAAATGATCTCAGATTTTGATTTTGATCCTGAAAATGGATTCAGAACATTGAAATTAGCCAAGGATGCAATTTGTTGGGAGTTCCCTTTGATCTTCAACTTGTGAATTTATACTTTGATGGATAACTTTAATATAACTTTGACTCTATCACCACTCCAAAGTCCACAAGGAAGAGGGCCAATTAACAAGGATCAACAATGAGATCCTCCTACACTTTGAGCCTTAATGCTCAGGCTGGTGTACCCTTCATTCACTTCTTGAAAGGAATCACTAAATGTTATACCACTATACCCTTTACTAACTAATTGAAAGATTTTATCATTTAATTTGTGTGTATGATTGATGATGATGGACTGCTTCCAAAGAATAGATCAGTGCCTTAACCTAGGGCAAAGAGTCACTTGATAACATATATCAACTAAGACCTTAACTCAAACACACATGAACTCAGAGTAAGTGCTTTGCCTATTACTCCCCTCACTACCAAACCTGATCATAAAATTCCAATCCAACAATGAACCCATTGAAACCACCCTAAAGGCTTTAATCCCAACTTTGTTAGGAACTCCAAGCTGGTCTCACAATACTCTTTGTTTACCATATGCTAATCCACCTTATGACATTAACATATATGAGTTCATAATCAAAATAAGAAGACAATCATCAATTTGAGATAGGAATTCAGGTGTATTCTTATTAACTTCAAAATCAATACATGACCAAAATGACAAATGCTAGGAACAAAAAACACAAAATCCAAGCTCTCCTTGTTCAGTATAATACCATAAAAAACAACTAGGGACCAAAAGGAAAGTTTTGGAACCCTCCCTAAGTCAAAAATCCTACAATAAATACCCCCTAGTCATCTTGGATACCCAAAATAAGTTGCAACAAGCTACAGATGACTAGGGTTAGGGTTTCACCCACTAAACCAACTAAAACAATCAAGAATTTATTACAAGGGATGAAAACCAGTCGGGCAGGCCTGAGAAAGATTTGCACTTATGATAGATCTCTGAGAAAGTACTACAAATCATGGAATTCTATGTCAATCAGTCCTTTTAGATGCCTGCAACGTGCCTTGAGCAACAAAACCATACTTCTCTTGGTACAAAAATATCATGCCACTGACCACAGAGACCCTCAGATCAGTCAGCAATAACCAGTGCCACCAAACCAATTGAAATCAACTCCAAAAACCATAAATTTTGGTACTTCCTATCACTGGAAACCCTTTACAAATTTGAATTTCAATTTCAATGGTTAGTTTCATAGCGCCAGCAGTGAATCGAAGGCCTATATTTAAATCTCAATCAACTTTAAGTCACGACCATCCGATCCTTCCATTTCGTGAGCTTTCTGTCTTAACCTTTTAATATGACCTCAGTCACATTTAGCAAAATGGCAACTGAAGGGAATCAGCCATTCACAAAATACTTTATACTACTACTAGATAGTTTAGCGATTACATGAACACAGTGTTCGCTAAATCGCCAGCTTTTTAGAACTCTGCTATTCTATTCAGCGAACAAGCAAAACCCTTGAAATATTTTCAGAGCTGCTATAAACATTTATCAGGACCGCCAGACCTTTAGACCCCCACCTGGGCTCGCTTTATGCCACATGTTGCCACATCATTTGCTAAAACTACCCAGTCATCACTGACAAAGGACCCACTCTCTATAAGCCTTCAAATCGGACAGTGGGCGCAAGATCTCATGGCTCTAACACCACCCATGAGAACTTACGCCAACATCCTTTCCTCCAATGAAAATCATTCATGTCAGCTCCAAATGTCAGAGGACCCACCTATGTCATTCATCTGAGGAAAAGTAAAATTGATGGTTGTCTGAAGATCTCATGTGTCTGACACATTCCTTAAGAACTTACATCCATCATCGATTCTCTATAGATGTCAGGACCCTCTAACAAGCCAAAAATGAGGTCCCACTGACACTTGCCAAATCATCATTATGTGGACTAATCAAAAACTACCAACTGTGCACGCATGGCATTGGACCCACTAAGAACATTATACCGCCTGGAAGATTGGATAGACGACGCATGATCTGAAGGGCTGAAAAGATTCTATGTGCTTATACGCCAACTATCGATCTGGAATCTTAGCCGATATCACAGAGCATGACCCCACCATGCCGCATAGGATATCTCGATGAATGAGAGACTGCCATGTGAGCCTACCTAGCAGTGGACCCGCCTGCATTGAAAGGTTACGTCATGAAAGAGAATCAACGATCGTCATAAGATTGCAAGCCTCTAACAAAACCTTTGCAAACTTACAACAGCCGTAGGATTAAGATGGTGTTAGAGCTAGGCCCAGGAAAGATTTAAGCCAAAACATTAGAAAGAATTAAAGCGCTAGACCTAGGGAAAAAAATAATTCACCGGGCACTTAAACTTAGGAAATATTAAAGGCCACCGGGGGTAAAAATTTAGGAAGAAATTAAACAGGGACTGACCAAAAAAATAAAGCACATGCAAATTAGGAGTTTTAAGTGACCCAAAAAGTAACTTAAAATTAGAACAGGGCCAGGGCAAGATTTAGGGTATTTTTATACCAACGGCTAGATTTTCAAAATTTTGAACTAGGGGTTTATGCCAGAGACCTAAAACAAACTGCAAAGGCTAGAGGAAAGATGATGAAGCCATGAAAATTTTTTAGAGTGCTAACAATGGCTCTGTTTGGGGATGTATGCCTCCTACAGGCATAGCAAGGACTTAGAATCACTGGTTAAAGCAGACCATCCCACTGGAAAACTGACAACAAAGAGCAACAAGACCAAAACCCTATAGACCAGTACAAAAAAAGACAGGGGCAAGCAACTTATTTATAGAATTTACAATATATACAAACCTAACTACTATTCATGGAAAACAAAATACCTTCAATTGAAGTATCTCTTCAAGAATTGTCCATGAACTAGCAATTCCTCAACTTCACCATTTAACTCTTTCACAATGTATGAATCTTGGCCCCATTTCTCATGAATTAGATATGGCCCTAACTAGATGGGATAAAATTTACCATGTTTTCCTTTATCCTCCAATCTAGCATTCCAAATTAACACCAAATCACCAGTCTCAAACATCCTATCAACTGTCTTCTTGTCATACAGATTCTTAACCTGTAACTGCAATTTGGCATTTCTTGAAGCTGACTCTCTCCTAGTTTCATCTAGCCTGATGAGATCCTCAATCCTCAATTGCATCTCATCATCTATGTCATCATCATATAATTGCACAAATTTATACATTTCCAGTAGATTATTTTGAGGCATCCTTGCATGTATCCCATATACTAGGTCAAATGGTGCACAACCAATTTCCCTCTTCATAGTTACCCTATCAGCCCATAGAACTAATGGCAGTTTTGAATTCCATGCCCTCTTATTCTTTTCAAGAATCCTCCTGAGGATCTTAATCAAACTCTTATTAGTAGATTCTACCTAACCATTTCCTTGTGGATGATAAGGTGAGGAATTTGACCTCTGAATTCCTAGACCCTTGTAGAATTCCTTATATTCAGTAGACCTGAAGCACATTGCATTATCACTGACAATTCTCTCAAGGCACCCAAACCTTGTAACAATATTATTCAACAGAAAATCAATTACCACCTTACTAGTTGCATTTCTTGTAGGTATAGCCTCTACGCACTTTGTAAAGTAATCAGTGGCAACTAAGATCCATGAGTGTCCTCCACTTGACTTGTTTGGTATCTCCCCTATGAAATCAACTCCCCATTGTTGGAAAGGAGCTTGTACTTCTAATGGTTTTAATGGCATGTTACCTAAAAATTTAAGGTTACCAGAGAACCTTTGACAAGCATCACACCTCCTTACCAACTGTTCTACATCCTTGAAGATTGTGGGCCACCAGAATCCTGCTCTCAAGATTTTATGAGCAGACATTCTACCCATGTAATGTCCACCACAAACTCCCTCATGCATTTCCTTTAACAACTTGTTAGCTTGATTCTCATCCACACATTTCAAAAGTATGCAATCTAAATTCTTTCTATACAATTTACATTTCACAATTACATACTTGATGGCCTATAATTTTAATGTCCTCCTCTGATTATCATTCATTCCTGCTGGACATTTCATATTTCTCAAGTAATAGATAATATCTTGATACCAAACACAATCATCCATATCACATGTATAATCAATTTCAGAATGATTTATCTGATTTGCATCAAGATTGGATTGGGCTATCAGTTTTGCCAATCCTTGTCCTCTAACCAATTTAGTAATTTGGATATCAATGTTGAATTCTTAGATCCTATTGATCCATCTACATCTTCTCCCAGACACCTCTTGCTATGAGAAAATATCCTTCACAGCTGCACTTGGCACAAAAGAAATCACAACTGCTCCCATCAAGTGACACCTAAAATCCTTGACTACTTTCACAAGTGCATAAGCTTGTTTTTCATTTATGTCATATTTCAATTCAGTAGCCTGCAAAGATTTACTGAAGAATGCAATAGGCTACTCAAAACCATCCTTATTCTTTTGTAACAAAAATGAAGGAATAGTGTGAAAAGATGCAAAAGAAAAGATGTGCATTGGGACATTATAATCAGGTGCCTTAAGCATAGGTGCATCTTTAATAGCTTGCTTGATATTCTTGAAAGCTTCATCAGGCTCACCCTCCCAATTGATTGCAGATCCCTTCTTCAACATCTTGGATATAGGTCTAGTAACCTCTGCAAAATTTGTTACAAATATTCTCAAGAAATTTACCTGACTGAAGAAGGACTAAATTCCTTTAACATTCTTTGGTCTCTGAATCTTATCAATGGCTGCCACCCTTTCAGGATCAATCCTAACTCCTTACTTCCCCACCAAGTGGCCAAGCAACTTACCCTCATTGACACCAAATGCACATTTCCTTGGATTTAATGAAATGCCATATTCCAAAGCCCTCACAAATATTTTCTCTAAATGATTATGATGATCATCTTCCTTCTTGGAATAGGTAGTTAAATCATCTTGATAAACAACAAGGAAATCATCAATAAAATCTGAAAAGGCAACATCCATTACCCTCTAAAAAGTTGCACCAGTATTTGTGAGACCAAAAGGCATTCTCACATAAACATATGTCCCCCAAGGTGTAGTAAAAGTTGTCTTGAATTTCTCTAATTCTTTTATAATTACCTGATTATAACTAGAGAAACCATCCATCATAGACATTAATTCTGATCTGGTTACTCTCTGCAACATAGCTTCCATATTGGGCAGACAATAGTTATCCTTTAATGAGCTGATATTCAAATTCCTAAAGTCCACACAAAGTCTAATGTCACCATTCTTCTTTCTGACAGGGACAAGATTTGACACCCAAGAAGAATGCCTAATGGGCTTGATAATGCCAACATCTCTTAACTTCATCAACTCTTCTTGCATGTTAGGTGCCAAAGTTGGATTTATAGGCCTTTGTTTTTTTCGGAAAGGTTTAGCATCTTCTTTTAATGGAATAATATGCTGAAACAAATCTTCTTTATAAACCTTTAGGTCATCATATGACCATGCAAAAACATGCCTGAATTTTCTTAGTAATTCAATCAGAGATTTTCTCACATTGTGAGACATGTCCCTACCAATGTATACCTTCTTAGGTGCCTCATGTGTTCCAAGATTTATCTCCTCTAGATCAGCATGATCTTCTCTTTTGATATTCTTTTGAACTCTATCATGGTTATCAAAGACAGTCTCCAAAACAACAAGCCCCTTGGGCACCTTGTTAGTTCTAAGCTAAATAACTTCACTACCAAAGACAACCTCCTTTCCTTCTACTGACTCAACCAAGGCTAAACAATCAAATTCCTGACCATGATACTGATCTTCACAACTCATAAACTTCAAGATATCATTATCCTCATCAAAAACTTGCCAATTTTCAATATTGTCTGGTACACTAGGCCTAGCCTGAATTTCAACTTTAGAGAGACCAAAAAAAGTAATATCAGTGGGATTGATTGCTATATTGGCTAACAAATTAGCCATCTTATTGTTACTCCTATCCTTCCACTCAATATTGAAGGCATCAAAATGTTCAATCAAATCCCAAACTGCATTCCTATATTTTTTCAACCTTTTGTTCTTGGAAGCATATACTAACCTGATTTGGGATACCACCAACTCAGAATCACCAACAACACTTAAGCACTTAATACCATGTTTTTGTGCCAACCTCAGTCCTAACAATAATGCCTCATATTCTTCTATATTGTTGGTACAAAAGAAATTCAATGTGAAAGAAAACTTGTAGGTGTTTCCATTAGGAGAAATAAGTAAAATACCTACTCCTGCTCCATCCTTGCAATTTGCACCATGAAAGTACATTACCCACAAATCACCCTTCATAGAATTAACACTCACCTCAACAAAAATAGGTGACAAAATAGGTTCCTTCTCAAGTACAGGGATCTCTTCCCTAAAAGCATTAATATCAGTATCCACAAAACATGTAGTTTCATTATCAATACTTCTCTCAATCATGTGGCATACTCTTGGTTCTTGCTCAATCTTGACAAACTGATCATCAATCTTGAAAGTGGCATAGGACAGATCACACTATAAACTTCCACCCATGGTAGCACTCCACCTTCTAGATAGCAGCATCCCATAATAAGGAGGGATGTCCACCACCAAAACACTCATTGTTAACTCTTTCTCTGGATATGCTGCCAGCCTATATGGCATTGCATTGATAGTCCCAATGACTGGTACCTCCCTCTGATCCATTACACAACATCTACCTTGAACTGTATCAACTTTAAGGCCCAACTTCTCCATAATCTTAAAAGGCATAACAGTATTAGAGGCACCACTATCAATCATACAATTTCTTAATTTCATTCCATTCACAAGGACACTTAAAAAGAATGGATCAATATTTTCAAGGCTAGCATTGACAGAACTATCCAAATATATAGAAGGAATTTGAGATACAATTCCTTGAGTAGCAACACCTTTAAAATCTTTATCCTAAAATCCATTGCATGCAACATCATTATTATGAACATTATCTACCCATGCCATAGCTCTATCTTTGTGTTTAGGGATCCTCAACAATTCTGACAATGGAACCTTAACTATAATTTGGGACAATACAGATAACATATCAACAAGAGTAGAAGGAGTAATCTCAGTCTACATTGCCTTAGTATCTTTTTGCTTATCTAATACATTAGGTGTATTGGCCACCCTCATTTTTTCATTCTTAGCCATTGTGTTAGCTGGCTTCTCAATCTCACTAGAAAGTCTTTCAACTCCAACTCCCTTAGGCTCACAATTCTTACCTTTTACATTCTTGCATTTCACCATGTGATCACCTTTTGATTTGTTCTCATTAGGCTCTCCGGAATTGGTACTCTTTATAAACATTCCTACAGCTTTTCTATTTGTATCCCTTTCCACCATGCTTCTAGTTTGCACTTGGGCAATCATTTCTGCAGTAATCCTATCCATCTCTTCTCTAGAAGGTCTTCTTAAATTTACTGGCTCAGAAGAAGAGTTCATGTTACATGTCTTCTTATCAATGTCTTCACTATCAGAAAAAACCTCTTGATGAAAAAGGGTCTAATTGTGTCTCTTCACATTTACATCTGCTTCTTCATCAAAATTAGAATCATCTTCATATCCTAGATATGAAGTAGCCATGTTGCATCCAACATCATCTTGATTTTCTTCTTGATTTATCTCCTTATTGTCACAATCTTGATTTGCAGCCATAGAATGTGCAACCACATAATGCTCTGCAGAATGAGGGGACTGGCATGCAACACAACAAGGTATGTCATCCATGACATTTATTGAAGCTTTTTGTAGAGGTTCAGGGACACCTCTGTCATTGTTTCCTCTTGCAATAGGGACAATAGGCTTTCCATCCTTCCATTGGGTGTTGTAGGGGTAGTTCTGCAATCTATTCTGCTTATTGAAATTATTGTTGAACTGAGGCCTTTCATTGGTAGGAGCACTGATGTTCCTATTTGCAGGTGCCTTCAAATCCTTCAATGCATTGAGCACCTTATCCTATTTATCTTCTTCTTGCCTCCTAGTTCCAACATTTCTATCATTTTCTTTTTTGTATTTCTTGTCCCCAAACAACTTAGGGTCATCTCTCTTCCCACCCAACTTTCCTGATATCTTCATATTGTTCTCAATATTAACAGCAATCCTAAAACATCTCTAAGGGTTCTTGGTTCTTTGTCCCTCAACAAGTATCCCATCTTTCCATCAAATGCATTGAAATATGTAGTTAGACAAACATTGTCATCTAACTGCATAACTTGAAACAACTTATGCATACCTTTCTGAAATCTCATGTTGAATTCAGCTACAGATTCATTCTAATTTTTCCTTATGGTATTGAATTCATTCAACATGAAACTAGCATTAGGCCTATCACCATACTGCTCTTTAAAACATCTCTCAAAAGAATCTCAAGTATCAATACATTTATCAGGAAGTCTCTTAAACCAATCTATAACATCCTCCATTAGAGATTGAACAAATAATTTCATGACTACATCCTCATGCTCTACCTCATAATCATTAAGCATATCAACAAATAACCTAAGATGCTCCTCACAACTAGTAGCATTATTACTAGCAAACTTAGGTACCTTATCCCTTATATCATTTGGAAAAGCATTTGGGTGGCCTGGTATCCCATCAAAACTAATTTTCCTATAGCCTTCCAATTGCATAGGTCTTCTTTGAAATCCTAAACTAGTGTTCCCACTAGAATTATTATTTTTATCTAAATTCCCACCCACTTGCACATTTGACTATCTATTAGGATCAACAAATGATTTGGTAGATACATTAGGAATTAGATTACTAGTAGTAGCATTGCTAAGTGGAACAGTAGTGCTCATAGATGGCATACCTAATTCAGTAGCGGAAGGGAAATGAATATTAGCTGATGAGGCCCTTAAGAACTAGGTCTTCCTTCTTTTCTCTGCAATAGTAGCATCAACTTCAGCTCTTTCCAATTCTTGAGCTAGAGCTTCATCCTCTTTTCTTTTTCTTTCTATCTTTGTCTCCCTATTTGATTTAGGTGGTGGAACCCCTAGTATTGTCATTAGTTTGCTTATTTGGACACCCACCATCTTCTACTTTCCTTTTTCATTAAGAACTACAGTAGGCCTAGTGATCTCATGTCCATTCCCACCCTTAGGCAATGGAGCATAACTTTGCACTTGTCTAATCACAAGGCCCTCTTCATCAAACTCATGGTCTTGCAACAAGCATCCTACTCACTTGTTAGAGCTTCAAGATCACCAAAAACATTGTGCTGCAACACCCTAGGAGCAGAAGCAAGCATCTTGTTTCTCTCCTCCATTTCATTAATTTTTCTTAAAAGAGACTCCCTCTACATTAGAACGTTTACTTTTTCAACCTCTCTCTCTTCTTGTAACCTTTTGTATATGGCATCCTGCTCTACCAACTGCAACCTATGTGCATTTAGGTCATGTGGATCTATCATGTTGTCTTCAGAGCTTGATGACACTTCCACATCAGTAGGATGCTGATATGGGAAATGCACTCACCTTGGTTCCATGGGCTGCCTTCTGAAATTATCCTCATCAAGATCTAAATCAATCTCAAAACCCATCTCTCTAGCTTGTTCATCCTAACTTGCAGGCAATGAACCCTTGTCTTGAAATACAACCTCTGGGGTATCATAAAATTTATCTTCAGAGCAACCACCATCTAATCTAGAAACTCTATCCTATGAACCTTCCTCACTTGAGGAAACATGTGGTGCTCTACCTATGGTATTTCTTTGTTCTCTTATGGGAGCACTAGTAGACTCACCATTCCTCCTGATCCAACTCTTCTTCTCCTATCTAGGTAATTGTTCCAGAGTGACCTCAGGATTTTTTCTGACAAAGAACCTAGTATTCCTTCTTTTGTCCATGATTTGCAGTCTATAACACTGGTTCTAACCCTTTTGAGTTGCCAGCCACCAAAGTGGGAAATCCTTTAACTGAATACAATAGGAAAACAAGAGTGCACTTTGAAAACTTTTATCTCTAGACTCTCCCCAGTAGAGTCACCATTTTGTTGGGAGTTCCCTTTGATCTTCAACTTGTGAATTTATACTTTGATGGATAACTTTAATATAACTTTGACTCTATCACCACTCCAAATTCCACAAGGAAGAGGGCCAATTAACAAGGATCAACAATGAGATCCTCCTACACTTTGAGCCTTAATGCTCAGGTGGGTGTACACTTCATTCACTTCTTGAAAGGAATCACTAAATGTTATACCACTATACCCTTTACTAACTAATTGAAAGATTTTATCATTTAATTTGTGTGTATGATTGATGATGATGGACTGCTTCCAAAGAATAGATCAGTGCCTTAACCTAGGGCAAAGAGTCACTTGATAACATATATCAACTAAGACCTTAACTCAAACACACATGAACTTAGAGTAAGTGCTTTGCCTATTACTCCCCTCACTCCCAAACCTGATCATAAAATTCCAATCCAACAATGAACCCACTGAAACCACCCTAAAGGCTTTAATCCCAACTTTGTTAGGAACTCCAAGCTGGTCCCCTCATGTTTTCCCTCTGATAGTTGGATCACCTTGATGAATTTTAGGTGCTAGGACTGCATGTTGAGACTATGAGATGCACCTGGATTTTATTATAAAAAGATAAGGATTAGTATAGTTGGATGTTCTAGAAAATCCTTGTTGGGTCCTGTCCCCATTATCAAATCCTTCAATCTAATCTCTTAAGGGAACAAAAAAAAAAAAAAAGAGAATAAAAATAAAAATTGAATATGGACATTGGTGTATTATAAATTTTATATTTTCTATAATGTAAATAGACTAAAAGTGAAAAGATAGGAACTCAGAGATTATTCGAAAGGGAAAAGTTCATGGGCAAATAAGTTGTAACTTAAATTAAGAACAATAAGTGTACCTTGAGTGCCAAGGGCACAATAAAAGAAATAATTGAAGTATAAGACTAAGAATGGCTTATAAGAAGTGTTATGATCTTGATGTTAGTTACTTAATTTTGAGATAAATTAGACCTAAGGAAATTGCAACCCTACTATGAAGGAATCACCGAATTTGATTTAATTTCCATGTTAACATAATATAGGTGGATTGAGCCAGATGGCTTTCATGTTTAGGATAATGTTTTGGATGAGTTAGTAAGATGAATGTTGTAAAAATATTTGAATGAGAGTAGACTCCTTTGAATTGAGTATTACAATGATTAGGGATACAATTGAATAATGATGATGAATTATGCAATTGAATAATGATGTCAAATCATGCAAAATTGGTTTAGCTATAATGTGAAAGGCTAATGCAATTATTTGATTACCAGGATATTATTGAATTAAGCGATAGATGAAAACAAATGAACTATGTGGTGATTACTAGATATGTTATAGATGAATGTGTAGCCTTTATTATTATGATGTTGTGTTGTAAAGATGAACCTTGATCTATTGATGTTAGTATTCATATTTTAAAAGTTGAGTATCTTGGACTGTGAAAATCAGGGCCATTGTTCTATTATAAGTAAATGTGAAATTCTGTTGGAAATTAGTAGCTTAGGAAATGATGAATTCCTAATTGTGCCTAATGTTAGGTATGGATGAAATTGATAAATGATTTAATGCGATGATATAATACCTTGATAGTTAATTTAGTTATGATTGAGTTTTGCACTTTTCATTGGTATTATTATTTCTTGGGACTACTGATGCTCGTCTCAAGTGTGCAGGTATAAACCATGGATTAGGGGGAGTCAAGCCAACATATTTGTACTATTCCCGTGACACCAAGGTTGTGTCCCAAAGGGATACAAGGCCTTTGTAATGTATTTTATTTTGTGAAGTGAAATGAGTATGGATGTATTTAAAAGAGTAAATTTTTTTTGTTGTTACATTGTTTAGTGGACTTGCCAAGTAATTATGTGTATGGTATTGTAGTGTCAATTGACACATGTTCTTGTGATGTGAGTTGGCAAGAGTCCACATGGAGAGGATGAATGTCACCATCCACCCTAGTACAAGTTGGTCTTCCCCATACCTCAACTTGGTTAGAACACCAATAGTTGGTCACATCACTTTGAATTTCGAATTTCACCTTGGGGTTGGGTTTTGAGGGGTCAAATTGACTCCTAGAAGGTTTCTTTTTATAAAAATGGAAGGCCCATGGGTTATACCTATGGGTAAGGGACCTTTTTAACCATAGAACACCCTAGGAGCACCTTGGGAAGCCCTCCAAAAGTGACTTTTTGAAAAGTTGCGAAAATTCCAAAGTCACATGGGAACTCTTGAGTCAAAAAGCTTCCATTACTCTTCCCCATTCACTTTTTAGAGTTCCATTTAGGGAAAGTTGGAAGACCTTGGTCAGAACATCCAATAGGAAACTCCCAATACTCTCAAGGGCATGGGAGAAGGTGAAGAGCCTATTTTAGTGGAAAACTTGGATGGTGCTCCCTAATCACCCACTCTCCAATTTTGGAGACAACTAAGGAGCTTGGAGTAGGATAGAGAAGAGAGCTTGGATATAGGAGACACTCCCAATACTTGACTCATTAACTTGTACCAAGGTTGGTGGCTCACTTACTCATTTGCTTAATGTTTTGTTTATGCAAGTATTGGAGAAAAATATGTATTGGTGTATTGTATGAGTTCCAGTGTTGAATTCTTGAGATTTTATGCTTGTGAATCTTGTTTTTTCTCTTGAAGTTTGTTTTGGAGTCTAAGTGATTCATGCTCTCTTGAGCTTGTTTGATCTTCTTGTTTTTGTGCTCTTTGTGTTGTGTGGAGTCAAGATTTTTGAGGTTGTGCAAGGACTCACTCACCCATGGGATGGGAAGAGAAATCCTTGAGGGTGAAGGGGTTCAATGGATAGCTCCAATGGTGGAGAGTCCCTCATGTGTAAAGAGGGTAATGCACCATGGATGTATGGGCTCCATGGATGGGTTTTGCTTAAAATTTGGGGGGCATAAGGAGGTTGTTTTGTGATCTTGGCCATGTGTGCCAATGAAGAGTATTTTGTATATTGAGCCTTGTTGAAGGCATGTTATATTGCAGACCCTTTTTCTCCCAAAGGAGTACTTAGTCCACCTTCACCCGTTGAAGGCTTGTGGTTAAGCCTCTTGTGAAAGCCATGGGTTGGGAAGCTTTCCTTAATATGTATTATTGTGTTTTTTTTTTGTGTTTTCAATTGAAGTTGTTGAGTAAATGATTATGTGGAAGTAAATGTAAAGAGGAATGTGTATGTTTTGTCACCCGGTTGGCTTGAACTCCCCTAGCTCGGGGGTGGTCCATCTATTTGGACCTATGGTAGGGAGGAGAGTACGATGGCTTCCTTTGACTTGTTTCTTTCAGGTTGCTTTTGCAGGATTGGAAGGAATGGCACTCTTGGTCCTATGTGTTTGTGGAAATTATGTAAAGGTTGTAAATTGTTTTTGTAATGGAGTTTCACTCTGCAAGTCATGTATTGAATCAAGTGTTGTTGTAATGAGTTGCGAGAAAGTGTTGCAAATCTTGTTGATAGTTCATTTATGAAATGGCATTATCATGTTCTTATGAAAAGAAAAGATTATAGAATAGAGTGTTTTTCAAATGTAATAATGAAGTTTCTCAAAGCATTGAATAGAATATTAAATGATGTTTCTTGAAGTTTCTCTTTTGAGACAGTAATGGAAAGATGTAGTTGTTGTTTAAGAAAATAATAAGAGTAAGGTTATGTTGTGATGAAAATGTAGAATAGATTTCCTTCATTTCTAAATGGCATTTACATTATAATGCAAAAGAGAAGGCTAATAGAATGAAGAGTGAGAGTTTTCATAATGTTATAAATCTTGTATTGAGCTCATTATTGCAATTGTTGCTTGAATTCAAGTAATGTATAAATCTCTGTTTTCACCTTCTAGCCTTGCAAAACAATCTGATAATTTGTTATGTTAATTTTGGAAGGAAAAACCAATAACTTAGTTGCAAAGAGCAATGAAGTTTAGAGTTTTTAAGCATCATATAATGAACTATAATGTTAGGAATGAACTTAATTTAACCTCTTATTAGTATGCACAATCATCTAAATCAAATTAAGTATGTGGAGAAAATAAAATTTGCATACACAAGAAGTTATTAGAGAAACAAAGCAAAAAAAAAAAAATTGGCAATTGAGACCTACAGGTCTCTGGAATTTGTATGGAAAAATTTCCCATACAAATTCCATTGCCACAGTCATTATTTTACTATATAAATTACCTATATGTTCAAAATAAAATGCAATATATTATATAATAAAAACATGTCTACTCCATGTCAACAAAATTCAATAAAACTATGAAATATATGATAACCCCTCACCTTTGATTGCATCCCCAAAAAGAGGCGGACTGCATAGAGACCAGGCTTGCATTTAATAAGTCAACCTTTCATTGGCCTTTGCTCTTGTCCTAGTGCAGACACATAATATCTTCCATTGGTGGAAATCCCTTAGTCACCCTCAATCCTGCACATGCCCTTGCAAAGGAAACTTTCCTAATACTCTTGCTCACGTGAGGGATCAATTTTCACATTGCTTTGGAGGTGGGTCCCATCACCCACTTGCTTCCTCTACCTATCCCCTTCCATGCGCTATTTTATGGGAATCATCTCCTTGTTTCTTTTTAATTAATTAGCTCCTAGGAGATCACACCACCCTTCACCCTTTGGTGCGCCTAGCATAGAAGAGAAATGGCGCATGTAGGATCTCCCTCCCTTGGCACGTGGGTCAAGGAGGGAGTAGGTAGGGTAGGGAGTAGGAAAGGGGATAGGGGTAAGGGGTTGTGAGGATTTTAAGGGGGAATTAGTATTTTAGTTTAGGTAGAATTCATTATGGTTAATTTGCTTAGCTTACGGAAATTTTTTAGTAAATTTTCATTGTTTTATTTAGTTGTTATTCTAATAAGTTTTGTTTATTAAAAGTTTATTGTAGTACTATTTAATGTATATGTATTAATAATTAATATATTATAATATAATAATTAATTAATATTTTATTAATTAGTTATTATATTATAAACATTTATTAATTAATATATATATATTACTTAATTATTATTATTTATTAAATATATTATTCAATGATATGTATAGTTTTATAAATTGGTTAATATTCACATCAATTAATTGATATTTTATCATTAGTTTAATTGTAATAATCTTTTAATTGGTTATATAACTTAACATATTTTTGGATCAGTATAAATTATCTATATAATCTTAATAAACAAAGTTGTTATTAGTTTAAGCATATCAAAATCGATAATCAATACTTATAAGAACATCATTTAAAGGATTTTCTAGACAATGTTCTTTTGACCCTAATAATCTATGTGATTGCTAAAACAACGAATTGTACGTTAATTCGATTTATCAAGACCTCTTATCATTGAAAATCTCTTGGTAACATTGATAAAATAAATTATGAGAATTAGACTCGCCTAGGTTGTAATCTAGTAATAACTAGAAGGGTGACCTAATCATGAGTAGATAATCTATAGTTATTCTTTGAAAAGAGTCACTCTTAAAATGCAAATTATGATTGGTTAACCTAACTAGGAATCCTTGGATAGACCTTGTTGGTATCACCTAATGCTAATCGAGAATCATTCGTTCTATCCCTATTGAACTTAGTTGCAACCTCACCACCTTAATTGAATTCCCTGGTTGTAACTTTATCTGCTAGTGTCCTTATGGAGACTGTCATAGGTTAACAATATGATTATTCGGAGCCTTTGAGAACTTTTTCCAAAGGTCACCCTGTTAACCTGCAACATTATTTTAGATCAAACTATTCATTTAAAAAAAAAATGGGTGTGATTTAGTCTAGTTTTCGATGGGCATGACATGGTCTCACAATACTCTTTGTTTACCATATGCTAATCCACCATATGACATTAACATATATGAGTTCACAATCAAAACAAGAAGACAATCATCAATTTGAGAAAGGAATTTAGGTGTATTCTTATTAACTTCAAAATCAATACATGACCAAAATGACAAATGCTAGGAACAAAAAACACAAAATCCAAGCTCTCCTTGTTTAGTATAATACCATCAACAACAAATAGGGACCAAAAGGAAAGTTTTGGAACCCTCCCTAAGTCAAAAATCCTACAATAAATACCCCCTAGTCATCTTGGAATCCCAAAATAGGTTGCAACAAACTACGGATGACTAGGGTTAGGGTTTCACCCACTAAACCAACTAAATAGTCAAAAATTTATTACAGGGGATGAAAACCAGTCGAGCATGCATGAGAAAGATTTGCACTCATGATAGATCTCTAAGAAAGTACTGCAAATCATGGAATTGTATGTCAATCAATCCTTTTAGCCACCTGCAATGTGCCTTGAGCAACAAAACCATACTTCTCTTGGTACAAAAATATCATGCCACTGACCATAGAGACCCTTGGATCAGTCGGCAACAACCAATGCCACCAAACCAATCAAAATCAGCTCCAAAAACCATAAATTTTGGTACTTTCTGTCACTAGAAACTCTCTACAAATTTGAATTTGAATTTCAACGGCTAGTTTCATAGCGCCAGCAGTGAATCAGCGGACTATATTTAAATCACAATCAACTTTAAGTCACGATCATCTAATCCTTCCATTTCGTAGGCTTTCTGTCTTAACCTTTTAATATGACCTCAGTCACATTTAGCAAACTAGCGACTGAAGGGAATTGGCCATTCACATAATACTTTATACTATTGCCAGATAGTTTAGTGATTACACGAACACATTGTTTGCTAAATCACCAGCTTTTTAGAACTCTGCTATTCTATTCAGCGAACAAGCAAAACCCTTGAAATATTGTCAGAGCTGCTAAAACAATTTATCAAGACCACCAAACCTTTAGACCCCCACCTGGGCCTGCTTTATGCCACATGTCACCACATCATTCACTAAAACCACCCAGTCATCACTAACAAAGGACCCACTCTCTATAAGCCTTCAAATCAAATGGTGGGTGCAAGATCTCATGGCTTTGACACCACCCATGAGAACTTACACTAACCATGGATCTTGTCCTCATCACTGACCCTTCTGACAATGACCCCACCCTACTAATTCCTCACGTCGACCAATAGAAATTGAACAACTCTGCACCACCTGGAAAATGGTCCCACTGCATTGTCATCCTTTCCTCCAATGAAAATCATTCACATCAGCTCCAAATGTCAGAGGACCCACCTACGTCATTCATTTGAGGAAAAGTAAAATCGACAGTTGTCTAAAGATCTCATGTGTCTGACACATTCCTTAAGAACTTACGCTCGTTGTCAATTCTCTGTAGATGTTAGGACCCTCTGAAAAGCCAAAAACTAGGTCCCACTGACACTTGCCAAATCATCATTATGTGGACCAATCAAAAATTGCCAACTGTGCACATGTGGCATTTGACCCACTGAGAAAATTATACCGCCTGGAAGATCAGACGGACGGTGCATGATCTGAAGGGCTGAAAAGATTCTATGTGCTTATATGCCAACCATCGATCTAGAATCTTAGTTGATATCATAGAGCGTGACCCCACCGTTCCTCCTAGGATATCTCGATGAATGAGAGACCGCCACATGAGCCTACCTGGCAATGGACCTGTCTGCATTGAAAGGTTATGTCATGAAAGAGAATCAACAATCGTCGTAAGATCACAAGCCTCTGACAAAACCTTTGTGAACTTATGACAACTGTAGGATTAAGATGGTATTAGAGCCAGGCCCAGGAAAGATTTAAGCTAGAACATTAGAAAGAATCAAAGCGCTGGACCTAGGGAAAAAAATAATTCATCGGGCACTTAAACTTAGGAAATATTAAAGGCCGTCGGGGGTAAAAACTTAGGAAGAAATTAAATAGGGATCGACCAGAAAAATAAAGCACATGCGAATTAGGAGTTTTAAGTGACCCAAAAAGTAACTTAAAATTAGAACAGGGCCAGGGCAAGATTTAGGGTATTTTATACCAACGGCTAGATTTTCAAAATTTTGAACTAGGGGTTTATGCTAGAGACCTAAAAATAACTACAGAGGCCAGGGGAAAGATGATGAAGCCATGAAAATTTTTTAGAGTGCTAACACATTTTTTGTGGAAAACAGAGCACTTTGAAAAATTAGGTCAAAACCCATATAAGGGCCAAAAGGGTAATTTTCAAATCATTATTCACTTTTGTCTTTTGTTATTTCTGTGGAGCCCTCTATGAGAAAAATGGCTAACATGGCAGTTCCAGTCTCCTCACATCAATTTGAATGCAGCCGGTGACACCAGTGATCTCCCCAGTATGGGAACCCAATAAGTGGACCTCTATACCTCTTTGTGAATTCAAATTTTTTATGTTTTTAGCATTTTAGGATCTTTTTCGTACATTTTTAGGTTTTTTAATTTTTGCACCATGGAAACTCGTATGAAAATCTATATGGACTCGTACGAGTTTTCAACTTAGAGTGTCATCCATGTTCTGTCTGAAACTCGTATGAGAGGGACCCATCTATCATATGAAATTTTGTCAGATCCCTCAAGTGTCGTACGGGAACCTCTGTATTATCGTGTATATGTGAAATGTCGTATGGGAACCTGTAGAAACTCGTACAAGTTGTGAAACAGTCTGAAAAATCATATGGAAAACAGTGAGTGTTTTTCACATCCTTAGGTCAAAATTTTGATTTTTCTAATTTCATAGGTTGATTCCTTAGCATTTAATGTACCTTCTGAAGTATTCAACTTTTCAATATTTGTACTTATAGCCTAATTTTTTACCAAGTTACTAATAGGGTATCCTATTTTTGTTCTATGTAGGTCATCTATCCTAATGTACATGTCTGGATCTCTCACCCTGTGACCCAGAGACTATGTGTGTTGTTGCATGACCCTCTTAGAATGCACCTAGCTACATGTAGATTCGAGTACTTGATACGTTTACGCGAGATTCAGGTGAACCATGGGTTACTTACTGCATTGATAGAGAGATTTCATTCCGAGACACAAACTTTCCACTTGCCCACTGGAGAGATCATAGTCACACTTGAGGATGTCTATAGGATATTGTGTATACCATTCCATGGTCCTCGTCCTAATTATGTTAGTGTGGGGAATGCTAGTCTTCATACATTTCAAACACTTTTCGGTGATGATGATCAATTAGCTTAGTCTATCTCCTAGGAGAGTTTAGTACAGAGATATGGGTAGACCCATAGATTGGAATGTTTCATTGTAGGGATGATTGGTGGGATCATCATGTTTGACCATTATCAGAATGGTCTTCTGATGGGCTAGGCCCCGATGGTAGCACGGCTGATGGCTACTCCTTCTAAGTTGGGCTAGGGTCAGTGTATGCTCCCACACATGTTCTCAGAGATGCATAAGATTACGTATCATGATAGCAAGTCTTATGCTTCAGGTGCTCTTGTTCTATAGATTTGGGAATGGGAGCACATTCCCATATGTCATTCAGTATGTCAGAGTCAGTGACAGCCGCAAGAGCTCATCATATATGTATATTTTGGATATGTGACATAGGTCTATATGGGTATCACTGAGTATTGGAGGCATGTCCTTGATGACATGACTTTCTTCATTTGGAGACCGTATCTATAGGTTGAGGTATGGTTGACTTCTCACACTTAGTTTGGGTACTTCTGTCAGAGTCAGTTGTTGATAGGTTGATCCACTACTATCCTTGAGAGATTATTCATCACACGGGTGTGGAGGCAGTACAGCCTCATACAAGATGCTCCACAGGACTATGCCACATATGCATGTTTTGTTCAAGAGCTGGGATTAGGGTGGACAACTCAATTATCTTATGCCCTGTGTAGCTAGGAGTACAATGGATATGTACCAAGAGATTGGGACTACAGACCATGGGTTTCTAATGCTGGGGTTACAGATGCTTTCATTGCTTGGTTGGTGGAGCATCCTATGCACAAGTTCTCAGATCCTACAGAGTTGATTCTGACCATGGAGGAGGCGGTAGATGTTACAAGTGCACCCATGGGTAGGGGTCAGAGACATCATGATATATAGATTCTAGTGTTGCAGCCTACACCACTGATACCTAGAGCTGTTGTCCCTCCATTGAGACCAGCTGGACAAATGAGGCCACCTCACCCTCAGAGTTCTACAATAGGTAGACCTACAGTTCTTTAGAGGAGATCTACTAGAGGAGAGGGTGGTACCTGTAGACACAAAAAATTAGCAAAAGGCTTAAATCAATAAAAAGGTGCAACAAATCATCAAAATAACATGAAAAATCAATAAATGGAACAAAGGCAATTCAAATCAAAGGAAAATTCAATTAAATGATTAAATAAAGCTTGAAAAGGGGAAAAACACTATGAAATTGATTAAATTCAATTAATGACATAGTTGTTGAAAGCAAAAATCAAAATGAACATCTTACCCTTCATGGCTAAATTTAATTACTTTAATTAATTAATAAATACTAATTTCCCTCAACAAAGCAAAAAAGAGACAAAATGGACACAAATCACTCACTTTTGTTGAAATGGTCTAGCCTTTTGAAACCATTTAAATGATTGTCCCCCCATTTATGGACAAAGAAAAGCCAATTGACCTTACCCAAGCATAACCATGGTTATCTCACTCTACCCCCTACCCTTGGGAAAATCTTATATATTGAAGGCATTTAGAAGCATAATTCATCCACTCCATATCTTTGAATTATAGCAAAGCTCTTGCAATTTGCATCCACATCACTCACTTATCATTTTTCATTGCTAATTAGCTTAAATTGCTTTGATCATAGTAGATTGTTCATCAAATAGAGCTAGAATTTGATAGAATAGATCTAAATTTGCATATCATATAGCTTAATTCTCATCTTTAGAGTGTCACTAGTGAGGATCATAGCTGAGAGCCTCATTTACCACTTTATTTTAGAGATCCATGAGATATTTAGATTAGTTGTGCATTATTTAGATTAGTTTTCTTTGAATAGTGTAATTGTCTTTTAAATCTTGTTATTTCATGAAGGTGTAAAAAAACTCACACACACAAATGGCGCCCACCGTGGGGCTCTAGGCCTCAAATTCATCATTATTTTCACATTTTTGCTAAATTTAGGCTAGAAATTGTATATTTTTGCTTGTTGTATGCAGATCACAGAGAAGAAATCACGCCGACAGATAAAGAGATCTCACCTTTAGCAAAGAAATGTCACCTACGGAGAATAAAATGCCGCTCTGAGTCTAAACTTTTACGTGGATTAACCTATAGATTCACACTACCGGACAGAGAAATAACACATTACAAAAATAAAATCATGCTTCTGGTTATTAAGTTGTCGCATTTGTGACAAAGATACCATGCATTGGGCCATTTAAATGTCATGGACATCAATTGAAAAGTCACTTTCAGGAAGTCATTTTACGTCTGGTGTGAAGGGATTACTCTGCCTTATTGATTTAATTTCTCGCTTTTGTCATTTTAAATGTCACCTTTGATAAATTAGATATCGCTTTTATCGCATCATTTGTCACGGTCTTGTAAAGATTTCACACGTGGATAAAATTAGACATCACTCCTGGTTATTTTAATCTCGCTTGAGCCCCGTAAGGTGACACTCGTGGTTAAAGTAATCATGCCTTTGTCAAATTTGATCTCGCGTGTAGTCTGGACAATGTCGTGTGGACTGTATTTTTGTGTTTTATCAAATTGTTAAAATGATGACTGAATTTTAACTCTATGTCCATTTTTTTGTCTCAGGTACATGCTCTGTCGCAGAAAAGTGCTCAAAAAAAAAAATTTCTTTTTTGCATGCAAAAAAGAAACAAAAAAGGATGTCCTATTAGAGTATACCTTGCACCTTTTGGATTTAATTTGCAAATATTTGAGTTCAAAATAAATCAAGAGCATAATCAATTTGATCATTTTAAGCTTTTTGATTTTGGTTTCCCCTCACTTTGTATGAATTTGTGTTGACTAACTTGTTGGTGGAGGGAACATTTTGCTAAGGTAAGGGAAGGATTTGGAGAGAAAATAAGAAAATCTACTACTTAAAAATGCACCTAGCCTTTGCTAGCATCGTTTGAGGTATTTTTCTCATCAAGCTTGCACATTCCCTTAGCTTGTGGCATTTCAAAGTTCAAAACATAGTTTAATCATTAAGAGGAAAGAACAAACATTTCAATTATAAGAACCCCTTTGTCACGGGGTTGAAAAAGAACAATTGATTGTAAGTGTTTGGGAGAAATCCACTTTTCATGCTTTCAATTAACATATTTAGAACTTAGTGGGCTCACCTCTCGAGATTGCCTTAAAGGGCCGGTGAGAGGGACAGCCCAAAGTGGGATACACTTGCTTTTGCCACGAGAATCCGACCCACTATAAAAAGAAACGTGTGTATCCTTAATGGGGTGCACGACAAAAGGATTTTATCCCTTTCGAACTTCCTCTAGTAGTCCTAATAGATTGCGCAAAATCATACTTCGGTGCATGTGGGAAGCCCCTTTAACATACTTGGGGGATGAATGGTTGAAATCCATTTTGAATGGAATCCACAATACAAAATGGTAAAAATAGCAAAAACTACCTAATAGAGCCATTTAAAAGCCAAATTTGTGCTAGGTAGCTTTCTTGGAAGTCTTTCTTGTGATCAAACCCATGGAAACATTTGAGAATATACACATTAGAATGATCTAGGGATATGGTGAACTATTGATGTGTGTGTTGAGATTGTCTTCAACTTTTCAAACAAGAAGTTCCAAAGTACTTGATCAAAATACAATTAAATTTTTAAATCTTATAAATTGATCAAGACTTGTGACACATTCCAAACCAACCCAACTGGATTGAAATTAAAGTAGGAAGGATTGATCCATAATGATGAGCCTATTTGAGGGAATGTCCGACGATCAAATTTTAGAAGCATCCAAAAATACAGAATTGATCAAAGCAATGGAATTAACTTTGAAAAGGTGTAATGAAGCATATTCCCTTTATTTAGCTCAATCAAAAGCTAAACTTCCTCATAATGATGACACATCAACTTTAAGAAAGGATGAGGAAAAACAAAAAGATACTTTATCTAAAAGGCGATCATTAAGATCATTGTGTCCTTTTCTTTATAATGATACGCCATCCATATCTTCATTGTCCTCATATTAGAATGTCCATTGGAATCAAAATGATGAGGTGTCTGAAGAAGAAGTTTCAGAAGCAATTCAAGATCCCATGTTTATGGAAATAATGAAATTAGTCTTGGAGAGGAATAAAGAAGCATATTTCATGGAGTTAGTTCAAGCAGGAGCTAAGCTTCCTCGTAATTTTGACATATCAACCTTGAGAAAGGATGAGGAAAAACAAAAAGATAATTTATCTAAAGAGCCATCATTAAGATCAATTTGGCCATTCCTTTATGATGATGGGCCATTCATATCTTCATCCTCCTCACAAAAAGAAGCATTTCAGAGAAACAAAGTTATCTCAGATCAAAGGAAATTGCATAATCAACCTATTTGTGATCAAGATAATAAAGAGTATGGAGTGAAAAATACCGCTCTCAAGAAAGATAATAAACCTCCATATAGCAAGAGTAATCCATTCATCCTTTGTCCATCTCCTAACAAGGTTTCTCCCTGGATGACTTGTACACCTTTCATCCTTCATCCATCTCCCGAACCTCTATCTAGCAAAGACCCTCCCATAGCTAGCATTCCTTTCATCTTTTCTTCATCTCCCAAAGCTCCAAAATTATCCAAAATTCCTCCATCAAAGAATGAGCCTAATGATGACACTTTTCCCATTAACTATGTCTACCCTCAAGGGCTACCTCTAAAAGAAACCCAAGCTAACTCACATCTTACTGCAGATTTTTTCCATGCTTCAAAGATCTTAGAACCCAAAGCTTCATGTGCCTCAATTCCTATTATACCTATTCAAGATGATCCTACACCATTCTTCCAAACATTCCCCACACATATCCAAACATCTACCTTGTCCTTAGAAGTGGCTTCATGTCAAGAGGATATTCTAAAAAGAAAAGAAACAAATATTGATAAAGATCAAGATTATATACAAACCCCTCCCATATTTGATGAAGGTCCCATATCCCTTGAACCTTGTGATGATCCCCTTGCATCCTTTCATGTCTTTCAAGATGATATCCTTCTGTTCCAAGAACAAAGTACCCTTCCAAGTTCCATATTTTCTCCACTTCCCGAGCAAGATCAAGATATCCCTTCCATAACTTCCAATGAGCATATTGAAAATCAAGAGCAAGATACTCTCTCTACACCATTTGAAGATCCTTGTCAAGATCAAAGCATCCCATCATTTCCTTGTCATATTCCTCCATGTTCACCTCAAGAAAACATCATTCTTCCAAATCCCTTGCAAGATAATAAATCCCTTCAAGCTTCAGTTAATCCTATCAAATGTGTTCCTATCAAAGCTACTCATGAGCCTATTAGTATAAAGATAAATCTTAAAGATGAGAATGTTGACGATGGAGCTCCTTCCAAATATATTGATATCCCTTTCACACCTTATATCCCTCCATTCAAATACAACCACATACCTCCACTATCCTCCAAATCCATTTTGGGTGCCTATGTCCCAAAATAAAAGTCTTCATCCCTTCCATCCATACTAGGTCCATATGTTCCCCCATCAACCATTCCTATCATCCCTAGCTATCCATTCACTTACCCTACCATGTATCAAGATCAAAAAAGACACACATACTTGAAGAATGTCCAAACACCAATCCATATGAACCATCCATATTATTCCTATTCATCCACAATTCCTAAGTCTTTTGGAAGCAATGTTGATGTGCAACATAAAAATCATAAATCCAAGAATCCATATGTGCATAAAAATCACAATGTCCCATCTAATCGACATGTGAATGAAAAGAAAAATGAAATATCCAAAAGGCTGCAAAGGTCCATCAAAAATAAATAAAAAAATAAAATGTGGGTTCCTAAATCCCTCATTGAAGAAATGCATTCAAAAGCATTCCAAAAGGAAGAAAAATCAAAGAATATGTGGATTCCCAAGTCATTGTTGAAAGACTTGCACACAAAAGAAAAATCAAAATTGACATTCAAGCTTCCAAAGGCTTCCATTCCATCTCCTTCCAAACATCCTCCACTTTCCAAGTCTAATTTGGGTTCTCATATCCAAAAATCCACTACCTCAAAAGGACCCTTACCTCCTTCATCTATCATTCCTCCATCATTCCACCACTCTTCAAAGTGTGTGTCAAAGTTGATCTTGCCAACATTTCCATCTTCAACATACCTTCTTCTTATCCTCACATTCATTTTCCAATGCATACTTTCCATCCTTCCATCCCTCTTATCAATATCTTTGAGCATCCTAGTCATACCCATGGTTTATTATAGCATATCTTTCATAGGAGCATTGTCCAAAGATTCCGATGTTGGAAAAATATCGAAAAAAAAGAAAAAAGCAAAGAAAAAAAGAAAAAAGAGAAAAAGTGCCTTGGTGAAAACCTAGCAATAGGCACCTTGGTAGCAAAAATAAAAAGAAATAAATCTAGGGTGAAAACCACTTCTTGTGGCACCTTAGACAAGTACCATGATGAAAACCTGGCAAATAGGCATCATGCGTAATTCTTCCTTCTTGCACTCTACACTTGGTGGTAAGTTTCATCCATGCCATCTTCCATCTTCCTATCATTTACCTCACTTTCATCCATATTTCCTCTATCACCTTCATCTTGACAAGGTTGAACACATCCATGAGCATTGAGTATCTTGACATCCGTTATCCTTTCCATCAACTTATGTCCTTGCTGCATCCATGTTACCCTATCATGATCTTGCTTATCCCAAATTCACCTTCATTATTCCTTGACAGTCTTTTCATAATCCCAAAACATCCCTTCATAGTCTCCATCACTCCTTTATCATGATTGTGTTATCTTATCCACATCTTACCCAAATTGACCCTTGGTCTTGATCAAGATGAACTTAAAAAAAAAAATTTGTTATCAAAAACTTCTTGACATGTCCACTCTTTTGGATCACTCCTTTTCATGGTAGCAGAATGTTATCCTATACACTATCTAGCCCTGCACAATTGACTTCCATGGCTTATCTAAAAATATTCTTCACATTGCTATATCATTTTTCCTTAGCTTGGGTACTCTTGAGGAGATAGTCCTATGGGTCACATTCGCATACTTCTTCCATCATAGCCTTTCCATCTCTAATCCATCAACTTGCAAATCTGTCCTTCATGTCCTATATCTTGCTAAGACATTGGGGGCAAACCAATGTGATCTTGTTTGAGAGCTGGTAAAAAGGACAGCATGAAGTTCTTTTGAGCTGCATCTTGCATAAACCAAGCTTCAGTAATATTTTGGAAGTTTTTTTGGAAGTTTTTTCCAAGTCCAACATTTTTTCTATCCAACTGGGGCATTTGATCTTAATCAGTACATTTCAACAACATGCATGAATTCACATGAAGCAAGGCATTAAACCCAAAAAGGATTCAATAGTACAATATTTAGTCACATCAAAGAGACTTATCAGAGCTTTAGAAGAGAGTGATTTTCATGAACCTTTGATGGATATCATTGTTCACTAACCAAGTATATTGATCCTACAACTTGATCCATGAGCCTTCATTGACTTTATTATTCAAGATTAAAAATTGGCAACACTTTAAGATCAGAATGCTTGGAAATAATTTTTGAAAATCATGAAACATTGCAAAACACTTGAAGCTTTCTTTTGATGATCTTTACTTACATTGATTTTTATCACATCTTTTTAGCTAATCGATGATGTTTCGACTAGGTTGGCAATGATGGAGACATGATATTTTTCTTGCCTTTGAGTGACTATCTTGAGGGATATCCAACAACTTATGTGAATTTGTCTAATGACATGGTCATCAAAGAACCATCGAGGACTTTCATATAGGGTGGAAGGTTGACCTTTGCTTATTTATGCAACATTGAATTCATTGAAACTGGTATTCATACTCTCATAGTTGGTTTATTCGACTAGTGTGGGTTGTACTAGTTCAAAAAGGAGGTTACCAAATGTGATAAAAAGTGGTATTCATATCATCATGTCAGTGGGAAGTGGTGATTGTATCAACTTTCCAGTCCCAAAGTGCTCAATGATGAAAATTTATCCTCAAGGCATTTATTTGCTAAAAGCTAGTGACACTTAGCTGCATTGCATTACATTATCTTGGAAGGTTAATTGCATTATCATGTTAGATTAATTGCATGTACATTTGTTTGTAGTATTTTTCCAAGGGAAAAGGGGGGTCATTCAATTGAAATCTTGATCAATCATAAAATGGGTCATTCAATCAAGAATCAAGGAAAGTCCATAAATCATAAGTGTCCATAATATCAAAGATCCATGAACTTTGTCTAATCAAAGATACAATGTCATCAAAGTGATACATCCAAGTCCTGATCAATAATTGAAATATCATGATACAATATCAACAAACTGAAAGAGCTCCATAATCAATCATCTCAATAACCTATACTCTAGCTGGGTCAAACCCATGACTTAAATCCAAATATCCAAGAAGCTAAGGTCCATATATATATCATTCACAGAAATGTGCCTATTTTGCAAATCAAGGGAATCATATCAGTATTTTATATCAATGAATCATCTTACGTCAATCAATCAAGTTAATCAAAGCAATCAAACCTATCATTATTTGTTCATGTCTCTATGTCTTGAGAGCGAAGTATCAGTTTATCAATCCTATCAGGATCCCATATCAGTTTTCATACTGATCAAGATCAATCCTATCAACTGTATTGATTTTCACACTGATCAGTTAACCCATATCAGTTTTACTATCCTATCAGATTGACAAATCACATTCATTGGTACCATTATCCTGTTATCATAATCACTTATTTTGCTTAATTACAACAGACCTATCTATCTTGGATATGCAAATTTGTGAGTCATGGCATATCATCAATATTTTTCAGAAATTAAAACATATTGGACCTATCAATCAAAATCTTTCAAATCAAGGAATCAATATGTTTTATTTCTGAGGGGGCATCAGAGTATCAAATTGGCATCGCATCAAAAACATTTATCAGTGGGGCATATCATATCAAGTTATCATATCATATCAATTTCATATCAGGAGGCAAATCAGTATTAGATCAGTTTACCATATCATATCAAACCTATCAACATATCAGAAATCAGTGAACCCAGGACCTATCATCAAACCAGGACCCATATCATATCAAAGGCATCAGAATCATATCAACACCATCATCAGAGGCACATCAGAACCAGGACCTGAATCAGATCATCATACTAAGGGAATCTTTGAATCGGTGTTCTTCGCACATCAATCCAAAGAGGGGCATTTGTAGACACGAAAAAATTGGCAAAAGGCTTAAATCAATAAAAAGGTGCAACAAATCATCAAAATAACATGAAAAATCAATAAATGGAACAAAGGCAATTCAAATCAAAGGAAAATTCAATTAAATGATTAAATGATTAAATAAAGCTTGAAAAGGGGAAAAACACTACGAAATTGATTAAATTCAATTAATGACATAGTTGTTGAAAGAAAAAATCAAAATGAACATCTTACCCTTCATGGCTAAATTTAATTACTTTAATTAATTAATAAATACTAATTTCCCTCAACAAAGCAAAAAGGAGACAAAATGGACACAAATCACTCACTTTTGTTGAAATGGTCTAGCCTTTTGAAACTATTTAAATGATTGTCCCCTCCTTGTCCCCCCATTTATGGACAAAGCAAAGCCAATTGACCTTACCCAAGCATAACCATGGTTATCTCACTCTACCCCTTACCCTTGGGAAAATCTTATATATTGAAGGCATTTAGAAGCATAATTCATCCACTCCATATCTTTGAATTGCAGCAAAGCTCTTGCAATTTGCATCCACATCACTCACTTATCATTTTTCATTGCTAATTAGCATAAATTGCTTTGATCATAGTAGATTGTTCATCAAATAGAGCTAGAATTTGATAGAATAGATCTAAATTTGCATATCATATAGCTTAATTCTCATCTTTAGAGTGTCACTAGTGAGGATCATAGTTGAGAGCCTCATTTACCACTTTTTTTTAGAGATCCATGAGATATTTAGATTAATTGTGCATTATTTAGATTAGTTTTCTTTGAATAGTGTAATTGTCTTTTAAATCTTGTTATTTCATGAAGGTGTAAAAAACTCACACACACAGTACCTTAGGTAGCATTGGGGGTACATGTGAGGTCATAGGTGAACAACAGGATGTAGGTGGTGATGTTGATACTACACAAGCTGATCCTAACTTTGATTTAGGTGCTAAGGTTAGACATCGCTAGGTGCGAAAGGTAGAGGCTATTGATCTGCCTAAGGATACATAGATTCCAGCTCCAAATGTAGATCCTAGACTGAGGCAGACTCCTCAAGATGTTATTAGGAAACTTAGATTATAGATTAGAGACTTGAGATTATAGAGTGCCACACTTGAGATACAGCTCAAGGAGTCTAAGCAATAGAGACTAGAGTGGGAGGTAGATAATAGATGGCTATAGGAAAAGGTCATACATCAGACTACACGAGCTTCCTATTATGTATCCGCATACTATGCCATTGCACCTATTACATAGAGACTACCCAATTATTCTCAGTACATGATTGCCTCGGAGGGAGCTAGAGAACCGTGGGCTAATCCACTACTAGATGCACCTACACCACCCCCACCAGATGTAGAGGAGAAGGCAGACAGCTGATCTATCTTAGTATTCTGATCATTTTTGTCATTTTTCTCCATACACATTGATTTGTTCTAATAGCTCACATGAGCTCATTCTTTTTTATACTATGCCATTAGTGCACCCCTGACTATTTTGAGGTTTTATGATATATATGAGATTGATTTTTAGTTATGACTTCATGTGTACTTGTCATTTCATGTATGATGATATCATGTGATGTAAAAAAATACTTTGAGTAGTGTAGAATGTATGGAATATGCAATGCAATGGTTTCTATCAAATGTATGGATTATGCAATGCATTTGATTATGGATTATGGACATGTATGATTTATTTTATGATTTATGGATGTTCATGTATGTAATGCAATGAATTGAATGATTATGAGATATGCAATGTAAATGGAGTGATACACATGATATATTTTGTAGGTATTGATGAAGATAAGTACTCGGTCATTTGTCAAAAAGGATGTTTAGCCCAGGATGGTGACTACTTGCTAATCTATGAAGAGACCTTCATGTGAGACTTAGTCCTTGTGTCATGTTTAGTGTTCTTTTGAAGAATTATTGAAGTGTCAAGCTAATTCAACAATTGTGAGATAAATGAAATAATGCAAAGTGCAAAGTGACATGTAGAATGAAATGCAAACCTAGGACCTAGGACTTAGTCACTGATCATGTGTCGATCATTTTCATCACCGAATATTTTATTAGGTGTTCATTTTCTTTTCTTTATACTTGCAGGTTTACACTATGATTAACAACTTAATGTCTCTGACTCTATCACCACTCCAAAGTCTGCAAGGAAAAGGGCCAATTAACAAGGATCAAAGAGATCCTCCTACACTTTGAGCTTAGATGCTTAGGTGGGTGTACCTTTGACTCACTTCTTGAAAGGAATCACAAAATATTAAGTAATTATATCATTTACAAATTGGTTTAAAGATTTTATCATTTATATGTATGGTGGATGATGATGAACCGCTTCTAGAGAATGGATCAGTGCCTTAACCTAGGGCATAGATTCACCTAATAACACATATCAACTAAAAATCCTAAATCAAATACTCTTGAATTTAGGATAAGTTCTTTTCCTATTATCCCCCTCACCCTCAAACCTGATCATCAAATTCCTACCCAACCATGAACTCACTGAAATCACCTTAAAGACTTTAATCCTAACTTTGTTAGGAACTCAAAGATAATTCCACAATATTCTTTGTTTACCATATGCTAACTCACTTTGTGACATTAACATATATGAGCCCAAGATCAGAATAAGAAGACAAACAAGAATTTGAGATTGGAATTAAAGTGCATTCTTATTAAAATCTACAGAATCTATCCATTACCAGAACAACAAAATGCTAGGAGACAAACCCAAAATCCAGGCTCTCCTTGTTCAGTCTTTACATTGATTTTGAACATAACATCCACCCCAACAAAATAAAAAATTCAACCATATATACCCCCTAGTCATCTTGGAATCCCAAAAATAGGATGCAACAAGCTACGGATGACTAGGGCAAGGGGTTAGGGTTTTCACCCACCAAACCAACCAAAAATTCAGTCACAATTTATTCCATGGGAGGAAAACCAAGCGACTTAGCCTAATTAGATCCTAGGATGATCTTCACTTATGATAAATCTCCTAATTTGTACCGAAAACCATGAATTTTCTACATTCACCCACCTAATTACCCAACTACAACATGCCTCAAGCAACTTCTTCATGGTACAAAAACCCCTGCAATCAGTCATTAGACACCCTGGGCCACTCTGCAATAATCGATGAGATCATTCCTACCAAAACCAGCCGCTAAAACATTAAAAATCAGTCCTTCTGTCAGTGAAAACCCTCTAA
This sequence comes from Chamaecyparis obtusa, assembly GCA_027943335.1. NCBI lineage: Eukaryota > Viridiplantae > Streptophyta > Pinopsida > Cupressales > Cupressaceae > Chamaecyparis > Chamaecyparis obtusa. Next base: position 847,748 of record BSBK01003511.1, on the reverse strand, counting down.
ATATTTGAATTTCTTCAAGAAATGGCCAATCAGCAAGTTTAAAATACGGCCATGGATCTCATCCCTTCCCGGCAAATCGAGTGATTGTCATTAATCTCCGTAACAGTTAAAAGGCCATTTTGAAAAGTCTCTCACCACATCACCAAACTATTAGCCAATTAGAAATGAGCATGTCAACACCACGTAGCATCACGGACCCACCTTGACTTTTCTTTACCTTCGTATCAAACGACAGTCACATGATCATGAGGGGAAAGAATATTCCTCGTGATCAAGTGCCCATCATCAATCTATCTGACAACTTTCAGACCACTAACCTCTGCAAAGAGACGGTCCCACTGACAACTACCATGTCACAAACCTTCCGACTAATGAAAAGCCACCAAGTCAGGATGACTGAGAAAACAAGGACCCACCGCGCACAGGCCGCAACATGTTGGAAGATTGGGTGGTTGTCACATGATCTCATGGGGTAGGAATATTTGATGAGATCATGCACCCACCGTTAGATCAAAAGGGGACTAAAATGCTAGGCCCACTGGGACAGATGGCACCTTATCACTAAATCGCATGTCAGAAACTTTGACAACAAAAAGTCTTGCAAAACAATGATAGCCACACAAATTAAAGGCCGACACTTAGGAAAAATTATCGGGAAAAATTAGGCTTAGATAGAAAAAATTAAAGGGGGCCTCGACAATAAAACCTAACAACATAACACGTGAAGTGGTTATCATAATTTTAGCACATGGGAATTTTAGGACTTTAGTAAGCGGAAAAAGTAACGCTTAAATAGAATCTAGTCTAGGCAAATTAGGGCTTCTTTTCACCAACGGCTAGAAATTTGAAAATTGAACCAGGGTTTAAGGGCCAGAGACAGAGAAAACCACTACAGAGACCAGGGAAAAACTATACAGCCATGAGAATTATTGCAAGTGCCAACAGTGGCTCTGTTTGGGGATGTATGCCTCTTGTAGGCATAGCAAGGATCTAGAATCTCAGGGTGAAGCAGACCACCTATTGGAATGACCATGAACAATAGAGAGCAACAAGACAAAAACCTACAAAATGAGAAAAACCAAAATAGGAAGGAAACAAACCACTATATAGAATGTACAATATATATAGACCTAACTACTATTCATGGAAAGATAAATACCTTCAATTGAAGTATTTCTTCAAGAATTGTCCATGAACTGGCAATTCTTGAACATCACCATTTAGTTCTTTCACATTATAAGAATCTTGGCCCCATTTTTCATGAATTAGATATGGCCCTAGCCAGATTAGGTCAAATTTTCCATGGTTTCCCTTATCTTCCAATCTAGCATTCTAGATTAATACCAAGTCACCAAGCTCAAACTTCTTGTCAACAGTCCTTTTGTCATACAGATTCTTAACTTGTAACTGCAACCTGGCATTTCTTGAGGCTGATTCTCTCCTAGTTTCATCCAGCCTGATGAGGTCTTCAATTTTCAACTACATTTCATCTTCTATATCATCATCATATAACTGAAAAAACTTATACATTTCCAATAAGTTGATCTAAGGCATCCTTGCATGTATCCCATACACTAAGTCAAATGGTGCACAATCAATTGCCTTCTTCACAATTACCCTATCAACCCATACAACTAATGGCAATTTTGAATTCCGTGCTCTTTTATTCTTATCAAGGATCCTCTTGAGGATTTTTATCAAGCTCTTATTTGTTGATTATGCGTGTCCATTCCCTTGTGGATGATAGGGTGAGGAGTATGACATCTAAATTCCAAAACCCTTGTAGAAATCTTTGTATTCAGCAGACCTGAAACACATTGCATTATCACTGACAATCCTCTCAGGACAACCAAACTTGGTAACAATATTATTCAATAAGAAATCAGTCACCACCTTACTAGTTGAATTCCTTGTGGGGATAGTCTCTACCCACTTAGTGAAATAATCAGTAGAAACTAATATCCAAGAATGTCCTCCACTAGACTTGTTTGGTATTTCTCCTATGAAATCTATTCCCCATTGTTGGAAAGGAGCTTGCACTTCAACTGGCCTCAAGGGCACATTGCCTGAAAATTTAAGTTTACCAGAGAATCTTTGACAAGCATCACACCTCCTTACTAACTATTCTCCATCCTTGAAGATTGTGGCCACCAGAATCCCACTCTCAAGACCTTTTGAGTAGTATTTTTACCCATATAATGTCCCTCACAAACTCCCTCATGCATTTCTTTTAACAACTTGTCCACCTGATTTTCATCAACACATTTCAAAAGTATGCAATCCAAATTTTTTCTATACAATTTGCATCTTATAATCACATACTTGATGGCTTGTAGTTTCAAAGTCCTTTTCTTGTTGTCATCCTTTCCTGTAGGACACTTCATGTTCCTTAAGTAAAATATAATGTCTTGATACCAGATGTAATCATCCATATCACAAGTATAATCTATCTCAATCTAGTTTATCTAGTTTGCATCAAGATTGGATTGAGCCATCAATTTTTCCAATCCTTGTCCTCTGACCAATTTGGTAGTCTAGATATCAATATTGAATTCTTGAATTCTATTTATCCATCTACATCTCTTTCCAAACACCTCCTGCTATGAAAAAATATCTTTTACTGTAACACTAGGTACAAAGGCAAGCACAATTGCTCCCATCAGATAACATCTAAAAGCCTTGATAGCCTTTACCAATGCATAAGTCTGTTTCTCATTGATATCATATTTCAATTCAGTAGCCTACAAAGATTTACTAAAAAATGCAATAGGTTTCTCATAACCTTCATTATTCTTCTGCAACAAAACTGCAGCAATAGTATGAAAAGATGCAAAGGAAAAGATATGCATTGGGATACTGTAATTAGGTGCCTTGAGCACAGGTGCATCTTTAATAGCTTGCTTTATATTCTTGAAAGCTTCATCAGGCTCACCTTCCCATTTGATCTTAGATCCTTTCTTCAACATCTTAGATATTGGCCTAGTAACTTCAACGAAATTTGTAATAAATCTTCTCAAGAAATTCACCTAACCAAAGAAAGACTGAAGTCCTTTCACATTTTTTGGCTTAGGGATTTTATCAATTCCTGCCACCCTCTCAGGATCAATTCTAACTCCTTTCTTTCCAACCAAGTGGCCAAGCAACTTACCCTCAGTGACACCAAATGCACATTTCCTTGGATTTAATGAAATGCCATATTCCAAAGCCCTCACAAATATTTTTTCTAAATGAGTACAATGATCTTCTTCCTTCTTGGAATGGGTAGTTAAATCATCTTGATAAACAACAAGGAAATCATTTATAAAATCTAAAAAGGCAACATCCATTTCCCTCTAAAAAGTTGCACCAACATTTTTGAGACCAAAAGGCATTCTCACATAAACATATGTTCCCCAAGGTGTAGTAAAAGTTGTCTTAAATTGTTCTGATTCTTTTACAATTACTTGATTATAACCAGAGAAACCATCCATCATAGACATTAATTCAGATCCAGTCACTCTTTGCTGTATAGCCTCCATGTTAGGCAGACAATAGTTATCCTTCAATGAGCTGATGTTCAAATTTCTAAAATCCACGCAAAGTCTGATGTCACCATTCTTCTTCCTGATAGGAACAAAATTTGAAACCCAAGAAGAATGCCTAATGGGCTTGATAATTCTAGCATCTCTTAGCTTCATTAATTCTTCTTTCATCTTAGGTGCCAAAGTAGGATTTATAGGCCTTTGTTTTTTCCTAAAGGGTTTGGCATCTTCTTTCAAAGGAATAACATGTTGGAACAAGTCTTCTCTATAAACCTTTAGGTCATCTTATGGCCATGCAAAAACATGCCTGAATTTTCTTAGTAATTCAATCAATAACTTCCTTACCTTGTGAGACATCTCTCTACCAATGTAAACCTTCTTAGGTGCTTCTTGTCCTCCAATATTTATCTCATCCAAATTTATATGATCTTTCCTTTTAATATCCTTTTGAACTCTGTCTTGATTATCAAATATAGTTTCTAGAACAAGTCCCTTAGGAACCTTGTTAGTTTTAAGTTGAATGACTTCATTACCAAGGACAAATTCCTTTCCTTCTACAGTCTCAACCAGGGCTGAACAATCTAACTCCTGACCATGATACTAATCTTCACAATTCAAAAATCTCAAGATATCCTGGTCATCTTCAAAAACTTGCCAATTCTCAACATTATCTGGTATACTAGGCCTAGTCTGAATTTCAACTTTAGAGAGGCCAGCAAAAGTAATATCACTGGGATTGATTGCAATATTGGCTAACAAATCAGCCATCTTGTTATTACTTATATCCTTCCACTCAATATTGAAGGCATCAAAACACTCAATCAAATCCCAAACAGCATTTTTGTATTGCTTCAACCTCTTGTTCTTGGAAGCATATACTAACCTTATTTAGGACACCACTAATTCAGAATCCCCAATAAATTTTATACATTTAATTCCATGCTTGTGTTCCAATCTCAATCCTAGCAATAATGCTTCATACTCTGTTATATTATTGGTACAAAAGAAATTCAATGTGAAAGAGAACTTTTAAGTGCTCCCATTAGGAGAAATGAGTAAAATGCCTACTCATGCTCCATCTTTGCAGCTAGCACCATCAAAGTACATCACCCACAAATCACCCTTCATAGACCTAGAACCAACCTCATCAGTAATACATGGTAATATAGGCTCCTTTTCAAGTACAGTGACCTTAGCTCTAAAAGCATTGACACCAGTATCTACAAAGTAGGTAACCTCATTATCAATATCCTTTTCAATCATATAAGTTACCCTTGATTCTCTTTCAATTTTAACAAACTGATCATCAATCTTGAAAGTTTCAGAAGAGAGATCACACTGCAAACATCCACCCATGGAAGCACTCCATTTCCTAGATAATAGCATACCATAATGGGGTGGAATGTCTACCACCAAGACACTCATAGTCAATTCTTTCTTTGGATAGGCTCCCAATCTGTATGGCATTTCATTTATAGTCCCAATGACTAGTACTTCCCTCAGATCCATTGCACAACATCTAACTTGATCTGTATCAACTTTGAGACCTAACTTTTCCATGATCTTAAAAGGCATAACAGTATTAGAATCACCTGAATCAATCATACAATTTCTTAACTTCATTCCATTCACAAGGATACTCAAGAAGAATGGATCTATATTTTCAAGGCTAGCATTGATAGAACTATCCAAGTATATAGGTGGTATATGAGATACCAATCCTTGAACCTCCACTTCCTTCAAAACTTTATCCTAAGGTCCATTGCATGCAACATCATTATTATGAACATTATCTACCCATGTAATAGTCCTATCTTTATGTTCAGGGATCCTCAACAATTCTGAAAATGGAACCTTGATAGTTATATGAGATAATATAGCCAACATATCAATAGGAACAGAGGGAGGAATCTCAATCTGCATTGCTTTATTATCTTTTTGTTTATTTGATGTGTTAGTTGTAGCTATGATCTTTACCTTTTTAACTTTAGCCACTTTTCCAACTAGCTTTCCTTGTTCACTCTGATGATTCTTGTCTTGAATAGTAGGAATCTTCTCAGCTCCAACTCCCCTAGGTTCCCACTTCTTACCTCTCACATTTTTGAACCTTACTAAATGGTCATCCTTTGATCTATTTTCACTGGGTTCCCCAGAGTTGGTATTCTTCATAAACATTCCTGCAGATTTCCCATTTGTATCCCTTGCCACCATGCCTCTAGTTTGCACTTGGGCTATCATTTCTACAGTAATTCTATCCATTTCTTCCTTTGAAGGTCTTCTCAAACTTACTATTTTTGAGGAAGAAATCATGTTACATGTTTTTTATCAATGTCATCATTATCAAAAAAAACCTCCTGATGGAAAAGTGCCCTATTGTGTCTTTTCAAACACACATATGCTTCTTCATCAATATCAAAATCATCTTCATATCCCAAATATGAAGTTTCCATGTTGCATCCAATGTCATCATGATTTTCTTCTTGATCTAACTCCTCATTATTATCATCTTGGTATGCTGACATGGATTGTGCAACCACACAATGCTCTGTAGAATGAGGGGACTGGCATGCTATACACCATGGTGTATCCTCTATGACATTTATAGAGGACCTTTTTAAAGGATCAGGGACAACTTTATCAGTATTGCCTCTTGCAGCAGGGACAACAGGCTTGCCATCCTTCCATTGGGTGTTGTAGGGATAATTCTGCAATCTATTCTGCCTACTGAAATTATTATTGAATTGAGGTTTTTCATTGGCAGGAGCATTATTAATTCTATTAGCAGGTGCTTTTAAATCCTTCAATGCACTCAACACCTTATCTAATTTATCTTCCTCTTGTCTCTTGTTTCCAACATTTCTCTCATTATCCTTTTTATATTTTTTTATCTCCAAACAGCTTTTTTCCACCCAATTTTCTTGATATTTTCATATTGTTTTCAATATTGATAGCAATCCTAAAAGCATCTCTGAGAGTTCTTGGTTCTTTGTCCCTCAAAAAATATCCCATCTTTCCATCAAAAGCATTGAAGTATGTGGTCAAACAAACATTGTCATCTAACCTCATAACTTGAAACAACTTATGCATACCCTTCTGAAATCTCATATTGAACTCAACTACAGACTCATTCTAATTTTTCCTTATGGCATTGAACTCATTCAATATGAAACTAGCATTAGGCTTGTCACTATACTATTCTTTGAAACATCTTTCAAAAGAATCCCATGTATCAATACATCGGTCAGGGAGTCTTTTGAACCAATCTCTAGCATCTTCCACTAAGGATTGAACAAATAGTTTCATGACTACATCCTCATGCTCTACCTCATAACCATTTAATACATCAACAAATAACCTAAGGTGTTCTTCACAACTAATAGCATTATTACCAAAAAATTTAGGTATCTTATCTCTTATATCAGTTGGAAAAGCATTTGGGTAGCCAGGTATTCCATCAAAACTAATTTTCCTATAGCCTTCTAGTTGCATAGATCTTCTTTGAAAACTTGAACTAGTGTTAACCCTAGGATCAACATTTACATTTACATTCCCATCTACTTGTGCATTTGAATGTTGCCCGGGATCAATATTTATCTTAGCAGATGAAGAAGGAATTGAATTAGTAGTAGCATTACTAAGAGGAACAGTAGTAGTCACAGATGGCATACCTAGTTCATTAGCAGATAGGCCAAGAGCATTTGCAGATGAAGCCTTCAAGAACTAGATCTTTCTTCTTTTATCTACAATGGAAGCTTTAATTTTAGCCTTCTCTAATTCTCTTGCTAGGTCCTCATCTTCTTTTCTTCTTCTTTCTATCTCTGTGTCCTTATTTGAATTGGGTGGTGGGACCCCTAGTATTATCAATGATTTATTTGTCTGATGTCCCAACATCTTTTGCTTTCCTTTTTCACCAACAGCAATAGCAGGTCTAGTGATCTCATACCCCTCTTTATCTTTGGTGAGGGAAGTATAACTTTGAACCTATCTAATCACAGGGCCCTCTGTATCAAACTCATGGTCTTGCAGTAAATGCTCCTGCTCACTTCTCAAAGCATCAAGATCACCAAAAACATCATGCTACAAAGTCTTAGGAGTAGAGGCAAGCAATTTTTTCTCTCCTTCCACTCATTAATCTTTCTAAGAGATTCTCTTTCTATCAGAGCATTCACTTTTTCATCTTCTCTCTCCTTTTGTAACCTCTTATGTATGGCATCCTTCTCTACCAACTGTAACCTTAGTGCACTTAAATCATCTGGGTCTATCATAATATCATCAGAACTTGATGAAACATCCATATCAGTGAGGTTTTGATATGGGAAATGGACATGTCTTGGTCTCATGGGTTGCCTTCTGAACATATCCTCATCAAGATCTAAATTTGGTCCAAAACCCCTTTCTCTGGCTTGTTCATCCTGACCTGCAGGTAATGAACCTTTGTGTTGAAATACTACCTCTGGGGTATCATAAAATTTATCTTCAAAGCAGCCACTATCTAATTTAGAACCTTTGTATTGTGAATCTTCCTCATTAGAGGATGCAAGTGGTGCTCTATTTCTATTATTTCTTTGTTCTCTCATGGGAGCACTAGTAGACTCACCATTTCTTCTGATCCAACTCTTCTTTTCCTATCTAGGTAACTGTTCCAGAGTAACCTCCAGATTTTTCTTGACAAAGGACCTAGTATTCCTTCTTTTGTCCATGATCTGCAATTTATAGCACTAGTTCTAACCCTTTTGAGTCACCACCCACCAAAGTGGGAAATCTTTAACCAAATACAATAGGAAAAACAAGAGTCCACTTACTAACTTTATTCTCTATACTCTCCCCAACAGAGTCACCATTTTGTTGGTTTTCTTTTCTTTATACTTGCAGGTTTACACTATGATTAACAACTTAATATCTCTGACTCTATCATCACTCCAAAGTCTACAAGGAAAAGGGCCAATTAAAAAGGATCAAAGAGATCCTCCTACACTTTGAGCTTAGATGCTCAGGCGGGTGTACCTTTAACTCACTTCTTGAAAGGAATCAAAAAATATTAAGTAATTATATCATTTACAAATTCATTTAAAGATTTTATCATTTATATGTATGCTGGATGATGATGAACTGCTTCCAGAGAATGGATCAGTGCCTTAACCTAGGGCATAGAGTCACCTAATAACACATATCAACTAAAAATCTTAAATCAAATACTCCTGAATTCAGGATAAGTGCTTTGCCTATTATCCCCCTCACCCTCAAACCTAATCATCAAATTCCTACCCAACCATGAACTCACTGAAATCACCTTAAAGACTTTAATCCTAACTTTGTTAGGAACTCAAAGATAATTCCATAATATTCTTTGTTTACCATATGCTAACTCACTTTGTGACATTAACATATATGAGCCCAAGATCAGAATAAGAAGACAAAAAAGAATCTGAGATTGGAATTAAAGTGCATTCTTATTAAAATCTACAGAATCTATGCATTACCAGAACAACAAAATGCTAGGAGACAAACCCAAAATCTAGGCTCTCCTTGTTTAGTCTTTACATTGATTTTCAACATAACATCCACCCCAACAAAATCAAAAATTCAACCATATGTACCCCCTAGTCATCTTGGAATCCCAAAAATAGGATACAACAAGCTACGGATGACTAGGGAAAGGGGTTAGGGTTTTCACCCACCAAACCAACCAAAAATTCAATCATAATTTATTCCATGGGAGGAAAACCAAGTGACTTGGCCTAATCAGATCCTAGGATGATCTTCACTTATGATAAATCTCCTGATTTGTACCAAAAACCATGAATTTTCTACATTCACCCATGATTACCCACCTGCAACATGCCTCAAGAAACTTCTTCACAGTACAAAAACCCCTACAATCAGTCATTAGACACCCTGGGCCACTTTGCAACAATCTACAAGATCAGTCCTACCAAACCTAGCCACTAAAACATTAAAAATCAATCCTTTTATCACTGAAAACCCTCTAAATATTTGAATTTCTTGAAGAAACGGCTAATCGACAAGTTTAAAATGTGGCCATGGATCTCATCCCTTCCCGACAGATCAGGTGGTTGTCATTACTCTCCGTAACAGTCAAAAGGCCATTTTGAAAAGTCTCTCACCATGTCGCCAAACTGTCAGCCGATCAAAAATGAGCATGTTAGCACCACGTAGCATCACAGACCCACCTTGACTTTTCTTTACCTTCGTATCAGATGGCAGGCGAATGATCGTGAGGGGAAAGAATATTCCTCATGATCAAGCACCCATCTTCGATCCTTCTGAAAACTATCATACCACTAACCTCTGTAGAGAGATGGTCCCACTGAAAACTGCCATGTCACAAACCTATCGACCAATGAAAAGCCTCCAAGTCAAGATGACTGAGAAAACAAGGACCCACCATGCACAGGCTACAACATGTTGGAAGATCAAGTGGTTGTCCCATGATCTCATGGGGTAGGAATATTCCATGAGATCATGCACCTACCGTTAGATCAAAAGGGGACTGAAATGCTGGGCCCATTAGGATAGATGGTGCCCTATCACTAAATCACATGTCAAAAACTTTGACAACAAAATGTCTTGCGAAATAATGATAGCCATATAAATTAAAGGCTGACACTTAGGAAAAATTATCAAGAAAACTTAGTCTTAGATAGAAAAAATTAAAGGGGGCCCTGAGAATAAAACCTAATGACATAACACGCAAAGTGGTTATCACAATTTTAGCACATGGGCATTTTAGGACTTTAGTAAGCGGAAAAAGTAACACTTAAATAGAATCTAGTCTAGGCAAATTAGGGCTTCTTTTCACCAATGGCTAGAAATTTGAAAATTGAACCAGGGTTTAAGGACCAGAGACAGAGAAAACCACAACAGAGACCAGGGAAAAACTATACAGCCATCAGAATTATTACATGTGCCAACATTAGGTAACCAAATAAATCAATACAAAATCCACTAGTTAGAAAACTATGAACATATGAATATTGATTTTTTCATCAAAGTCAATACAACGCCCACTGGCTAGACAACCATGGACATATGAATATTGATTTTTTTTTGGAATGTCAGATTAGATATAAGCATCAAGGCACAAACGCTAGGATGGCCTAAATATCATGTCCATTTTAATATTGCAATTTGTATAAGCATCAAAACATAGACATTGTGATGACTTGAATATGCCTTGCATACAAACACATCAAGAAATCAAGAGATCATTCCAAATTAGTTGTGAATTACCCGCAGTGACCCTTTATCATTCACATCCTTGGGTAAGATTGTGTTTCATAGTAGGAGTAAGAACTCACTCAAAAGATAAATTTAGATCAAACTTCCTTGAATTTTTTGGGTATCAATGGTTGAGGTACACATGGTCATCCAACATGTGATGGAGACTCTTATAGATGGACACCATTTCAATCCAAAATTTCCAAAGTTGTTAGATTTTCACTCTGAGTAGAAAAAAAAAGAAAATATTATGCCCCCGGTCATCACTCTCTAAATCCTGCAAAGGACATCATCGAAGAGCTCGAATAACAACAATATGCAAAAATCTCAATAGAAATCAGTAAGCATACAAGGAGATAAAAGCAGTGAAACAAAGATTGTTTTCAGCTTGTGTTGATGTTTGTTTGTGTTTGATTGCAAAATCCTTTCTGGTAAGGAGACTGACTGATTGACTCAGATGTAGCTTCAAAGGACTCTAACTGGATATGATGTGTCTGAGGGATACTGGAGACCATAGGAGATGACATTGATTTCCCCCAAGTTTGAAACTTTGATAGGATACAAACGCATTTGCCGATTGGTGTACAGACCGACTTTATTGAAAATAGAAATGCAAAAACAAACCAAGAGATATGTACAAACTAAAGCAAGACTAAAAGTTGGGAAAGACCAAGATTGCACTGATAGATAGAGAATTTTGAAACAAGTGGTGCTTGTTTGCCTAGTTTTCACCATCTTGGCAAAGATTCTATTTTTTCTACCAAGGCACTTTTTTTTTCTTTTTCTCATTTTTTTGTATTTTTCATTTTTTAATTTTTTTTGTACTTTTTAATTTTTTTTATTTTTTTTGTGATACATCAAGGTGCCTATTGCTAGGTTTTCACCAAGATGATCATTTTTTTCAGGACTTTTTTTTATTTTTATGATTTTTTCAAGACATTTTGTAAAGACTGAATTCCTTAGGCGCAGAATTTCTTCAAATGGAGAATGTTGATTGGTTCTCAGAGTTGTTCTCCTTTAGACGTTGAGAGTTGATAGGCTCCAGAGCCAAAAGTAGCAGTGACAAAAAAGGGACCTAGCCAGTTGGGTTCAAACTTCCCCTTGCGTTCTCGATGTGATTAATTTTTAGGATTCTCTCTCAAGACTAGATCACAAACCTCAAATTCTTTGTGTCTGACCTTCTTGTTGTAACCTCTAGACATTCTTTTTTGATATACTCTGAGATGATCATATGATGCTTTTCTATGCTCATCTAGTAGTTCAAGTTCTTGCAACCTAGACACTTTGTAGTCATCATCAGTCACTAGACCATGCATTCTAATTCTTAGTGATGGGATTTCAACCTCAATAGGTAGTACCTCTTCAGACCCATAAACTAAAGTGAATGGTGTAGCCCCAGTGGGTATTCTGATACTTTTTTTGTAAGCCTAGAGAGCTAGATTGATCATGAGATGCCAGACTCTTCCTATTTTATTAACTGTTCGATACAATATTTTCAATAGATTCTTGTTGGATGCCTCTTCTTGTCCATTCCCTTGGGGATAGTATATAGATGACTAATGTTGTGTTATTTTGAATTTGGCACATAAGGAATCTAGGTCCTTGTTCTTGAATTGGCCACCATTATCTATGACTATTAAATGTGGAATCCCATACTGACATATGATGTAGTTCAGGATAAACATAGAGATTTTCTTGCCGATTGCTTGAGTCAAAGGAACTGCTTCTACCCATTTTGTGAAATAGTCTATAGCTGTAATGATATGGGTATGTACATTAGAATAATGTGGATAAATGGAACCTATTAGATCAAATCCCCATTTTTGAAAAGGCCATTATGTAGTAGAGGGAATAAGATCTCTCCCTAGTGCATGAATCAAGTTACCATGTACTTGACACTTTTGACAGTTCTTAGCATACTTGATAGCTTCTTTTTCCATTTTAGGCCAATAGTACCTAGCCCTAATAAGTTTTCAAGCTAGTGTTAAACTATTGGAATGTGATCCACATATACCATCATGGACTTCCTCTAATGCACATTGAGACTCTTCACATTCTAAACACCTAAGAAGTGTACCATCTAGACTCCATTTGTACAGATCATTACTAATGATGATATATCAAGATGCATTCTAGATAAGGTATCATTTCTCATGGTGGTTGAAGGAATCATGAATGATTTGGTCTTGAAGGTAGGATAAAAGGTCTTTGTATCTGGAAGAATCATGACCAACAATAGTGCAAATCATGCAGGTTTCGAGGGAATCATAAGTAGGGAATAACAGTGCTTCCACCAAGAACTCATAACATAGCTCATGTTTAGGTTGTTGTAGTAGAGATGATAGTGTTGCCGTAGCATTAGGAGCCTTGTTCTCCATTCTAGGAATTTTCTCAAATGTGATAGATATGAAATATTTCTTTAAGTCATCTACCATGCGTTTGTATGGAACAAGTTTCTCATCTTTTGTCTGGTACACATCATTGAATTTTTGTATGACTAGTTGTGAGTCTCCATGAATGCACAACTCTATCACTCTCCATTCTATTTCTATCTTTATTCCATTAAGTAGAGCTTCATATTCAGCAATATTATTTGTGCAAGGAAATTGTATTCTAAATGCTTTAGGTATTGAGTAACCTTGTGGTGTTATGAATAATATGCCTGCTCCAGATCCATTCTATGTGTAAGATCCATCAAAGAAAAGATGCCAAGTCCTAGAAGATATGTGCATGATAGATGAATTAGGAAATTCCATCTATAATGGTGTATCATCAAACATTGGTGCTTCAGCCATCTGATCTGCAATGAATTTTCCTTTGATAGCTTTCCTTTCAACATATTCTATGTCAAACTCACTCAATAACATCATCCATTTAGCTAATCTACCTATGAGGGAAACTTTGCTCAATAAGTATTTCAATGGATCTATCTTAGCTACCAATTATGTTGTATGAGCCAACATGTAATGTCTTAGTTTTTGTGATGCAAATATCATAGCTAGACAAGCTTTCTCAATCATTGAATAGTTCTTCTCATAGGCTACCAATGTTCTGTTGATTTAGTAGATAGCTCTCTCTTTCTTGTTATCATCATGTTGTGCTAGTAATGCCCCCAGTGATGTATCTATAGCGGAGACATATAGGATCAATGGCTTTCCCTGAATAGGTGGCATCAAAATAGGAGGATTTGTCAAATATTTCTTGATATGATTAAAGTTCTTTTCACATGCCTTGTTCCATGCAAAAGTCACACCTTTAAGTAATGTTTTTGTGAAAGGTTGTGATATGTCACCTAGCTAAGATATGAAACATCTGATTGATTGCACTCTTCCTTGTAAGGTTCTCATTTGACTGATATTTTTAGGAGGTTGCATCTCCATGATTGCTTTGACTTTAGTAGGATCTAATTTAATGCCATTCTTTGAATAAATGTAGCCTAGAAGCTTTCCAGAAGTGACACCAAAAGCACACTTTTTAGGGTTCAGTCTGAGACTAAACTTCTCCATTCTATCTAGTATTTTGCTCAAATCATTCAAATGTTTTGATCTTATCATTGATTTAGCTAAGGTGTCTGTTAGGAATGAATGCTGGATGTTGGTAGTCATTCTGTAGTAGTTGTTGTTGCATTCATGACTATGATTGTCATTGATGTCAACACAGTGATCTTCTAGAGACTAGCAGAGAAGCAGACAGTGTTTTGATTAGCGCACGTGGGATATTGCAAATGAAGCTATGTGATATTGAGGTTATATTCTTTGATATGTTATTTTTATATGGTTAAGAGTGCAGATAGAAATTCATTTATTCATAGAATTTATGAGGATTTTGGTGGAAGCAGTATTCAGGCAGTGTTCCTGAGTAGAGGTTTGTGGAAATTGGATGATATCTCCTAATCAGGATGGAATCTAGTTTTGCATAGTTAAAGGGAAGGTTGAGACACATTGATAGTGACATGGTTCATAGTGAAAACTTTGAGGTAGCATGAGTGAAAAGTTATTACATCTGGAAGCTGACAGTTTTGTGTAATTTTGATGTAGCGTGTGGAAACTTTTATTTTGTATTTGTGTGCCGACTCATTTGTAATTATTTATGTGTGGTATAAAGGAAGGAATGTTTTTCTTTATTGGACATGAAAGGAATAGTAGGAGAAATGTGAAATAAGTGTGAGCATGGTATGGTTGAATGTGAATGTAAGCATGAAGTGAAGAAAAGAGCTAATGAAGTTGTGAAAGAGAAATTGTGAAGGAAGACATGCGAAGTACAGAGATCTAGAATTGAGATCTGGTGTAGCAATAAGTGTGGTTTGGCAAAATAAGGAGATAACATATTTTATATTATTCTTCTGAATAATATTAAGGTCATTTGGATAGTGTGTTCAGTGATCTTACCCTAAAGTTGTTTGGGCAGTGGGTCCTTCTGTCTTCCATAACTCCTAATAGGGTTAGAATCTTTTAATAGGGATTCAAAATCTCCTAACAGGGATTCATATGTACTAAATTTATTTCATAAGACTCCTAACAGAGTCCATCCTTTCACAAGGAACATTTATATTAGTGCATCTTTTGTGGGCATCATTCCAACCAGGGTTTACTCTTTGATCAAGAGGTTCCCTAGTCAACATATCTTGTGTTATTGTGTCATTGTGTATGAATATCTTTCTATGGTTGGTAATTACATTGCTTACATGGTTAAATGATGTTGAAGTAGATAAAGGTTATAATTATTTGATAACTGATTCACCCCCCCCCCCTCTCAGTTATCTTGGTGGACTTTACTTTCTAACAATTGGTATCAGAGTAGCGGGTCCTTGAAAGAAAAGTTTAACAGCTTAAGGAGATCCATGGTGAATTTCAGGAAAGAAAGCCCTAAGTTTGATTGAGTAAATTTTGACAGCTGGAAAGAGAAGATGAAGACACATATACTATGTTTAGGACCAGGTTATTGGTTGATTACAAAGAATGAGAAGACTATCATTGGAGAAGATAATATTGAGATAGGATCTAAAGATGAGCTAGATCTATTCATGTGTAACATACTTGCAAGAGAAGCACTTTTGACAGCACTTCCAGAGAATGAATACAGTCAGGTAAAATGTTTAACAAAAGCTCATGAAATTTGGAAAGCTTTACACTCTACTTTTGAAGGTGATGAACATGCAAAGAGGGCTAGATTACATAATTGGATATGTGCATTTGAAGATATAAGAATGATGGAAGATGAATCTATTAGAAGCTATATTGGTAGAATGTCAGAAATTGTTGTAGGAATAAAAGCTTATGGAGGAACAAAGATAGAGAATGAAGTGATATGGAAAATTTTGAGGACATTGACTCCTATATTTAAGCAAACAACATATATGATTGAACAAGTTATACCTTTTACTAAAAACTTTACAAGAGAGACTCTTCTTGAAAGATTGGAAGCAGCAGAAATGAACCTGAGGGTATCAGGAGACTTACCTAGAATGGAGATAGCATTCAGTGCTCTTAATATTCATCCTACTTTGTCAAGAAGTACCAGTGTGAGTGGAGATTATGCTAGTAGTAGCAGATCTAGAAATGAAGAAGATAAGAAGATTGAAGAAAGTATTGCCTTGCTTTTGAAAAGAGATCCAAACAGCAAGAAAATTTTTAAATGTTGGACTTGTCAAGAATATGGTCATTTTGCATCTAAGTGTCCTAAGAGAGATAAGAAGTACAGAAATAATTTTAAGCCTAGAAGATCTAAGGAATGTTATTATGCTAATGATGAAGATCTTGAAGCTAGTATAGAAATAACTTTGAGTGAAAGTGATACTGAGATTAATGATGAAATAAGATTTGTAGCAATTAAAGAAGAGGATTTTGAATCTGATATTAAGGAAGAAAAAGCATTAGTTCCCCAAGTTGAAAAGAAAGCTGATTAGAATATAGATAGTGGTTGTTCACATCATATGACTGGTGACATGAAGAAGTTCATAAAGTTTAACAACTATGATGGAGGAATTGTTAGAGTTGGTAACAATGCACCTTGTTTGATTAAAGGTATAGGATCTATTACTCTTGATGGAAAGACTAATACTAATGATGTTTACTTTGTTGATGGATTGAAACATAATCTTTTGAGTGTTGGACAGTTAGTGGATAAGGGATATCAAGTTTTGTTTACTGAGAAAACTTGTGTGATAAAGGATAAGGATGGAAATCTGATTGGAACTAGATCCAGAACCAGAGGTAATGTATTTTAGTTGAATCCTACTGATATGACATGTTTGATTACTAAAATTGATGACAGTTGGTTATGGCATAGAAGGTTTTTTCATATAAACTTTGATAATATTGTGAAAGTGAGTGCTACACTTGGAGTAAGGTATTTTCCTAAAATTATGAAGCCTACTAACATGATTTGAAAAGAATGTGTGATGGCTAAACAAAAGAGAAGTTCATTTCCTAGTAAGAAGTTCACATTGGCAAATAAGTTGGAGATTGTTCATACAAACTTGAGTGGTCCTACCAAGACTAGAGGATTCTATGGAGAAAGGTATTTTATGATTCTTGTTGATGATTTTACAAGAATGATGTGGATTGCATTTTTGAAAGAAAAATTTGAAGCATTTGATAAGTTTAAGATCATTAAGAATAAAGTTGAGAATGAATCTGGAATGAAGATTAAATGTTTGAGATTTGATAGAGGTGGAGAATTTACTTCTAGAGAGTTTAACACTTTTTGTGAAGTGAATGGTATTAAGAGGCAGTTTTCAGCCCCTAGAACACCTAAACAAAATGGTATTGTAGAAAGAAGAAACAGGTCAGTGACTGAAGCAGCAAGAGCTATGTTATTTGAGAATGATTTGGTGAAGACATTTTGGAGAGAAGCAGTGAATACAATAGTATATACAATGAACAAAGTACAAATCAGAGCAAACACAGACAAGACACCTTATGAATTATGGTTTGGACATGCACCCTCAGTTAAGTATTTTAGAATTTTTGGAAGCAAATTTTATATAAAGAGAGATGATGATATTGGAAAGTTTGATCCTAGAAGTGATGAAGGTATTTTTCTTGGATATTCTTTGAAGAGAAAAGCATATAGATGTTACAATAAGAGAACTAAAACTATTTCTGAAAGTGCAAATGTTAAAGTTGATGATAAGTTTAAAATTAAAGAAATAATGCTTGGCTATGAATCTGATGAAGAACCTCATCCTCAGCCTAACATTGAATCTACTAAGTTATTCTATGAGACTGACAGTGAATTATTGAATGAGAGTCCTGCAGAAGAAACCAGAGAGGAATCTAGAGAAGAATCTACAGTTCCAGCAATATCTGTAACTATGACACCGAACAGGTATATATCAAGACATCATCCTATTGAACAAGTTATTAGAAGCTTGGATAAAGGATTTTTGACTTGGAATAAGGTACATTTATGTTTGATTTCTCAAATTAAACCTAAATCTACTAGTGAAGCTTGTGAAGATGAACATTGGATTAATGCTATGAAAGAACTAGATCAAACTGAAAAGAACAAGACATGGGAATTGGTCCCTAGACCTAAAGACAAGAATGTGATTGGAACTAAATGGGTATTCAGAAACAAGATGAATGAACAAGGAGAAGTACTAAGAAACAAAGTAAGATTAGTTTGTAAAGGATATTCATAGCAAGAAGGAATTGACTATGAAGAAATGTTTGCACCTGTGGCAAGAATTGAAGTAGTAAGAATGTTCTTGGCCTATGCATCTTTTAAGAAATTCAAAGTGTATTAGATGGATGTGAAGTCAGCATTTCTAAATTGAGAGTTGGAAGAAGAAGTCTACATTGAGCAGCCTTAAGGTTTTCCTTTGACTCAAGAAGGAGATATGGTATGTAAACTGAAAAAAGCATTATATGGACTAAAGCAAGCACCTAGAACTTGGTATGCTAGACTGGATAAGTATTTTTTGAAATTGGGATTTACTAAAGGAACAGTTGATAGCAATCTATACACAAAAGAAATTGAAAATGGTTTGTTGATTATAGTTATTTTTGTTGATGACATTATCTTTGGAGGAGAAGATGAAGCTAGTGACAAATTTGCTGATGAAATGAAGAATGAATTTGAAATGAGTATGATTGGTGAGATGAAATACTTTTTGGGATTACAGATAACATAGAATAGTGATGGTATCTTTGTATGTCAGACAAAGTACTTGAATGATTTGTTGAAAATATTTGGAATGGAGAAATGTAAACCAGTTGACCTATGGTTACAGGACATAAACTATCTAGCAAAGATGAAACACCGACAGTTGAGAAGAAGAAATACAGATCCATGATTAGAGGATTGTAGTACTTAACACATACTAGACTGAATATACAACATTCAGTTGGAATGGTAGCAAGATTTCAAGCTAAACCTAGAGAGTCACATTATGTAGCAGTAAAGAGGATACTGAGATATTTAAGAGGTACAATGGACTATGGATTGTGGTATGAAAAATCTGATGATTTTACCCTATGTGCATATACAGATGCTGATTGGAGAGGTAGTGTTGATGACAAGAAAAGCACCAGTGGTGGAGCCTTTTTTCTTGGAGGAAGATTAGTTTCTTGGCTAAGCAAGAATCAGAATTGTATTTGACAAAGCACAGCAAAAGTAGAGTATGTAGCAGCAACAAACAATTGCAACCAGATAATATGGATGAAGCAGATGCTAAAGGATATTAGAATTAGGTTTGTTGAACCTATTGTCATACATTGTGACAACACCAGCACAGTTAGTATGTCTAAGAATCCTGTATTACATTCTAAGACTAAGCATATAGAGATCAAGTATCATGTTGTAAGAGAAAAAGTTGTTTAAAAAGAAATGATGCAGTTGGTTGCATCCTTCTAGTGGTATATGAGCCCTATCTTTCTTTTGGATTGGATGTTGGTACTTCCTCTATGGGGGAATATGTGAGTTGAGTCATGAGGACTCTTGTGAATGTATTTTTCTGAATAGTGTCTATTGACATTGAGTTGTTGTTGACATAGTGATGAAATTTCTATCATTGATGTCAATGGGGGAGAAGTGTACATGAAAAAACACTTGTACCATCTATTGGAGAGAACTAAATAGGATAACGAAGCAAGATTTGAAATGTTTGTCAGAGCAGCAATGTTGCAGTATTGGATTTTTTTTTGGAACATTGGATGTTTTTCATCTATGTTCCCATCAATGCCAATGGGGGAGATTGTTAGGAATGAATGTTGGATGTTGGCAGTCATTCTGTAGCAGTTATTGTTGCATTCATGACTATGATTGTCATTGATGTCAACACAGTGATCTTCTGGAGACTAGCAGAGAAGCAGACAATGTTTTGATTAGCGCACGTGGGATATTGTAGATGAAGCTATGCCATGTTGAGGTTATATTATTTGATATTTTATTTGTCTATGGTTAAGAGCATAGAGAGAAATTCATTTATTCATAGAAGTTATGAGCATTTTGGTGGAAGCAGTATTCAGGCAGTGTTCCTGAGTAGCGGTTTGTGGAAATCGGATGATATCTCCTAATCGGGATGGAATCTAGTTTTGCATAGTTAAAGGGAAGGTTGAGACACATTGATAGTGATGTGGTTCATAGTGAAAACTTTGAGGTCACATGAGTGAAGAGTTATTACATCTGGTAGCTGACAGTTTTGTGTAATTTTGATGTAGCGTGTGGAAACTTTTATTTTGTATTTGTGTGCCGACTCATTTGTAATTATTTGAGTGTGGTATAAAGGAAGGAATGTTTTTCTTTATTGGACATGAAAGGAATAGTAGTAGCAATGTGAAAGAAGTGTGAGCATGGTATGGTTGAATGTGAATGTAAGCATGAATTGAAGAAAAGAGCTAATGAAGTTGTGAAAGCAAAATTGTGAAGGAAGACATGCAAAGTACAGAGATCTGGAATTGAGATCTAGTGTAGTAGTAAGTGTGGTTTGGCACAGTAAGGAGGTAACATATTTCATATTATTCTGCTAAATAATATTAAGGTCATTTGGACAGTGTGTTCAGTGATCTTACCCTGAAGCTGTTTGGGCAGTGGGTCCTTCTGTCTTCCATAACTCCTAATAGAGTTAGAATCTTTTAATAGGGATTCAAAATCTCCTAATAGGGATTCATATGTATTGAATGTATTTCATAAGACTCCTAATGGATTCCATCCTTTCATAAGGAACATTTATATTAGTGCATCTTTTGTGGGCATCATTCCCACCGGGGTTTACTCTTTGATCAAGAGGTTCCCTAGTCAACATATCTTGTTTTATTGTGTCATTGTGTTTGAATATCTTTCTATGGTGGGTAATTGCATTGCTTAGATGGTTAAATGATGCTGAAGTAGATAAAGGTTATAATTATCTGATAACTGATTCACCCCCCCCCCCCTCTCAGTTATCTTGGTGGACTTTACTTTCTAATAGTGTCATCAACATAGTCTTCCATAGTTTGATGCATTATGTCATGAAAGATAGATGTCATAGTTCATTAATAAGTAGCTCTAGTGTTCTTAAGACCAAATGGAATGACATTCCAACAAAAAGTACCCCATGCACATGTAAAATTTGTTTTCTCTTGATCTGGTTGTATCAAGAGAAACCATCCGTTAAAGAATACATTTCAAAGCCCACAGTCATGTCCACTATTATATCAATGTTTGGTAATGGAAAATCATCCTTAGGGCATGCTTTGTTTACATCTCTAAAATATGTGCATACTCTTATAGATTTGTCTAGTTTTGAAATAGGAACAATGTTGGAGATCCACTCTACATAATCTATGACTCAGATAAATCCAACTTTTAGTAACTTTTCTAGCTCAGCTTTGACTAAGAGTGCAACACGTGGATGCATCTTTCACAATTTCTGTTTAACAGGTTTGACTCCTTGAGCTATAGAAAGATGATGCATTATCAATTTTGGATCTAACCCTAGCATATCTGAATACTTCCATGCAAATTTGATCTTCTTCTATGTTAAGAAAGTTGTGAAGGCTTATTTTTCTTCCTCTGATAGGGATTGTGCTAGATGAATCAATTGTGGTTCCTCTATTGTACCCAAGTTGATAGATTGAGTTGGTTCTATCAATACTAGAGATCTATCCTATAAATGACTTAGAAGGACATCAAATATCTCATTCTTAGGTGCCTCAAAGAGGTTTTCACCTTCGGATACATCTTTTGTTTTTACTATTTTAGGTTCTGAGACTACCACATAGTGGTTTTCAACCTTAGAACTCCTTTTATTTTTTCTTTTATTCTTTTGACTAAGATATTTGATATCTGACTCTATCATGCTAACACTAGATTCACTGATGGAAGTTGTCATAGGTTCCACTGCATTGACGTAGAAATCAAGGGCATAGTCATTCGGAAAGGTATGAATATCTCAGTTTGGATTGGTAGACATTCAGTTAATAAGCTCTGGATGTTGGATAGTCAATGTAGGGGAGGATTGGGAAATGGTTTTCATGCATATGGTGTTGTCATCATTGGTCCTAACCTGACTCTCAAATTCAAAGGTGATACTACTCCTCAAAATGTTCAATTTGCGAATAGTCTCAATGTCATTATTAGATTCCACTTCAGCCATAGGTGGATCAGACTTGTTAAGTTCATCATTTTTCTCTAGACTTACGTCAAATTTAGGTGAATATTGGTGAATGACATCAATGTGTTTCTCAGTGATAAGTTCATCTTCTTCTAGAATAACTCCCCATTCATAGTCATTTGATTCATCTTCTGATTCTTCATCTAAACCTCTGGGAAAGCTGAGAACATGTGTAAAGTTAGGACGAATCCCCCAAGCAAGATTACCCTCATATTCAGAGTGGAATTCATATTCATAGGAGTCTTTTTTAGAATCACTATTTCTTCCCAAATGTTCAGCTACTGTGAGAGGTTTACCTTCTTTTTGTTCAATAGTAGGTTCTTGTGTATCTATTACATTGATATACTCCTTAGGTTTCTTTTCATCTTTAAGGAGATCTAGTATTTCTTGAGGTAAATGTTCATAAGGAATAAGATCAATTTCATTTGAATCATCACTGTCTGATTGTGGTGTTTCCTCCTTTAGCTGAGTTTCTATTGATGGTTCAATCTGTTCTAAGATGTGGAGGATTTTTGCTGAGATGAAAAGGCTTCTTTTGATATCCTAGGCCTATAGTATCTTTAGTCATCCTTCCATAGTTTTCAACTGGTTTTATAATTCCTTTGCCTCTTGTTCCTAGAGGTCCTTTTGCAATGTATCCCATTTTAGACATGAGTTTATGACCTGGTTCGTAAGATTTAACTGAGGTTTTGGGTGTTTTAGAGTCACATTTCTAAATTGTCTAGGATTGAGACTCATCTTTGTATAACCATGCTAATATGGCTTCTTCCTCATCATATTCTTTCTTGGACACTTTTTCTGTGATAAAATTTCCATTAAATATGACCTGAGGTTCTTTAGCAGTAGGTTTCACTTTGTCTGATGGTTTTCCATAAGATTTTGGGGACAATAGAAGAGATGTGAGAGATAGGACTAGTTCCATTGTGTATTCTCCCTTACCTATGTCCTTAATTTTGACTTCTTTGGAAATGTCTTCCATCTTGGATGTAGATGCAATGTATGTTTTCTTGGTGAAAGATTCTCTATTATGTGGAACAAGTTTGTCAGCACTTTCTTTCAAGGCATTACAAGATGTGGATATGTTAGCTGGAATTGTGACCTCTACTCTATCATAAGGAAACTTCACACATTGATGGTATGTTGATGGAATAGCTTGAATTTCATGTATCCAAGGCCTCCCTAGAAGAACGTTGTAAGCCAATGGAAGATCTAGAACTTGACAAGTGATGTCTTTGATAACAGGTCTTGTTCTGATAGGTAGGACAATTGTTCCTTTGGAAGATCTTTCTTGCTCATCATATGCCTTTATGGTTATCTTCTTTTTAGGATCAATAAAATCTTCAAACAATCCCATTTGTATGACCAATTTTTAGGAATGGATATTTAGACCAGCACCTCCATCTATCAACACGCATTTGACATGATGGTTTTGGATCAAGACTTCAATGTGCAAGGGCTATTATGTCAATGACTCAGTGAATTGTCATCTTCCTCTGAGAAGGAGATATACTAGGGTGATTCTAGATGACCAACCATAGTTTGGAATCTGTCTAGATCAAGATTGTTAGGAACATTGGAACCGAGCAGAGCTTTATCTAGAATAGCCCTATGAGCAGGAGATATCTGAAGCAACTCAAACATGGATATTTTCGCATTGGTATGCTAGAGTTGTTGGACAATATTGTATGATGTTGGCCTTGTGTCTTTAGGATTTGATGATTTTGAGGCAGCCCTCTATTTGGAAGCAGATGAAAGATTGAAAGGAACCTTAGGGGAATTTGATGAACCCAAGTTTTGTCCTTGTAGGTGTACCTGAGCTTGTGATCAAGTTACTACATTTTCTGATTGATTGTCTCTATCCTTTCTTACAATTATGATGACATTGCAACATTCAGATAGGCATGGTTCCACCATATTTATGATAGCATTATTTCTAGAGTAGGTGTAATTGACTTTAGCACCCATGTTAGGCTAAGAGGATGAATCTCCTTGACCATGTTTTAGAAATGGTTCTGTGAATGTTGTATGATCATTGTTGGTTTTATGACTATCAATTACAATTTCTCCATTATCAATTTTGTCTTGTATGAGATGCTTCAAGTGTATTCAGTTATTAGTTTTATGACCCTTGTTTTGATGGAAATCACAAAAATCAGTCTCTTTCCACCATTTTGGTTTAGGTTCAGGATCAAATAGTTTTATCTTAGGCAATGTGATGATTTTGTTTTCCAACAAAGTTTTCATGGCAGATTCCAAGGACTCGCCCAAATGAGTGAATTCACATTTTGGTGTTGTAACCCAGGGTTTATAGTCTTTTGACTTTTGAGATGGTTCAAATGCCTTTTTTTTAGAAGCTTTTATGGCTTGAGTGCCCATGGTGAGATTGAATGCTAGTGCCTTTAATGGGACACTGACGTGATCAACAACACCATATATTACAACATTCTTGCTCTTGTTCCATAATTTACCTTTGTCTTTGTTGTTGGAACTCGAACTAGATTTGTACTTATTTTCCTTATGAAGTTATATGTCTCCTTTTTTAACAAGCACATTCTCAATTTTGATGGCATTTTCTACCATTTTATCAAAGGATGTATGATTTTGCATTTGCAAGGGATAATTGAGTTCCAGAACCAGATTGTTAATGAAGATTTCAAGTTTTTCAATTTTTGGAATAGGTCGAGCATAGAGTGAAAACTTTTTCCTCCATCATTTGAGGAAATTAGGGAAGGGTTCTCCTGAGTTTTGCTTCATATTGTAGATATCGATCATGGTGATCAAATGTTGAATGTTGTAGGAATATTTTTGATAAAATAATTTGATCAACTCCTTAAAGGTTTTGATTGTTGTAGGCATTTTAGAGAACCAATAAATGGTTGACCCTCCCAGAGATTGAGGAAAGAGATGCATTAGGTAGGTTGGTTCATGCATGAACTCCATAGATTCAGTACAAAATTATCTAACATGATCTTGGGGAGCAGAGTTTCCATCATACTTATCATATTTTGGTATCTCCACTCTTTTTGGGAATGGTGGCATGTACAAGTTTTTATCAAATGGTAAGGGGCATAGAGCCCCCATAGAAAATTCTTTAGGTTCTTTCTCTTTTTCCATCTTGTTTAACTTGACTTGCATAGCATGCATCTATTTCATCATGGCTTTAATAGGAGTCTCTTCCTCTTGAGTGACGATGTCTTCAACATTAAATTTTGGAGGAAATTTGGCTCCTTGTCAAGCTAGATCTAGGAAATATGCCTCTTTCTCTTCATGTAAGAAGCGTTTCATCATTCTCTTGAAGTTATCATCATTTTGATATTGGGAAATTCCAGAAGGTGTGGGTTCTTGATCAACACCATGCTAAGATTGTTGTCCTTGGGATCCTTGGTTTTCTCCTCCTTGAGACATGGTGTTTTTATGAGGACTACCAGGGATTGATTGATGTGGAGTTTTTTTACCACCCCCCTGAACTGATGCAGGCAGGGTAACGTAACCACCTTTCAAGTAAAGATTTCCAAGAGCATCTTCTACAAATTTAGTTGTGTCATAAGGTTGATGAAATGTTTGAGAAATCATAGAAGATGTTTGTAAAGAGAATCTAGGTTGTTCTCCTTGTTTTCTTTGTGAGGAAGCTCTAGTTTCCACCATTAACCTTGGGTGAAGTGAAAGAGAAAGATTAAGACAGTTGAAGAATGACTTGATTCAAGAGGATCGAATGATGCAACCTTTTCACAAAATGGTCAGTGCTCCCCTTGGGATTAGTGACATGGCTTAACTACCTCTTGTGTGTTCTATAAGTCTAGTGGTTGTATCAGGCATTAATAGGTTAATCTTTTGGTGCAATGACAACCACTACTTATAATAAGTGGTATAAGAGCTTGGTCATAGGTTTGAATCCCCTCAGATAATGCTAAGGGGGAGATTGTTGGAAAAATGGTCAATGCTCCCCTTGGGACTCATGACATGGCTTAATCACCTCTTGTGTCTTCTATAAGTCTAGTGGTTGTATCAGGCATTAACAGGTCGATCTTTTGGTGCAATGGAAACCACTACTTGTAACACAACCTTGTCAAGATTGGATTGGTTGAAGATTGATTTGGATGTAAATGAAGGATATTGTGCCCTAGATGTATGGGTAGATGCCTAGAAGATGGTGGACACAACCTCACAACACTTAACCATTTTGAGGATTGATTCTAAAGATGATGTTGACAATGTTTTAACACAAGATCAAATGGAATTCAAATCAATAGATCAGAAGGCTGGATCAAACTCAAGAGACCACTTTGGGTAAATAGATTGGATTTTTCTAATTCTCTTCTTTGTTCCTAACACAATGAATTTTATGACATAATTTGGAAATTGGGTGTAAAAATTGGATTTTTGACAAATTTTGGAGGTTTCTGACAACTTTGTAAAATTTTGATATGAGTTTCTCCAAGCTCGTACAAGTCTGGGTTAGCTCTGGCATGATAGTTGACAAGGATCATACGACAGTTGACACCAGGATAAAATTCTTCTTGATTTTTAGGACAACACTCGTACGATAGTATACAATCTCCCGTACAAAAATATGGGGGTTCTGGCATGACAATTGGGAAAAACTCATATGACTTTCTAAGGCTTCATGATGACTTTGGACTCCAGAAAGGATTTTTCTTCAGATTTGCTATTTTTTTAGTTTTTCAGTATCAGATTGTTTGCAAATTTCTTTGTCCAAGTTTGAAGATCTATGTAAAATTTTATCTTGGGTTCGTTCATTTCTAGTAACCAAGTAGATATCAAGCACATAGAACAACACACAAGGGAACAAGCAATCATCTTAAAAGAATGAACAATGGACAAAGCAACTTTGCACATGAACAAAAATAGTGACTTTTTATTCTAATCCCTAAGAGTGCTATTTGTGTATGTTCTCAAAAAGTTTTGCAATCACGCACATAATCCTAGAAAATGTAAAATTTGGCCTCACTAGGGTGTTTAGTAATGGTCTAACTCTGAAACTTTTTTAATCTCAAGAGGGAGGAATCCAATCTAGGCACATTGGGGTTTTGACATAGTTTGAGATTTAATCAATCAGGAGCTACTGAGGAGATCTGACAGCCCACCAAGAGACTACACCTATGGAGATTTCTTCCACAAAGACATTTATATAGCGGCTATTGCTACCATGGTGAAAATGGCTATTACCACTTGAGGTTCCATCCATGTGGTTCACCCAATAAAGGGAATGTCCACTATAGTTAACCCTCTCTAAAAGTGACTCAAAAAATAGACCACATGGAGACTTGGTCCAGATTCAAGGATCCAAGTTTTTGATACTGCCCAAAAAGGGAGTAGAGCATAATCCTCTAGCCTTTTCACTTTTACCCAAACACAGTAGATAGATTCTTTGACATACTAAGACTGAAATCACCTCACTAAGGTTTGTGATGTCAACAACAATGTCTACCGAGCTCTCTAAGTGGGACCAAGAGAGAATGTACCGATCAAAGTTGAGGACCAAACCAAGTAGAACGTGAGATAATAATAGTATCCTCCCTGCCTATAAGGGGATCTATCTTCGAGAAGAGCTTCGCATGTAAAACAAGTGAATGAAGCCCACTCTCTCAAGAAATCCACAAATAGTGTCATAGGGCCTAATTACTATGTGGAACAGATATGCAAAAAGAAAATCTATTTTCTTTTTAGAGCCCAAAACTGAAGTGTGTGTTATGAAAGCTAGAAAGACACTCAAGCTAGACACGTTAGAAATTTGTTTTATGTCTGAAATTGAAATGTTATCAAATCATAGCATAATACTTGAGCTCCCATGCAACACGCTTAGTAGATTTTACTTGATTTTTAGCTTTGTTGAGTAGCCCCACGAGCAAAAGAGATCAAAAACAACAAATATCAATCGTTAGGGTTAGTTGTCAATCCAAATCCAAAATCCAAATCTGAAAGACAAACTAGAAATCTGATATGACAATTGAATCTCTGGTACCAAAACTCATACGACAGTACGTTACCTCCCACATGATAATTCAAGCACGATACAATAGTGGGTCTATGCACACATGATAGAGTAGTCCTGAAAGGACAATGTATGACAATATGCATGATTCTCAAAAACACCAACTATCATACAATAGTTAGGGGGTCTTGGCACGACACTCTGACATAACTCATACGAAAAATGTACAGACATAAAGTAAAAATCATAGTTTTGATAGAAAATGATAGAAATTGTTAGAAGCTGAAATGGAAACCCATTTCAAGGCCCCATGGTGGGTGCCATAAATGTGCGTGTGAATTTTGTACCTAGCTGGAGACACAACACTTCGGTAAAACATTATTGGTTAACAAATCAAGAAATCTACAATATGAATGAAATAAGCTAACCAGGTGATTTACTACCTTCTAGTAGGTGTGAGTATGGTATTCTTAGATTGAGACTGAGATCAGTGACAATGCAGCACCTAAACGAAGGATTTAAATGATTGAAATTAATGAAGATAAAATGCAAATTAATCCATTTTTTTGGATTTTGTATGCAATAAGATGAAAAACTTGATATGGAACTAATCTAGAATGAATTGAAATATTATGCAAATGAATCTAACAATGATATGCTATAAATGAATGCTATGAACCCTCAAAAACAATAACAAGAATCTCACAATCACCTTGTTCACAAAAGCTTGATTCTTCAGATGCAAATTCGCCAGAGTAAGGATGCAAATTCGAGGGGTCTTTTTGTGAGGAACTAAGCCTTGTTTTTATAGAAATCCAAGGCTTGAGGATGCATTGAGAAAAGCCATAAATCACTCTTGATAAACTCAGGTTGATTTTTGAGTTAACAAGAAATCAGGAATAGATCAACTCATAAAATCATGCAAAAGCACTTTTTGACTCAAAATAGAGTTTAGCTCACTTTTTCAACTCACAATCAGATGTCTAGTTTAGAAAGTTAACAAATTGAAATTGAAAATTGATTTAAAGTTGACTGCTTTTCTAATTATGCATGATTTAATATGAATTAATTTAAAAATAAAGTGATTTATTCTCAACTTAACTGATTTTGAATTAAAACAATTGATTTATGGGTTAATAAATTATTAAATCAAACTTTTATTCAAAGATTATATCATTAAATATTGACAACCAGATTTAATTAATTAATTAAGAATTTAATCAATTATTCTTAGGATTTTTTATTTATTATCAAAATTAAATAATATGAATTAGGAAAAAATATAATTAAATCTAATTAAATAATTAAGTGGTGGAATTAAATTAATTAATTAAATATTCAAAATATTCAATTAGTCAACTTTAGGATAAATAATGACATTTATCACCAAATAATATTCAATTAAAGATACTTAGGATAATTAGGAATATTCCCCAATGTAGAATTAAGATAATCAATTAGGGTTTTGATAAACTGATGTGCAGATGTGCCTTAGGTTAGGACTTTGATGTCGATTTCATTCGATTTGATGATGTAGGAGGTTAATGAACCTATAGCCTATTTTTGGGGTATTACAATGTGATGTTTAGTGGAAGAAGAATTCTCGGCTAACGCAAACTTAAGAACATGATCATCCTTGATATCAACAACATTCTCTTTGATTTTTTTGTTAAAGGAATGACCGGTTTCACCTATGTAGGGGGTACCACATGAATACTTGATCTTAAAGACCCCCAACTCTAAAAAGACATCTCTAGATTCTTTGATCGGGGTAACACAATTCCTTAAGGTGGACAAGGGCTTGAAGCCAACCTGAACACCTTTTTTACCCAAAAATTTTTTGATCTTATGGGAGATACCTACTAATAGGGAATGGAAATAATAAAAGAAGTCTCAAGGGTGGAGGGAAGAGGATTGGAGGAGGAAAGAAATAAGGATTTGGCCAATTGGAAAGATCTAGATATTTGTTTGTCTGAATATCTGTTCCACTTGAAAACTTGACAAAGGTGCATGAACTCTTGGTCAATCTTATCATCATCACAAATCTGATAGGCTATTAAAGAAAGGGTTTTAAGGATGCCAACTTTTTGGCTAGGGTGGTGTTGAGAGGAAGCATGAAGATAAAGTTCAGTGTGGGTGGCTTTATGAAAAACCCAATGGCCTAGGTAGTCATCTAGTTTTTGTAGGATTAAGACATCAAGGAAGGGGAAGTGGTTGTTGGATTCAATCTCTTTGGTGAAAGATATGAAATGAACTAAATTGTTGAGGTGAGCGTGAAACTCTTCCAACCTATCTAGATCATCAGGCCAATAGATATTGGTGTCATCTATGTATCACTTCCACCACTTAGGATTAAAGGGGAAAGAATGTAAAGAAATTTCCTCAAACTCTTCCATATACAAGTTTACAATCATAGGTGAAAGTGGAGAACCCAAGGCTACACTATAAACCTATTCATAAATGACACCACTGAAGGAAAAGAAGGTGGATCACAAGCATAACTCCACCAAAGAGGAAACCTAAACACTATCCTTACGCTTGACAATATCTATAGACTCCAGAATGGGAACCTTGGTCAAGAGGGAAACAACATCAAAGCTAACCAAGATGTCGTTACTGTCACATCTAGTGTCCTACAAAATGGTTTGAGTCTTTGAATTAGAAGTCTAAATTTTTTATAAGAGGGGATAATATTTTGGCGAGGAAGGCGGCCAACTTGTAAGTCGGGGAACCAATTGTATCCATAGTGGGCCTCAATAGAATGTTATCTTTATGGATTTTTTGGATGCCATAAATACAGGGGGTAAACTCCTTTAAATAGGAAACTCTTTAACTAGGGTTTGAAATCCCTTAATAGGATGACTCCTAACTAGGTAAATATCCTAATAGGACTAGAGGTAAATACCTTAACCAGATGGCTCCTAACATGGTCTTTCTCTTAACTGAACATTTATAAGCTTTTAATAGGGATAAGATCTTAATCAAGCATACTTCATAAGAGTGTAGAGTTATTTGTGGGTTCCATCCCCACACATGGTTTTTCCCAGTTGGGTTTCCATGAGAAAAATATTAGTTTTATTATGTTGCATGGTTGTGGATGTTTATCTTTAATGGTTTTTTTATTCGTGAAATGAATAATAATTGATACAAGTTATTGAATGGTTTATGAAGAAATATAATTGTTAGATTACTCATTCACCCCCCCCCCCCCCTCCTAGTAATATTGGACATGATAATACTAACAGTTGGTATCAAAGATTTGGTCCTCTTTATGGTAATATTGATAGCTTGAGGAAAAGATAAAAGTGATGAGGAAGGAACATCCCAGGCTCACTAAAGACAATTATCGGGTATAGAGTGATATAAAGAAGTTATATCTAAAAGGTATGGGATCAAAATATTGGATTCATGTCACACACAAATATACCACTCCTATTAGAACTCTCAATGTCAGATGACTGAAGGAACAATAGGAGAATACTCAAGCACAAGAATCTATTGTAAGTTCCTTATTTGATATTAAATATGTGGATGTTTGAGGACTTGATACCTACCTACAATGTTTGGGAAAAGTTGAAGATAATCTATGGTAGAGATATTCATGTGCAAAAATCAAAGGAAGATAGTTTTAGAGGTAAGTATGATGACATGAAGATGGTATAAGGAGAAAATTGCACAATATGGTGAAAGAATAAAAAAACTTAATGGTAGCATATCAAAGGTGTTGGTGGAACTATTGAGGAAGATGTTGTGGTAAGTAAAATGTTGAGAAATTTACTTCTTGCTTATGCCACTAGAGTGTATGTTATAAATGAGTTGAGAAATTTTAATAATGTTACTATACATGGACTGGTCGGTAAGATTAATGCATTTGAGTTAAATAATTTTGGTAATAGTGTTCCAAAATTTGAGGCATCTTTCAAGGAATTGATGTCTAATGTACCGGTAATGAAAGGTAAAGAATTTGTATGAATTTTGGATCAATGCTTTGATACCGTGTAAGAAATTTCCTAAGGCAATGAAAGTAATACCAAGATCTAGAAGCTCAAGAGATATTATAAATAAGAGAGACAAGATAATATGATCAAATGAATAACTCAATAATGATTAAATGATAATGGATCAACACAAAGTGGGAGTGCTTGAATATATAGGAAATGCAGTAAGACTACATGATAAGGAGATGATAAGCTATCAACCACACTAGGTGGAATCACATGTCCACCAATGGTGGATCATCCTCCATTATAGAACAAAGTATGTGCAACAATGAGAGGATGATAATGTGATAAGAGCACTAAAGGTGGATCTTGCACATAAAGAGGTATGTGATGAAAACTATCACCACCTAAAGTGGAAAGTATCCTACACCATATGCTAAAATGAAATGCAAACTCCTAGATGTCTCAATGACAACTAATATGCAAATGTATTATCCTAAGTAAACTTAAGTAAAGTGTAATTAATGAATACTTAATTACACCAACACCCCCCCTTAAGTGAAACTTAGGAGATTGAACTTAAGCTCATAAGGCTAGATCATAATGCATGATGGGTCCTATCTACTAGGCAATCTTAGGTACCTGTGTATAATATGCAAGATCAATGCAATGCAATCTCTCATAAAGCAGAGAAAGAGGGAAAACCTCATGGGAAAAACCCTCCCCCCAAAAGAGAGATAAAAAATAAACAATATGCATGGATGGATGGAGTAATAAAGACCCCCCCATTATGACATACATCATGTATATATAATAGAGATTTATGAGAAGGAAAAAACCCTATATGAGTAAAAATTCCCCCCATAAGAGAGAAGTAGTAGAAGAAGAGAGACATGGTAGTCCCCCCTCAATGTAGAATGCCCATCAATGATAGTTACTCCAGGATGAATGTAGAAACTAGTCCATAAATGTCAAACAGCATTCCTCCCCTTTAGGAAGAAACAATTCCATAGGTGTATATGAGATGTCTCCCCAATCTGTAGGAAGAAACCTCAGGATGAATGGTGTCTCTAAAAATTGCTCAACTATCCCTGTGTCAATACTGAAGGATGCCCCTTCCAAAATTGTTGAAAATAACAAGTTAGGATCAAAGAAGGATGTAACTAGAACATGTCCCAAATAACCAAGTGTCTCCCTTAATGATAAAGAGACCTCTTGCAACTCGTGTACATAAGGATCCACAATCACATCAACCTTGAAAGACTGATCATATAGAGAATGGACAAGAGGGTCAAAGTGTTCCCTCTCAACAAATGAAGAAGGATCTTCCTCACCAAAGAGAAGATGTATATCATCAATGATGTCTACAATGTAGGACTCCACAAACAAGCCTGCAATGTCTATCAAGTAGTCATCCCATGATGTTGTAACTAGAATACAAGGTGTACCCTATTGTGGTGAATCATATAGACCTATCACTATAGCAATCTATGCATGTGGAATGTGATTATGTTGTGACCTTGTCCTTCGACTATCTGAAGGATCCCCCACAAGTGAAGCTATTGAATCAAGAATCTGTCTAACCCAACAAGGTCTAGTGGAAGATGATGAAGGACTATCCTCAACCTTAAGTTTACCAAGAAAAGGTGTAATCGTGCATGTAGGGGTTGAGGTAGATGTGTTTATGTCTGAATATGGACCTCGAATTCAGCCATAGACCTCAACATGGTCATTTCTCAATGATTGAATTACGATAATGAATATGAATTATCCACTTTGCAATCTCGATTGAATCAACCTATCGCCTCCTATTTAGATGGGGTTTTTTATTTACACTCAGAACAAGAGCCCAACAACCATAGACCAAACTAAAATGGAGGATTTGAATGCATAAGAAAATGATTACAAAATTGAGATTAAACTAAGAATGATAGTGCAAATTAAGCTACAAACTTGTAAGAAAGATGAGTATTATACTAAAAGCATGATAAAACAAACTAAATTAAGAATTCAAGTTGCATCATAATCTAAGAATGAAACTATTCTAATTATGCAATATGAAAAGCTTAAGCAATGTGAAAATGAGACAATAATTTGACAGAGTTTTAGTGCTCTCAAAATTACCTCCTCAAATGAGGAAAGAGAGGTTCATAATATAGAAGAGCCCGGGCAGAGAGTGAAGAGTTTCTTGCAAAGAAACGGTCGTCTCTTCATCTCCTTGGTGGGAGGTGAAACAATTTGGAGGAATTATTTAATTAAGTAAATTAATTATTGCCACATGGGTGGCTTTTCAAATTATTTGAATTATTAAATCCAAATGAGAGTATTTCATTTAAATAACCAAATAATATTTAATTCCTTTGATGTGTATTAGCTAAAGGGGGTGGAATTAATTTAACTAAAATCACTAGGACTTTGTAATTAAATCAATTAATCATAGGGATTATTTAGCTAATAAATGTCAAATATTTAGGAATTAAATATAGTGTATGATTAATGCAAATTTAGGGTTTTTTGTATTTGACACCAAGTTAAATAAAGTAAATTAGGACATAGAATTGCCTAGTACAATAGGACTTTGATGATATAGAAATTTGAAGGAATGCACCAAAATTGATTAGAATTGCAAGGTGCCAATTTTGGGGTATTACATTTTTCCCCTCTTTGAATTGATGTGCGAGCAGTGCGTTGATTCAAAGAATATTCTGATGTGACGAATGATGAGGTTTTAGGATTATCTCCAAAATAGAGCCTAACCCTTGGAAAGGTTAGATCACCAAAACACCAATCAGATCGAGTTTGTAGAACCATCTCCAGAATGAAGCATGATTCTCTGAAGCCTAAGTTAGATTGTGAAGGCATCGGTCAAATTACCACTTTGAAGAAAGACTGTACCCAAAACGAGGCTCAATCTTTAGGAGTCAGGGTTAGATTGCCCCAATACCTATTGATTAAATGATAACTGATGCAAATTTAGGACTATCTCCAAAATGAATCTTAGTCCTTCGAGACCCAAGTTAGACTGCCCAGATAATGATTAAAAAGAGATTTCAAGAGTCATCTCCAGAATGAAGCTTGACTTTCAGGGATTAGGGGTTAGATTGCCCCAATACCTAATGAGATTTTGAGAACCATCTCTAGAATGAAGCTTGATCCTCGAGGATCTGAGTTAGATTACTAAGATGCCTAATAGATAGATGACAAGATGTGAGGCCCAAAGATGCCCCTAGTGATGAGATGCCCCGAGCGATGAGGACTTTTTATATAGATTAGATTGGTTTGAGATTGATTCGATAAGATTTAATGATGCAATCATCCTACCCCCTCGGGAGTGAAATCAAAAGATGACATGTCAGGAAGATGATTGACAGCAAAAGGTTGCAGATAGAGATAAAATCAAGGATCTAGAGGAACTTAGAACAAATTATAGAAGGATCAAGAAGCAATACAGAGTGATTTGGAGGTCTTGTTGACCAAGTTTGACCAATGTTGACTAGAGTTGACTTTTGATGAAAACATTAAAGATCTTGAGAAAATGATGATAAGATAAGATTCTTGGCAAGAAAATGACACCAGAAGGTTGACTGCACAAGCGTCTGATCCCGATAGTCCCAAAAATTTTAAAACACAATTTTGAGCTATCTAGAGATGTCAAATTTTGATTTTGATCCTGAAAATGGATTGAGAATGGTTGATTTAGCCAAGGGTGAAGTTTTCATGCAAAACAGAGCACTTTTGAAAATTAGGTCAAAAGCTATATAAGGCTTGGAGGGGTCATTTTCAATTTATTATTCACTTTTGTCTTTAGTGAATTTGAGAGCTCAAACTGAAATGGAGGGTGTGCCAATGCATTCGCATCGATTCAAGCACTCCCATTGACACAATCGGCCAGCAGACTATGACCCACCTGTGAGTAGTCGAAAACCCAACTTGCATTTCAAATTTTACCAATTTCTAGGAGATTTAGGTAGATTTTAAAGCTTTTTAAGCCTTGTCTTGCCAATCTTCGCATGAGGAAATAGTTTCCTCGTGAAGGCCTCAAGTGCCTCTCGCATGAAGTTTCTCCTAGAGAGGGCTTCCTCACGTGGGGCACTTCTATGAGCTCACGTGAGCTCACCACCGATGTCGTGTGAGAAACCTCCCTCAGTGAGGATTTCTCGCACGAACTGGGATAATGTATCGCACATCAGAGAAATCTCACATAGGGAATCTACTTCCTCACATGAAAAATTGCTAAAAGATTTGAAAGATTAAGTCCAATTTTATATAAAATTTGCAAAGTAGAGCATCTAATAGGCAGTTTAGGATAGGCGTATAGCTTTAATTATTGTTTTTCTTTAAAAATCATCATGATCGAGATACTAATCAAGTGTCATCGATTGCATTGTAGGTTGACTTCCCAAATATTATGTTCTGGGCTCACCACCCAGTCATAGGTGAGCTAGTGCAGAGATTGGATGATGCCAAGAGTGCCCACATTAATGGATTGGGCCTAACTTATCTACGTGATATACCTAACATCCAGGTAAATCATGGGCTACTAGGTGCATTGGTCAAGCATTTCCACTCGAAGATGAACACTTTTCATTTGCTGGTAGGGGAGATGATAGTCACTCCCAAGGATATCTATAGGATTCTTAGAGTACCCTTCCATAGCACCCACATGGAGTATGACATTTAGTTGAAAGCAGGTACACTAGTACTGAGGGCCATATTCTAAGATGATTTAGTGATGGGTCAGGCCATCTCATGGGAGGATCTAATTAGCCAGTATAGTGCAGGGCACAGGTTAGCGGTCATGTTAGAGTCATTCTTGAGTTGTTACCTGATGTTGGATAGAGGATAGCATGGACTAGAGTGTGGTTGGGGACACACGTTGCAGAGGATGTTAGAGCAGCCTCCACTGAGATTTGGATGGGGTGAGTGCATGATAGCACAAATGTACCATGAGAATGCATGAGATCATGTATCAAGGTTCTAGGACTATGGCTGTAGGAGTCTTTTTCTATAGATCTAGGCCGAGGAGCATCTCCCTGTATGTAGGCCAATTTTTCATGATACTAAATAGCCATTGGAGCCCTATATCTATAGGTATGCAGGTCCTATGACTTAGCCAGTGCTGGGTAAGATAGATCAGTGGTGAGGACAACTGGATGACATGGTTGTAGTAATTTGGTAGCCATGGGTGGTGACAGAGATATGGGATGATGCTTGGCATGAGCTCCCACATATGTTCTTTTCACATCCTTTGATCAGGTGTACTATTTATATCATTGAGCACTTCCTTCTTATACGGTTCTTATTGCAATTTGGGAGGCCACAAGATGTCTCTTAGGAGTACTGTACCTATCCTCAATTCGCTGATGAGGTGAAAAAGGGTTGGCAGTCGAGGTTAGGCTAGGGCAGATGTATGATCGAGGCATGAGTACCTCCAGCCTGATGGGATTACCTAGCAGCTATCACAAATGTAGGGATGACACCAACATATAGGGACCACATATTGGTGCATCCATATCCTAGATTCACAGATCTTGTTGGCATGGGCTAGCGCGTACAGCAGGTAGTTTAGTAATAGATTGCATAGTAGGAGGTACTAGAGTAGTAGGTACCATAGTAGTAGTAGGTACCATAGCAATAGCCTGGACAATAGTAGAGGGTGATGAGGCTGAGGACTATGTAGACTCCCATTCCTCCTAGGTAGATGGGTTCAGATACAGGTGCAGGTAGCAGCAGGGCCTAGGATAGGTCCACTAGGTAAAGGACTGATGACACATCTTAGCAACCACCTCCTGACAAGGAGGCATAGATCGATGATACAAATATTCAAGATCAGGCTACATAGGATCCATCTATGGGAGGTCAAGTCGTACAGTTACAGGAGGCTCTGTGAAAGAGCTAAGAGAGGATCTGACGGGTGCAGAGAGAGATGAATTTCATACACAGGTCATCGTGCAGGAGACCCGGGTGGCAGAGAGAGATCGAGAGGTCAGAGAGTTGCAGGAGGTGTTGGCTAGGGCTTAGCTAGAGGCTAGATATGAGACTGGACAAGCAGCATATTATTATGTAGCTTATGTTGGGTTAGTGCCAGATTTAGCAGAGCAGGTTCCACCATTTTCAAAGTATGTTGGGGCACGAGCAGTTCCACAAGGACCACCACCACAGGAACTACCACAAGCACCGCCACCCCCACCTCCACCAAGTGATGATGGGTAGAGTTAGATCTAGGACATATGATGATACATTGATGTATTGCCCCAGTTTTGATAGATTGTGCTCGAGTAACACCATTGTTTTGTACACTGACATTGATTGATATATATATGAGCTTTGACTTTTTGCATCATTGTACTTGTGTATATATTGCTTTAGATTTTCTTATGCATTATGAGATGTTTCCTATATGATTAGATGAATAGATATGAGATGCACATGATTCCTTTACATATATGCAAATGAATTTGCACATGTTTATGGTACTAATCATCTCATGCAGGATTTTGCAATATATGATAGGTACTAACCAAAAGAATGTTTTTAAGATTGAGATCGAGGATTAGACACTTGTGCAGTCAAGATGAACCCAGGACTGAAGATGAGAACCCTCAATGAATGAATCCAAGAGAAGACAATGAAGTGAACACCAAAACACTATCTCAATGCAAG
Organism: Chamaecyparis obtusa; assembly: GCA_027943335.1. Classification (NCBI taxonomy): domain Eukaryota; kingdom Viridiplantae; phylum Streptophyta; class Pinopsida; order Cupressales; family Cupressaceae; genus Chamaecyparis; species Chamaecyparis obtusa. Next base: position 808,832 of record BSBK01003511.1, on the reverse strand, counting down.
CCTAGAATGAAAATGCAAGCCTAAGCTAAATGCAAACCCTAGGACTTGGTTGTTGGGCCCATTAGGTTATCATCATAGAGTTTTTAGTATCAGATAATCGTAAGATGTCATACAACCCTTAGTGACATTGCAATCACGAGAATATGAATATGACATTAGTCTTAGATTTTTTGGAATGAGGTGTAAGCCTTAAGGCATAAGAAGCCACAATGACCTGAACACCTATTCCTTTTGATTTAGCAAGTTAACATAAGCATCAAAGTATAGTTGCTAGATTGACCTGAATGTTGCTTGCATACAAACATGCCAGACATGCAAGAGTTCCTCCTTTTTCCAAGTGAATGATAAGCATATCAAGGTGCTCACAGTTGACCTTATATTCATTTCGTAGGATGAGCATTTGCAATTTCACTTGTAGCAGAAAGAAGTCACTCAAACAAACAAGGAGAAGAACCAACCTCACTAAAGTTTCCATATAAAAGGAGTCAAGGTAGACATGGCCATCCAACATGTGATGAAGTCTCTCATAGTGGACACCCCTCTTATATAGATTCATTGGATCATTGGAACTAAACCAACAAATAGAAAGAAAAGGAAAGATCATGCCCTGAATCTTTGCGTCTCTCGGTCAAGAGAGACATCTTAGAGTTGCTCGAAGAGGAATGATAAAGCAAAAAGACAAACACACAAAAGAAAAACTCAGCATGCTTTAGAGAGTTTCAAATCCAATTTTCAATTTCAGTTTTAGTTTGAGCAAATTGATGTCAGATCGAAAGTATATAATGTGAGAAGTCTCAACAGGACAATGACAGTAGGAGGACGCAGTGAGAACCACTAATGACTGATGCGAGAGATAGTCTCAAGGAGAAAAATGGAAGGTGAATGGAGTATCAATAGGCAGACATAGTGAGAACCACTGGTGACTGATACAAGAGATCCTTAAGGAGAGAGATCTAAGAGTGAATGAAACATCAGCAGGCAGATGTAGTGAGAACCACTGGTGACTAGTGTAGGAGGGATCCTCAAGACAAAGATCCAAGTGATAGCTAGGTATCAGTAGGTAGATAGAGTGAGAACTACAGGTGACTGATATACGAGAGATCCTCAAGGAGAGAAATCTCAATAATAGCTAGGTATCAGTAGGCGGACATAGTGAGAACCACTGGTGACTGATGAAAGGAAAAAATCCTTTGAAAATGATAGGACAATGCCCCCTAGACTAGGAAAGTACCCCCAAGTATGACCAATTTCAATCCATGTAGAGTCCAGCATAATCTCAAAGATAGTTGAAAGCGAGTGCGTGAGCTAGCAAACTAAAGTGGGAAATAAACTAAAGCAGGAAAAGCAGGAAAGAAAACTAAAGCAGGAAAGCAATGAAGAGTTGTGCAAGGCCAAGTGGGGCCACGATAGCTAGATCATTGGGGAACAAGAGGTGCTTGTTTACCAAGTTTTCACCATCTTGGCAAAGATTCTATTTTTTCTACCATGATGCATGTTTGCCAGGTTTTCATCAATGGCACACTTTTCTCTTTTTCAATTTTTTTGTACTTTTCTCTTTTTTGATTTTTTTGTATTTTTGAATTTTTCATTTTTTTTTATTTTTGAATTTTTATTCTTTTTTTTTGTATTTTTGTATTTTTCATTTTTTTTGTAGTTATGAATTTTTCTTTTTTTTTTGTATTTTTGAATTTTTTCATTATTTTGAGTTTTTTTTTTTTTTAATTTTTATTATTATCAAGGTGCCTATTTACCAGGTTTTCACCAAGATAATAGATGCCTCAAAGTGCCTATTTACTAGGTTTTCACTAAGATGATCATTTTTTCTAGGACATTTTGTAATTTTTAGGATTTTTTTAGAATAAAGTATGTACATGAGCACATAGAGAATGTCTCAGCTGTAGAACCGCTTTAGGTACAGAGCGTTGATCAGCTCTTTGAGTTGTTCTCCTTCAGTAGTAGAGAGTTGGTAAGCTCCAAACCCAAATGCTGCAGTGATAATGTACAGACCGAGCCAATTTGGTTCAAACTTTCCCTTCTGGATCCGTTGTTATTGATTCTTGGGGTTCTCTCTTAGGACAAGACCACCCATTTGGAATTCCCTTGGTCTAACTTTCTTATTGTAGCTCGTAGACATTATTTTCTAGTATGCTCTTAGATGATCAAACACCACTTACCAACGTTCATCCAATAACTCTAGCTCTTATAGCCGAGATATTCTAATGTCTTTGTCACTGATGAGGTTCTTCAGAGAGACTCACAATGTAGGAATCTTGACCTCAATAGGCAACACAGCATTCACGCCATAAACTAAGGAAAAGGGTGTGGCCCCTGTTGGTGTTCAAATGCTTTTTCTATAGGCCCATAAAGCCAAATTAATCCGGAGGTGCCAATCTCTACCAGATTTGTGAACTGTTCTATGCAGGATCTTGAGAATTGTCTTGTTCAAAGCTTTCACCTGTCCATTACCCTGGGGATAATAGATCGAGGACCAGTGCTGAATGATTTTAAACTTAGTACATAACTCCTTCAGATCCTTGTTCTTGAACTGCCCCCCATTGTCAATGATTATTGAGGAGGGTACACCATATCTACAAATGATGTAATTCAGTATAAACCTGGCTACAGATTTTCCATCAGCTATGGTAAGAGGCACTACCTCGACCCATTTAGTAAAATAATATGTGGTAGTAATTCTAGACACCTAAAAATCCTATAGAAAATAAAGTATTTGTATTTTTTGAAAAATCCCTGATGACATCATCATTTATTAATTAATTATTTATTTAATTTATTTATTTATTTTTATGTCATTAAATCCCTTTACCTTAATTAAAAATATTTAATTAAGGAATCCCTCCCAAAAATCTTTAAATCTTATTTAAACATTATTCCCCTATTTATTAATTATTTAATTAATAAATTGACCAAAAATCCCAAAATAAATTATTTATTTATTTTTTGCCCAAAACTTGGCCAATTTCCTTAAGACCACTAACCTCTTCCAGAATCCTCTAATCCTTCTTTAATTTCGATTAGAGGCTAATCCCCTCATTTCCTAACCCTAATCCCAACTCAAAATATTTAATTAAGATTAAATATTTAATCCTCATGTTTATTAAATTCATTTTAATAAATATTCTCAAACCTAAACCATGGAAATAAATAAATCTTTATTTATTTCTTAAAATCCATGTTTATCCTAAGGAAATTCTAGACTCTTCTAGAAAGTCCTAATCCTAATCCTAATCCCCCCCCCCTAATCCTGTCACATTCCCTAACCAAGGTTAGCCAACTCCTAAGCTTAACCCAAAGTCAACAAACTTCTAGAAACTTCTCTTACATGCATTAAGTGCATTTAAAGCCTCCTTATCCCTCTTACATGCATTTATGATGCATTTAAGAAGCCCCTCACCCCTTTCTTACACCCTTTGACCTTAGGCACATTTCCCAAATTGTGCACATCCCTCCCATCTTTCAACCCAATGCCCTTGTGACACTTGTCACAAGGAGGTGGCCCTGAACTAGCACAATCCATGTGCTCCCCTTTGAATGAATCTTGGCCTCTCTTAAAGATTTTGATCCTGGCCACTCATTCCTCCTTCCCAAATCCTATAAATGCTCCCTCTTCCAAGAGCAATTCATTAGCTTAGTCTTTCATCTTCTATGCATTGTTATCATGCCCTTTTACTTCTAGCTTTAGCATAATCAATCCTAATTTAGCTTACTTTCAAGCATTTTAGCTCATCTTAATATAGCTTTAATGGATTAAACTAGTTTCTTCCATTAATCCATTATATGATCATATCAGTTTAATCCATTAAAGCTATTTTAATCCATATAGCATCATATCATATCTCTATTTGGTCTAAAATCAATCTTAGCATAAACATCATGTAGCTTAATCTTCATTTCAGCATCATTTGATCCTTGAGGCCTTAGGGGCAAATCAGGTGTTCTATACCTATTTTGTGCCATTTATGGAGTTTTTATGGATCTCAATCCATCCTAAAATGCACAAGGAACATGCTCCAAGTGCTTAGAGAGCACACCCACATCCCCTTAAGCAAGAGCAAATCAAACAGTGCTTGGGTGCACCTGTTTTAGCTCAATCTGAGGTGGCTTAGTTTAGAGTTTTATTTGTTTTGGATTGATTTCATGCTAGACTAAAATCTAAATCTTTGTTTGGTTTGAAGTCTTTCAAAACAGGTATCCTCAAAAGCCTTGTCCACATTTTGGCATGCCCGGTGGGAATCAAACCCACAAATCAGCTTGATTAGATCATACTTTGTACTCTCATATTTGCCATTTTTCATGAATAATTTGCAGGAAACAGATGAAATGTCACCTACACAAAGTTCAATCACCCCTAAACATAGTTCAGTCACACCTACAAAGAGTATGATCATGCCTACAAGCTTTGTATCGACACCTACTTCCTAAAGAATTTCATGCTCGATAACTTCTATTATGTCTTAACTTCTTTTATGTCACCTTCAACAGAAATAATCACGCCTATAAGATAAACATTCACACCCCCGCATATAGAAGTCTCTCTTGTAACCATTCCATTATCACGTACCATGTTTCATTTATCGCCTATAATCATTTCACTACCGCCTGTAATAATTTGTCTGTGGCCCATGCATTTTTTTACTGTCGCCTTTACATTTTTAAGTCTTGCTTATGAACTTTTTATTGTCACCTGTGCATGATTAAGTTTTGCCTCTACATATTTAAGTGTCGCCTAACCCTGATTTAGTCTCATCTGTGCATGTTTAAGTGTCACCTGTGCACAAGCTCCTGCCACCTGTGAACATTTCTCTATCACCTATACAAAAGCCTCTATCGCCTATGTACAAGTTCTTGTCACCTATGAACTTTTTTTTGTCTCCTATGCCCAAGTTCCTGTCACCTATGAACTTTTTCCTGTCGCCTGTGCACAAGCTCCTGTCGCCTATGAACTTTTTCTTGTGCACAAGTTCCTATCGCCTTTTCTCTCAAATTGATATTGGATTCATTTTTCTTAAGCAAAAGTCAAACAAATCTTGAATGAAACTAAGGAAAAGAACTTAGGTCCTAAGAGTCATTATCATTTTGAAAATCAAACACAATATTGAATGATCTAAATTGGAAAGAACAAGCATCCCTATTCCCTCCTTTTTCAATTCAAGCAAAATGCAAATTCAATCTTGAATGATCTAAGGATAAAACAAAGCCCTTTTCAAAGTTCTAAATCAACATGCACATCTCAATCTTGAATGCCCAAAGGAAAGAAATTGCAATCGCTCAAATCATTTACTTTTTGGAGAAAGAACAAATCAAATCTTAAACATTTGTGTCTTCAATTTCAAAGTTCAAAATCACACTTAATCAAATTGGAAGAAAGAACAACTTGCTTGATGTGCATCTAGGGGCTTTTATTTTCTGTAAATCCTTGTTAAAGTAAGCAACGTAGAACATTTGGACTCAGACAAGTTCACTTGTTCTACTTTTAGTGAGGCCTGTCCAGGGAGAAAAGTGCTTCCTCCTCAGAGAATGACCTCAAACTGGTATCCCCCCCGGCCGGTATATAAATAAAGTGAAGGCAAAAAGTACTCACTTATATCTCCTAATTCATGGGCATTTTATGCCAAATGCAAATGTCTGGGGACAAGTAAATATTCCTCCCCCAGCGTTGTTGGCTAGGCTCTTAAGTGAGTCACAGGCGGTCAGCATAACTAGGTATGGAGACTCCACGGAACTATTAAAAACTTGATAAAATAGAGGCTACCCTATCTACATCTGAAAGTATCCAAATCCTTGTGCAAGGACCAATTCCAAGGGGTTTACTGGGTCGCCTCAAGATTACTCACCATTTGTATTCCCTTCTAGGGGGTACCAAGCTGTGGGCAAGTGATTTTGATATTCACCTTCCTTAGGTAGATCTTCTTGAAGTGCTTGATAGTCAAATACTTCATGAAAACATTATTGAAACGTACACCTTTCAAAGCTTTATTAGAGTCAGTTATCTTGTTTGTATCCCACAAGGTTGCTTTGTCCCTTGTGGAGATTGCTTTTCTGAAAATCTTTGTTGAAATCTATCCTTTGCCATTGGAAAACATCAAACTGATCTACAACTTGGTTCACAATACTCAGAACAGCCATGTCAGTCCAAATCCTCCCAAAATCTAGAAAATGTCCAAATCTTTCAGAATCTCAAATCATGGTCTTCCAGTCATATTCAAATCTAGTCTTGTCATCCTTTCCTCCTATCCTAGGTTAGCAAAGTCATCTCAGCCATCCCCCATCCCCTTGTCTATCTTCCTCTAGAGTCAATTTTCTTCCAAAATTGAGTCAAATCCAATCCTAGTTTGACCCTGTCAGTCATTCCAATCTGAGTCTTAGTCTTCCAATCCATCTTCGTCCTTCATCCTTATCCAACTCATCCGCAAGTCAGCATATCTCAAAACTATTATGATGAGTTTGGTTATTATGTCTCTCCTCTCAATCCATCCTATCCCAAAGATGATGAAAGCCTTGTAGATCATGATGCATATTTTGAAAATCTTAACAAGTTTTCTCCAAACATTCCCCAGCATCCAATCATTCCTACAAAATATCCTATCATGCCTTCATGCTTATCCACTAGCACTCCCTTTCATGTCCTCGGCAAGGCAAATCCATTATCTTATCCATCCACAACTTATCCCTATCTTAAACCTACACATCCTCCATACGCATCCTTCATACCACCATCTCCTGCTATGGTCATATCCCAATCACCACCATCCCCTCAAAACACTTCATGCTACTTTCCTTATCTAAGACCTCCATCCACTTATCCTCCAAAACCCTTTCAAAACCAAACACCAAGTCTTCCAATCCTTTTCCCCAATCCACCATCCTATCTCAAACCACCATCCTCCATTCAAACCCATGTTTTTTAAAATCCCCTCCCACAAAAAGAATGCACCCTTCAGTCTGCTTCATATCCTGTACCTCAATCCATCATTCCTACCTCATCCAATAGTCCATCAAGTTCACAAGCTTCCTCTAAACCTACCTATGTGAACTATCCAAACCCACCATCCTCTAGCTCCTCATTTGCACCATCATCCCCTCAAGTAGGTTCCCCTTCATCCACGCCATCTTCATATGAGAACTATCCTAGCTCTCCATTTCCTCCACATTCCAATCCTTCTTCACCACGACAGTCTCCAAGGAGTTTCACAAGGAAGCCAATAACAAATCCCACTCCTAAAGTTGAAGGGCCAAGCCATCTCAACACTTCATCTGAAGCCATTATTGATGAGGCCCATCCATCGCTCCCATCTATTATCTATCTTCCATACATCCCACTCGTTGATCTTCTTCCGTCTCCTAGCATCATTGAGTCCCTTCCATCTAAAGTCTCTATCCAATCCCCACCAACATCACCTCCTCCTAGTATTATCCAAAGCATATCTAATGAGCCTCATGAGTTCACCCTTCTTCCTACCATCATAGCTGCAGAATCTTCCATCCTTTCATCCATACCATCTAAAGAGTTCTTCCTTCTTCCAGACATCACAGCTATGGAATCTCCCATCCTTCCATCCACCCCATCTAAAGATTCCATCCATAAATCCCCCAAAACTCTATCCACACAAATCCTACCATGTAAAGATCTTGTCCAAAAGCATGTTGAAATACTTGCAGAAGAAAATCAAGATCCAATCCCTTCACTTCCCCCATCACATGTTCTATTGCTTCCATCACCCCCAATCCAAAATCCTACAATCCCAATTCCTCCAATCCAAGATCCTATCATCCTAGTTTCTCCATTTGAAGATTCATTACTATCCCCCAATCCCAGTCAAAATCCCACCATCATATCCTCTCCTCTTGAGGATCTTATGATCCAAACTATCCCACTGCCATCACTCTATCCTCTTGGATCACTTATATTTGTCAAAGGCAGTCCACTTGAAGCAGAAGAAATTAGTTTCATATCTTCCATCAGGGAACTATAAACTAGATATTTATCATATTCCCCAAGTCAAAAATATCCTTGTTTGGATAAAATGCTCAAGAAATGGAATTATCAAGGAAAAGGCTTAGGCTCTCATGAACAAGGAAATCTGGAGCCCATTCAAGACAAGAAACATCCAAAGTTATGTGGCATTGATCACACATCAGAAGAAGGCACTTCCTCCAGAAATGTTGGTACAACTACAACTAAATTCAAGCATTCTTCCAAACCCACCATCACATCTTCCAAAGCATACAACACCATTCCTCCTCCTCCATCATTATAACCAAAGACAACCTATCACATTCCTCCTTCATCCTCCAAATCTATTTTGGGTCCCTATGTCCCAAAATCTTCCAGCACATATCCTCTACATACCAACTCCATTTTGGGACCTTACATCCCAAAATATCATCCCCATCTTATCCTACTCAGACCTTCATCCAAAAGCCAAACATCCCTAGTCGGGATCAACAAAGGCACATGCCCATATCTCCTATCTACCAATCTCCATTCATCTCCACATCCATATTTCCTCCATCTCGCACATCTCCTCATATTCACTCTGATGCTCCCCACAATTTGGATGCCACATCCAATATAAATAAAAGGAAATATCCACATAGATCTAAGGATTTCCATGTCTAGTCTAAATGACATGGTCAACCAAAGCAAAATCCAATCAAGTAATCCAAAGCATCCCAATGGCCGCAAAGGCCCAGCAAAGAAAAAGCAAAATCTGATGCATACCAATGGCCACAAAGGCCCACCAAAGCTAAAGCAAAAATGATGTGGATCCCGAAGAAAAAAGATGTAATGCATCTAAAAGAAACATCCACAATGGCATCCAAAGTTGCTAATCCCCCAGCTACCCAGTCTTCTCCTCCATCTCCTAAATCTATTTTGGGTCCCAAAGATCTGAAATCTCCTAGCATAAATCCTCCATCCTATCCACCTCTATCTTCCATGTCCTATCCACTTCATCCACCTTCCCCACAACATGTGCCAATGTTGGTCCTGACAGCATCTCCCTATCATGATCACTTTCCATCTTTCCATCCAAACAATTTCTACCACCATATCTCCCATTTACCCCATTTTATCCATGCCTTTGCATAATCCCTCCATCCCAATAAAGTTGTACCAACATCCAGAGAAATTAGCAGGTTAGCACCAAATCAGAAAGTCAGTAACACATCAAAAATATCAGAAGGTCAGCATCTAGTCAGTAGAAAATTAGAAAATCCATAAAAATTGGAAAAATCAAGAGAAAAATATCAAAAAAGAAAAGAAAAGAGAAAAACATTTGTCCTATGGTGAAAACTTGGCAATTCAAGCACCTTGGACAAGTACCATGATGAAAACCTGGCAAACAGGCATCATGCGTAGGCCTCCCCCCAATTCCTTTCTGTAGTTGGGGGCCATTCCCTTCTTCCATCTTACCCAACATCTCCTCCATCCCATTTGTCTCTCACCTCCTTCATCCTCCTTTGGATCTTGATGACAAAACAAAGACTACTAGGTATACATGCTTTTGGGCACCTTCTTGGCATCCATCACACTTTTCAGCTACATATGCTCTATCCAATCCATTCATCCTATCTTCCATCTACCTTCCTCACCCTCTTATCAGCATATCTTCTATCGAATCATACCCCATCCTACTGCCTCTAAATGAATGAACTATCCTAAGTAGGGGGCATCTTATTCCTTGGTGACATTTTCCTTGGAGACTATCTTTCATCCAAAATCTTTCCATCTCCCCAAATCCCAAGCATTCCTCTATCTAGATCCCTCAGTAGTTCCTCTAGCATTCCATCTTCCAATCCTCAAGAAAATCGACCATCCAATCTCCCCAAATCTTCCTTTATCCAATCCTCAAGCATTCTTCCATCCAAATCCAAATCTCCCTCCATCCAAATCTCCTAGCAGTTCCATCATCCTCATCCTAAGCATTTCCTCCATCTTCCCATCACCTAGTATCTTCCCTTGTCATTGGTATCTAGCTATAGGCTAACCTCATTGCAATCCAATGCCATTCATCCCTATCCAAACATTCCTAGCAATCTTCTAGCAATCTTCCAATCCTCTCCACATCCTCTAGCTATCCAAAATCCAACATCCAAGATCAAGCCAACCCATCCCATCACATCCTTAGTCTTATTCCTAGTCTTGTAGCAAGGCTTGATCTCAATTCAATCATCATCATTGGGATACGTCCTTCCCCAATCTGTGTCATTTCAGGACACATCCACCGTTAGTCCATCTTGGCTTTCCTACCCAACTGGGGTATCGTCTTGCATATCTTTGGAGTTTCAGCTTCATCCCCAAGTTCTTTGTACATCCTAATCCTCAGCTTCTATACATAGCCATTGTAAATATCCTTGTGTCTTGTTATACATATCCTTGTCAGTCCTACACCAGCATCTAATCAAATATCTTGTCCCACCTAGCCTCGCACTTCAACAACATCAATTATCGACTATCCTTGATCATCATGACTATCTTTGAACTGCATCATTTGCCAATTAGCAACACAACATTCTCCCCATTAGCATCGGGTCCGCACAGATGTATGCTTTTGTTTTGTCTGACCTAAGCCTAATCACAAGTCCCCTCAATTGTATCCTTCCTATCTGACCTAATCTTCCACCAAGCACACCAGGTCCATGTCGATGTATCCTTCCACACATTCAGACCAATCTTCCCACCATCAATCAAATCAAATCTCTCTCCTTGGCAAAGGTTGTCTTTTGGAGTTATCATTTTGACCTTGGATTTTGTCCTTTGGGTCTTGTAAATCTTTTACGGCTTCTCGTTGTTCTCTACTCAAAGTCGCCACGATCCTTTATATCATGGTGCGCTGCGCATGAGGATAATTTGGGGCAAGGTCTTTTGATCTTTTGCTTCTGCCTGTGAGTCAGTCAGATGTGACCCTTGCATAGTTCACATCTGATCTTCTGGGTTACATGGTGCACTTGGGAAATATCATTTGTTTTTGGTTTCTTCAGCCTCATTTCCACCATGCTTCCTCTTGGGTTCACGTGTGATGCTGGGGCAACCCTGCATGTCTTTTTAGCGTCAGTCCTATGCAACACTGGTGACAAGGCCTCGTGATCCCAGTATCCTTGGCAGGTCTCTAGCATTGCTATATTAAACTAGGTTGTGCTCTCCACATTTGCACTTGGAGCTTCCCCCAATCCCCTGCATCTTGCATCATATAGATTCATCTTGCATCTTGCATCTCTCATATAGCTACATCTTGCATTTTGCATTCCATCTCATCTTGCATTCACCCATCTTTTCTCTTGGAAGCTTGGTTGTTTATCTCCCCTTCTTCCTAGGTCCTTCCTTCTTTGTTTCCTTTCGAGAAAATTCCACAATGTTTACTCCTTGCATTATTTTCTCAAGGGGGCACAACCCATCATTCTTCTAAATTCTAGCCTTGGGCATCTTATTTTCTTGTCTTTGATGCCATGCCACTTGTGGCATCACATCACAGAGGGGCAAAATGTAGACACCTAAAAATCCTTTAGAAAATAAAGTATTTTTATTTTCTAAAAAATCCCTGATGACATCATCATTTATTAATTAATTAATTATTTAATTTATTTATTTATTTTTATGTCATTAAATCCCTTTACCTTAATTAAAAATATTTAATTAACAAATCCCTCCCAAAAATGTTTAAATCTTATTTAAACATTATTTCCCTATTTATTAATTATTTAATTAATAAATTGACCAAAAATCCCAAAATAAATTATTTATTTATTTTTTGCCCAAAACTTGGCCAATTTTCTTAAGACCACTAACCTCTTCCAGAATCTTCTAATCTTTCTTTAATTTCGATTAGAGGCTAATCCCCTCATTTCCTAACCCTAATCCCAACTCAAAATATTTAATTAAAATTAAATATTTAATCCTCATGTTTATTAAATTCATTTTAATAAATATTCTCAAACCTAAACCATGGAAATAAATAAATCTTTATTTATTTCTTAAAATCCATGTTTATCCTAAGGAAATTCTAGACTCTTCTAGAAAGTCCTAATCCTAATCCTAATCCCCCCCCCCTAATCCTGTCACATTCCCTAACCAAGGTTAGCCAACTCCTAAGCTTAACCCAAAGTCAACAAACTTCTAGAAACTTCTCTTACATGCATTAAGTGCATTTAAAGCCTCCTTATCCCTCTTACATGCATTTATGATGCATTTAAGAAGCCCCTCACCCCTTTCTTACACCCTTTGACCTTAGGCACATTTCCCAAATTGTGCACATCCCTCCCATCTTTCAACCCAATGCCCTTGTGACACTTGTCACAAGGAGGTGGCCCTAAACTAGCACAATCCATGTGCTCCCCTTTGAATGAATCTTGGCCTCTCTTAAGGATTTTGATCCTGGCCACTCATTCCTCCTTCCCAAATCCTATAAATGCTCCATCTTCCAAGAGAAATTCATTAGCTTAGACTTTCATCTTCAATGCATTGTTATCATGCCCTTTTACTTCTAGCTTTAGCATAATCAATCCTAATTTAGCTTACTTTCAAGCATTTTAGCTCATCTTAACATAGATTTTAGCTCATTTTAGCGTGCCAAAATGTGGACAAGGCTTTTGAGGATACCTGTTTTGAAAAGACTCAAGTCAAACAAAGATTAGATTTTAGCGTAACATGAAATCAATTCAAAACAAAGAAACTCTAAACTAAGCCACCTCAGATTGAGCTAAAACAGGTGCACCCAAGCACTGTTTGATTTGCTCTTGCTTAAGGGGATGTGGGTGTGCTCTCTAAGCACTTGGAGCATGTTCCTTATGCATTTTAGGATGGATTGAGATTCATGAAAACCCTATAAATGGCACAAAATAGGTATAGAACACTTGATTTGCCCACTCATTCCTCCTTCCCAAATCTTATAAATGCTCCCTCTTCCAAGAGCAATTCATTAGCTTAGTCTTTCATCTTCAATGCATTGTTATCATGCCCTTTTACTTCTAGTTTTAGCATAATCAATCCTAATTTAGCTTACTTTCAAGCATTTTAGCTCATCTTAATATAGCTTTACTCCTTGCGTTATTTTCTCGAGGGGGCACAACCCATCATTCCTCTAAATTCTAGCCTTGGACATCTTATTTTCTTGTCTTTGACACCATGCCACTTGCGGCATCACATCAAAGAGAGGCAAAATGTAGACACCTAAAAATCCTTTAAAAAATAAAGTGTTTTTATTTTCTAAAAAATCCTTGATGACATCATCATTTATTAATTAATATTTATTTAATTAATTAAATTTTTTTATGTCATTAAATCCCTTTACCTTAATTAAAAATATTTAATTAAGGAATCCCTCCCAAAAATGTTTAAATCTTATTTAAACATTATTCCCCTATTTATTAATTATTTAATTAATAAATTGACCAAAAATCCCAAAATAAATTATTTATTTATTTTTTGCCCAAAACTTGGCAAATTTCCTTAAGACCACTAACCTCTTCTAGAATCTTCTAATCCTTCTTTAATTTTGATTAGAGGCTAATCCCCTCATTTCCTAACCCTAATCCCAACTCAAAATATTTAATTAAGATTAAATATTTAATCCTCATGTTTATTAAATTCATTTTAATAAATATTCTCAAACCTAAACCATGGAAATAAATAAATCTTTATTTATTTCCTAAAATCCATGTTTATCCTAAGGAAATTCTAGACTCTTCTAGAAAGTCCTAATCCTAATCCTAATCCCCCCCCCTATTCCTGTCACATTCCCTAACCAAGGTTAGCCAACTCCTAAGCTTAACCCAAAGTCAACAAACTTTTAGAAACTTCTCTTACATGCATTAAGTGCGTTTAAAGCCTCCTTATCCCTCTTACATGCATTTATGATGCATTTAAGAAGCCCCTCACCCCTTTCTTACACCCTTTGACCTTAGGCACATTTCCCAAATTGTGCACATCCCTCCCATCTTTCAACCCAATGCCCTTGTGACACTTGTCACAAGGAGGTGGCCCTGAACTACCACAATCCATGTGCTCCCCTTTGAATGAATCTTGGCCTCTCTTAAGGATTTTGATCCTGGCCACTCATTCCTCCTTCCCAAATCCTATAAATGCTCTCTCTTCCAAGAGCAATTCATTAGCTTAATCTTTCATCTTCAATGCATTGTTATCATGCCCTTTTACTTCTAGCTTTAGCATAATCAATCATAATTTAGCTTACTTTCAAGCATTTTAGCTCATCTTAATATAGCTTTAATGGATTAAACTAGTTTCTTCCATTAATCCATTATATGATCATATCAGTTTAATCCATTAAAGCTAGTTTAATCCATATAGCATCATATCACATCTCTATTTGGTCTAAAATCAATCTTAGCATAAACATCATGTAGCTTAATCTTCATTTCAACATCATTTGATCCTTGAGGCCTTAGGGGCAAATCAGGTGTTCTATACCTATTTTGTGTCATTTATGAGGTTTTTATGGATCTCAATCCATCCTAAAATGCACAAGGAACATGCTCCAAGTGCTTAGAGAGCACACCCACATCCCCTTAAGCAAGAGCAAATCAAACAGTGCTTGGGTGCACCTGTTTTAGCTCAATCTAAGGTGGCTTAGTTTAGAGTTTTATTTGTTTTGGATTGATTTCATGCTAGACTAAAATCTAAATCTTTGTTTGGTTTGAAGTCTTTCAAAACAGGTATCCTCAAAAGCCTTGTCCACAATGATAATAAACTTGTGTCCTCTAGAGGAAGATGGATGAATCTAACCCACCAAATCAAAGGCCCATTACTGAAATGGCCAGAAATTGATGAAAGGAATGAGCTCCTTGGTAGGAGCGTGAATCAGATTTCCATGAAGCTGGCATTGTTTACAAGACTTGGCATACTGTATAGAATTCCTTTTCCATTTTTGGCCAATTGTAACCAGCTCTAATAAGTTTATGATCCAATGTCAGGCCACTCGAATGAGAACCATAGATGCCTTCATCCACCTTAGCTAACGCACGTTTGGACTCGTCAGGCTCTAAACACCTAAGAAGGGTACCGTCTAGACCTCGCCTATAAAATTTGTTAGCTACAATGACATATCATGAAGCACTATGGATTAGGTGGTTTTTTTAGTTCTGGGTGTAAGTGTCTGGAATAATTTGGTCCTGGAGGTAGGAGTAAATATGATGGTAGTGGGATGAATCATGTCCAATGTCTAAATAGATCATCCTAGATTTAGGGGTATTTTAGGCTGGGTAGCATAATGTCTCCACCAGGAATTTATGTCTAAAGTCATTTTCTAGCATCTGTAGCATGGAGGCAAGAGTAGCCATGGCATCAACTGCTTTGTTATCTACTCTTGAGATTTGCTAGAAAGTGATGTGTGCAAAGTACTTTTTTAGATCATCAACCATCCATTTATAAGGTACCAACTTTTCATCCTTTGTTTGATGGATGTCATTAACTTGATTAATGACCAATTGTGAGTCTCTAAAGACTTTAAGTTCATCTACTCTCCATTCTATGGATATCTTCATACTGTTGATGAGGGCTTCATACTCAGTGATGTTATTTGTGCAAGGGAATAAAATCTTATATGCCTTTGGTAAATAATATCTCTATGGTGTGATGAATAGTATTCTAGCACCCGACCCCTACTAGGTAAATGATCCATCAAAGAACATATTCCTTGTTTGATGTGTAAGAAGCATTATGGACTCACCTAGAAATTCAATGTTTAATGGTTGATGATCCTTGAGAGGAGCTTCTGCCAACTGATCTACAATTTCTTGTCCTTTAATGGCCTTTCTCTCTACATACTCAATGTCAAACTCACTGAGTATCATGACCCATTTTTCCAGTCTACCTGTGAGGGTAGCTTTGCTGAGTAAGTACTTTAATGGATCAATTTTAGCAATGAGTCTTGTAGTGTGAGAAAGCATATAGTGTCGTAATTTCTATGAAGCAAACACCACTGCTAGATAGGCTTTTTCAATGACTGAATAGTTCATCTCATAAGAGACCAGAGTTCTACTAATGTAATAAATGGCTCTTTCTTTGTTATTTTGGTCTTCTTGAGCCAACAGGGCACCCAGAGATGTGTTTGTAGCTGAGATATAAAGGATGAGTGGCTTCCCATGAATAGGAGGCATCAAGATTGGTGGATTTTCAAGATATTGTTTGATTTGAGTGAGCCCTCTGTCACATTATTCATTCCACTCATAAGTCACACCTTTATGTAGAGTTTTGGTGAATGGTTGTGACTTATCAGCCAGTTGTGTAATGAAGTGCCGAATGGATTGTAGTCTACCCTGAAGTCCTCTCATCTTATAAATGTTCTTTGGTGGAGGCATGTCCATGATAGCTTGAACTTTCTCAGGATCTACCTCTATGCCTTTAGTAGATATGATGTAACCCAATAGCTTGCCAGAAGTGACACCAAATGCACACTTTTTTGGGTTGAGCCTCAGACTGAATTGTTCCATTCAATCTAGTAGAGGACCTAGATCTGTAAGATCTGCCTTCCATTGCATGCTCTTGGCCAAAGTGTCATCTACATAATCTTCCATCATTTTGTGCATCATGTCATGAAAGATAGTAGTTACAACCCTTTGATATGTAGCTCCAGCCTTTTTAAGTCTGAAGGGCATGACATTCCAACAGAAAGTTCCCCAAGCACAAGTGAAGGCAGTCTTTTCTTGGTCTTCTAGCATGATCTTTATCTAATTGTAATTGGAGAAACCATCCATTAGTGAATACATTTCATAGCTTGTTGTCATATCGACAATCATGTCAATATTGGGTAATGGAAAGTCATCTTTAGGACATTCTTTATTCAGGTCTCGAAAGTCTGTGTAGACTCGAATGGATTTATCATGCTTAGTAACTGGAACAATATTGGAAATCCATTCTGCATAGTCAATGACTCTTATGAAACCATCTTTGAGAAGTTTTTCTAACTCTGCCTTGACTAAGAGTGCCACATGTGGGTGCATCTTACGAAGCTTTTGTTTGATAGGCTTAACACTTGGTGCAATAGACAGATGATGCATGATTAGATTTGGATCCAATCTAGGCATATCAGAGTAAGTCCATTCAAAATTGATTTTCTTGCTTTGAAAGAAACTGGTGAACTCTTTTTCCTCTTCTGTAGATAATGACCATGCTAAATGAATAATCTGAGGTGCAGCTTATGTACCCAAGTTCATTGGTTGGGTTGGCTCAGTCAACAATGATGATCTTTCTTGAAAATGACTGGGAAGTGTATCAATTATCTCATCCTTGGGTGCCTCAGAGAGGTTTTTACCCTCAGATACATCTTTTATTTTTACTTTTTTTGGCTTTGACACTGCCACAATGTGGTTTTCATCATCAGAGAACCTATTCTTTTTTCTTTTAATTTTATGACTAAGATACTTGATATCAGCTTCAATCATGTTGATACTATCTTCACTAGTGGAGAACATTACAAGTTCGATAATGTTAAGATAACAGGCAATATTTTAGTCATTCTGGAACATAAGGACTTCACTAGATAGAGAGGGAGAGTTCCAGTTGATGAGATTAGGATGTTTGAGTGAAAGGGAAATGGCAGGTTCAAGTGCATTCATAGTATAGCCATCAAAAGCATGGATGAGTAAGTCAAGACCTAGAGAAATCTCATCTAGAGGTGTGTTTGATTCCTCTCAAGTCCTCATAGTGGAAGTAGATGGAATTTTAACGTCATTGGGATCACATTCGGTCATCCTAACACTAGACCCTTCACCTACTTTGAGAAGATTTTCATACACATGAACAACATTTATATCTTTATCAAAAGTGGCATCAGACAAAGAGTCAAACTCATATTCATGCGAGTTAGTGATGCTTGATATGGGAATTAAATCAACACTAGTTGTACCATCTAACTCATCTTTATCTCTTGTAGTATTAATGGTTTGTTGAAGTTGATCTTGCTCAAACCGCTCTTGGAAAGATGGTGGTATGTACCGTTCACCCTAAAAATCAAGATCAAAAATTTGCATTTCTTGCCATTGGTCATATGTGAGTAGATGCAATGAAGCGGTGTCATTAGAATCACTATCAGTCTCTACTAGATTGACGGGTATAATAGGATCATATGGTTCTTTTCAAGAATTTAGCAAAATCTAGAGGAATGGGATAGGGAAAGATATCCTCGGCTGTCCTCTGGATTTACAACTATGGTAGTGTCTTCAGGTTTTGGATGACATTCTGATTCTGGTATAAATTTGTTAATCCCTAGATGAAACAAGATCTTCTTGAAGCCTAGACCTATGATGTCCTTGGTTCAATGACCTGTGGCTTCAATTGGTTCAAGAAAACCATTATCATTCACCCCTATAGGACCACTCCCTTCATAGCCAAAGCATTTCATGAGCTTGAAACCTTCACTGTTTGGTTCATGTTCTATATCATGAGCAGGAGTGATTTGTTCAGATGTGTTTTTCTCTTTTTAAAGCCAAGTTGTAATAGCTCTTTCCTCATCCTCATATTCTAGTGGTGTTGTGGCCCATACAAAGGAACCATCATAGACTATTTGAGGAGATGATGCAGTGGCATCCTTGCTTATTGCTTGGTGCCTAAAGATTATAGCAGTCTTGGTAACTGTCTAGTGGATTTCAGTTACTTGGCTGGTGATTTCGGTAGAAGACTAGAGTTTCTCGGTCTTGGTGGTGATTCTCAATTAGAAGTTTTGGTGGATCTCAGTGGATGTTGGTCACTCGGTGACTTAGTGTTTTTTTTCTTAATGCTTAGTTATCGATGGGATCTTGGTGTTCATGCTTGTTGCTCGGTCGCTGAAGTGGCTCAGTCACTAGAGGACTCAGTCGCTGAAGGGATCTTGGTCATTGAAGGAGACTCAGCATTTCTAGTGCTTGATAATGCTTGTGGAGCTCGGTTGCTATGTTTTCTCAGTATATTTCCTAGCACTCGGTAGTTTGGATTACTGACAGATGTTCTTGGAGATTTAGCTTGGCCTATTGATGCATTTAATCTAGGTCACGTTCCTCGAGTTATGGATTGACCATTGGACATGTGGGGACCTATATCTGGTGTGTTGCATTCTTCTATGTTGATGTGGAGGCTGACTTGGTGAATTATATATTTGTGAAGTTATTTGTGAGCTGACTGATGTTTGGCATTTAATATTTGTATCTTTGGGATCCGATTGGCTTTTGGGATTTAATTGTTTGTAAAGTTGACTTGTGGCTGGCAATTAGTATTTAAGGAGATGTTTGGGTAGTTTTTTAGGGCATCAAAGAATTGGGAGTGGAAATTGGTGGCTTGTGAGCTTAGGAACAGGGAGATTTCTTAGAAGTTGTGAGTGCAAGTTTAGATATTTCCTAGGGTCCTACCAGTATCTTATCTTGTTGCAGATCTAGGCTAACTGAGTACTAATGTTGTGGAAAAGACTTGGATCCTATGAGATCTCTTAGACTGTTACTTGCTTTGTAATTGGTCATAACTGGGAAGGCCTTACAGCCTGACACATTGCATGTAATCAGTGAATTTATGAGTAAGATTTATGTTCTATATCAAATCTATTGTTTTTGTTGTGTTATTCCGTTGTGTATTGGTTTGGCTGCAAGGTCGGACAGTCTGTAATTGGATCCTCCATCCTTGACTGCATCAGGAGGACTGGCAGAGGGTTTATTGCTCTCAGAGGGTCTCCCATAGGAGCACAAAGATGGAGGCAAAGTTGCTAATGATAATAAAATTTCTATCTGATACCCCCCCATGCCTGTATCTTTGAGCTTCACAGTCTATTCCATTTCTTTGAGTTTGGCATCATAGAATTCAGTAGCCTCTCTATTATTTGGGACAAAACTGTCTGCAAATTGAGTGAGTGTATTGCAAGAATAGTTGGTATTGGTAGGTACTATCACTTCTACTCCATGGAATGAGAACTTGATACATTGATGATATGTAGATGGAACCACCTGCATTTCATGGATCCATGGTCTACCCAGCAGTATATTATATGCAAGGGGAATGTCTAGAACTTGACAGACAACATCCCTCTCAATAGGTCCAACTCGGATGGGCAGCACAACCAGACTTTTGGATTTCCATTCCTCTTCATCATATGCCTTAATGGTGATTTTCTTGCAGGCATCTATGTAGTCTTCATCATAACCTAATTGGGTGAGCAGCTTAGTAGAGAAAATATTAAGGTCAACACCATTGTCAATGAGGACACAGTGGACACGCTTTTGGCCTATCATGACTTCTATATGTAAAGGAGCATTGTGTGAATGGCTCAGTGAATGGTCATCTTCTTCAGAGAAAGAAAAATAATGTGGTGAGGTCAAGTGACCCACCATGAATTGAAACCGATCAAGATCCAAATCATTTGGGATATTTGCCTCAGTGAGGGCTTTATCAAGAATCTCCCTATGAGTAGGCAAGATTTTCAACAGCTCAAAGATGGTGATTTGAGCATTGGTATGTTGTAACTGGTCTATAATGTTATAATTAGTAGTGCTAGGCATAGGGACTAACTTTGAGTTCTTATTGGTAGGACCAACAGTAGCTTTATCCACAGTTTTCTTAGGTGCAGATGTAGAAGGGTCGGGACCCTTATTGGTGATTTTTGCATGAGAGCGAGTAACAGCATTTGTGCAACCCTAAGATGATTTGGGTTTGGGAGAATGAGATGCAGGGCCTCACAAGACAAATAGAGTCTTTGGTTTAGGAGCATCCTCCCTCCCCTTAATAGTGATCACATCACAATATTCAACCCCCACAGGTTCGATCATATTGATGACATTGTCATTGGTGGTGTACATGTAGTTAACCTTGGCATTGGTATTCTTAGTCTTGGAAGATTCACCCTTCTCATGAGGAGGAAAGGGATCTTTGAATGCTTGATGATATGAATTCTTGTTATGGTTATCCATGACAATGTCACCATTGTCAATCAGATCTTGGATCTTATGGCACAACTAGAGACAAGTAGAAGTTTTATGACCCTTATTTTGGTGATAATCATAGTATGCTTTGTCGTTCCACCAAGCGGGTCACAGTTGTGGGTCATAGAGACACTTTTCCAAAGGAGTGAGTATTTGGTTTTGCATGGGAGTCTTGTAAACCACATCAAGTAGTTCTCCTAAGGAAGTGAACTCATGCTTGGGTTGAGAGGCCCAAGGTTTGTTTCTAGAAAATCTTAAAGGCAGTTGAGTGTCTGTTGTAGCCTTTTTAGTAGCTTTGATCACTTGTATACTAGAGGTAAGTTTGAAAATAGATTTTGACTACTTCAGGGTCATGTTGTCAACTACCCCATCATTCACAACATCTCTATTCTTGTTGAAAAACTTCCCTTTATCTTTGTTTGAGGAGGAAGACCCTTGTTTGTTATCCTTGTGCAAAGTCAAATCCCCCTTCTTAATGATGAATGCCTCTATCCTCATAGCTTGTTTAATCATATTATCAAAAGTTAGAGGACCTTACAATTGTAGTTGATATCCAAAATTGGGGATGAGATTATCTAAGAAGATGTTGAGCTTCTCAGACTCAGGTAGTTTGAGAAGATACTATTACTACTATAAAAAATTTGGTCCTCATGCTTTAGAAAATTGGTAAAACCCCTATTATTTGACCTAGCAAAGAGAAAAGTGTTGTAAACCCTAATTACCTTAAGCCTTGTTATGTTTGAGTGTTACTTTTATGTTCATTAAAGTGTAAATAATGCATGTGCTCATTTAAAACCATTAAAAGTTTCCCCCTTCATGTGTTTTGTGGTTAGGTTTTAAGCGGGTCACTTTTTAGTGAACATTTCAATGAAACTTTAGCTTTTCCCATTTTATTTCCTAACCATTCACTTCATTATAAACTTGTGGTTGTCTCTTTATCTTAAGACCCTTCATTGTCAAATTTTTTGACTTGCGAAATAGTGACCAGTTGACACATGTTCAGGCGGGCCTATTTTCAAAGTTGTGTTGTCATTAACAAGCAAATTACATCGACAACTATCATGATACCGCTAGGCTAAGTTGGCAGCTCATTAATCCATGTGCTTTAGTGACAGGTGTCCAATCAAGTTGAATACTGATGATGACAGAGTTCTAACTTTTTAGGTTTTGTGGCAACTTTTTGGGTTGACATCTGTCCATGGTGATGTAATGCAGTGGGGTCATGTCTTTTCGAAGGTTAAAATTTAGAAGGATCTTGTGGCTGTCATTATACCACTAAAGGAAGTTGCTCGATACTTAAAGCTTGCGCTTTAGCAATAGTCATTCAATTTTTCACATACTTCAAAATATGAGGTGGGTCCTTAGCTTCTAGATCATGATGAGGTGTTTTCCTTTTATTGGTTAAGTTGGTGTGTGATGTGGTAGCTATCAGTATGACAAATACCCAATAAGAAATGAAGGTATGTCCACCTCCCAGATTTTGTGACGTGGTCATTTTTTATTGGATAAAGGGCCAGTAAAAAGTAAAGTGGGCTAGTTTTCATAGATAATTGATGATCATCTGATGGAGCGTCATCAACGGTTGTCGCATTCCCTAAGCCTAATATACCTGACAGTTTTCTGACTTGATAAAATGTGACTAAGTGACATGTGTCTTTTGTGATGTCAGTCGCCAATGGGTCTAAAGTTTTCAAAAGCTTATAGGTATTCACTTGTGAAGTGGGGTCACTGATTTTCATGGATAGTAAAGATCTGTCAGTTCTTAAAAGGATCTATGGTGGTTGCATTAATGGAGTTGAAAGGTGCTTAGATTTTATGCTTGTGAAATAGCGATAGGTTGACACCTATACCACCTGATTAAAATTAAAGTAAGGTGTGGGTTTCTACACATGGGTAATTTGAAATGTTCTCATTGGTCGAGAACTAAATTGGGGAAAGTGTTAAATGGTTATGATGTGGTCATTATCAGCCATCCAATGTGCCATAAGGAAATTTGATCAATGGTTCACATTCAAATTTCATTTTTTGATGTTGTTTCATGTCCTATGAACATTGTAGTCGCCAGTTTCAGTAATGGTGAACTTAATGAGTTTTGTGTGAGTTGGTTGCAATGGGTTGGAAATGATTACATATTATGATTTGATCATTAGAGGCAACACTTCTCCTCAAATTTTCTCAGCAAGAAAATTGGTTTTCTCTGCGAGCGTCAATAATGAATTTTCTCAAGTGTTTGGTAGGCCAATTTGATCTTGAAAGTGCACAGTTTTTTATAAGAGAAAAGTTTAAGTGATTAAATTTTCTCTGTTATTGCTATCTCATGATATCTGGTTAGTTTTTATTCTAGTATACATATGTTTCTTCAAACCCTAGTTAAAATGTTGCCCAAAAGAGAACTCTCAGGAAACACAGAGTATAAGGATAAGGGGTTTTTGAAGATTTAATGCAGCTCCTCCCACACTCAGAAAATGGGGCATCTAGGATGAAGGAATTAGTTCCAAAAAACCATAGGGATTTTTTCAATGAGGGATTATATGACAAAGGGTTATGGATGAGGGATGCTAAAGTGGGGAAGGATTACAATGGTTTGATCTTGTTTAAAGTTGCATATTCCCAAAGAAACACAATCATGCCTCTCAGTAATATTTGGCAGTTTGACATAGGGAGACTCATTATGCCCGGGGTTTTCATGGATGCTGACCTTCTCTTACAAATTGCTAGGTGTTATGATCCTATGACAAGGTGTGTTAAAGATATTAATAGAACGGACTTGATAAGCATCACAGAGGATGAAATCAGAGATGCTTTTTCATTAAATGACCCCTCTGTTGGATTAGAGAATATTGATTTTGAAGAGTTTAACAAGATCTATGAGGCACAAAGAGACTTCCTAAGGTATGGCCCTTTAAGGGATTTCTTTGGCCAAATTGGTGCCATGTGTATGCTTAGTAAGAGCACACCTGAGCCTTTTAGGTTGGACCTTTTTAGTTTGTGAGCATAGGGTGTATATAAATCCTTAGCTCTAATTTTTGGAGAAGATGAGGCTAGTCACATGCCTATCCCTTATATTTTTATGATGGTTTAGTCCTTACATCCTCACCTGGCATTGATTTTCAATTTTTCCCTTTATCTTGCAGACCTAATCCATGATGGATTAATGGGGATAAAAAATATGAAGATAGGCAGGCCTTTTGGGTGGTATTCTATGATAATGTATATGTTTTTGTATAAGAGTGTATATTTATTCAGCAAAACAATGGATATTGTTAGAGAGAAGAATGAAGAGGCATTGCCAGTCCAATTGTGGACTACAGAGCTGTCATGGGATAGAGCAGATGCCAGTTACTTGGTTTTTGATAGAAATTTTGCTTCAAGGCTCAGGTCCTTGTTATGTTTTGAGAATCCTAGAATTCCCAGGGAGTTGTTAAGATTAATTAGGCCCAAAGAGTATTGCAAAGACATCACCATAGTACATAATTTTGGTGATGTAATCTTATATCCAGTTTCCATAGTTTTTAGGGTGTATGGTTGCAAAAAGGCACCTTATGTATTGCCTTACCAAGTCCCTTTGAAGATAGGCTATGCAGAGATTCTAAGGCAAATTGGTGATCTACAGGAGACAACCCTGACTAGCAAAGGAAGGGGAACCTTATTCCCAAATATTACAATAGCCCACCAATATATCATTGTTAAGAAGGGTTGGTGCACTTAAATCAAGTTTTGCAGCCCTATAGAATGGCTACATCAGTGGTGAGATGTGCAGACAATGAGGGTTTTATTTCTGGAATGTTTAGAGAAAAGATAAGGTGTGCTCTTATGGAGCACCAATTTAACTTCCCAGAAGATATAATTAGGAATGAGTTTGATCTTCAAGCTCAAGAAATCAAGAAAGAAAAGTGGGTGATTTACAAGAAAACTATTGATTTTATTAGAAATTTTGATAAAGGATATGACCCACTGAAAGCTTTTCATCCATGGGCAAGAAAGATAGAGGCCCTTATGGAGCATTTTGAAGGAATCATGAAATCAGCTAATGAAAAGAGGGTTATCATAAGTAAGGTAGATCCAGATAGAGTAAGGAGAATTTTGAGCCAACCAGGATACACCAAGCTGACCTCTAGGGGAACATATACAATTTAGTAGAGGAAAGGGTATAGTGTCCTCCCAACCCAACAAAAAGATGAAAGTCTCCCATCTACCTCTAAAGGGAAGAGACCTATGAGTGACCCAATGGTAGCAGAGCCCTCTCCAAAGAGGAAAAAATAGGAGAAGTCTCAACCAGAGTAGGATATCTACTCTCCTTCTCAATCCCCCTTGCAGTTGGATGAACATGGAGTTGCTTAGCAACTGGTGCAGTTAAGTAATGAGGGGAATATTTTTGTTTCAAATGATGAGATACAAGAGGGGATGCCAAAGGCACCCAAAGGAATAGAGATGGACCTCATGGTGGTATATTTTAAGGGTAAATAGATAGACCCAATTTTGAAATAAGCCTCTGACTCTTTTATTTCAGATGACAATTTTATAAGGACTAGGGCATTCCTTCAATTCTTGTGGAGCATGAAAATAAATCAATACAAAGAAATTTGTGAGAAAAGGAAAGAAGAATTCCCTAATAGGGATATAACTAAAATTGAAAATGAGACAAAAGGGGAAATGATGAAGAAGTTTGAGAAGATAACCCCGGAGGAAGGAAGAGCCATGATGCATACTGCAAGAGTATTAATTCTCCCTGAATGGGATATTGCTGATGTAATTGTTTTTTATTCAGTTAGAAAGAGTAAAGTTACCATTCTCTCTACTATAGAACATGCTAAACAAGTTGCTAGGGGTGTGGCTTTCTCTGATGACTGTGCAGCTTTGGTCATGTGGTCCCTCAAGAGGGAAGAAAATAAAGGGAAAAGAGAGGTTCTCTCTTCAGAATATGCTAGGAATTTGCTAGTGAAAAGAGTTGGTGAAACTTCAGGTGTAGAAGTCTCAAATATCATTTTGGACATGGCTAAATTCAATGTAAGGGTAGCAAAAAAAGATGCACAAGAGAAAGAGGAATTAAGGATTAAGTTTAAAACTATCCTTAAATCTTACAATGAGTTGAAAATAGACTTGATCTAGAAGGACAAATTGATTGCACAGATGTCAGGACCACAGGATCACAGGTTACCTCAATTGATGATTTCTGATAGGCTAGTAGTAGCCTCTTCTTCTAGTCCTATTATTGAATTTCCACCGTCACCTTTCCCAGAAACAAACATAGATGCGAGAATCAGCTAGGAGAAGCAATAGTTAGTGGAGGAAACAAATAAACTAAGAGATATTAGGGTGGAGCTTGAGAAAGAAAAGGATGAGCATGTGAAGGCTAGATCCATTGCAAATTAAAAGTATGAAGAGAAAATCATAGAGGTAATAATGTAGTTTCCTCATGATCTAAAACCTTTAATTTTGTTTGATCATGCTAGAAGATTACAAGTTTTTCTTACATCTTTAGAAAAAGATAGGGATGAGTTTCGACCAATTTTGAATAAGTGGATTGAGAGATCCCCAAATACAAGGTTATTTTGTTGGCTATCTAAGGGCCAAGTTGATCCTGATCCATTGATCAAACTAGTGCATTAGTCTGTAAAGAAACTTGTGGAGTATAGTATAATTTTGGATGATTTTAAAAGGAAGTCCAATGTGTTAAAGAAAGAACTAACACATCCAAATTGTGAATTAGTACCAAGTGTTTCCAAGGATACTAGTGAATTAAAGGAGTTGTACAAATGGAGAGAGGAGATGGATGAAATTTTCTCAAAAAGAATGACAAGTGTTTTGGAAAGCACTTTCTCCTTTATCCACACCATCAAGTTATTAATAACTATCAAATCAAAGTTTGAATATATTCAGCAAGAGGTTGAACAAATGGAAGGCAAATGGGAATAGTTGTCCGACAAGAGGGCTGAATTTGTCAATTTTGTGTTCCCAAGTGAGGAGGTGTTCAATAAGTGGAGGTATCAGTACATCCCCCATCCTGAAAAGGAAGATACTCCATCTACTTCTTGAGGCGATAAAAAATTTGTGACTCATTGATTTGGAGGTGGTTAAGATGTAAAGTATATTTATCGTAGGAACAACTACGAAGAAATGGTGATCAAATTTGTTTCAAGAGATCGAGGAAAAGATTTAAGACATAAAGTAAGGTGGCTTGCTTACAAAATATCAGTACAAGATTTGATCGAGGCATTTATTGTAAACCCAGTGGGCTTGTTGTAAAGTTCTAGGGTAATTTTTTGTAAACCCTAATATGATTGGTAGCTTGTTGCATTTCCTTGTATATAAAAGGATTTTCAACGATCATATTAGGCATTGAGAGTCTTAGGTGTTGAGAAGATAGAAATTTTGAAACCATAACCCTCATTCGAGGATTGTAATATTTTGTATTATTTCTTGTCAAGTAATAGAGAAAAAGAATAGGTTGATGCTATTATTTAAGGTTTTCTACTTAGCATATATTGTATACAAATGATCAAAGGTTATACTTAATACAAATCTCAGGTCTTTACCTCTCCTTTGTGTCAAATTTGTTAATTTCTGAGTCTATCAGAGACTAATATGTATGTATTTTTCTTTGAGTTCTGATCTAGGGTTAGATTAAATATTGCTCAAAGTGGGATACATGTTCATTTGATTTGCATGAGGATTGTTGGCAAGTAGGAAAGAGTTGGAGTATTTGTATTTATGTTCATGAGCTAAGTTCTTCAAGGATCTTTGTATTTGCTCTATTTTCTAGTGTTATTTTCCCAATGGATAAGGTACTGGCCTGTGTAAATGCATCTTTATTTTATGAGGAATGATTGAAATCATTATTGTCAGAAACACAATAATCAAAAACAGTCATTTAATTTCATTTACTTTAAAAATAGTTGTCCTACCCATTGATGGAGAGTCAATAAATAATAGGTTGTTATTTAGTACTTTCTCACTAATATCTGTTGTTAGATCTAGTATCAAGTCAGAAACAAAATTATATCTATTGGATCAGGTGTACCCACCTTGGTTTTGTAGAGCCAGAAGTGAAGAGGGTAGTCTTGTCCCTATAGTTGGTCTAGTTACCTATAGATTTCTCATATTTGGAACTAACCTGTCCCTAAAATTAGTCTTAGGTATATTGGTATCTCATGCAGTGTAAAATCTTTTCAAGAACCAAAAAAATGGTGAGTCTGCTAGGGAAAGTATAGAATTTGTGTCAAATAATGCAGGTACAAGTTGAGCTAGCCTCCTGGGCTACTTATTTTAAAAGCTAGTTAGTTACCATTGAACACATAGAGTTGTTTCTTTTTCTCTAAAATTTTCCTACTCTTTCTTACTATTTGCCTTGATCACAAGAGGAATATCTTATAAATAATCCTAGTCTACTTGGGTGGCGACTCTAAGAAATCTCTTTACTAGTGCTAATTAAAAAAATCATTTTGTTACAATGAGTTTCAAGAATACAAGGTCTTGGAGAAAAGAACATCTAGAGGAAATTTTGGAAGGTGAACTTCCAACCACATCTAGACATGGTCAAATTAGAAGAGAGGAGAGTACTAATGATATGTCCTTCACATGGAAGCAGAAGGGAAATTCAAGATAGGAAATTCTTACTCGTCCTAGCTAGGAAGGAAATGCCTCAGAGTATGAAGAGGTTATTGACTTAGGTTTGAACCAATATGAGGACTATTATTCTCCTTCAGAGAGAGAGGGTGAGTGAGAAATTACAATATAATAAGAAAATAGTCCCTAATAAACAGCATGGAGTAGAGAGTAGATCTAGAAGTAAAAGTAGAAATAGAAAAGATTTTGTCCCTCCTTTTACCCTTGGTTCTTCATTACCTCAAGGTCTCCATGAATCCCAAGATCAGCAAGAAGAACTCTAGACACACCAAGTTGAATTTGAAATAACTTTGCCAGATTCTAAGGAAATTTTTGAAGAATTATATGAATTAGAAAGGAAAATTCGTGAGCAAGCAGCCATTAGGTAAAAAAGAGAAAAGGAAAAGGAAGAAAAAATCAGACATGCTATGATAAGAGCTAAGCAATTGAAAAGACAATTATTAGACCTAGAAGCAATAAATCATGTTCCTATCCCTGAACAAACAAGGGATCAACCCATTATCCAAGAAATCTTTGAGATAAGAAACCCCAGGGATAGAGGTAAACAAAAGGCTATAGGAGTTTCAACTAATGAGCCCCTAGGCCCTAAAGATCCCATAGACCAGGCTTCAAGGTTGGAGGCTAACCTTGAAAAGGCTAAGAGGGAAAAAGAGTTGCTAGCCAGGGAGTTGGAAAAGGCAGAATTGGAAGCTACGGCTCTAGAAATGAGAAAGAAGATAGATTTTCTCAAATGATCTACAGGACCTACTAATGTTGCTACCTCTTCTTTGACACAAGGAGGGAATGCTACTAATATTGAAAACTAGGTAACAAGTATCCCCCCACCAAGTGGACTCAAGATTTCTATTGTATCAAACACTAATGCATCAACATCACAGGGTGCTAGTTTGTCTAATGTAGGGCCTATTTATTAAAGATGTAAATAGTTGGTTTTTACTAGCATTCCCAGATACCCCAACCCTACCCCTAAAGAGATTAGAAAGAAGCTCCCAAAGTTCATTGGTAGTAATATTATCACCTATGAAGAACACTTGAAGGATTTCTTTGATGTAATAGATGACTATAACATTGTGCCAGATGATGTCATAATGAAGTTGTTTGTTCAATCCCTAACTAAAGATTCAAGGGATTGGTTTAGGGCTTTACCACACGGTAGCATAGGTTCATGGGATCAGCTCAAAAATTGTTTCAAGGAAAAATATGGGGATAAGACAAATGAGGGCTTTATGTTAAATGAATTAAATAACATTAAGAAAAAATTCAATGAGGATGTTATTGAATTTAATATCAAGTTTCAGAAGGCCATGAATAAGCTCTTGTAAGTTATTAGGTTGGATGATAGGGTATGTCTTGTCACTTATTTAAATGCCTTTGATTCTAAGATGGGATACCTTTTAAGAGATAATAATCCAAGGAATCTTGCAGAGGCTTATAATTTGGCTATAAATATAGAGAGTAACCATAGAATCTCAGGGAAATTGGGAAGAAGGGATGATAACAAGTCACAGATGTTGAACAAAAAGGAACTAGGAAAGCCTACAAGTGCAAAACCAAAGGATGATGATAGTTTAAAGAAAATTTTGAAATCTATAATGGATTTGAAGCTCGATGAAAACAAAAGCAATAGTGTTGTAGGTAATGACAAGCATTCCTTTAACAATTTTAGAAAGTTGCCAAGGATGCAGAATTATCCTTATAATACTCAATGGAAAGATGGGAAACCTATACTCCCAGAAAGAAAGGATAAACCAAATGACAGGACCCCTAATCCATTACAAAGGAATTAAATGAATATGGTTGAAGAGGTCCTATGGTGTATTGTGTGTCAATCACCACATGATCCTAACTATTGTATCATATCCCAGAGTGTCTCTACATAAGAAGAACAAGAGTTTAATGAGGAAGAGCCCTATGATGACTAGGGATGTGGTATGACTTCCTCCCACCTTTGGGATGAATTTGATTCTACTGAGGAAGATGAGAATCAAGATGTTTCAAATTATTAGGTTAGAAATGAATCATATCATCAGCAGGTTTTTTCAGATGAGGAAGATGATAAATTACATAATGTTCAGTGCAATGCTTTAAAAAATGAAGAGACAGTTGTTTTAAAAAGGCCATCTGATGAGGAAATTGATTTGATAACTATAAACATGGTTACTCAAGCTAAGACAAGTTATAATCTAAGAAATGGAGTAGTAGGTGATCTAAGTCAGAAGCCTACTAGTATTTTTATTAAAAAAATAGAAAAGGATGTTAAGATACCCCAAAACAAGCAAAAGGAGGCTGATATTGTTAGCAAGGTCAAAGTGAAGAAAAAGTTAAACCTAAAATTGTTTATAAAGTAAAGACTAAACCCTCAGAGGAGGTTGTTCCCCCTTTATAGAAGGAGGTTAAAATCCAAACTAAGGAACCTCCAAATACATTCACATGGAATGATGACAAAGAGACTGCAAATGTAAAACATGATGTGTTTGATTCAAAATATATTCCAATTGATATGAGCATGTTACTATCATAGATTACTGTTAAGGTCCCTTTGTTGGAGATGATGAGGATAGAGGAACATAAATAAAAGGCTCTGAATTGGGTGAATGGTGTAGTATCCACAGATACCCAAAAGATAGAAAGGGTTGATAAGCAAGTAGAAACTTTGAATGATGAAAATGAAAGTCATAATGAATAAATTATCTCTAAAATACCTCAAATTTATTTGGACACAAATGTTGTTAGTACCTCGGCAGGGATAGTTGATCCTTTCTTTTTAACCTTGCTAATAAATGGAAAGTTGTTAAAAAATTGTATGATTGATTTAGGAGCATCAAACACTGTTATGCCCACAGAAGTTATGAAGTCACTAGGGCTGAAAGTGGATACTCCACATGGGAGATGTCAGGCTATGGACTCAAGAGAAGTACCAGTTGTGGGTACTATCAAGGCTTTACCTTATAAGCTGGCAGCATACCCTACCATGAGTGTTTTGGTAGTTGATATCCCTCCTCAATATGGGATGTTATTATCAAGAAAGTGGAGTGCTTCTATGGGAGGTAGCATACAATGTGATTTTTCATTTGCTACATTTAACTTTTAAGGAAAAAATATCAAGTTCTCTAGGGAACCTAGAACTCCACACATGATTGAGGAAGAAGAAGACACCATGAACTTCTTTTTAGATACTGACATTAATGCTTTCAGAGTCCATGGTAAGGAAATGGAGGAAGGTGTTGAATCTACCCTTGTATTAAGCAGCCAGAAGGAATGGACTGACCTTGACAGTCTATGGACTATGTATTTCAATGGAGCAAGCTCAAAAAGGGGGTCTGGAGCTGGAATATTGCTCATATCTCCAAATGGTAAAACTTTCAAATTCTCATTCACTTTATTATTCTCATGTACAAATAATGTTGTAGAGTATGAGGCTTTGTTAATTGGCCTAAGGTTAGCATCAAGACATGGCATAAAGTGCTTAAAAGTGGTGGGTGATTCTGAGTTAATTGTTTCCCAAGTTAGATTAAAGTATGCATCAAAAAATTTGAAATTAAAGCAATATAGATATGCAGTGTGAGATGAAATTGAAAGCTTCAATGCTTTTAACATTTGTTGGGTGGAAAGAAGTCAAAATAGAATGGCTGATTTGTTAGATAATGTGGCTTTGAGGCCAGAAGATATTACATTTGCAAATATATCTAACATAGAGGTTCAATCTAGACCTTCTATCTTAGATAATATTGAGAACTGGCAGATTTTTTCTGATGACCAGGATATTTTAAGATTTTTGCAGTGTGAATCTCATTTTGGTGACAAAGAGATGGATTTCAATGCTTATGTTGATACAGTAAATGGTAAAGAAGTTATTTTTGGAAAGGAAGTACTGCAACTAAAAAAAATAGAGTCCCTAAGGGATTAGTTGCTCTTGAGAGGGAATTTGACAACAAAGACAAGGTTTTCTCAACTAATACTAATAAATCAAATGACCTTGAGGATATCAAATTAGGAACAAGAATGGTACCTAAGAAGGTTTACATTGGCAAGTGCCTATCCCCTAAAATTAGGAAAAATATGATTAATCTTCTCAAGAGGTTTACACATGTTTTTGCATGGTCTTATGAAGACCTCAAGGCTTACAAAGAGGACCTTTTTCAACATGAAATCCCATTAAAAGAAGGTACTAAACCTTTTAGATAGAAGTTGAGACCTGTTAATCCTACTTTGGCACCCAAGATGCAAGGAGAGCTTAAGAAAATGATAGATGTTGGAATAATCAAGCCTATTAGGCATTCCACTTGGGTTTCAAACCTGGTCCCTATCAGGAAAAAGAATGGTGATATCAGACTTTGTGTTGATTTTGGGAACTTGATCATAAATTCCTTAAAAGACAATTATGGTTTACCTAATATGGAAAATATGTTGTAAAGGGTGACTGGATCAAATTTGATGTCCATGATGGATGGCTTCTCTGGATATAATTAGGTCATGATTAAGGAATCAGATCAGTTCAAGAATGCATTTACTACCCCATGGGGGACATATGTGTATGTAAGAATGCCCTTCAGATTAACTAATGTTGGTGCCACTTTCCAGAGAGCTATGGACGTAGCTTTTTCAAATTTCATTGATAGATTTATGGTGGTGTATCAGGATGACGTTACAACATGTTAAACCAAAGAGGAGCAACAATGCCAACATTTGGAAAAAAAAAATTATTAGAGCTTTAGAATATGGGGTTTCTTTAAACCCAAATAAATGTTCCTTTGGTTTTGTGGAAGGAAAGCTTCTAGAGAATATTGTTTCAAAAGATGGGGTGAGAATAGACCCTAAGAGGGTTGAAGCAATTGAAAAACTATCCCAGCCTAGGAACATCAAAGGAGTGCAATCCTTTTTAGGACAAGTGAATTTTTTGAGGAGATTCATTACAAACTTTGCAGAAATTAGTATCCCAATATCAAGGATGTTAAAGAAGGATGCAAAGGTTGAGTGGAATGCTAAGGCAGTAGAAGCTTTCAAGAATATCAAATAGGATATTAAAAATGCCCCAGTTTTGA
Organism: Chamaecyparis obtusa; assembly: GCA_027943335.1. Classification (NCBI taxonomy): domain Eukaryota; kingdom Viridiplantae; phylum Streptophyta; class Pinopsida; order Cupressales; family Cupressaceae; genus Chamaecyparis; species Chamaecyparis obtusa. Next base: position 775,254 of record BSBK01003511.1, on the reverse strand, counting down.
AGACACCAAATTACAGTAAACCCCTGCAATTTTTTTCTTTTGCATCTGCCCACACTGTTGCAGCAGTATTATTGCAGAAGAATGCAAAGGGATTTGAGAAACCTATTTCCTTTTTTAGTAAAACCTTACAGGAAGCTAAATTAAATTATGACATTGTTGAAAAGTAATCCTATGCTTTGGTTAAGGCTATCAAAGCATTTAGATGCTACTTGGTGGGAGCTACAGTAATTTCTTATGTCCCAAGTGTTGCAGTCAAATATATTTTGGTCCAATAGGAAGTTTCATGTCGGAGGTGTAGATGGATCAACAGGATCCAATAATTTAATATTGATATCCATATCACAAAGCTGGTGAGAGGGTTGGGCCTTGCTAAGCTGATGGCCCAAAGCAATCTGGCTACAAATCAGATAAATATATTAGAAGAAGAACAAAGACCTTTTGTTTGCAATATGGATTGTTGTGAATGGTATAAGGACATTGTAAGGTACCTACAAAGAATGATCCTACTTCCTGAGATGGATGACAACAAAAGGAGGACTATGAGGCTCCATTCCATGAAATATGTAATCATAGGTGGTGAGTTGTGGTGGAGAAGTAGTGAGGGGGTCTTGCTCAGATGTGTAGATCAAGACAAATCAAAAATCTTGCTAAATGAAATGCACAATGGAGTTTGTGGGGGACATTATATGGAAAAGACCACAGCATAAAATATTATCAGGTCAGGTTTATGGTGGCCAACACTTTTTAAAGATGCCCATCAATTTGTAAAAAGATGTGACCCTTGTCAAAGGTTTGCTGGAAAACCCAAATTCAATGGGAATTTACCTCTCAAACCTATTGCAATGCAAGACCCTTTCCAAAAGTGGGGTATGGATTTTATTAGAGAGATTCCCAATAAATCTAGTGGTGGACATTCTTATATTTTGGTGGCAATAGATTACTTCACTAAGTGGGTTGAAGAAATCCCTTCCAAAAAAGAAACTAGTAAAGTTGTAATGGACTTTATGATGCAAAATATTCTTACCAGGTTTGGATGCCCAGAAAAAATGGTGGTTGATAATGCAATGTGTTTTAGATTAGAGGAGTTTGTTGATTTTTGTCAGAAAAATGGTATCAAGATTTCATACTCATCTCCCTATCATCCACAGGGCAATGGCCAAGCTAAATCTAGTAACAAAAGCTTGATTAAGATATTGAAAAGAGTATTGGATAAGAATAAAAGGACTTGGGATTCAAAGTTGTTGCAAGCATTATGGGCTGATAGGGTTACTATAAAAAAGGCAATAGGATGTGCCCCTTTTGACTTAGTCTATGGAATCAATGCAATATTGCCCCAAAATAATTTTTTTCAAATGTATCAATTCATCCAAACATATGATAGTGATTTGGAAGATGAAATGACAGGTAAAATTAATGATTTGATCTAGCTGAATGAAGTAAGAGGTGATGCACATACAAGAAATGAAAAGATCTAGGCCCAATGTAAGGTTTTATATGATAAAAGGACTACTCAGAGAGGTTTTGTAAATGGTGATCTTGTGCTGATGTGGAATGCAAGAATGGAAAGCAAGGGAAAACATAGAAAATTTGATCCCATTTGGCTGGGCCCTTACATCATTGAATAAAATTGGGGAACAGGTTCATACATGTTGAAAAATCTGATAGGAGAACTCATGGAGCTGCCAGTTTATGGGCAATTTTTAAAGCTTTATTTCTCCTAGGATCTCTTAAGTTCTCGAGCTTTTTAGTTTAGGGTTTTGTGTACAGTCATTTGTTTTTTTATCAAAGTTTTGTTTTGGTCTACTCCTCTAGGAGATTCTAGTTTTCTCATTGTATCTGCAAGATATACACATCCTCAAGTATGAGCCATTGTTAGTACTATAAACTTTTTGGTCCTGATGCTTCAAAAAATTGGTAAAACCCCTATTATTTGACCTAGCAAGGAGAAAAGTGTTGTAAACCCTAATTACCTTAAGCCTTGTTATGTTTGAGCATTACTTTTCCATTCATTAAAGTGCAAATAACACATGTACTCATTTAAAACCTTTTAAAGTTGCCCCCTTCATGTATTTTGTGGTTAGGTTTTAAGCGGGTCATTTTTTAGTGAACATTTCAATGAAACTTTAGCTTTTCCTATTTTATTTCCTAACCATTCTCTTCATTATAAACTTGCGCTTGTCACTTTATCTTAAGACCCTCCATTGTCAAATTTTTTGACTTGCGAAATAGTGATCGGTTGACACCTATTCGGGTGGGCCCATTTTCAAAGTTGTGTTGTCATTAACAAGAAGATTGCATCGATCACTATCATGATATTGTTGGGCTAAGTTGGTTGCTCATTAATCCATGTGCTTTAACAACAAGTGTCTGATCGAGTTAAATATCGATGATGACAGAGCTCTAACTTTTCAGGTTTTGTGGCAACTTTTTGGGTTGACATTTGTCCATGGTGACGTAATGTAGTGGGGTTGTGTCTTTTCAAAGGTTAAAATTTAGAAGGATCTTGTGGTTGTCATTATACCATTGAAGAAAGTTTCTTGGTACTTAAAGCTTGTTCTTTAGCGATAGCTATTTGATTTTCCACATACTTCAGACTATGAGGTGGGTCCTTAGTTCCCAGATCATGATGAGGTGTTTTCCTTTTATTGGTTAAGTTAGCGTGTGATGTGGTAGCTGTCAGTATGACAGATACTCAATAAGAAATGAAGGTATGTTCACCTCTCAAATTTTGTGACGTGGTCATTTTTCATTGGATAAAGGGTCGGTAAAAAGTAAAGTGGGCCAATTTTCATAGATAATTGATGATCGTCTGATGGAGCTTCATCAACGGTTGTCACATTCCCTGAGCCTGACATACCTGATAGTTTTCTGACTTGCAAAAATGTGACTAAGTGACATGTGTCTTTTGTGATGTCAGTCGCTAGTGGGTCCAAAGTTTTCAAAAGCTTCCACTTATTCACTTGCGAAGTGGGGTCACTGATTTTCATGGATAGTAAAGATATGTCAATTCTTAAAAGGATCTACGATGGTCACATTATCAGAGTTGAAAGGTGCTCAGATCTTATGCTTGTGAAATAGTGATAGGTTGACACTTGTCCAACTATTGAGCCTTCTAAGGTTGTCATTAGTACCAAAGGTGTGTAAAGATATTGGTTGGTTACTTACAATGAGCTAATCGGTAACATAAAGTAGAACAGACTAGTCGGTAAAGCCTATACACCAAGCAGCAGACAATTTACCGAGTACCAGCAGACACCCACACCGACAGACAGTAAACACTAAGCATTGCAGTATACACCGATTAGTTTACATAGTGTTTAGAGAGGATCACAAGAAATGGCATAGTAATTAGGAATGGCACATTCTTCTATGCAAATGGTTACAACAGTTTGTAAAATGTTTTACCAAGATTGAGGAACATTTAATGTAATGATATTCATTAAATACAATGTATATCTTTTGTAATAGATGATCTAGGTTATCTTTGTATACTATAGATCTTAGGGTTATGATTATAGTGTGTAACCTAATTGTGTTAAAGTGGAAAAATAGAACACTATATAGTTATGTGTTCGCATCATTTTTGGTGTGAGCTGATATATGAATCACAGAGCACTTGAAGTATTTTGCCTATCTTCAAGTCTATCAGTTTACAGAATAGAACCAAGCACAGTAGAATTTAGTTTGAGCAAAATTAGTAGAGGCTACTGAGTAGTTCAAAGAAGAGATTCATCACAAATAAGGTGATATTTTATCAGAGCTTATAGATCTATAATAGACAATTGAGTTTCAAATAGTAGATAAATACCTATTGCTTTCTGACAATTGTAATAGAGTTTTTGGATAAAATCTCTTAACAGAGTAGACTTAACAGTCTTATGTAAATCTCTTAATTGAGTGCACACTTCATTAGTGTTGCTAAAATCTTATAGCTAGGTAGATCTATCTAATCTAACATGTCACTCCTAATAGGGTGAGATCACCAGAAGTGATCAAAAACTTGTAGCCCTAACAGGAAAACCTTTTCTATCTGCAGTAGTGAAGAATTTGTGGGTGTCATCCCCACCATAGTTTTTACCTTCTAACAAGGGTTTCTGCATTACCAAAATACTTGTGTCATGTGATTGTGTTATGGATTTCATGTTGTTTAATTACTTATGTTAATTGGATAAATGATTTATGCAATTAGATTCAAGTTATATTGGTTGGTTATCATTGTTTATAGTTTTAGATCTGAAAGGTTTTACAAGTAAAGTTTTAGAAGGCACTGATTCACCCCTCCCCTCTCAGTACCTATCTCTCCTAATTCCAACAATCGGTATCAGAGCATAGTTCTCTTATTGAACAGTTTAACCACTGAAGGGTAAAGATCTAAGTCATGGAGAGATACAAGCTTGAAAAGACTATTGAGAATCAGAAGATACAAATGCAAATGTTTGTGGAACAGTATAAGCAAGCCAAGGAAGGATTGAATAAATTACTGGATGAAAGGAATAACCTAGCTAGACTATAGAATGAGATTAGTTATCATGAAGAACCTATTGATGACATATTCGAGCATATTAGATCTAGTTCTGGAAGCATCTCTGATGGATCTGAAAGCATAATCATTGATCTATCTGAAAAGAATCAATATTTAACTGATCAAGTGAAAGCACTACAAATCAGTCAAGAATCTCAGATGGTGAGAATGATAGAAAAAATGAACAAAGCAAATCAAGCTAAGCAAGAAAGAAATCTAGCAATCAATGACCGAAGATAGGTGAGTGAACAACTTCAAACTAAAGAAAGTGAGATACAAAGAATCACTAACCGACATTTCCAAGTAACCAATCAAGTGATGACTATGAATCAAGAGGTAAACTGAGTGAATGCAGAATTGTCAAGAAAACTAGAAGATGTTGCAAGACTCGGAGAAGAAAATGAGAAGTTGAGAAATGAAGTGAAAAATCAACAGTAGCAAAATGAAATGAAGAAACTTGTTGAGGATAGCTCCAAGAAGATTGATGACTTCTTAACTAATCAAAGAAGATTTGGGAGAAAAGCTAGTATAGGCTACACTGGTGAAGGAGAAACATCACAACAAGCTGAACAAGTCAACATAAGTCAAAATCAAAAACCTAAAGTGTTGGCATGTTATCATTGTGGAAAACCTGGACATACATCTAACGTGTGCAAAAGCAAAGCACAAGGTAAACCTCCTATCACTCCTAAGTTTAATGGATATTGTTACTACTGTGGAAAGTTTGGACATCCTACTTATGAGTTTAGAGCTAAGAAAAATGATCTTGCTAATAATACCACTATGGAGAAAATATGCTACACTTGTAACAAGCATGGACACATTGCACGAGACTGCAAGGCAAAAATGAAGCAAGTCTGGACACCTAAGGAGAAACCATAATGTAGACCATATCAACCGAAGAGACAAGGTAACTCTTATGTTTGCGATTATAATACATGGACTAACTATGTTGTATGTGGTAGATATGGACACATTGCAGCAAACTGTTATAGAAAGATTCAGATTAGACAATCAAGAAATTGGACAAACTTTGGGATAGCTTGTATGCACTGCCATAAGGTCGGTCATTTAAGCAAGAATTGCAGAGACCGAGCAACAGATGAGAACCATATATTTGAAAGTGGATACACTATTGCTGATATCATGAAGTCAAGGAACACTATGTGGAAGAAGGCATCTAATGAGAATGTTGAGTCAAGTAATGTTGTCGGTGAAACCTCATCCACTGGATTGGGTGACATCGGTACCTCCACTTAAGGTGAAATAGGCATGTATGGGACTGATATTTCAAAAGATCATATTTTACATATAGCTCTTTATGCATAATGTTCTTATACCAAATTATAATGAATAAAGATGCACTATGGTTTAGTTTTCATGAGCTAACAATGTTATAAAAGTCGGTAAAAGAGAGACTGAGAGTTGGTTACCCGTCAATAATCACTATCTAAGGTTAACCGAGCATATGTATCAATTGATGAAGAAGACTTATGTTAACTGAGTGAATGAAAGTTTTAGTAGTTAACAAGCTGATAGCTATTTCATACCAAAAGTTGGATGGAGCATTTATTCCATAAAAGTTTGAGTGGGAACATCAAAAGTCTATAAATACATGGGAACAGAGTTCATTTCTACAATGTGATTTCGAAGAGTGGAGAATTCAAAGAGTAGAGTTTGAGCTAAAAGATTATTTTGAAGGATTCAAGGCTACGCTAGATTGAACTGACATCACTCTTCATGATATTGAGTAAGTTCATTTGCAATCAAACACTTCCTATTCTGTTGCTTGCCGAAACCCTAGACGTAATTTATGGCATCGACATCATCTGCAAGCAAAACTCAAAGTTTTGAAGAGGAAGTTAATCTAATCGTTAGGGAAAATTTCATCGAACCAAAGTTTAAACCACATCCTAAGGTCGTAGCATAGATAGATACAATGGGTGCATTTTTTAGCATACCAAAAAGGGTTTTACTGATAGAAGATGTAAGGTCTTATATTCACTACAAAATCAGAGAAGTTGGGGACTTTGAAACTATTGCAGCATATCAACCACTCTATGGCCCCGATGGAAAAATGAAATCAGACTACAAGAAGATTGAGGAATCAGGTTTATCATATTTTATGCACTTACCAAAATCATTCAAATCAGACTGGATTAGAATCATTTTGAGCAGATATCATGATGACAAGTTCTAGCTGGATAAACTGATTCAAGTCACCAAGAAAATAATCAGTAGGGTTACTAGGCTCCCTACAACCAAAAAAGCTAAGTCTTTCTAAAGTTCTTCATGACTGGATGTTGAGAAATACACTGGAGCACAATGGGATGGTCGGGCATCGAAGATTTCAACAATCAAGGACCCAGCAGTAAAATTTATAGCACATGTGATCGAGTATAAGCTATTTCAATCGAGCAGACTCAATAGCATACCCTGCAGTGTAGTAGACATGGCGCACAAAATTGTCATGAAAGGTCACCAAGTTGATCTTGCCGAGATACTATTACATCAACCCCAAGAGAATATGAAGACCATAAGTAAAAAGAAATCTAACACATGTAAGTATGGATCTCTACTTGCATGCATATTCTTCTATTTACAAAAGTATGTGCCTGGCACCGGTAAAGTAAATTGGATACCAGATGTACCAATAACAAAATAGATTGGTGAAATGATGAACAAGTTAGGAGACAAGTTCAATGTAGAGTTTAATGCTTACTTCACTGAATTTCAATCTAAAATGCAAAAGAGAAGCAGAATTCTAAGGGAATTAGTTTAGAAATTTGAATATGACATATGTTTTGTGGTTGACACCGATTATACCATGATAAAAGTAGTTGAGCCTAGGATAAAATGGTTGGCACTAATGGGATATGAAATAGACCATGATTTTGCACTAAAATCTATTAATGCACTACTTGCAGTACCGAAGGATCCCATAGCCACTAGGTTTGGAGAATATGAAGAAACTAAATCTAGAATATCTACTAATATTGAGATCAGTAAAATAACCAGAAAGGTAAAGAAAATGAAGAAAGATCTCACTGCTAAATATGGAGATAATTTTGAAACATCTGAAGGGATATCAATTGAATAGGAAACTAAAGGTCAGCTACAGTTAGCTAACAAACCATATGATAGTGAGGAGACCGAGTCCAACAAAGAAGCAAATCCTACACAGGTTCCTCCACCTAAAATTCCTACAAAGATGCAGTCACCTATACATGAAGGTATGAAGACACGTTCATCAACTGTAGCACCACCTATTGATAAAGAAGAAGCAGTAAAGGTAACAAAAAGAAGAGTAGCTACATCGACAAAGAAATACATTAAGAGAAAGAACAAGGTTGTAGCTAAGGCACCAAAGGAAAAGAGGAAATACAGAAGAAATAAAGAAGATTTAGAGGATACAGAAATAGAGGATGATGTAAATCAATTCAAAGTGGTTAGTAACAAGGCCAAAACAATAGATGAAGTCATTGAGGAAATAATTGAACATGGAGACCTCATTGATCCCTTGCTAGATAGATTTGACAAAATGTCAAAAGAAGATCAAACTAAAATTGAAGAGGTTGTCATCCAAATGATGATAAAGTTTAAGAAAGTTCCAATGGAGTTTTCATGTGCATTACCGAAGAAGTTGGATGATATAATTACTGATAAATGGGCTGTTGCATTAGACATCAAGAAGAGAAAGAGAGAACACTCTCTAGTTTGGGCAGCCACATACTTAAGCTTTGGACAAGTTAGTGAATACTTGACCAAGTACCAAGAAAACTTTATGATCAAAAATAGAGCCTTAATCATCATGGATGACAATGTAGCAGATATGGATGTCACTACTAATTCTATATGGACATCAATTTTGAAAGCAGAAGAAAAAGTTCAGCAACAAGCATTTTTTAACCTGTCTAAGAAGAGACAAAATTCTAAAGGCAAAGGTATTTACATTGATGAAGGACTAGCAAAGAAGTCAAAGAGTACTGGTATATCAGTTACCAAGGCAATTGATATAACTAAGGACAAGGAAGAAATAAAAATTTCACAAGATGCACCGGATAAAGTTGAAATCCAACTGGAAAAGAAAACTGATGATGATGTACTCATTGTAGACATCACACATGGTGATATTGATGACCAAGATCATGAAGATGCAAATATTGCACCTAACAAGGATGAAGCACCAGACACTGACAGTCTATTTACATCACTACCAAGTGAACTTCATGTACTTGCTAAAGTAGTGAAAATTCTTTCCCAAGTACAACCTGATGGCTCAAATCCCAAGAAACACAAAGATACCATAGGAGATCAAAACATAGAGAAACTTGTAGAGATAGATGAGCCTACACACTCAGAGGCACCTTCCACTAAACCAAAGGAAATAGATGCATCATAGGACACACAAGAACCAAAAGGAAATCGAGGTGATTCCATAGAACACCACAACCAAGACTCCTACAACAATCAAGACCACCACTACCGAGGAGTAGAAGAAGGAAGAACAAGTGCTAATAGGGAAGGACACTCTGAAGACTGGAGATAGATCCATTGCTATCATTGAGAAGAAATCACCCCTATCATAGAAGAAGAAGAAAGGAAAAGGGTCGGTCACCCTAGATGAAGTGATTATTTTACTTGAGTGTGACCCGAAGACCCTAAGCCTTGAGGAATTGAGTAAATATGGGGAGTTATGTTCAAGAAAAGTAGTGCAAGAGAAGCTAAAGAAAGAGCACAAATGCAAAGAAGTAATAAATGATGTGCGGGATATCCTCCAATAGGTAGTACCTGAGATACATATTGATGAGGATATGCCTATTATAAATCAACTTGCTACACTTGCTGAGAAGATCAACACCCTGAACACCGATGCAGATAAAAGAATTGAAGAAAGGGCAGAATCCAGAATATAGCACAAATTAGCAGAGAAAATCAGCCAAGAAGTGGCATTACTTAAGGTCAAATTATCTAAGGTTATTACTGAAACAAAATCCATCACCCAGACAATTTGTCAATACTTATTGAAGCTATGTACTCTAGACACCTTCACTATTGAAGTCAGTGAAAAGATCAAAGGTTTAGAAGTAGAAATACAGTTGAGTACCAATGCAACTATCATTGAGCCACATGCTTTCCTAAAGCATATTCACCGAGTTCAAGAACTCCAGCGGTTGATAGAAGATTTGAAGAAACAAGAAGTGCACCTAATAGATCAGGTTACTAAGTTACAAACCGAACTCATTCCATACCTAAAAATTTTTGAAGCACACATTGTCAAAGCCAAGCTATTAGTTGCAACACCAAAAATTTTGGTGTTAGAAAAAATCTTTGACATGCATGCACAAGTCAGTCTTGAGCACATTTCTCTCACCAACTTGAAAGAGGAATGGGACAACCTCTTGGAGTCATCGAATAAAACTCATCATTCAATCTTTGACAAGCTGTGAGTATACTATCTCAATTTTGTATTTGGCATTACTATCAAAAAGGGGGAAAATAATGTATCAGATGCTATTATGCCAAATATTATGTACATGGATGCTATGTATACTATATTACCGGGAGCATGCACTAAGGGGGAGTACCGAGGGGGAGTACTTAGAAAAATTTTGATGTGTATATGTATATGGCGGAGATATAAGGAGATATAAGTCACATAGAGATTTTTTGTCTTTATACATTCGAAGTTTTGATACTAATGCCAAAGGGGGAGATTTTTATCTCTATTGAGCCTTCTAAGGTTGTCATTAGTACCAAAGGTGTGTAAAGATATTAGTCAGTTACTTACAATGAGTTAATCGGTAACATAAAACAAAACAGACTAGTCGGTAAAGCCTATATACCAAGCACCAGATAGTTTACCAAGTACCAGTAGACACCGATACCGACAGATAGTAAACACCGAGCATTGTAGTATACATCGATCATTTTACATAGTGTTTATCGAGGATCATAGGAAATGGCACAGTAATCAGGAATGGCACATTCTTCTATGCAAATGGTTACAATGGTTTGTAAAACATTTTACCCAGATCAAGGAACATTTAATGTAATGATATTCATTAAATACAATGTATATATTTTGTAATAGATGATCTAGGTTATTTATGTACACCGTAGATCTTAGGGTTATGATTATAGTGTGTAACCTAATTATGTTAAAGTGGCAAAACAAAACACTATATAGTTATGTGTTCGCATCATTTTTTGTGCGAGCTGATATATGAATCATGGAGCACTTGAAGCATTTTTCCTATCTTCAAGTCTATCAGTTTACAGAACAGAACCGAGCACAGTAGAATTCAGTTTGAGCAGAATTAGCAGAGGCTACTAAGCAGTTTAGAGCAGAGATTCATCACAAATAAGGTGATATTTTGTCAGATCTTATAGATCTATAACAGACAATTGAGTGTCAAATAGTAGATAAATACCTATTGCTTTCTGACAATTGTAATAGAGTTTTTGGATAAAATCTATTAACAGAGTAAACTTAATAGTCTTATATAAATCTCTTAACCGAGTGCACACTTCATTAGTGTTGCTAAAATCCTATAACTAGGTAGATCTAGCTGATCTAACATGTCACTCCTAACAAGGTGAGATCACTAGAAGTGATCAAAAACTTGTAGCCCTAACAGGAAAGCCTTTTCTATTTGTAGTAGTGAAGAATTTGTGGGTGTCATCCCCACCACAGTTTTTACCTTCTAACAAGGGTTTTTGCATTACCAAAAGACTTGTGTCATGTGATTGTGTTATGGATTTCACGTTGTTTACTTACTTATGTTAAGTGGATAAATGATTCATGCAATTAGATTCAAATTATATTGGTCTGTTATCACTATTTATAGTTTGTTACAAGTAAAGTTTTCAAAGGCATTGATTCACCCCTCCCCTCTAAGTACATATCTCTCCTAATTCCAATAGTCCAGCCTAATTAAAATTAAAGTAAGGTGTGGGTTTTTGCACATGGGTAATTTGAAATGATCTCATTGGTCAAGAAATAAATTGGGGAAATTGTTAAATGGTTATGATGTGGTCATTATCATCCATTTGATGTGCCAGAAGGAAATTTGATCAACGGTTCACATTCAAATTTCATTTTTTGACATTGTTTCACATCCTATGAACGTTGCAGTCGCTAGTTTTAGTAATGGAAAACTTAATGAGTTAAAATGCCACCCAAAAGAGAACTCTCAAGAAAAATAGAGTATAAGGATAGGAGGTTTTTGAATATTTAACGCAGCTCCTCCCACATTCAGAAAATGGGGCATCTAGGACGAAGGAATTAGTTCCAAAAAACCCTACGGATTTTGTCAATGAGGGATTATATGACAGAGGGTTATGGATGAGGGATGCTAAAGTGGGGAAGGATTACAATGGTTTGATCTTGTTTAAAGTTACATACTCCCAAAGAAATGCATGTGCACCTCTCAGTAATATTTGGCAGTTTGACATAGGGAGACTCATTATGCCCGAGGTTTTCATGGATGTTGACCTTCTCATATAGATTGCTAGGTGTTATGATCCTCTGACAAGGTGTGGTAAAGATATTAATGGAACGGACTTGATAAGCATCACAGCGGATGAAATCAGAGATGCATTTTCATTAAATGACCCCTATGTTGGATTAGAGAAGATTGATTTTGAAGAGTTTAACAAGATCTATGAGGCACAGACAAACTACCTAAGGTATAGCCCTTTAAGGGATTTCTTTGGCCAAATTGGTTCCATGTGTATGGTTAGTAAGAGCACACCTGAGCCTTTTAGGTTAGACCTTTTTAGTTTGCAAGCATAGGGTGTATATAAATCCTTAGCTCTAATTTTTGGAGAAGATGAGGCTAGTCACATGCCTATCCCTTATATGTTTATGATGGTTCAGTCCTTACATCCTCACCTAGCATTGATTTTTTATTTTTCCCCTTATCTTGCAGACCTAATCCATGATGGATTAATGAGGATAAAAAATATGAAGATAGGCTGACCTTTTGGGTGGTATTCTAAGATAATGCATATGTTTTTGTACAAGGGTGTGGATTTCTTTAGCAAAACAATGGATATTGTTAGAGATAAGAACGGAGAGGCATTGTCACTCTAGTTGTAGACTACAAAGCTATCATGGGATAGAGTAGATGCTAGGTACTTGGTTTTTGATAGAAATTTTGCTTCAAGGCTCGGGTCCTTGTTATGTTTTGAGAATCCCAGAATTTCCAAGGAGTTGTTAAGATTAATTAGGCCCAAAGATTATTTCAAAGACATCACCATAGTACATAATTTTGGTGATGTAATCTTATATCCAGTTTCCACATTGTTTAGGTTGTATGGTTGCAAAAAGGCACCTTATGTATTGCCTTACCAGGTCCTTTTGAAGATAGGCTATGCAAAGATTATGAAGCAGATTGGTGACCTGCAGGAGACAACCCTGACTGGAAAAGGAATGGGAATCTTGTTCCTAGATATTACAATAGCCTACCAATATATCATTTTCAAGAAGGGATGGGTGCACTTAAATCAAGTTTTGTAGCCCTATAGAATGGCTACAGCAGCGATGAGATGTGTAGACAATGAGGGTTTTATTTCTGGAATGTTCAGAGAAAAGATAAGGTGTGCTCTTATGGAGCACCAATTTAACTTCCCAGAAGATAGAATTAGGAATGAGTTTGATCTTCAAGCTCAAGAAATCAAGAAAAAAAAGTGGGTGATTTACAAGAAAACTGTTGATTTTATTAGAAATTTTGATAAAGGATATAACCCACTAAAATATTTTTAGCCATGGGCAAGAAAGATAGAGGCCCTTGTGGAGTATTTTGAAGGAATCATGAAAGAAGCTAATGGAAAGAGGGCTATGGTAAGTAAGGAAGATCCAGATAGAGAAAGAAGAATTTTGAGCCAACTAGGATACATCAAGTTGACCCCTAGGGGAACATATCCAATTCAGTAGAGGAAAGGGTATAGCGTCCTTCTCCCAACCCAACAAAAAGATGAAAGTATCCCATCTACCTCTAAAGGGAAGAGACCTATGAGTGACCCAATGGTATAAGAGCCCTCTCTAAAGAGGAAAAAATAGGAGAAGTCTCAACCAGAGAAGGATATATACTCTCCTTCTCAATCCCCCTTGGAGTTGGATGAACATGGAGTTGCTCAGCAACTAGTGTAGTTAAGTAATGATGGAAATATTTTTGTTTCAAATGATGAGATATAGGAGGGGATGCCAAAGGCACCCAAAGGAATAGAGATGGACCTCATGGTGGTAGAGTTTTAGGGTAAAGAGATAGACCCAATTTTGAAACAGGGCAGTGACTCTTTTATTTTAGATGACAATTTTGTAAGGACTAGGGCGTTCCTTCAGTTCTTGTGGAGGATGAAAATAAATCAATATAAAGAAATTTGTGAGAAAAGGAAAGAAGAATTCCCTAATAGGGATATAACTAAAATATAAAATGAGACAAAAGGGAAAATGATGAAGAAGTTTGAGAAGATAACCTCAAAGGAAGAGCCACTATTCATACTGAAAGAGTATTAATTCTCCCTGAATGGGATATTGTTGATGCAATTGTTTTTGATTTAGTTAGAAAGAGTAAAGTTACCATTCTCTCTACTGTAGAACAGGCTAAACAAGCTACTAGGGGTGTGGCTTTCTCTTATGACCATGCAGCTTTGGTCATGTGTTCCCTTAAGAGGGAAGAAAATAAAGGGAAAAGAGAGGTTCTCTCTTCAGAATATGTTGGGAATTTGTTGGTGCAAAGAATTGGTGAAACTTCAGGTGTAGAAGCCTCAAATATCATTTTTGATACTACTAAATTCAATGTGAGGGTAGCATAGAAAGATGCACAAGAGGAAGAGGAATTAAGGATTAAGTTTGAAACTATCCTTAAATCTTACAATGAGTTGAAAATAGACTTGATCCAGAAGAACACATTGATTGCACAGATGTTGGGACCATAGGATCACAGGTCACCTCAATTGATGATTGTTGATTGGTCATAAGTAGCCTCTTTTTCTAGTCCTATTGTTGAATTTCAACCATCACCTTTCCCAGAAACAAATATAGATGTGAGAATCAGCTAGGAGAAGTAGTAGTTAGTGGAGAAAACAAATAAAATAAGAGAGATTAGGGTGGAGCTTGAGAAAGAAAAGGATGAGCATGTAAAGGCTAGATCCCTTCCAAGTCAGAAGTATGAAGAGAAAATCATAGAGGCAATAATGCAGTTTGCTCATGATCTAAAGCCTTCAATTTTGTTTGATCATGCTAGAAGATTACAAGTTTTGCTTACATCTTTAGAAAAAGATAGGGATGAGTTTCGACCAATTTTGAATAAGTGGATTGAGAGATCCCCAAATACAAGGTTATTTTGTTGGCTATCTTAGGGCCAAGTTTATCCTGATCCATTGATCAAACCAGTGCATCAATCTGTAAAGAAACTTGTGGAGTATAGTATAATTTTGGATGCTTTTAAAAGAAAGTCTGATGTGTTAAAGAAAGAACTAACACATCCAAATTGTGAATTAATACCAAGTGTTTTCAAGGATACTGGTGAATTAAAGGAGTTGTACAAATGGAGAGAGGAGATGGATGAAATTTTCTCAGAAAGAATGACAAGTGTTTTGGAAAGCACTTCCTCCTTTATCCACACCATCAAGTTATTAATAACTGCCAAATCTAAGTTTGAATATATTCAATAGGAGGTCAAGTAAATGGAAGGAAAATAGGAATATTTGTCTGACAAGAGGGCTGAATTTGTCAATTTTGTGTTCCCAAGTGAGGAGGTGTTCAATAAGTGGAGGTATCAGTACATCCCCCATGCTGAAAAGGAAGATACTCCATCTACTTCTTGAGGTGATCAAAAAGTTGTGACTCATTGATTTGGAGGTGGTTGAGATGTAAAGTATATTTATTGTAGGAACAACTACAAAGAAATGGCAATCAGATTTGTTTGAAGAGATCGAGGAAAAGATTGAAGACATAAAGTAAGGTGGCTTGCTTAAAAAATATCAGTCCAAGATCTGATCGAAGAATTTATTGTTAACCCAATGGGGTTGTAAAGTTCTAGGGTAAATTTTTGTAAACCCTAAAATGATCGGTAGCTTGTTGTATTTCCTTGTATATAAAAGGATTTTCCATGATCATATTAGGCATTAAGAGTCTTAGGTGTTGAGAAGATAGAAATTTTGAAATCTTGACCCTCAATCAAGGATTGTAATATTTTGTATTATTTCTTGTCAAGTAATAGAGAAAAAGCACAGGTTGATACTATTATTTACAGGTTTTCTACTCAGCATATATTGTATACAAATGATCAAAGGTTATACTTAATACAAATATCAGGTCTTTACCTCTCCATTGTGTCAAATTTATGAATTTTTGAGTCTATCAGAGACTAATGTGTATGTATTTTTCTTTGAGTTCTGATCTAGGGTTAGATTAAATATTGCTCAAAGTGGGATACATGTTCATTTGATTTGCATGAGGATTGTTGGCAATTAGGAAAGAATTGGAGTATTTGTATTTATGTTCATGAGCTAAGTTCTTCAAGGATCTTTGTATTTGCTCTATTTTTTGGTGTTATTTGCCCAATGGATAAGGCACTAGCCTGTGTAAATGCATCTTTATTTTATGAGGAATGATTGAAATCATTATAGTCAGAAACACAATAATCAAAACCAGTCATTTAATTTCATTTACTTTAAATTTAGTTGTCCTACCTAGTGATGGAGAGTAAATGAATAATAGGTTGTTATTTAATACTTTCTCACTGATATCTATTGTTAGATCCAATATCAAGTCAGAAATAGAATTATATCTATTGGATCAGGTCTACCCACCTTGGTTTTGCAGAGGCAGAAGTGAAGAGGGTAGTCTTGTCCCTATAGTTGGTCCAATTACCTATAGATTTCTCATATTTGGAAATAACCTCTCCTTAAAATTAGTCTTAGGTATATTGGTATCTCATGCAAAGTAAAATATTTTCAAGAACCAACAGATGCTTCGTACAAAGTTGTCTCCATCTCTGGAGGAATTCCAAGAAAGGCTCCCCTTGTCTCTGTTTCAGATTACAAAGATCTTGAATATTGACTGGATGCTAGATATTGTGGGAATAGTGTTGGATAAATAGATTAGCAATCTCGTCAAAAGACTTGATGTCAGTGGGTAGTTGAGAAAACCACTCCATAGCTAACCCACCAAAACTACAGGGAAAGAGGCACATAAGATAAGTTTGGTCATGTATGAATTCCATGGATAGAGTGCCAAAATCTCTTCAGTGGTCTTGGGGATCAATAGTACCCAAGTATTTGTCATATTTAGGTAGCTCTACACCTTTGGGAAAAGGTGGCATGTGAAGACTCTTATCAAAGGGGAAAGGACAGATGCTTTTCATTGTGAACTGTTGTACTAGTTTATCCTTATCCTTCACAAGTTGGCTAATTTGGTCTTGCATGTCTTGAATCATCTTTTGCAACTTGGTAGTCTTTGTCTCTTCTTCTTTGGCCACAAGTGTCTCTACTTTGAAATATGGGGGTAACTTGGCTCCTTGTTTAGCCAGTTCTAGAAAATATTTCTCTTTTTCCTCTAAAAGGAGGATTTCCATCATTTTGATAAGACCCTTATTGGCTTTTGTAGCATCTATGTCATTTTGGGTTATCGTCTCATCGTCATTACCAAGAATTTCAAAAATGCTTGGAGCTTGATCTTGATTCTGGTAATTTTGAGAGTGATAATGATATTGTTGTCGGTCATTTTGAGATTGATCATGGCATTGGTCATTTTGATATTTATCATGACATTGGTCATTTCAATATTTATTGTTCCAAGGTTGATCATGACTTTTGTTGTATTCACCTTCTGAGAATTGGAATGGGTCTCCCATTTTGCCGATGGGTGAGTTTGCAAAGTGCATGGACCTAGTATGAGCGTGTGTAGTATTCTGAGAGGTCATGACAATAGGATTGAAAGGTTCAATAGGTTCAAAAGGTTTGATAGGCTTGAAAGGATCAAAAGGGTCGATAGGATTAATAGGATCAATAGGCTAAATTCTAGAAAGTGACCTTCCAGAGTTATAAAATAATGGGTTGTTCTATTCTTGAAATAATAAGTTAGGTTGTGTTTGAAACAATGGATTATAACACTCTTGGAACACTAGAGATGAGGACTAAGATGGGCTCTCTTTTGATGTAATTGGCAGGATGGACCATGAGGATCCCTCGCAGCACTCAGATTGTGTGACGGGTTCAGGACGACCTCTTCCTTGATTACGACATCTACCTCTTGTTGGAAATTTGGCTAAGTTGATTACATAGATGTTTTCATTATGGAAACATATGATCCACATGAAGATTGCACAGGTCAGAGAGCAAGTATGACAGAGTGCATTGCAAATTTGTCTAAGTGTGAGACAGTGTTTTTACCAGTGAACCTGGACATAGTTTTTTTTTGCAATGTTGATTGG
This sequence comes from Chamaecyparis obtusa, assembly GCA_027943335.1. Taxonomy (NCBI): domain Eukaryota; kingdom Viridiplantae; phylum Streptophyta; class Pinopsida; order Cupressales; family Cupressaceae; genus Chamaecyparis; species Chamaecyparis obtusa. Next base: position 757,287 of record BSBK01003511.1, on the reverse strand, counting down.
AGTAAGTTCAGTGCTTGCACACTTGAAAATAGACTTTATGATGTCTATTGAACACCCATCTCAAAGCACAAGTCATTACGGCATGTACGGAAGAAGTTATGATAGTTTTACTGAAGACAGTGTCAAGCCAATAGGACAGAATATGAAGACAGAACTAGTAAAGAGTTAACGGATTATTTTGTTTATCAAAATAATGACTTAATAATATAAATGGATGACATCCTAGATTTTAACCCTTGGATAAAGTTATTTGTATAAATGTAATTGTAATTGTAGTAAGAACACAATAGTGTGGACAAGTGATATGATGCGAAGTATATGATGCATATGTAATAGCGATAGTGAAAGAGAAGTGAAGAGATATTGATGCAAGTAGTATAAGGTTATGTACCTTAACCTATTTTTGTAATCAGTGTATATTGTACATTACTTGTTTGGGCAGTGGGCTCATCTAGTAATTACATTTTGTACTACCAACTCCTAACAGGTTTGAGGCTTCTAACAAGGCCTATAGTCCCTTAATCAGGAATGATACACTATATGCTTGTAATAGACTCCTAACAGGGTCAACATCCTTAACAAGATACTTTTGATTAGTGGATGTTTGTGGGTACCATCCCCACTAGGGTTTTCCCTTGGCCAAGGTTTCCTCAAGAACAAATAATGTGTTATGAGTTCTTTATTGTTATGCATGTTGTTTAGCTTCTTATGTTATGCATGTATAAAGATAATCTGTTATATCCATAATTAAGAAAAAGATAAAGTTTTTCAAATACTAATTCACCCCCCCTTCTCAGTATTCCCGATTTCTAACAATTGGTATTAGAGCTTAGTTACTCAGAAAAGAATCATTCAAGGAAAGCCTAGCAGCTTGAGTAAGATCTCTATGGATATTGATCAACTACAAAAGAATCTTGAAGCAGCTCTTGAATAGATTGACTTGCTTACTATTGAAAAAGATACTTTTAAAAGAAATTATGATGATGCAAAGAACCTCATTGAGAAATTGAAAAACAAATTGGAAGATCTGAGATCTGAAAATGAATCCGAAGTTTTTATTGAAGATTGTGATGACAACTTAGAAAAATAAAATGAGATCCTTAAGCATGAACTAAAGATAGAAAATTTGAAGCTTAGTTTGAAAGATGGAAATGGCAAGAATGAAGCAAATCTGAAATCTTAGAATGAAAGTCTAAAGACTTAAAATGAAGGACTAAAATCTAAACTTTGTAAAGTAACATCTAAACTTGAGAAAGTCAATTTGTAGTATGATGAACTTGAGAAATACAATAAGATTGTGAAAGGTGAACTGACTCAATCCAAACAACAACTTGAAAGGCTACATTCAACTAGTGAGAAGATTAATGAACAAATATCCTATCAAAAACCATTCTATGATAAGACTAGTCTTGGATTCAACACTTTTAAAGAAAATGATGAAGGCAAGGAACCAGATCTAAAAATATCTGAAAGCGTAGATGAGAAGAAGCCTGATGAGATCAACAAATCTGAAGATACACCTAAAGAAGAAGAATCACCGAAGCAAGAGGAATCATCCAAAGGTATGCAAAGAGAATTCAAAGGTAGATGTTTTTCTTGTAATACTATTGGTCATATGAAGAGAGATTGCATAGGTAAGCAATTTAAACCTCTTAATGGTTATTGTTACAATTGTCATGGTTTTGGACATAGAGCTATTGAATGTAGGAAACCTAAATTTATTGAGAATAATGATGGTAGTAGAATGTTTAGGAATACTAACAATGCAGATAAGAAACCTACTGAACATATGAACAGAAGAAATGGAGTGATATGTTATAGATGCAACAAGGTTGGACACATTGCTAGAAATTGTAGATCACAAATCAATCAACCTGGACCAAGATATGGAAACAAAGGAATTGTTTGTCAGATATGCAACAAGATTGGACATATAGCAAGGTTTTGTAGAATGAACAATAGAGTTTTTCATCCTAATCCCAATCCCAGAAATCATACAAGAAGAAATGAAGATGCAAGTAACAGTCAGAAAGGATGTTGTAGTAATTCAGATGAAGTGAAGTTTATCAAAAGCACAGATCAAGGAGACATATTCAACATTGAAGTTAATTAGGAAGGTGAAGTATTGAAAGGTAAGAATGAATATTTACCTGACCTATCTCAAAGTACTTAATTTATGTAAATTGTAGTAAAACAAGAACTTAGATTAGTGTAGAAGTAGATATATGATGAACTGAGTCTTGCGCAGTTAATGCAAGGTAGTTTATGATGTTCTAATACTATGGTTAAGAGTGCAAAGAAAAATATTATGTTTTGTGAGATTGCAAGAAGTTTTAAGTTTTGCAGGTTAGTAGAAACAACTTTTTGGAAAGAAGCGGCAAAAGAATTGAATGCGATGTCAGATCTAAGTGAGATTGAATTAATAAAAGGTTATGATCAGTAATATTTGATCATCAAAGTGAATTCAAGTGTCAAGGAGATCAAAGAGTAGTGATTGAAAGCATTTTGTAAGGATTTGGAGAAGAATTTTGTGTTGAATCTATGCAAGCCTTAAAATCATGAAATTAAGGTATTTTACTTGACAAATCTTTGAATCAGTAAAGGAATTTGAAGAAATCATGGATGTTTCCTTAATATACAATGTTAGAGATAAGAATAGACCTAAATTGAAAATGGAACTAGTAGAACCCTTGGAAGATGACCCTAGGTTTTCATTATCATCTGTACCAGATGAAGTTTTACACTTAGAAAATGTCAGAAGTTATCTTGGATGCAAACTAGAGATAGTGAGTGATAGTGATTTCACTAATGAATATCAGAAGATTTACAACCAGGATATGACACTGAAACAAGGTTTTGAATATTTGGAACATAATGAAATTGTTAAGTGTGGATTACAGTATGAATTTGATAATGAAGAATGCACTAAGATTATCTTGAGCAGAATTCATAATGGAAAGTTTTGGCTAGAAGATAGAGTGATAGATATTACAGCAGATTTGATTCATGTAGTCACTAGATTATCTAAAACTAGAGCTATTCCTTTAAATGAGAAAAACATGAGGAAAATAGTCATTGATAACACAAACTCATCCTATAATGGTAGAGGAATTATGATTATTAAGATCAAACAAGATGATGTGAGATACTTATGCAAGATCCTAACTACTAAGTTTTGTGAAAATTCAAGAGAGGATGACATGGCAGTTGGAATGGTACATGCAGCCTATCTAATGTGTGTTGACAAGGCACAAGTTGATATGTGTGAAATTCTAAGAATTCAATTGTTTGTGAACTTGGAGAAGATCAAGAAAACTAATTATACATAGTTTAGGTTCTCATCCCTAATCACTTATATGTTTTTTCATCTATTGAGGAGATTTCCTTACACCATAGGAAATTATTGGAATGATGGACTAAATACAATGGAAAGGGTTAACCTAGTGTACAAAAGACATGTTATTAACAGTGTTAATCAGAGTGCAGTACTTGTTATTAAGACATTTCAAAATATTGTGTCTAGCAGATCAAGGATCCCTAAGTCTCTTGTTGAAAAATATAAAGATGATATATGTTTTATGGTGGATACTGACTTTACTTATATTGAAGCAGTGGAGCCTAGAACAAAGTTCATAGACCCTCTTGGCTATGAGATATCTAAAGTAGAGACTAAAGAGTATGTTAGCAGGTTACTTAAGTGTAAGCTAGACACTAAGTGTAATAGGTTTGAAACCTTTGAGGAGAACTTCAAATCCGCATAGATCCTAATTGAAGAGAACCAGTCTAAGAAGAGAGTTGAGAGCACTATAAAGAAAATCCTAAAAGATACAGGAATGACAGAGCATGATTTTTTGGTAGCAAAGCAAATAGTAGCAGCAATCAGAGAGAGTGGACAAAAAGAAGTCTTGTCTATCCCTCCTTTATCGTCAATTGCAGTGCAATAGGAAGAACCACATGTGAAGGTGAAAGTGGAAGTAACTGAGAAGGATATAGAAGAAAAGATGTCTACTAGATCCACTTCCTCCACAGCTAGCAAAAGAGTAAAGGAAAGTGCTACTGGACCAAGAAAGAGACATAAAACTTTAGTGCAACTAGTTCCAAGAAAGATTGTAGAAATAAAAGATGATGTCACTACTAAGAAGAAAGCTTGGAAACCAAAAGTTGAAAAGCTTAATGAGCAGATCATTGAGAATGGTGACTTTGCAAGAATGAACAAGTACTATGATCTTTATGATTATACAGACAAACTTAATCTGGAGAATGTAGTTATGAAGCATATGATTTTGGCTGACAAGAAGTTTGATACAATTCAAGGATAGATACCTGATGATTTATATAACAAACTTGTAAATAGGCAGAAGAGAGCGTCAGAGGAGGACATAGCTATCAGAGAAAATCTTGTGAGGAAGCTTTGTGAAATATGAGATGAAACACATTTCAATTATATCATGAAAGCCCTAAGCACCCATATGAGAACCAAAAGGAGAACTATTCAGATTATGGGAGGCAAGTATGAAGAAATCAATTCTGAGACAGAGCAAGCTATTATCAAGGTTATGGTAGAATATGTTGGAAAATCATCAGTTGCAGTAGAGCAAGCAGGTGAGAAAGAGAAAGAGGAAATTCCCTCTTCTCCATTTATTAATATTGAAGATGAAACAATGAACGTAGAAGGTACAAAAATCACCTTGGATACTGATGAAAATGTATTCAAGAATTTGGAGAAAATTGTTGACAATTTGGCCTTTGAAGAACAAGAAGCTACAAAAGAAGAAGAGATGATAGAGACTACAGTTGTGGAACCACCAATAATAGAGGAAAAAGTTCCCATTCCCACCAAAGAAGATATCAGTCTTACTCCTAAGACTGGAAAGAAGACTCAAATTGGATCTATGATTGATCATTTGGGAAAAAAAGTAGATGATGATGATCAGTTGGAATTGATCACATTCTTGAATAAAATCATTGGCAAGAATAAGAAAGTGAAGAGTCTTGAAGGGTGTCTGAAGGAACTAACTGAGAAGTTACAAAGCACTGTAACTACACAAATTGCAAAAGCAGACCCTATGGAGAAAGCAAAGAAGGTAATGAGCACTTTTGACAATGAATTCACAAACTTGTCTGATATTGCAAAAGTGAAAGCACAAGTAGCCTATGAGGCTAGAATGCTTTTGAACATCAGTCAGAATATCAGGAATGATATCAACATTCTTGATATTTGTATCAAGGATTTGAGGAAGCATTTGGAAATAGGTAAATCTTTGTACATACAGTGTACAAAATCAGAGACCTTGATAGAAAAAGAAGATCAAAAGATAAAGTTGAAGGAAGCAGAAATTCTAAATGAAACTAACCTTTTGTCTAGCCCCAATGTGAAGGTATGTGATGTTGAGAAGAAAGTTTGGAAGCTTTATGATGAAATCAGAGTTGTGCAAGATGAGAGAGACAAAAAATTGAGAAGATTCACTCTTTTGAGAGAGCATGCTTCTATGAAGTTGAGCATTATTGAAGAGCAGTTGGAAGAATGTCTATTAGCTAAGACATCTTTTCAGAAATTTAACTTTGAAAACCTCCAAGCATGTGAAATAGCATCTTATGGACTAAGTGCATTACTTAATGTGGTAGATTCCATTAAGAAATCATGGGAGAAGGAGAAAGAAGCCATGAAGATAGATTTTGCAGATTGTATTGCAAGCCTACCAGATTTGCAATAATTCAATTGAGGTATAATCTTTTTGTGATACAATTTTGTAGCCCTCCCTACCTTTATTTTGTCATTGTTGTCAAAGGGGGAGAGATATATAAAATAAAATTGATAGTATATGACAAGGATTGTAACTCTTAGGGGGAGTACTATATAAAGACAATAAGTTTTTGAGGAGTTATAAGGATAGTATATATTTTATACTATGGCCACAATTTTGAACAGTTTTGAGATTTTGAGTTGTACACTTAGCCAATTTTCTCATATGTTGCCACCAATGACAAAGGGGGAGATTGTTGGCAATTTGGCTGAGTTGATTACATAGATGTTGTCATTATGGAAACATATGATCCATGTGAAGATCACATAGGTCAAAGAGCAAGTATGATAGAGTGCATTGCAAATTTGTCTAAGTGTGAGACAGTGTTTTTACTAGTGAACCTGGACACAATTTTTGTTTGCGACATTGATTGGAGTTAGTTCAGTGCTTGCGCACTTGAAAATAGACTCTATGATGTCTATTAAACACCCATCTTAGAGTGCAAGTTAGTATGGCATGTACAGAAGAAGTTATGACAATTTTACTGAAGATAATGTCAAGCCGACAAGACAGAATATGAAGACAGAACTAGTAAAGAGTTAACGGATTATTTTGTTTATCAAAATAATGACTTAAAAATATAAAATGAAGACATCCTAGATGTTAACCATTGGATAAAGTTATTTATATAAATGTAATTGTAATTGTAGTAAGAACACAATAGTGTGGACAAGTGATATGATGTGAAGTATATGATGCATATGTAATAACGATAGTGAAAGAGTAGCAAAGAGATATTGATGCAAGAAGTATAAGGTTATGTACCTTAACCTATTTTTTTAATCAATGTATATTGTACATTACTTGTTTGGGAAATGGGCTCATCTAGTAATCACATTTTGTACTACCAACTCCTAACAGGGTTGAGGCTTCTAACAAGGCCTATAGTCCCTTAATCAGGAATGATACACTATATGCTTGTAATAGACTCCTAATAGGGTCAACATCCTTCATAGGATACTTTTGATTAGTGGATCTTTGTGGGTACCATCCCCACCGGGGTTTTTCCTTGGCCAGGGTTTCCTCGAGAACAAATAATGTGTTATGAGTTTTTTATTGTTATGCATGTTGTTTAGCTTCTTATGTTATGCATGTATAAAGATAATCTGTTATATCCATAATTGGGAAAAAGATAAAGTTTGTAGAATATTGATTCACCCCCCCCCCCTCTCAGTATTCCCTATTTCTAACACCTCTACCTTGTCTGGTACCACATAAGGGGAAAGTGTTGCTACTTCTAGTCATAACAGTCATAGACAAAGATTAAGTAACAAGGGAGGACTTGGGATTATGTTCAGAACTCTATCTCTGGGATAGCAAAAAAAGGGATAAAAAGTGAAATGCACCCAGCATGAATCATCGAGAGTGTGGCTAGAACAGCCGAGATGTGACTATTATGTTGCAAGATACAAAAGCACAGTAGGATAAGATAGACAATAGGGAGACAATGCAAGTTTAAGCACTAATCATTCAATTCTCATCTTGAAACACTCAATTTCAGATAGTGGTTGATAGGAGAACAGGCAGACAGACCACAGACAAGAATCAGATCAAGCAAAAAGTTGATTAGTCAACAGGAAATAGCTCATTGTTTTGGAAATCAGGGGATAGTCTCATGTGAGTAAGTGCTGGTTTGCATGAGGAAATGCTAAACTTCATGCGATAAAGTGTTGTCTCGCATGAGGAAATGCTCAGGAAACTGAAATCTCATGCAGGAAAAGGCCAAAGTTTGATAGTTTGACACATTTTTCGAGACAAAGATCAAATTTTGAGACACAGCATGGACTATTCTCTAATAGAATTTCTAGTTTTTGGATAGTTTTAGGACATTTTGATTCAGCAATCTTAGTTTCAATATTGCAAGCAATCATTTACAAGCATAGAATTTTGGACCAAGCAATAGTGATGCAATCAATAGTCGCAAACAGCTCTACCAAGGACAAAGCAACTTCACAAAATCATGGGAGCCTTTAACAAGTTTAATCATGATGGACAATTTAAGACTTGAAACAATCACTCAATTATCCCTACAAAGAAAATGGTAGAGAAGACAAAATTTGTGCCTCAACTTATGTGCATGTATTCACCTCACACAGTTGTGTCACCCCCTAAAGGGTGCCCATGTTTTTGGTGTTTCCAAGGACTCAATAATATATGTTCAAAGGTTACCCTTGAAGTAGGGGCTAGTGTCATATACCACCTTTAAACATCCAGGTGCATGCCTATGGTGAGAATCTACGGGAGATATTCTTCCCCCTCCCTGCGCAAAGATTATGTCTCCTTTCGGAGGTGATCCAGGTAGGAAACTAACTAAAAGAGTGTTTAGTGGGCTTCCATTCACACTCACCTTCAGTGCCCCTGATATAGGGCTAGGGCCTCATAGCCACACCGACACCTGAAAGTCATACATGCCCACAAGCAGGGCTAGGAGCGGCACCGCTCAGTACAACAGATAGAGCTTTCTCAAGATGATAGTCGAAGTCAAGAGAAAGAGGTTAACATGGAATTGGAGTTTTTAGACTCAACAAAGCTTTCTTTATTATAGTAAGTTGGAATCACTGGCAATAGGTGTGTACTCACTTGCGTCATTCCCAAAGGTTCAAGTTTTGGTAGGCCCTCTAAAGGTGACATGGACTTTGGCTTGGATCCAAGGGTCAGATTTTCTAATTCTCTCAAAGAGAGAAGAGCATACTTCTCTACCTTTTCACCTTACAAAAACACACAAGACATGTCTATCACCGAGCTAACTCCTCTTCAACCAATCCATAAGCTTTTGGGTTTCTGGTTCTCTCAAAGAGAGAAGAGCATAATCCCCTAACAAATGGACGTGCTAAAGATTCATTACCTTTCCTTGCTTCCCCAGGTATCTATCATGCTAGAAAAATCTAGGTCTCAGATTCATCCATGGGCATTACTTCAATGTAATGAAGAGCCTATTACCCTATCCTACTATCAAGACCCTTAAGAAATCTTCACAAGGCCCTAGTCATACTATGTGATTAAAGCAATAAACAAGCAGAATGTTTTTTAGTGTCTTTGACAACCATCCTACAAGAAAAATGTCAGTAAGTTATGTCTTGGTCAAGAATGTTGCAGCCTACTATTATGCTATCAAAAAAATAGAGATATAAAAAATCACAGCAAATAGCAAACGTTAGAAATCTGCAACAGGAAACACAAAAATAGAATTTTTTTAAGAAAACTGATGGCAAGACTCACGCCAGGAATTGTAACGCTACGTGTGATAAAGTGTAGGACCCTTTGCGAGATTGTGCATCTTTGCATGAGAAATTTCTAATGAAAGCACAACTTCACATGACACAATGAGAAAGTTTGCGCGAGATTCTGTACATAGTGATGTACGGACGTACGACAAAGTGCAGAATTTTCAAAAAAATGTTCAAAATTAATGAGGCCAAAAATCAATTTTCTGCCCCACGGGGGGTGCCAAAATGTTTATGTCTGAATATGGACCTTGAATTCAGCCATAAACCTCAACATGGTCATTGCTCAATGAACGAATTATGACAATGAATATGAATTATCCACTTCACAATCTTGATTGAATCGACCTGTCGCCTCCTATTTAGATGGGGTTTTTGAATTACTCTCAGAATGAGAGCCCAACAACCATAGACCAAACTAAAATGGAGGATTTGAATGCATAAGAAAATGATTGCAAAATTCAAATTAAACTAAGAATGATAGTGCAAATTAAGCTACAAACTTGTAAGAAAGATGAGTATTATACTAAAAGCATGATAAAACAAACTAAATTAAGAATTGAAATTGCATCATAATCTAAGAATGAAACTATTCTAATTATGCAATATGAAAATCTTAAGCAATGTAAAAATGAGACAATAATTTGACAAAGTTTTAGTGCTCTCAAAATTACCTCCTCAAATGAGGAAAGAGAGGTTCATAATATAGAAGAGCCCAGGCGGAGAGTGAAGAGTTTCTTGCAAAGAAACGGTCATCTCTTCATCTCCTTGGTGGGAGGTGAAATAATTTGGAGGAATTATTTAATTAAGTAAATGAATTATTGCCACATGGGTGGCTTTTTGAATTATTTAAATTATTAAATCCAAATGAGAGTATTTCATTTAAATAACCAAATAATATTTAATTCCTTTGATGTGTATTAGCTAAAGGGGGTGGAATTAATTTAATTAAAAGCACTAGGACTTTGTAATTAAATCAATTAATCATAGGGATTATTTAGCCAATAAATGTCAAATATTTGGGAATTAAATATAGTGTATGATTAATGCAAATTTAGGGTTTTTTGCATTTGACACCAAGTCAAATAAAGTCAATTAGGAGATAGAATTGCCTAGTACAATAGGACTTTGATGATGTATAAATTTGAAGGAATGCACCAAAATTGATTAGAATTTCAAGGTGCCAATTTTGGGGTATTTGAACCATCTCAATCACTACCATTTTTTTTGCTATCAGTTTCCACAACATCTAAAATATGGAGAGGAGTAGAGGATAAGCTAGGTGAACTTTCCTTAAAGTGAGCATTCCTCTCTATGAAGTTCTCATGAGTCTCAAGATCCATAATTCTATATGTCTTAACACATTCTTCATATCCAATGAATGTACAAGGCCTTAGTGGAGGTGCCTTGAATTTATATAAAGATATGTGTGTCCATGTTGGACTACCAAATACTCTGAAGTTTTTCACAAAAAGTTTTTTTCTACACCATGCCTCAAAAGAAGTCATTTCATCTAAGGCATTATGAGGAGATCTATTAAGGATGTGATTGGCACAACTTATAGCTTCTACCAGAAGTGATGGATAAAGAGACTTGGCTTGAATCATGCAACTTTCCATTGCCTTAAGAGTTCTAATCTTCATTTTTGTAACTCTTGTATGTTGTGGACTAAATAAAACTAGATTCTGAAGATCAATACCTTCAAGTTAACAAAAGTCTCTTAGTCTTGAGTTCACATATCCTCTTTCATTGTCTACTCAAAGAACCTTGATGGCTTTACTTTATTGCTTATCAACATGAATCTTGAAGGTTAGAAACTTAGCAAACACTTCATTTTTGTGACCAAGAAAGTAGACCCATGTGTAGCGAGAAAATTCATCAATGAAAGTAAGGATATAGAGACCCTTGTTGATTGATGTCATTGCAAAGGGGCATGCTAGTACACTGTGAACCAACTCAAGAAAAAATAATTCTCTTCAAGACTTTTCTTTTTCAAATTTATCTTCAAGCTACATATCCATTGAACAGGTTCAACATTCACCCTTAGATAAGTTGATTGTAGGTAGACTTTTGACCATATTTTTTGAGCTAAGCTACTGAAGATAGCAGAAATCAAGATGTCCAAACCACTCATGCCATAATTTACTTTGTGATTGTCTATGAGTCAACAAGGCATCTGAAGGAGACTTAGGCATAAAGTGGGAGAAATAATAAAGCCTTGTGTCATGATTAGATTTACCCACTGCAACCAATGAATCATCGTTAAGATTTCATACCATTACTGAATCAAGAAGGAACTCAAATTTGTTTCCACCTCCATAGTGATTTATTTGGTAAATTCAAAGGAGATTGGTGCTAAGGTTAGGAACATATAGAACATCTTTGAACTCTCCATTATCCATCTCAACTTGTCCTTTCCCTTCAACTTCCACTTGTGTATCATTCCCTAAAAATATGTGAGGTGCATTAGATGGATCCAATGAAGATAATTTCCCCTTTAAAGCTCCCATATGATGTGTGGCACCTGAGTCAAGAATCTATTCCTCTGAAGAACTTGAACTTTCCATAAATTATCCCTTTTCCCTTTGAAGTGGATGGAGATGAATCCTTGGAAGCATTTGGCACATTGATTTTTTTCTTCTTGAGTAATTTTTCCAACTCATCAATTCTCTTAGTCTTGCAATGATTCTCATCATGATTTTTTTTCTTGCAATATGCACAAAATAGTTTATCCTTCTTCTTGTTGTTTCCCTTCTTGTTGAAAGAATAATTGCCTTGTTGTGAGGAGAAAGATTGTTGTGTCTGTGATTGTGATTTTGACTTCCACTTATTTTTGTTGTTGTTGAATCTTTTTCCACCTTGATTTATTTGGTTCTCATTATTAGCCACCAATTCCATAGATTTTGAAGACTTGAGAATACACATATCCATCAACTTTGACTATTCATATATCAACATTTTTGCAAATGCATCAAATGAAGGCTTAGTGAAGGCACTTCCTTGTTGGCAATTTGGCTGAGTTAGATACTTAGATGTTGTCATTATGGAAACATATGATCTACATGAAGATCACACATGATAGAGAGCAAGTATGTATGAGCGCAAAGAAAAATTGTCTAAGTATGAGATAGTGTTTTTCCAATGTACCCGAAGATAGTTTTGATCAGCAATGATGATTTGAGTAAGTTCAGTGCTTGCACACTTGAACATAGATACTATGATGACTATAGAAGACTCACCTAAGAGTGCAAGTTAGTATGGCATGTACGGAAGAAGTTATGATATTTTTACCACAAACAGTATTAAATCGACATGATAGTATATGAAGACAGAATTGGTAAAGAGTTAAAGGATTATTTTGTTTATCAAAATAATGTCTTAATAATATAAAGGGATAAAATCCTAGATGTTAACCCTTGGGTAAATATGTATTTTGTATAATGCTTTTGTTAAGCTGACTATAAGAGTTATTAGCCTTAATAACTTGTATAAATATGAGGCATTTGTAAATGTGAAAGATATAAGCAATTGTAATGATATAGATAATATAGCGAAGAGATATTGATGCAAAGTTGTGAAAGAAAGAAATTAGTATAAGGTTATGTTCCTTGCCATATTTTTTAATCAGAAATCATTGTACATTACTTTTTTGGACAGTGGGCTCATCTAGTAATCATATTTTGTACTACCAACTCTTAGCAGGGTTGAGGCTTCTAACAAGGCATAAAGTCCATTAATCAGGACTGAGACACTATATGCATGTAATAGGATCCTAATAGGGTCAACATCCTTAACAAGATACTTTTTATTAATGGATCTTTGTGGGTACCATCCCCACCAGGGTTTTCCCTTGGCCAGGGTTTCCTCGAGAACAAATAATGTGTTATGAGTTCATTTGCTTTATTGTTATACATATTCTTTAGTTTACTATGTTATGCATGTATCAAGTTAATTTGTTATGTCCATAATTGGGAAAAAGTAAAAGTTTGTAGAATACTAATTCACCCCCCCCCCTCTCAGTATTCCCTATTACTAACAATTGGTATCAGAGATTAGTTACTCGGAAAAGAATCATTCAAGGAAAGCCTAGCAGCTTGAGTAAGATCTCTATGGATATGGATCCACTACAAAAGAATCTTGATGAAGCTCTTGAATAGATTGATATGCTTACTAAAGAAAGAGACACTTTGAAAGGAAAATATGATGATGCAAAGAACCTCATTGAGAAACTAAAAAATAAGTTGGAAGATCTGAAATCAGAAAAGGAATCTACAATTCAAATTGAAGATTGTGATGACAACCTAGAAAAAGTAAATGAAATCCTTAAACATGAACTGAAGTTAGTACATCTGAAGTTGAATTTGAAAGATGGAAATATCAAGAATGAAGCAAATCTGAAATTTGAGAATGAAAATTTGAAATTTGAGAAAGAAGATCTGAAATCTAAACTTTGTGTAGTGACATCTGAACTTGAGAAAACCAAATTGTAGTATGTTGAACTTGAGAAGTACAATACAATTGTGAAAGGTGAACTGACTCAATCTAAGCAACAAGTTGAGAGACTATATTCAACAAGTGATAAGATTGATGAACAATTATCTTATCAAAAGTCATTCTATGATAAAAATGGTCTTGGATTTAATTCATCTAAAGAGAGTAAAGAGAGAAAGGAACCAGATCTAAAATTTTCTAAAAGCATAGAAGAAAAGAAGTCTGATGAAGTTGACAAATCTGAAGATACACCTAAAGAAGATGAACCACCTAAACAAGAAGAGTCGCCTAAAGGTACGCAAAGATAATTTAAAGGTAGATGCTTTTCTTGTAATACTTTTGGTCATATGAAGAAAGATTGTACTGGTAAGCAATTTAAACCTCTTAATGGTTATTGTTATAATTGTCATGGTTTTGGACATAAAGCTATTGAATGTAGAAAACCTAAATTTATTGAGAATAATAATAGTAGTAGAATGTTTAGAAATACTTGTTAGAATAACTGAGAGGGGGGTGAATCAGTTATCCAGTGTCCCAATTCAAAATGTATAATCCAAAACAAATCTACAACTTCTGCTACTCGGTAAACATAAAATACTTTCACTATCTGTGTCTTTACCGATTGTTAGTCTAAAATTTATAACATTTACCAATAAAATCTAACATATAATATGCAAAGTATGATAACAAACAAATATCACAATCAATACATAACACAAGAGATTTAACGTGGAAACCTTGTGAAGGGAAAAACCACCTGGGACCGGCAACCCAAAATTGTTCACTCTTTTGAAGTGAGGTTGGTGAAGACCCAACCCTATTAAAGGTTACATACACACTATGAGGTGTGACCTTGCTAGAGAATTTTAGACTAGAAGTTATCATCCAACCAGCAGTCACTCTGGGGTTGATAGGATAACAATGTTTACTCTATGAATGAAACATCAAAAGACTTTCATAGTCCACTCGGTTAAGAGATTTGACTATTTACAATGGTTAAATATATAACAGTAGATGATCTACCTTGAAACAACTTTAATTACAGTTTACAGATCAATGTTCAGCTCATTCAAATCTTTCTAATCAATATACCACTTCAGATTCAATACTATATCAACTTACTGTATGTCATTAATTACTCTCTATAGCTTGGTAATTGTTTCACAGCTCGGTTCTTATTAACCAGTATGATCAGAATGCATGAAAACTTGTTCACGTGATAATTCTGCATTATCTTCTTCTTCCAGTGATGTTTCAAAAATGAAACCAATGTCTCTTATATAGATGAGTAAATCATTTTCTTTTCCTCCATCAGATTTTGTCGCTTAATCATATTCATAGATTTTGCCACTTTAAGCTTCCTTGGCTGATGTGTCAGTAACACATTTCAATCTACTCCATTAGATCCTTTTTTATTTATGTTAGTTGTCGATATTCATAACAAACCTTATGTGTTACCTCGATTTAATACACTTTACAGCTCATCACTTTATCGGCTAAACTGATCATTTAATTCCTTTCTATTTTGCTCAGTTAACAAAGAAATGTGACGGTGAACACAAGCTTGTTTAACACTATGCTTGGTATACACTACATTTTGTTAGTGTATACTAGAATGCTTTATTTACCAACAACATTGCTTTGTGTCTTTCAGCTCTATTCTTCATCATAGATGAATGCAACATAATAAAGTCAATGTCATCAAGTCATAGACTCATCAACAAGTTACTCAGTGTATTCCTTATACTCATCTGACATATACATCTTCCTCATGTAGATATTTATGTTATTCATCTCTTTCACCTTTCTTCAGATGTGTCAATATAGTAACTTACAAGATAAGTACTTTCAAGCTAGTTGACATCAATGACAACATAATAGTGATTTAATCATCTTGCATATCTAATCAGCAACTCCTTTAGTAATCTTGAATTACAGATTCTCCATTCAGGTTCTAAATTAGTTGTAGTTCATCAATCTCTCCCTTTGGCATTGATGGCAACTCAAGTAATATGAAATGTACCATACACATACCAAACATGTATTCTACAACTCTGTAATCAAATGTTGTGTAAGCTCTCCCTGGCTTAATATGTTTAATCACTACATTCCTAACCAGCATTATAAAATACAACTTTGTCAACTCTCAAGTTCCTAATCCTGTTTCTGTCTTTCAGATTATCTCTCCCTTAGATAGTTCTCATCGGTGCACATCTCTCTTTTTCCTTTTCATATTATTTATCTCTCCCTTTGACAACAATGCCAAAGAAACAAATAAATAATCAACTCTTGGAGTAGCTAAGTAACTCTCTATTGTCCATTACTTCCTTTGTATCTTAGTATACTGATATCCCAATCTGTTTCAGTTCTTCAAACTTAATCACAACCTTGAACAATATCCTAAGTGTGAACTATGTTGCATCAACATGAATGATCTTCTGATAAGATTAGGCTGATGCAACATCTAGATCACATTAGTGACCAATAGACAGGAGACAGACCCCAAGTCTAGTCCTCAAAGATTCAAATGTGTCCTTCGGTAGAGGCTTTGTAAAAATGTCTACAAGTTGTTCTTTAGATGTAACAAATTCCAACTTCACTTTCTTCTCTTCCACTTGTTCTCTTAACTAGTGATACTTAATTGATATATGCTTTGTCTTAGAGTGCATCACTAGATTCTTTGAAATATTAATAGCACTTGTGTTGTCACAGTATATAATCACCAGGTCAGTGATTACCTCATTCATTCCTTCCAACACTTGTCTGATATATGCAATGTTTGAGAAATTAGTAGCAGCAACAACATACTCTACTTCAATTGTAGACTAAGAAATACAAGCCTACTTTTTACTTGTCCAAGTTACAAGTCTTTCACCAAAGAAAAATGCTCCTCTGATGGTACTTTTTCTATCATCCACATTTCCAACCCAATCAGCATCGGTATAAACCTTCAACTCAAACTTACCTTCCTTAGGATACCATAATCCATAATCCTTTGTCTTTTTCAGATACCTTAAGATCCTTTTGGTAGCAATCATGTGTGATTCTCTAGGATTAGAAAAATATCTAGCAACAATTCCCACAACATGTGCTATATCTGGTCTACTGTGAACTACATACATTAGTTTACCAATCATGGATCGGTAAAGTGTCTAGTTTACCTCTGTAGTTTCATCTTCCTTTGTCAGTTTACTTCTAGTAGCCATCGGTGTTCCTACAGGTTTAGCATCTTCCATGCCAAATGTCTTCAAGACTTCCTTTATGTACTTGGACTGTGTGATGAATATCCCATCACTCTACTGAATTACTTGTAATCTGAGAAAGAATTTAATCTCTCTGAACATAGACATTTCAAACTCATTCCGCATGTCATCAGCAAAAGATTTACATACATGATCTTGACCTCCAAAAATAAAATCATCAACAAAAATTTCAGCAATAAGAATAGTGTCATCAGTATCGCCTTTCATGTACAAATTGTTGTTTTCACTAGTTCTTACAAATCTAGTACTTAACAAGTAAGTACGTAGCCTTTCATACCATGCTCTTAGTGCTTTCTTCAAACCATATAAAGCTTTGTGTAATCTACATACCATGTTTATGTTGTCTAGATCAATGAATCCTTCAGGTTGTTCTATGTAGACCTCTTCTTCAAGTATACCATTCAGAAATGCTGACTTCACATCCATTTGATAAACCTTAAATTTCTTGTGTGCAGCATATGCAAGTAGCATTCTAACTCCTTCCAATCTAGCAACAGGTGCAAATGTCTCACCATAGTCAATGCATTCTTCCTATGCATATCCCTTGCATACCAATCTCACTTTATTTCTTGTCACTTCACCATTTTCATTCAGCATGTTTCTGAATATCCATTTAGTACCGATAACATTCTTATCTTTAGGTTAGGGTACTAAGGACCAAGTTTTGTTTTTCTCTATTTTTTCTATCTCCTCCTTCATTGCATTAACCCATTCTTCATTCTCTAATGCAACTTTCACATTCTTTGGTTCAAATTCATAAACTAAACATGTACCTTTTCTTGTTTTGCTTCTTTCCTGCATTCCAGCTTGTCTGTTTCCAATAATTTATGTCTCAGGATGATGTCTTCTGACAAAACTAGCCAGTACTCAGTTTCTTCTTTCTTGTTCATCCTGTTCGGGTTCATGTGCTTGCTCGGTAGCACCATCTATTCATCAGTTTCCCTTTTGTGTTCCACGGGGTTATTTTCCTACTGACTGGTTATCATAGATTGTGACTTCAATAGATAGTCAGGAAGTTCAATGTAAGTGAATCTACCATAGTCTTCTGGTTCCTTTCTTTCTTCTGTGTTCTTGTCATCAAACTCATCAACCCGAACATTAGTACTTTCAATCATCTTATTTGTAACCTTATTCAGACATTTGTATGCTTTACTCTTAGTAGAATATCCTAAGAATATTCCTTCATCACCTTTAGAATCAAATTTCCCATTTCTCTCATCTTTCAAAATAAAAAATTTACTTCCAAAACTCTTGAAATAGCTTACAGTAGGTTTGTGTCCAAACCATAGCTCATAAGGTGTCCAATTGGTGTCCTTCTTCAGTTGTACTTAGTTAATCACATATATAGTTGTACTGACAGCTTCCCTCCAATATGTCTAAGCAACATTCTTTTGTATCATCAATGTCCTAGCATAGTCAATGATTGACCTGTTCCTTCTTTCAGAAATCCCATTCTACTAAGGTGTTCTCGATGTAGAGACCTATCTCTTAATACCATTCTCATTACAAAAATTAGTAAATTCATCAGAGATAAGTTCACCTCCTCTATCAGATCTTAAGCATTTTAACTCTTTTCCAGTCTCTTTTTCTACTTTTTCCTTATACCATTTAAACATCTTAAAAGCTTCAAATTTCTCTTTCAGGAACATAACAATCATCAATCTAGTATAGTCATCAACAAAAAGAATAAATTATCTATCACCATAATAGCTCTGCATTCTCATAGGACCACATAGATCAGTATGAACCAACTCAAGTATCTTCTTTGTTGAGTAGTCTTTGCTCTTAAAACTAGACTTAGTCATCTTACCTTTCTGACATTCATGGCACATAGCATGATTTGGTTTTGACAAGTTAGGAAACCCTCTAACTCTTTTCTTCTTACTAATCTTGATCATGTTATCAAAATTCACATGACATAACCTCTTATGCCACAACCATGCATCTTCATCCTTCATTAATAAACAAGAAGACTGATCAATATCAAGATAAAATAGATTACCTTTGGATTGTGTACCAGTTCTGACAAGCCTTCCTCCATTATCATAAATTCTTACCTTTTTGCTCTCAAAAGCAAGTTGGTGGCCTGAGTTATTCAGCTGTGCCAAACTTAACAAATTATAGTTCATTCCATCTACCCAATATGCATTTTCACATTTTATTCTATCATTAATCATTAGTGAACCTTTACCTCTCACCATACAAGGTGTGTCATTTCCCATTCTAACAGATCCTCCATCATATTCATCAAGTAGATCAAATTTCTCTATATCACCAGTCATATGATGTGTACAGCCACTGTCTATGATCCATGTATCATTTTTGCTTACTTTAGAGATTAGTGTTGTTTCTTCATGTTTCTCTTCTTCCTCTAAATCACCTTTCATAGCAACAAATACTACTTCTACATCATCATCAGTGTCAGATTCAGATTCAAATTCTTCAGCTATGTAACATACCTTTTTCCCTTTGTCATAGTTATCTCAGTTGTCTTTGTTGTGTCGGTAGCCTCTATTGACTCTTCTCCCATAGCTTCCTTCAGATCGGTCTTTGGATCTATCATCATCTTTCTTATTTGGACATCTAGCAATGGTGTGGACAACTTCTTTACAATTAAAACATGCCAAGGGTAACTTGCCTCTATACCTTCCCTTACGTTTGGGCAATCTTCTAGCCATAAGAGCTTCAAGCTCATCAAGCTCATCATCGGTATTACTATCACTATCATTATTCTTATCATTCCTACTACTAGACTTACCAATCTTCAAAGAAGACATGAAAGTGGATTCAACAAAAGGTACAACACTATTGTCAACGTTATTCAATTCAAAGGTTGTAAGCTTACCGATCAGAGTGTCAAGAGTAAGGTTGGATGTAGCTCTTGTTTCATGAATTGTAGAGATCCTAATTGCATAAATTAGTAGCAAAGTTCTGAGAATCTTTCTTATTACTGTTTCATCATCAATAATTCCACTAGATTCTCTAATAGCATGTACTACCTCTTTTAGTCTATTTGTGTATTGCACAATGTTCTCACCTGCTTTCATCTTCATATCATCAAATCGACCTCTTAGGCTTTCTACTCTAGCTCTCTTAACATTTGTATATCCACTATATATTAGAGTCAACTTGTCCCACATGGTCTTAGCTATATCACAATCCTTGATGTCTTCAAATTCAGCATCGGTACAGGTAGCAACAAGTTCCATCATAGTGATATTGTGTTCTGTTGGAAATATAGATGTAGTAATTGAGAGGGGGGGGGTGAATCAGTTAACCACAAAATATTACCATTGATCCCTTAGATGTCCTATTAAATTATTTACTGCTGACATACAGTGAAATGCTGAAACTCGGTAATTACAGAGAGTGTTAATTATAACTATTCTTAAGCATTCATCAGTGATTAACATGCATGAATAAAGAAAATACCATGAACACAAGAGACACCAGATTTAACATGGAAACCCAATATGGGAAAAACCACCAATGTAACTAGTTACTGATTTTCACTCTTCTGAAGTGATGCCCTATTAGGAGCCAACCCGGTAAAAGGTTACAAAACACACTGTTAGGTGTGACCTTGTTAGAGGATTTAATCACCCTTCTAGGACTGGCCTTGTAAGAGGTCTTGAAAAAATTCAATAGAACTGTCACCTTGTTAGAGGATTTACAAAATGGCTGTTAAACCAACTTGGTTAGGAGATTTTGAAATCACTGCTACAATGGTAAGAAAGTAACAATGAAGTGACCTAAATAGTGATGCAATTGAATTGCTGATTACAGATCTGTGTTCTACTTCACTAGATCCTTCCTAATCAAATATAACTTTGCTGCTCTTCAAGGATATCTAACTATCCTTCAAACTTCGCTCATACTATTCTTCTCTTTCTTCTTTTTTCTTGCTCATAATTCACAACTTGACCTTCTATATATATACCATTTGGATTGTCAAGTCGGCACTAATAATTATTACAAACATTACTAATCATTACAACAATCAGCTGGAATAAACCAACTTTATTTCTTAAATTGACAAAATCCTTTACTGGGCTGACCTTGCTCGGTAAACATTAATCTGAAGAAGATTTTCTTTGGCAACTGAGAGAACTCGGTAAGTACTGTGAATTCTTCAACATCCTTTGGAGACCAAGTGAACTCGATAGACACTCACTTTCCTTCGATAACTGAGGAAGCTTGGTTAACACTATTTTCTGCCATACTTTTCTTTTGACACCCAAGAGGTCTCGGTAGACACTGGTAACTGCTTTGCTGACTGACTAAGCTTGGTAGACACTAGGAACTACTTTGCTAACCGACTAAGCTAACAATTGATATGACATCTGTGTGACATCAAAGACAACACATAATCATTCCAACAATCTCCTTCAGACAATTATATCCAACAATCTCCCTCTTTGGCATTGATGGCAACACAATATGTCATAGCACAATGAAATTTTATAGCAAACATAGAATAAGGAACATATCCTTAGCTTCATTCTAATTCGCATCTCCCTCTGTTAGCAAACTTCTCTCTCTGACTGAAAACTCTCCCTCTTTTCTTCTTTTTTTAAAAAAAAATCTCTTTCTTAGAAATTTCATGAAATAATGATAGCAAACAGCAAACCCTCCCTCTTTGACAACACATGCCAAAGATAACACACTTCTGTTGAATACCAATGTACCTTAAGTACTGATTCATATGCAATGATTCATTTACTATGCTGCATCAACTGACTGATCTTAAACATGCTCTGGTTGATGCATTACTAAAACTCAATTTAGTGAGCCTCGGATAGGGGAATGACCCCTAACTTACCTCTTAGATACAAGAATGCATCCTTAGGTAGTGGCTTGGTGAAGATATCTACAATTTATTCTTTTGTATGAATATATTCCAATCTGATTTCCTTGTCCTACACCAATTCTCTGACAAAGTGATATTTTATAGCAATGTGTTTGGTTTTGGAATGCATTACTGGATTCTTTGAAATATTTATTGCACTTGTATTATCACAGAACATAACAACTGGTTCTTTGATCTCAACTTTCATGCCTTCCAATAACTATTTGAACCAAACAATATTAGAGTAGTTTACTGCTGGAGCAACGTATTATGCTTCTATTGTGGATTGGGATGTGCAATTTTGCTTTTTACTGGTCCAAGATACTAACCTTTTGCCAAGAAAAAATGCTCCACCACTTGTACTCTTTCTGTCATCAATGTTTCTGGCCCAATCAGCATCAGTAAACACTTTTAAGTCCAAATTGCCTCCAAATTTATACCACAAGCCATAATCTTCAGTTCCTGTCAAGTACCTCAAGATTCTTTTGATTTCCATCATGTGATTTTCTCTGGGTTTTTCTAAGAATCTTGCTACTATACCAACTGCTAAGGCAATATCAGGCCTTGTATGTACTACACACTGTAATTTTCCAATCATTGATCTGTATAAGGTCTAATCTACTTCTTTTGAATCATCATCTTTGGTAAGCTTCAGTCCAGTACACATGGGTGTACCAACTGGTTTTGAATCTTCCATACCAAACTTCTTAAGTATTTCCTTGATGTATTTAGACTGAGTAATGTAGATATCATTCTTGCTCTGCTGAAGTCCAACAAAGAATTTTATCTGACCAAACATAGACATTTCAAATTCTTTGTTCATTTTCTCTAAAAATTCTTTGCACTAATCATCATTCCCTGTAAACACAGTATCATCTACAAATATTTCTGCCAAAACAATTTTGTTATCTGGTCCTTCTTTGATGTATAAATTACTGTTGTCATTGGCTCTTTTGAAATCAATCTGAGTTAGATAGTTATGTAATCTTTCATACCATGCTCTAGGGGCTTGTTTCAGACCATACAATGCTTTGTGTAACTTGCAGACCATATCCCTTTTGTCTGGATCCATAAAACCTTTAGGTTGCTCAATGTAGACTTCTTCATCAAGAATACCATTGAGAAATGCAGATTTTATATCCATCTGATATACCTTAAATCCTTTATGTGCTGCATATGCAAGTAGAGTCCTTACACCTTCTAATCTTGCAATAGGAGAAAAATTCTCTCCATAATCTATACCTTCTTCTTGAGAGTATCTTTTACATACCAATCTTGCTTTGTTTCTTGATACTTGACCATCTTCATTCAACTTATTTCTGAATACCCATTTTGTCCCAATTACATTTTTATCTTTAGGCCTAGGTACAAGAGTCCATGTCTTATTTTTCTCTATTTTCTCTATTTCTTCATTCATAGCCTCAATCCAACTTTCATTTTCCAATGCATCTTTGACATTTTTAGGTTCAAAATCAGCAAGTAAACATGTACCTTTTAGTTTATTCCTTGTCATAGTGCCATCTGATTTGTTTCCAATAATCTGATCTGGTGTATGATGCTTCCTAACATACTTGGCCAATATAAGTTCCTTTCTTCTTGAATGAGTTACATTGTCATCTTCTTGAATTTCATCTTTAGGTTCAGTTTGCTTGGGCTCGGTAGATATTTGCTTGGTAACTTCAGGCTGAGACTCAGTTTCTTGTGACTCGGTCTGAACTTCTTCTTGTGACTTGGTTACTGTACTGGGCTCAGTTGATGTAGTCTCCTCATTGACAGATGTGTCTAGCAATGTATCAGGTTCAATGTAAACAAATCTTTTGTAATCCTCTGGTTCCCTTTTTCTTTCTTCTTCGGTCTTTTCTGCAAACTCATCTACTTTCACATGTGCACTTTCTATGATTTTATGAGTAGACAAATTTAGACATTTATATGCCTTACTTTTGCAAGAATATCCCAAAAATATTCCTTCATCACCTTTTGCATCAAGTTTTCCTTTTCTAGATTCTTTCAAGATGTAACATTTACTACCAAATACTTTTAGGTAACTTACATTGGGTTTATAGCCATACCATAACTCATAAGGACTTTTGAATGTGTCTTTCCTCAACTATACTCAGTTCAAGGTATGAACTGTAGTGCTAATAGCTTCCTTCTAGTATTTCATAGCAATGTTCTTTTCAATCATTAGAGTCCTTGCACAATCCATGATAGATCTGTTCCTCCTTTCAGCTATTCCATTCTACTCAGGAGTTCTTGGAGCTGATACCTATCTTTTGATTCCTCTTTCAATGCAGAAATTATTGAATTCATGGGAGATGAATTCACCACCTCTATCTGATCTCAAGCACTTCATTCTTTTTCTTGTTTCCTTTTCTACTCTTTCCAAATACCATTTGAATTTCTCAAATGCTTCTGACTTTTCTCTTAAATACATAACAGTCATCATTCTAGAGTAATCATCAACAAAGAGAATAAAGAATTTTTCTCTAGTATAGCTTTCAATTCCAATAGGTCCACATAAGGCAGTATGCACAATATCCAAAATATCTTCAGACTGATAGTTTTTACTTTTAAAGCTAGTCTTTCCCATTTTACCAATCTGACAATTCTTGCATAGACCAATATCAGGTTTCTTCAAAGTAGGAATACCTCTTACTTTCTTGAATTTGCTTATTTTCACCATATTATCAAAATTTACATGACATAACCTTTTGTGCCATAACCAACTTTCTTCAATTTGAGCAATAAAACATGAGCATTCACCGAGATCAAGATAAAACAGGTTACCTTTGGTTTGTTTGCCTGAACCAATCAGTTTTCCTTTTTCATTCAGTAGTCTTGCTTTTCCATTCACGAATTCAACCTTGAGTCCACTGTTGATTAGCTATGCTACACTTAGAAGATTATGTTTTAGTCCTTCAACCCAATATGCATTATCACATATAAGTTCTTTGTTTAATGAAATTCATCCTCTTCCTTTTATACAACAAGGTTCATTATTTCCAAACCTTACACTACCACCATCATAGTCTTCAAAATGTTCAAACTTAGTTTTGTCACCAGTCATATGATGTGAGCATCCATTGTCTATAATCCATGTATCATTTTAGCTCATATGAGAGATAAGTGCCATCTTATCTTCATCATCATCAGATTCATCTTTTACAGCAATGAAGACAATTTCTTCTTCACTATTAGAATCCTTAGCCAAAAAACATGTTTTCTCACCTTTATCCTTGAATGACTTGAAATTCTTCTTGCCATTATACTTGTGACCTTTCTTCTCATCTTTGCTTTGTTTGTTTGGGCACCTAGCTGCAATATGACCAATTTCTTCACATGAAAAATAGATTAAGGGAGTTTTACCTTTGTATTTACCTCTACCTCTAGTATATTTCTTTGCAAGTCATGCTTCAATAACTTCAAGATCACTGTTTGAACTTTCCTCTAATTCTTCTTCACTTTCTGATTGGATTTTCTTGCCCTTCTTAAGTGAGAGTTTGGCCTCAAATGCTGATTCAATATTTTTAGAAGTTGGAACATAGTTATCATAGTTGTCCAATTCAAAGGATGTCAATCTTCCAACTAAGGTATCCAAAGTTATATTTTGATTTTGTTCACATCTTCTTTCTTGAATAGCAGATACTCTTATTGCATAGATAGGAAGCAATGTTCTAAGAACCTTACTTATAACAGTTTCATCATCAATTTTTCCTCCAGAAGCTCTGATTGCATTAACACTCACCTTGATTCTTTCAACATATTTTGCAATATTTTCATCTTCTTTCATCTTCATCTGATCAAATTGTCCTCTTAGGCTTTCTACTTTGGCTCTTTTCACATTGTCATCAACACCATAAATTTTCTTCAGCTTGTTCCACATTTCATAGGTAGTTGTGCAGTCTTTGATCTCATCAAATTCTTCATAGCTAAGGGTTGATGCAATATCTATCATCATGGTGTTATGGTTCTTTTTCTCTACAATGTCTTCAACAGTTAATGCGCCAGTAGGAATAGTATATTCTTGATCAATATGTTTGCATCCTGAATCACCAATGGAAGCCAGATGAAGTCTCATGAGACCTTGCCATGCTAAAAAGTTATCTCTATTAAGCCTTGGAATTTCTCTCTTGTAAGACATCCTAATCTTTAGCTTAGGTCCTTAAAACCCTTCCTGCAAGCACCAAAATATCTGATACCAATTATTGGAAATATAGATGTAGTAACTGAGAGGGGGGGGGTGAATCAGTTAACCACAAAATATTACCATTGATCCCTTAGATGTCCTATTAAATTATTTACTGCTAACATACAGTGAAATGTTGAAACTCGATAATTGCAGAGAGTGTTAATTATAACTATTCTTAGGCATTCATCAGTGATTAACATGCATGAATAAAGAAAATACCATGAACATAAGAGACACCAGATTTAATGTGGAGAAACCCAATATGGGAAAAACCACCAATGTAACTAGTTACTGATTTTCACTCTTCTGAAGTGATGCCCTGTTAGGAGCCAGCCCAGTAAAAGGTTACAAAACACACTGTTAGGTGTGACCTTGTTAGAGGATTTAATCACCCTACTAGGAGTGGCCTTGTAAGAGGTCTTGAAACAATTCAATAGAATTGTCACCTTGTTAGAGGATTTACAAAATGGTTGTTAAACCACCTTGGTTAGGAGATTTTGAAATCACTGCTACAATGGTAAGAAAGTAACAATGAAGTGACCTGAATAGTGATGCAACTGAATTACTGATTACAAATCTCTGTTCTACTTCACTAGATCCTTCCTAATCAAATATAACTCTGTTTCTCTTCAAGGATATCTAACCATCCTTCAAACTTTGCTCATACTATTCTTCTCTTTCTTCTTTTTTCTTTCTCATAATTCACAACTTGACCTTCTATATATATACCATTCGGATTGTCAAGTCGGCACTAATAATTATTACAAACATTACTAATCATTACAATAGTCAACTGGAATAAACCAACTTTATTTCTTAAATTGACAAAATCCTTTACTGGGCCGACCTTGCTCGGTAAACATTAATCAGAAGAAGATTTTCTTTGGCGACCGAGAGAACTCGGTAAGTACTACGAATTCTTCAACATCCTTTGGAGACCGAGTGAACTCGATAGAAACTAACTTTCCTTTGATAATCAAGGAATCTCGGTTAACACTATTTTTTGCCATACTTTTCTTTTGACACCTGAGAGGTCTCGGTAGACACTGGTAACTACTTTGCTGACCGGCTGAGCTCGGTAGACACTAGGAACTACTTTGCTGACTGACTGAGCTGACAATTGATATGACATCTACATGACATCAAAGACAACACATAATCATTCCAACAATCTCCTTCAGACAATTGTATCCAACAGTGTTCATGCCTATCCTTTAGTTGATCAAGTGTCAAGGGACTTGGTATTGGTTCAATGTAGCCATTCTCCATCAGTTCTAGTGCTGAATTCCCAATTCCACATATGTGCAACTTCATTTGGCTTTGCCATACTATGAAGTTATCTTTGTTCAGCTTTGGCACTTCCCTCTTATACATCTTGAGACCTTTTTGTTGGAGTCCTTAAAACTCTGTTCTAAGCAACTGAAGCTCTGATACCAATTGTTAGAATAACTGAGAGGGGGGTGAATCAGTTATCCAGTGTCCCAATTCAAAATGTATAATCCAAAACAAATCTACAACTTCTGCTACTCGGTAAACATAAAATACTTTCACTATTTGTGTCTTTACTGATTGTCAGTCTAAACTTTATAACATTTACCAATCAAATCTAACATGTAATATGCAAAGTATGATAACAAACAAATATCACAATGAACACATAACACAAGAGATTTAACATGGAAACCGTGTGAAGGGAAAAACCACCTGGGATCGATAACCCAAAATTGTTCACTCTTCTGAAGTGAGGTCGGTGAAGACCCAACCCTATTAAAGGTTACATACACACTGTGAGGTGTGACCTTGTTAGAGGATTTTAGACTAGAATTTATCATCTAACCAACAGTCACTCTGGGGTTGATAGGATAAAAATGTTCACTCTATGAATGAAACATCAAAAGACTTTCATAGTCCACTTGGTTAAGAGATTTGACTGTGTACAATGGTTAAATATGTAACAGTAGATGATCTACCTTGAAACAACTTTAATTGCAGTTTACAGATCAATGTTCAGCTCATTCAAATCTTTCTAATCAATATACCACTTCAGATTCAATACTATATCAACTTACTGTCCATCGGTAATTACTCTATGTAGCTCAGTAATTGTTCTGTAGCTCGGTTCTTATTAACCAGTATGATCAGAATGCATGAAAACTTGTTCACACGATAATTTTGCAGTATCTTCTTCTTCCAGTGATGTTTCAACAATGAAACCAATATCTCTTCTATAGACGAGTAAATCATTTTCTTTTCCTCCATTAGATTTTATCACTTAATCATATTCATAGATTTTTCCACTTTAAGCTTCCTTGGCTGATGTGTCACTAACACGTTTCAATCTGCTCCATTAGATCCTTTTTTATTTATGTTAGCCATTGATCTTCATAACAAACCTTATATGTTACCTCGATTTCATACACTTTACAGCTCATCACTTTATCGGCTAAATTGATCATTTAATTCCTTTTTGTTTTGCTCGGTTAACAAAGAAATGCATCGGTGAACACAAGCTTGATTAACACTGCACTCGATATACACTACATTTCATCAGTGTATACTAGAATGCTTTATTTACCGATAACACTACTTTGTGTCTTTCAGTTCTATTCTTCATCATAGATGAATGCAACATAATAAAGTCAATTTCATCAAGTCATAGACTCGTCAACAAGTTACTCAGTGTATTCCTTATACTCATCTAACATATACATCTTCCTCATGTAGATATTTATGTTCTTCATCTCTTTCACCTTTCTTCAGATGTGTTGGTATAGTAACTTACAAGATAAGTACTTTCAAGCTAGTTGACATCAATGACAACATAATATTGATTTAATCATCTTGCATATCTAATCAGAAAATCCTTTAGTAATCTTGAATTATAGATTCTCCATTCAGGTTCTAAATCAGTTGTATTTCATCAATACTAACCATGCAAATAAGAGACCTATTGAAGATATGAACAGATGAAATGGAGTAGTATGTTATAGATGCAACAAAGCTGGACAGATTGCCAGAAATTGCATATCACAAATCAACCAGTCAGGACCAAGATATGGAAACAATGGAATAGTTTTTTAGATATATAATATGTTTGGACATACAAAAAGTTTTTGCAGAATGAATAATAGGGTTTCTCATCCTAACCCTAACCCTAGACGTCAGGCAAGGAGAAATGAAAATGCAAGTAACAGTCAAAGAGGATGTTGTAGTAATTTAGAAGAAGTGAATTTTGTTAAAGCCATGGATCAAGGAGATATATTTAGCACTGAAGGTAATCAGAAAGGTGAAGTATCTAATGGTAAGAGTGAATCTTTACCTAACCAATCTCAAAGTACTTAATTCATGAAAAATACAGTAGAATAGGAACTTAGGATAGTATAAAAGTTTGTATAGGATGAATTGAGTCTTGCACAGTTACTGCAAGGTAGTGTATGATGTATTGATTCTATGGTTAAGAGTGCATAAGATAATATTGTGTTATGCAAGATTACAAGAATTTTTAAGTTTTGCAAGTAAGCAGAAACAACTTTTTGGAAAGAAGTGGTAAAGGAATTGAATGTGATGTCAAATTTTGTTACATTGAAAGGTTAAAAGGTTATGATCTATATTATTTGATCATTAAGACAAATAAAAGTTCTAAGGAGATCAAAGAGTAGTGATTGAAAGCAATTTTCAAGGATTTGGTGAAGGATTTTCGTGTCAAATATATGCAAGCCCTAATCATAGAATTGAGGTATTTTACTAAGCAGATCTATAAATCGGTTAAAGAATTTGCAATAGTCATGGATGTTTCATTTATTCATAATGTAAGAGATAAGAATAGACCTAAGATAAAAGGGGAACTAGTGGAACCCTTGGAGGAAGACCCTAAATTAGCTTTATCATTTGTACCAAATGGAGTTCTACACTTAGAGAATTTTATAAGTTATTTGGGATGCAAGCTTGAAACCCTCAGTGATAGTGATTTTACCAAAGAATATGAAAAGATTTACAATCAAGATATTTCATTGAAAGTAGGGTTTGAACACTTGAAAGATAATGAGAACATAAAGTATTCCTTATAGTATGATTTTGATAATGAAGAATGCACTAAGATAATCCTGAGCAGAATTCACAATGGAAAGTTTTGGTTAGATGACAGAGTGATAGATATCACAGCTGACCTAATTCATGAAGTAACCAGTTTATCTAAAATTGGAGGCATTCCATCGAATGAGAAGAAGATGATAAAAATAGTATTAGACAACACAAAATCATCTTACAATGACAGAAGCATAGTGATTAGCAAGATATAGCAAGATGTTGTTAGATATTTGTGCAAGATCCTTACAGCTAAGTTTTGTGCTAACTCTAGAGAAGATGACATGGCAGTGGGAATGATACATGTAGCCTATCATTTTGTGTTGACAAAGTTCAAGTTGACATGTGCAAAATTTTAAGAATTTAGTTGTTTGAGAACTTGGAGAAGATAAAGAAGACCAAGAATTCCCAGTTTAGATTCTCATCATTGATCACTTATATTTTTTTTCATTTGTTAAGAAGATTTCCATTTACAATTGGTGATGATTGGAATGATGGAAAGACCTCAATGGAAAGGATAAACATAGTATTCAAGAGACATCTTATTGATAAGGTCAATGAGAGTGCAGTATTGGTAATCAAAACATTTCAGAATTTAATGAAAAATAGATCAAGGATTCCAAAGTCCTTAGTTGAGAAATATAAGAATGAGATATGTTTCATGGTTGATACTAACTTTACATTCATTGAAGTAGTAGAACCTATAGTAGAATTCATAGACCCTCTTGGCTATGAAATTTTTGAAGTTAAAACAGAAGAGTATGTGAGCAGATTGCTTAAGGGCAAGTTGGATATTCACAGTAATAGATTTGGGACTTTTGAGGATAGCTTCAACTCTGCAAAGTCTATCTTAGAAGAGAAATAGTCTAAGAAGAGAGTAGATAGTACAATAAAGAAGATTATGAAGGACACAGGGATGAAAGAACATGAATTTGTAATTGCTAAGCAAACAGTAGCATCCATCAGAGATATAGGACAAAAGGAAATTTTGTCTATTCCACCCCTTTCATCAGTTGTAGAATAGCCAACAGACATTCAAATTAAGGTAGAAGTGGAGGAAGTTGAGAAAGATCAAGAAGTTAGGAAATCCACAAGATCATCCTCATCTACACCTGGTAAAAGAATAAAAGAAATTGCTACTGAACCTGGCAAAAGGCAGAAAACATTAGTACCACCAGTTCAGAGGAAGATAGCATAGATAAAAAGATGATGAAGATACCCCAATGAAAAAGAAAACATGGAAACCTAAGATTAAAAAAGTGAATGAACAAATCATACAAGATGGAGATTTCTCTAAGATGAACAAGTATTATGCCCTTTATGACTATTCAGATAGACTAAATCTTGAAAATGTAGTTGTGAAACACATGATACAATCTAATAAGAAGTTTGACACAATTCAGGGCAAGATACATGATGACTTATATGAGAAATTAGTAAATAGAAAGAAAAGAGCAACAGAAGTAGACAATAAGATCAGAGAAAATCTTGTAAGAAAATTATGTGATGTTAAAGATGAAGAACATTTCAAGGAGATCATGAAAGAACTAAAAACCCATCTGAGAACAAAGAAAAGAACCATTCAGATTATGGGAGGAAATTATGAAGAGATCAACAGAGAAATAGAGCAAGCCATAGTCAAAGTAATGACAACTAGTGTTGAAAGACACTCTAGTGCAGCAGGACAAACGAAGCAAGATAAGGAAGCTGAACATCAGAGAATTCCCTCTCCACCAACTATAAACATTAAAGATGAGTCAATGCATGTGGAAGGAATGAAGATTACTTTAGATAGTGATGATAATCCTTTCAAGAATCTTGAAAACATTGTTGACAATTTGGCTTTTGAAGAGTAGGACAATGCCAGAGAAGAAGAGAAGAGAGATTCACGGATTGAAGAAGAAAAGGAAACAGAGAAACAAGTAGAAGTTCCTTGTCAAGAAGAAATCAGTCTTACACCTGAGACTGCAAAGAAATCATAGTTTGGATCTATATTTGAAATTTTTGGAGAAGAAGTTGATGATGATGATTAGATGGAATTGATCACATCTTTGAACAAGATAATTGGGAAGAATAAGAAGGTGAAAATCCTTAAAGGATCACTGAAGGATCTAATAGAGAAGTTGCAAAGCATTGTGACTACATAGATAATAGAGGAAGACCCTCTTGAAAGAGCTAAGAAAATTATGAATGTATTTGATGATGAGTTTACTAACTTATCTTACATAGCTAAAGTAAAGGCTCAAGCAGCCTATGAGGCTAAATTACTTCTAGATATAAGCCAGAATATCAGGAATGACATCAATAGCCTGGATATCTGTATAAAAGACTTAAGAAGGAACTTGGACAGAGGTAAAACTTTGTACATTTAGTGTACAAAATCTGAGAATCTTGTATCAGAAGAAATTCAGAAAATTAAAGATAAAGAAGCAGAGATTCAGACAGAGGTAAATCTTCTAGCCAACCCCAATGTGAAGATATTGGACATTGAGAAGAAAATCAGTAGGATTAACAATGAAATAAGGACTCTATTTGATGACAAGGACAGGAAATTGAAAAGATTCACTCTTCTAAGAGAGCATATTTCCATTAAGTTAAGCATTGTTGAAGGACAATTGGAAGAATGTCTTTCATCAAAGACATCTTTTCAAAAGTTTAGTTTTGCAAACCTTCAAGCCTGTGAAATAGCATCTTATGGATTGTGTGCACTACTCACTATTGTAGACATCATTAAGAAGGCATGGGAGAAGGAGATAGAGAGCATCAAGATAAATTTTGCAGATTGTGTTGCAATCCTACTAGCTCTACAATATTGAATCAAGGTATACACATTTTTTTAGCACAGTTTTGGCACCCTTTTTGTCATTGTTGTCAAAGGGGGAGAGATATTTAGTAGAAAATTGTCATATATGATAAGAATGTATATTATTAGGGAGATTATAGGATATAGCTAAGATATATGGAGTTATAAGGATAATGGATATATATTTTTATTATGGCCATAATTTTGAGTTTTTGAAGTGTTATGACTTAGCCAATTTTCTCATATGTTGCCACCAATGACAAAGGGGGAGATTGTTGGCAATTTGGCTGAGTTAGATACTTATATGTTGTCATTATGGAAACATATGATCTACATGAAGATCACACATGATAGAGAGCAAGTATCTATGAGCACACAGCAAAATTGTCTAAGTATGAGATAGTGTTTTTCCAGTGTACCCAAAGATAGTTTTGATCAGCAGTGATGATTGGAGTAAGTTCAGTGCTTGTGAACTTGAACATAGATACTATGATGACTATAGAAGACTCACCTGAGAGCGCAAGTTAGTACGGCATGTACGGAAGAAGTTATGACAGTTTTACCACAGACAGTGTTAAGCCAACAAGACAGTATATGAAGACAGAATTGGTAAAGAGTTAAGAGATTATTTTGTTTATCAAAATAATGTCTTAACAATATAAAGGGATGATATCCTAGATGTTAACCCTTGGTTAAATATGTATTTTGTATGATTCTTTTGTTAATCCAACTGTAAGAGTTATTAGCCTTAATAACTTGTATAAATATGAGGCATTTGTAAATGTGAAAGATACAAGAAATTGTAATGATATAGATGGTATAGCGAACATATAGCGAAGAGATATTGATGTGAAGTTGTGAAAATAAGAAATCAATATAAGGTTATGTACCTTGCCATATTTTATAATCATAAATCATTATACATTACTTGTTTGGGCAGTCGGCTCATCTAGTAATCATATTTTGTACTACCAACTCTTATCAAGGTTGAGGCTTCTAACAAGGCCTAAAGTCCCTTAATCAGGACTGAGATGCTATATGCATGTAATAGGCTCCTAATAGGGTCAACATCCTTAACAAGATACTTTTTATTAGTGGATCTTTGTGGATACCATCCCCACTGGGGTTTTCCCTTGGCTAGGGTTTCCTCAAGAATAAATAATGTGTTATGAGTTCATTTGCTTTACTGTTATGCATATTCTTTAGTTTACTATGTTATGCATGTATCAAGTTAATCTATTATATCCATAATTGGGAAAAAGTAAAAGTTTTTAGAATACTGATTCACCCCCCCCCCCCCCCTCTCAGTATTCCCTATTACTAACATTCCCATGGTCAACTTATGAATATTGTAACTAGAGACAAAATCTACATATTTTGAAGGTAGTTTCTTCAAGATGTGATGGATCAACCTATCATCCTTCATGGGATTACCACAATCCTTAAGTAGTGCTCTCAACTCATTGGCTTTGTTGACATAGTCTTGAATTGTGTCAAAATTCCTAGGATTCAAGAGAAGTAGATCATCCTCAACTGAGAACCCCTTTTCCTCATCCACTTTACCATATAAATCTTCAAGTTTGTCCCAAGCATGCTTGGACTACTTAAAGCTTGAAATGTGGAAGAACACATCTTCGTGAACACAACTCCTTATAATTCCTAAATTCATATTGTCTTCGATATGCCAATCAATTTTTGCATTATCATCCACATTAGGACTAGAGGGTTCTTTAATTGTGCCATTTACATAAATATTTAAACCCTTTTCTTTTATTTTACTCCATACTTGATCTTTACATATAGCATAGTTATGTGAAGTTAACAATGGACATCTAGGTGAACCTATGATGCAAAAATGAAAGACAACAAGAGAGAAAGAGACATAAAAACACAAGACACCCCCCCCCCCCCAAATTCATTCAATCAACCTGGTAGTACCCTAAATTTTGGGAATTTAGGAGTCCCAATCCATTATCAAGAATCAAGTTTCTTCATACTAAAAAAATCAAAGGAAGGAAGATTTATGACACAAATAAATAGAACTAACTAATCAAAGCCATCAGAAAATGCTCGAATTTTAACCTGCTGCAAAGATGATGCCAACAGAGGTTGAAGATGGTCAAATTTTAAAAATCTAAAAATAACCCAGTTCGGGAAATCAAATTTCCTATCTCCACTCCAAACATTAGATTTCCATGAGGTTTTTTGGTTTTTCGACCAGATCCAAATCCGAAAGTTGGGTAGTTATTTTTTAGTTAATTTATTGTTTTTTCAAAATAATTTGTAATAAAGGTTTTGTCTTTTTACCCTAAAGAGGTGTGAAAGCCACTCAAACACACACACACACACACACACACACACACACACACACACACACATATATACATAATTTAAAATGTAAAGAGACAATACAATACATATTTCATAGGATAGAATTTGATCACAACTACAACATGAACTCTAATGTACTATTTTTCAACATTAATGAAGAGATCAATACTTTTTCTCTCACCTATGGTAATAGTTTTTAATTCTTTTTGGTTAGTCTCTCAGATAAATCTATTTAGATAGATTGTTTCATTGTGTTGAATTATCATGTTATTTGTAATGTGAAATATATATACAGTTTGATCATCAGTTGAAAGGTGTGGTTGACAAACTTTCCTCTTTTCTATTGGTCTCTCAAAGATAGTTAAATTCTGTAGAACCAACTATATAATTTGGTTTCAATTATAATTCATGTAGAAGCCCTTGAAATGATGGTCTTGTTATATACAAGTTATTAAAACTATCTCTAAGGTGTACATAGGATTGATATAGAATTGACTCTATTTCCCAAGTAGGAGAAAGGCACTAATTTTATCAATAATTGGAATATAGTCATTCAGTTCATTGTTCAAATTTTATAATATTTTATTCCTTTAATCTATTTCATTTTATATACCTTTTGTCAAACATTTACTATTAATCAAATCATTTTAGTTTTTGCAGCATTCAATATACTATTTATTGAGATACTTACAATTTGATTCCTCTCAAGTTTATTTTCCACCTTGAGAGAATCCAAAAGTTTTATATTTAGTTATTTGCTATAAAAAGCCTTTGAATCAACAGATTTGGTTAAGGTACAGGCCTACCAGCCTTGGCTTTGCAGAGCCAAAATTGCAAAAGTTGAAACCTCCATTTGGTTGAACTTGTTAGTTGGCAAAAATGATTGGGTTTCTGAGCATTAGATTGGCAAGTCCATAGGAAATCCAAACCATCATTTTTGGGCACCAACACAACCTGCCCCCTTCCCCCCCCAAAAAAAAATGATAGTTTTGACACTTTATATGTAGTGCATGTACAATTGCCACTTGCCAAAGTAGGCCAAAGCGGACTTCTGATTTTGATAATTACAATAACCTCAATTAGGCCAAATCATACTCAAATCAATATTGCTCATAATAAAATAAAAATCCAAGTATTACAATGATCATACAAGGCGAAAAAGGACCTAGATCTTAAAGTGATATTTTTTCCCAAATAAGGATACAATTTGATAGCAAATCTGGAAATTACTCAAAAAATTATACACTTTTTTAAAAAAAATATCACCTAAAAATGTGTCTGTATGAGCCTGAATGGAGCCTTTGAAGTTGCAAAAATAGGGATCAAATAGTTACATTCACCAAAATCTATAATTTCTATCAAATTTGTGCACCAAAACCAAAAAATAACACCACCACTAAATATTTTAGGAAATTTTAGCCAAAAAAAAAAAACATCACTCAATTTGGAGCTCATATGACCAAGTGATGGCCTCTTGAAATTGGACTACCAAATCAAAACTACAAATGGTGAGGGCTAATAAATTTTCAAAATTAATGACATCATCAAAATATGAAGTTAAATTTGACATTCAAATGGTTGTCATAGACATGCAAAAACACCTAGAAATGCTAGTCAAACGACTGTCAAAATTAATGTGTCAAATTGCTAGTGCAATCGCTAGGTTAAATTTGATGGGTAAACGCACGTCAAGGCAAAAAAGAAAACCACATCAATGACGGCTAGATGCTCGTCAAATTCAGCATTGTAAAAATAAGCAAAAAAAGAAAGTTTTTTTAAAAATATTGGTCTGACGTGTCATGATGATGTGGCTATTGGTGGTGGTCTTGATGGCACCACGTGATAGTCATGTGTTGGGTGTCTTCGCTAGTGGGCTCTGCATGGAGAAGTCACGTGGAGGTTGTCGCGTGTATGTAATTGTGGGCAGTGGAGATTGGGACTTTTAGTCCCACATTTCCAAGGTGGGAGTCGCAACAATCTTTTTTAAGGAATATGCTACCACCGGTAGACTAAAGATCAAACTGCAAGTTTGAGTGTTGAGCTTGGTAGGTAAGAAAGGTTTACCAAAAAGGGTGTTGTCAGGTACTAATTTGGATGTGCTTGACTATGCTTTTTCTAGTGCACTCGAATATGGGTGCCCAATCATCCCTTGATTTGACCTCTGACCTCATCTGACTTAGTGTATGCGAGCCTGGGATCTGAAAGCCCGATCTTCTCTCTGTACTCTAACAATGCTTGCAACTTTAAGCAAATGACAAACAGGGGTGGGGACCCCAACAAAACCCCAAATGTTTTGCAGAGATAATAAATCTAATGAAAAAATAATTTTAGATCTGACTTGGAAAAATAATTAATTTTCAAAAAAGTTTAAAAAAATGGATCTATACTGTCATTGTGCAAATCAGGCTTCACAAGTCTCGTTTGCAAAAAAAAATTGCCTCGGATTTAAATTTTTCCTAATATAAGAAAATTTATAGTCAAAATTCATTAGAACAGCCTCTCGAATGCAATGGTGAGGTGAGATCTTTCTCTAGATGCTCCCACAAGTTGTTGCACCTCCAAATTTGAAGCTTGGCCCTCCAAAAGTTGAAGCAAAGAGCTCTCCAATGGCTATGCAATGAAATATTCTATGGCTCTACTACCATGTAATAATTTTGGATCAATGCTCTGATGCCATGTAAGAATTTTCCTAAGGCAATGAATGCAATGCCAAGATCTAGAAGCTCAAGAGATAGCACAAATAAGAGAGAAAAGATAATATGATCAAATGAATAACTCAATAATGATCAAATGATAATGGATAAATACAAAGTAGGAGTGTCTGAATATATAGGCAATACAATAAGACTACATGATACAAAGATGATAAGATATCAACCACACTAGGTGGAAACACATGTTCACCAAAGGTGGATAATCCTCCATTGTACAACAAAGAATGTGAAACAATGAGAGGATGATAATGTAATAAGAGAACTAAAGGAGGATTTCACACATAAAAAGGTATGAAATGACAACTATCACCACCTAAAGTGGAAATTCTTCTATGCATGTGCTAAAATGAAATGCAAACTCCTAGGTGTCTCAATGACAACTAATATGCAAATGCATTATCTTAAGTAAATTTTAATTAGTGAATACTTAATTACACCAACATAATTAAGTCATGATTCAAATTGCATGTCAAGTTACACCATGGAACTTGAAGCTATCTTGGATGATGAGAGGAGACAAGGAGTGATGAACTACAACTGATTGAATATCTAAATGAACTAAAGGAACAGTGATTAGAGATCATTGAGCTACTGAAATGATATGTAAGATGATTAAATCAATCAATATGTTGTCATTGATGTCAACTATCTTTGACAGTACGTATCATGTTAGTTACAAACATCTGAACATTTGTTGAAGGAAGAAAACATGAAGAACTGAGATATCTACATGATGAAAAGATGAATATGACAGATAAGGATAAGGAAAACATTGGGTAACTTATTGATGAATCTATAGCTTTATACTGTTGACTTGAGCGTGTTACATTAATTTTCTATGAAGAAGAGATTTGAAATTTAACATGTTAATGTGGTCGGTAATTGAAGATTTCTATATAGACCGAGCCAATGCAGTGTATACCGACTGACAGTCTTAACCAAGCTAGTTTAACTAGTTATCACCGACGCATTTCTATATCAACCGAGTATGGATGAAAACATTAAATGCTAAGAATAGTTGATGAATTTGATGAGATGGAAATTGTTATGATTTTGAGATTAAGGATGAAGTTTTATATGAGATCGACGACTGGCAAAATTTAGAGAATATCTACAGGATGAGATTGAAATGAGTTAATGACACATTTGTCGAGGAACGTTTAAGAGGCAAAAATGGATGAAGGAGATTAAGTGGCAAAATCTAATGGCTGCTATGAAAATGGTTTAATTGTCTATATAAGAGATATGAGTTTTTGATGCGGGAGCATCTTGACCCATTCGCATTATAAAGAGATTTATAATTTTGTAATGTTTGAGTCCTTTTAATTTCATGGGACCATGTCAAGAAATGGGAAAAATTCCTAAAATTGCATTGTAATAGCAAGGTTGTGAATGGCGAGCAAATAGGTTAGTATTAATAACTACCTAGAATCTCTTAAAAAGAGATATATGTAACCGAAGGATAGGGGGAGAGTAGAGAGTTTACAAGATATAGCTTAGAGAGTGAGCACAAAAAGATTAGAAAAAGAGTCAGCTCTCTAGCCTACAGCTAGAGAGCCATGCATGATAAATTTGCAGGTTGTAATCCATGTTTTAGTTTTAATATATTGGTGTTTGTAAATCTTTTCATCTCTCTCATTTTCTTGTCTATATTTGCGAAGTCAAGTTTGTAGACTCGTGTTAGTGCCAATTTGAGTTTGAAAGTTTTGGTTATGGAATGTTTATTATGTTTCTATGTATCGGCTTCTGATCCCAAAATAATGGAATGTATCAGGGTTTTTTTTATGAAGAAGTTAGTAGTGCAATAGGATATTAAATAATCTTGTTTGAGCTATGTTACAGGTTCCCATAATAGTCCCGTCATGGTTGATTATGGTCATTATTTTCCTGGTATCGAATTGATTCAAGTACTCATGTGTTAAATCGTGAGTGTATTAAAATGGTTCCAAGAACCGTTGTCAACAAAGATGGAAGTTGAGTCGGTTTAGCAAAGTCCCGCTCTGAGCACGACTGTAAATTGCTTGTGGGCATTAAGTATTGGATGCAGTTTCTTTTTCAAGAAACTATTATTACTTCTTGTGATGAGTGGCATGGCCTTATTGATATTGGCCTACGTCATAGAAAAGATGGTGACCATATCATACATGTATGTTTATGATTGAATAGCCCGCGAGAGGGTGAATTCAAAATTGCAATGTGACTGTTTGAATGTGATAGCCAAGTTCGAGGGAGATCATTGCTAGACTTGTGATGGTTTCTTGCAAAGACATGGAAATCTTGAGAATGGTAATGCCCACATGGAAGTCGAGAGCAATGCTACGACAACCATTGTGAAAGAGCCCCGAGTGGAAGAGGTTAGTTTCGTTAGCCACCATGGAGAAGAGACTGTGAAATATTTGTGGAGAGATCTATATATTTGGAATAGAAAATTATTATCACTCTTTGATAATAGAAAAAGGTGGTGAGCAAGTATAAACATGCATAACTATGGTGTGAGACTCCTCAAACTCGGTTAGAATTTGCTGTGACAGTCTAAGAAAGACAATAAAGAATGTGCAGATGGAAGACTTGACTAAGGGTGAGTTGGTTCAGTGAAGAATCATGGAGGATATTTATTAGAATATGGAAGGATTTTGGGCCTCTAATTTGAGGTCTGTCGAGTAGGTACAGTGAGTGATGCAGTTTGAAGAACGATTGTGAAGAATCTACAAAGGATGACATTAAGTCTGGGAGTATGATGCGGGAGCATCTTGACCCGTTCGCATTATAAAGAGATTTATAATTTTCTAATGTTTGAGTCCTTTTAATTTCATGGGACCATGTCAAGAAATGGGCAAAATCCCTAAAATTGCATTGTAATAGCAAGGTTGTGAATGGCGGGAAAATAGGTTAGTTTTAATAACTACCTAGAATCTTTTAAAAAGAGATATATGTAACCGAAGGATAGGGGGAGAGCAGAGATTTTACAATATATAGCTCAGAGAGTGAGCACAAAAATATTAGAAAAAGAGTCAGCTCTCTAGCCTACAGCCAGAGAGCCATGCATGATAAATTTGCAGGTTGTAATCCATGTTTTAGTTTTAATATATTGGTGTTTGTAAATCTTTTCATCTCTCTCCTTTTCTTGTCTATATTTGTGCAGTCAAGCCTGTAGACTCATGTTAGTGCCAATTTGAGTTTGAAATTTTTGGTTATGGAATGTTTATTATGTTTCTATGTATCAGCTTCTGATCCCAAAATAGTGGAATGTATCGGGTTTTTTTTTATGAAGAAGTTAGCAGTGCAATAGGATATTAAATAATCCTATTTGAGCTATGTTACGGGTTCCCATAATAGTCCCATCATGGTTGATTATGGTCATTATTTTCCTAGTATCAAATTGATTCAATTACTCATGTGTTAAATCGTGAGTGTATTAAAATGGTTCCTGTTATACACTAAGATTGTACCCTTATCTCAAGCTATCATAGTCTTGATATCCTATTATAACATGGGAATCATCTCCAGGTGTGGGACCTATGCTAACTAAGATGAGACCTCTAGGTTCTAGGCTGGTTCCTCTTGGATAATCACCTTAATTTGCTTCTTGACGGAAAAGTAAATCTTTTGAGGGAAAGGGATAGAAGGAATGCTTGAAAGGGAAATGACTGAAAGCAAACTATCCTACTAGGTGATACACCAAAAATATGGTATAAATTATAGTATAAAAGATGAAATCAATGAATAGACTTAGGCCTAGGTGATCACAACTCACTGAATAGGTTTGCATAAGTACTTCATAGAAGGGTCTGTAGATAAAAAGATTTATTCAGGGAAAGAGAGATTCATTCACAAATAATAACACCCCTTGGAATTAGACAACAATCTATGACCTGCAAAAAAACATTCACCTCTGCAACTAGGTATAGGAATGAGACAAGATATTTAAGGGGTTGAAGTATACCCACAAAAGCACTCACATCCAATCATCCACAATGATACACAAAATTGAAGAAAGAAAGAGGGATCAAGAATCCTAAGATATCATTGAGAAACATGTAAATACAAATTCATTAAGAAATAACTCACACAAGAAGGCATAGGGACATGAAAAATGTCACAAAAACACCTTCAATATCTAAATTATCAATGGGAGGTTACAGAATGTAGAAAACCAGAGGACAGAAAAAATCTCTCAGATAGCCTTCTAAGAAAAGATATTTTTTCTCCTTACAAAATGTGAACTCTGAGCTCTAAAGCTCTCAAAAAACAATATATACCTCTCCTCTTGCACAAGAAGTGTGATGCTGAAACTGACTCCCATCTCTCACAATGCTACATAACACAAACTAGCCAACACAAACCATCCATCTTACCCAAAGTAGACTCAGTCCGGTGATGCACTTCCCACTCTCTCTTCAGTGGTTGCTATCGGCACCCTACTCCAGACGTATCTCTATCGAAGAATGGTCAAGACGGAACTTACTTATTTTCCCACACAAATTCTCTAGGAACTTCTTTCCTTCTTGCAGCTAGAGGGGTCAAGTTCTTTCTTCACACTATTTGTCTACCCAAATCTTTCACTCGCTCTGATACCATTCTGATGCCGAGGAAATGTCATCTTCTACAGACTCTTCACAATCATTCTTCAAACTCCATCACTCACTGTACCTACTCGACAGACCTCAGATTAGAGGCTCAAAATCCTTCCATATTCTAATCAATATCCTCCATGATTCTTCACTAAACCAACTCACCCTTAGTCGATTCTTCCATCTACACATTCTTTATTGTCTTTCTTAGACTGTCACAACAAATTCTAACTGAGTTGGAGGAGTCTCACACCACGGTTATGCATGTTTATACTTGATCACCACCTTTTTCTATTATCAAAGAGTGATAATAATCTACTATTCCAAATATACAGATCTCTCCACAAATATTTCGCAGTCACTTCTCCATGGTGGCTGATGAAACTAACCTCTTCCACTTGGGGCTCTTTCACAATGGTTGTCATAGCATTGCTCCCAACTTCCACGCAGGCATTACCATTCTCAAGACTGTCATGTCTTTGCAAGAAACCATCACAAGTCTAGCAATGATCTCCCTCGAACTTGGTTGTCACATTAGAAGTCACATTGCAATTTCAAATTCATAAGAAGTACTAACAGTTTCTTGAAGAAGAAACCACGTCCAATACTTAATGCCCACAAGCAATTTACAGTCGTGCTCGGAGCGGGACTTTGCTAAACCGACTCAACTTCCATCTTTGTTGACAATGGTTCTTGGAACTATTGCCCAATTTTCCATGTCCCATGTAAGATTTGGCCAATTCCCATCTCAAGGTCTACATTTTTATCCTTCCAAGCACTCTGAAAAATTTCATGGGTTTAGCTATTTCCCTCTGGTCTCTGCAACCTTTTCTAGGTCCCTGGCTAGGTGAAAAGTCTTTAAAAATTTCATAAACTAGCCATTATAGGCCAAACCCTACAAACCCTAGGCCCCTCATTCTATTTTTATGTTACTTTATCAGCCACTTATATTTCCTCAATACCCATGTGCATAATTCTTCCTTTGGTCGCCAGTTCTCTTATTCTTCCGGCGGTTACCTTTTCCTTTCGGCAAACTGGTGACTGCAGTGTTTTTCTTAGTCACGAGATAAAATGGTGAAGCTTCTAAACATTTAGCGACTTCGTAGATTGCCTTCAGTCAGGCATTCGCTAACTGAAACCCTAGGTTGGATTTTTGGTTTAACGATTCTGCGAATGCCTTGTTCGCATATTCTTCAGACTTGACCGAGGTTAAGAATTCTATTCAGTGACTAAGCAAATTTCCTTTGGCCGCGCATTCACTAAGACTTCTGAGGTTAAGTGATTTAAGTGGGGTCCCAATTGATGAGATCAATGGCTATCGTAAGATCTCATAGGGTCTATCAGAGGCTTGTAATCTTACGACAACCGTCGATCTTCCCTTTTGTGCAGTGCTTCATTTGCTAAGTGGGTCCAATGCCACGGTGTCCTACTTGGAGGCTTTTTATTGGTCGAGGGATGATGACTTGTATTTTTTCAGTGGGCCCAGGGATGTCAGAAGCTTTGGGATCGAAGGTTGGCATGTGATCTCATGCATTCTATCAGAGGTATGCAATTATAGGACAACCATTGATTCTCCTTGGTGACGTAACTCTTCAGACAGGCGGGTCCACTACCAAGTGTGCGCAAGTGGCATATTTTGATTGGTCCACATGCTCATGAGTCATTTCTTGTCAGTGGGACCTAGCCCTTTCAACAATCATAGGTTCTAACATCTGTAGATGATCAATGGCTGGCGTATGTTCATGAGGCTTTGTGTCAGAGCATGCAATCATGTGATGGCCATTGATCTTGCTTTATTTCAGGGCGCCTATGCTAGGTGGGTCCTTGGTGTGCTGATGTGCTTGACTATAATTGGTTGTCATGTGCTGATGGAGACTTACAGGTGGACTAATGTGTCAGTGGGGTCATGACTTAATAAAATCTATGGTGGGCATATAATCTGAAGGAATCTTCGAAGGTCATTAGGAGATGAGACTAGTCATTAGATTAGAATCTTGTCTTACGTGGGTCCGTTGTCAGGGGTTGTCGAGGTGTATGCCTCTGGAGCAGTCAAGGGTGAATA
The DNA here is from genome assembly GCA_027943335.1 of Chamaecyparis obtusa. Classification (NCBI taxonomy): domain Eukaryota; kingdom Viridiplantae; phylum Streptophyta; class Pinopsida; order Cupressales; family Cupressaceae; genus Chamaecyparis; species Chamaecyparis obtusa. The sequence goes on along the minus strand of BSBK01003511.1, from coordinate 712,903 downwards.
AAAGAATGACATGTGGTGGTTCTGGGCCTAGGGTTAAGAGTATTATGTGAATCAATGACTAAAGGTTATCCTCTTGTTCGCCAGAGTTAACCGGGGTCAACTGAAAGTTTAAACATTTCTGCGACTGAAGGAAAATTGGAACCCAAGGTAAATGTTGAGTTAGTTTTGCAGTCAAGTGCTGAGCCCGGGTAAAAAGAAAGATCTAACAGCTACGTTTTAAAGTTGGATTAAATTTTGAGTATCAGTCATCGATAAAAAATTTTAGCGCCACCTGTGACCGTTTTATCATTTTTTTAATTCAAATATCTCAAAATATCAGATTTTAACAGTTATGGTGAGCCTGAGTTGCAGGTAGGTAGATGGATCATGGTAGCTGGATTTTTGTAGGTATAAACATGAAATGGACATGCAAACACAAATATCTGATTAGCTGGGATATTTTCATCTACATTTATGGCCGAATTTCACAAATTTAGGGTTTGATTATTAAATGAAAAATTATGTAACCCTAATTAGATTTTTTTGCTCCTCCTTGCATGCAAGAGGAGAGGTATATATTGTTTTTTGAGACCTTTAGAGCTCAGAGTTCACATTTTGTAAGGAGAAAAAATATATTTTCTTAGAAGGCTATCTGAGACATTTTTTCTATCCTCTGGTTTTCTACATTCTGTAACCTCCCATTGATAATTCAGATATTGAAGGTGTTTTTGTGACATTTTTCATGTCCCTATGCCTTCTTGTGTGAGTTATTTCTTAATGAATTTGTATTTGCATGTTTCTTAGTGATATCTTAGGATTCTTGATCCCTCTTTCTTTTTGCAATTTTGTGTATCATTATGGATGATTGGATGTGAGTGCTTTTGTGGGTATACTTCAACCCCTTAAATATCTTGTCTCATTCCTATACCTAGTTGCAGAGGTGAATGTTTGTTTGCAGGTCATAGATTGGTGTCTAATTCCAAGGGGTGTTATTGTTTGTGAACGAATCTCTCTTTCCTTGAATAACTCTTTTTATCTACAGACCCTTCTATGAAGTACTTATGCAAACCTATTCAGTGAGTTGTGATCACCTAGGCCTAAGTCTATTCATTGATTTCATCTTTTATACTGTAATTCATACCATATTTTCAGTGTATCACCTAGTAGGATAGTTTGCTTTCAGTCATTTCCCTTTCAAGCATTCCTTCTATCCCTTTCCCTCAAAAGATTTACTTTTCTATCAAGAAGCAAATTAAGGTGATTATCCAAGAGGAACCAGCCTAAAACTTGGAGGTCTCATCTTAGTTAGCATAGGTCCCACACTTGGAGATGATTCCCATGTTATACTAGGTTATCAAGACTATGATAGCTTGAGATAAGGGTGCAAACTTAGTGTATAACAGGAACCGTTTTAATACACTCATGATTTAACACATGAGTACTTGAATCAATTTGATACTAGGAAAATAATGACCACAATCAACCATGACGGGACTATTATGGGAACCCGTAACATAGCTCAAACAAGATTATTTAATATCCTATTACACTGCTAACTTCTTCATAAAAAAAAACCTGATACATTCCATTGTTTTGGGATCGAAAGCCGATACATAGAAACATAATAAACATTCCATAACCAAAACTTTCAAACTCAAATCGGCACTAACATGAGTCTACAGACTTGACTTCACAAATATAGACAAGAAAAGGAGAGAGATGAAAATATTTACAAACACCAATATATTAAAACTAAAACATGGATTACAACCTGCAAATTTATCATGCATGGCTCTTTGGCTGTAGGCCAGAGAGCTGACTCTTTTTCTAATCTTTTTATGCTCACTCTCTAAGCTATATCTAATAAACTCTCTACTCTCCCCCTATCCTTCAGTTACATATATCTCTTTTTAAGAGATTCTAGGTAGTTATTAAAACTAACCTATTTGCCCGCCATTGGCAACCTTGCTATTACAATGCAATTTTAGGCATTTTGCCCATTTCTTGACATGGTCCCATGAAATTAAAAGGACTCAAACATTACAAAATTATAAATCTCTTTATAATTGAAATGGGTCAAGATGCTCCCACATCAGTTTCATTATTGAAACATGCCAGAAAGAAGAAGACTACAGAGATTTCGCATGAAGACTTTATTCATGCATGCCTGATCAAACTGGTTAATGAAAGAACCAAGACTATAGACATTACCAAGCATCAGAAAACCATTTACCAAGTGAAAGTAAGCTGAAGAATATTGAGGAAGTGAATTGCTTAATGATCAAATTATTTTTTTATGGGCTTGGCATAGATCTGAATATTTGCAATTGAGTTGTGTTGAGTGTCATTTTTACATGAAGACAACAGCTAGGAATTTACGTGAGCAAATTCCCCTCTTGGAAGACTGATGGAATCAATCTCAAGGTTCCTTCTGGCTGGGTCTCAACCACTTGGATAGCTCAACGGAAGACAAATATGAATCTGTTAACAAGGAGACCTTTGCTGGTTCTTCTCTCAAGGGAAACTATAAAACAAACTTTAGGAAACCAAGATATCTCTCTTTTTTTATACGATTTTCAGATTTAGGAATGAAAGTAATGCTAATTTAATTAATAACTTTCAAGGAGGGTTAGGAAAGATAAGTAACAAGAGATTGAATGAAATTGTCAAAAGAAACCTAATGGACATATGCTAGCATCACACCACCATGCGAATTAAATAACCAAGAAGATAAAGAAACTCACAAAATAGAGATCAAATCATATCACAATCTTCAACTAAATGGATGCAATCATCAGTAGATTTGAAAAAATGTAGATGTATGATAAGCCAAAACTAATCAGATCACGAAGCCACCCCAGATGTGCACACATGTGAGACAAGTTAATCTTCAAGCACCAAAGAATAATATTCTCAAAAAATTGTCACAACACAGCAATGCAATATCAGTAAACACCGAACTAAAAGATCACAAACTTAAAACCATTAAACAATCAATTGCCTCTTTGAAATAAAAGAATGAGCAATTCACACATTCATAAATTTTGCATAGATAGTAGATAAATCACACCATGAATGAAGCGCGACCTGTATGTATTGTATTAATGATCAAATCGACCCTCATTACATCATTTTATTACAATTTATAAAGCCATGCTCTTATTTTCACAGGTAGGGTTTGGCTGCAACTAAAAATTGAAAGTAAATCTAAACTAGAGATTGAATTAAAGAAACTACTGCTAAAACTTAGTTAAACTACCCTAGCATGGAATTAAACCTTGTGTATTACAAAGCCCTGAAAAAATCATGCATTAAATAACTTGAAAATGAAGTTAGAACTCCTGCATGAACTTGATAATCTTCATGTTTATGCCCTTGATCTTTAGCTACGGCTTCTCTTCATGGACTCAACTGGAAGAGATCCCAAAATCATGCATAAACGATCCCAAAAAAGAAGCTCAGTTGATTGGAAAATGATCTCTGAGATAACTGGAGTTAACTTTCGAACGTGAGAAAAAATTCCCAAATCCCGACAGTTGGTCCCAAAAACTCAAGCTCCAAAATTGACTGAGTGTCAAGTCTCCTTCTCAAAAAAATTTGGACTTTCAACTTTCAGAGGCCGAAAGTTTTTTAGGGCCGAAATGTCAAAAATTAGGCTCTACAAAAATGGCTAAGTGTCAAAACTACATTTTCTATACATAAAAACTGGCTAAGTTCTGGACTAAATGCTCTTTAGCTAGGGGGCACTTTTGGATGTGCTTTCTTGAATCTATCTACAATCTCTAGCACTTCATCAAATTTAGGCATCTTAATCCCTTGAAGGACTTCTTGCTTCCTATCTCAAAAGGCGATCAACTCTTCTACAAAAGTCTTTATTTCTTCTTCTCGAGATAGCATTTCATGAATCTCCTCCTTTTGATAGAACATTTGTTGGAGGTCCTCCTTGGTTTTAACTCCCTATAATATCCCTAGGTACTATTTGACAATGACATTTACTGAATACATCATTTTCTCATCCTCTTCATCGTACAGATCCAGGTCTAGACCCTCAAAGAACTTATGCAACTCTTCCACAAAAATCAAACTGTTATCCCTCCTCTTATCCAACCTCTTGAGAACCTTTTCAAATACGACTAATCCAGCTATTATCTCCTAGATCCACTGCTCAATATTTTCTAACTCTGAGCCCTCATATATTTTTACCAAAACTTGGAAGCATTGCTTCCTTATTATTGTCAGCTCATCTAGTACCTTCTATCAGTTTAGGATTGTCTCTTCCACATTGTTTTCCTCACTCATGATCTCAACTAGGGAGGTTATTCCCATGAAAATTCCTCAAAGGGGCCTTAGAATCTTCTTGAGGGATACCCTCGCAAATTATTTGAAATCTTCCTTCCCATCAAGACTTGCCTATACAAAAGAATGTGGTATATCTATACTTATTTCCCCCCTCTTCTCCAAAATTTCCTGTAATGAGGCCTCGGGGTTTCTAGGGTCAATGGGACCCACTGTCTTCAAAATGAATCACTTCATGGCTTCATTTTGTTCTACCAAAGCCTTTATTCTTTCCTCATCCTTGTCCATGAAGCCAAGAGCATGCTTCAATCCAAGGGTAGCCAAGGTCTTGCTACCTTCTCTGGTTCCTCCAACACATAGTCATCTAGAGTGATCTCACTTGTGCTAACATCCATCATGGTAACAGCCACCTATGCCTTCCACCTACCTGCTTGATCTTGTGTCACATAAGATAATGTTCTTGCTTAGGTAATTGATGTCATTTGGTGGAAGGCTTTCCCTAATGTAGTCATATCAGCCTCATCATTTGTGTATACTTTGACCCTCGGTTGTATCTCTTTTATGAACCAGGTGGGTTTTGAAAAGGAAGTTAAAGGCTCATATAGAGCAGCCAGTGCGAAAGAATTTTTCAAGTGCTTTGTCTCTAGTTCTTCATAACTCTCTTCTTCCTTCTCAGTTTCCTATTCACCCACTACCTACCGTCATTCATCTTGGGTTTGCTCTTCATCATCAACTATCTTTTGTTCATCAGTCGTTTGTTCCTCTATATCAATTTCTTGTTTCTCCTCCTCAGTGTGTGGCTCTTCTTCAGCCTGTGACCCTCCTTGATCAGTGGGCTCCTCTAATCTTGCATGTTCTTCTTCCATCTTCCCTTCACCTATAGCCTCTCTCTCTTTCTCAAGCTCCTACAAGCTTTGAGGTGTGGACTCATCTTGGTTAGGAGGTGGAGTACGGGTGATGAAGGGAGTGGGTGAAGGCATTTGAGGTGAAGGCAGAGTTGGCATGGGAACATGAGATGATGAAGGTTGCTAAGGAAGTAGAGTGGTTTGCAATGGAGGTGGAAGTGGAGTGGTAGGTGGTGTTTGATGCAGAAATAGAGGTAAAGTTGGATGCATAGGTGGAGGTGGAGGCAAAAAAGTGAGAACTTGTGTGACCAAAGGGACTTGTGCAGTTGCATCCTCCTCAGAAGTGACCCCAAATGAAGAGTCATTTTCTATCTCCATGGCCTCCATTTTCTCTTTAGCCATCTCTTCTGCATTTGGCTCTTGTGACTCTTGCGGAGATTTCTCTCTTGCTATGTGGGACCATAAATTGTGTGGGAAAAGAGTCAAAAGTTACCAAATCCCCTTGGACTGGACCCTATTGTTCAGATTCCTAAAAACCATGTAGCACTTCAAAATCCATGATATCAAATTCATCATCACCTAAGGCATCTAAGTTTATGGGCTCTTCTTGAGTTTCCCCTTTGGTATCCTCTGGATCATCATTCACTCTTCTTCTCTTCTTCATAGATCCCACAGACCGGGTTCTCTTACTAAGAGGTACTTCATCTAGTTCTTTCTCATCATCTTCTAGTGGGGTATACATTTGCATAGGCATGGAGCCTTTCTTTCTTTTGTAGACATGGCTCTTGATTACTCTGGTCGGCTTGGGTCCTATGATCTTGAACTTTGTTTTCTTGGCCACACTAGGAGAATCGTGGCCACTAGATGAAGGCACATCTGATGGTGCAATACTTCCTATCATCTTGGTCTTGACCTTCTTTGAGTGAGTGGTAGGACCATATGGAATTGGGAGTTCATTTCGATATACAGTTTCTAGCTTTAGAGGACAAACCTCTTTGAACTGTGGTTTGAGGATTTTTTCTCCCTTCTTCTTCTTTTCTCTAGAGGGCTATCCTGAGATTTATTTCATGGGTACTGGTTTCATAGGGAAAGGACAGGTGACCCATGCTTTGGTCACTTTGACCACATGTCAAGATTGGAACTCAATATCATCATTTTCATCTCGGTCTACCTTTGCATTCAGGATAGCCCTTGTATACACCTTGTCTATGTTGTAAATGGAATCCAAGATGTCCTCGCAATCAACATCTCTTGCCTTTTGAGGGATTCTTAATGAAAGAGCGGTATGTGCTAGCTCCAAACTCATCTGGCAATAGTCAAAGATCCTCACCTCATAGTCATCCACACAATTTGCCCAATGATCTTCAATATGAAGCTCATGGATGTAATGCCTCCCCATTATATGGCTAAATGTACCAATGGGATCAAAATGAGGCCTTACCAAATTGTAGGTTGGCAATGGGAATTCATCCCATTCCTAGGTTAGAGACTTGCAAACCTTCATGTCTGGCATGTAGTGGGGACCGATAGAAATGGGAAAGTCCCAGCAATACTTCTTATACTTAATATGTTCATGGGCATCTGACAGCTACCTTTCTATTTCTAGAAGAACTACCCTGTCAGATGGGTACCTTGGTAGCTTCTTCCATGCCAAGGTGCTTCCTGCCACTTGAATGTACATGAAGGTCCAGAACTATATGTAGAATGCCCCAAGGTCCTTTACTTTTGCTACTACTTTAGTAGACAATCTCTTGGCATAATCTCCCTCAATGGAGCATATGATGGAAAATATGAAAGAATCATTGACAATTCTAAAATTTGGGTTGTTATGTGTGTAAAAATCCTTCCTCACCAATTGAGGATATAGTGTGGATGGCTAGGTGTTCTGCTCTCCCATTGCCCCAACTTTGATCAACCCTGGATACATTTCTCTGGTAGCTAGCAGATACATGTCATAAGATGTCATGTAGAAATGAGGATCTATCTTCACTTGGACCAACTGCTCCTAAAAATTATCACTCAAAATGGTGGCCCAATCGAACGTGGCTTGCCTTTCCCTTATCTTCTAGATGAGTAGGATCATCCATGGTTCCAATTGAGAAGATCTCACTAGGTCATACACTCTACTGATCATTGTGATTGCAGCTTAGATATCTTCTTGCATATACCCCCTCCTCATATCAATTATGTCTAGTTTGTTTTTGGGCATGGGCTGCATCAAATATTCATTATTTATGATGCCATGAGCCCTAGAGATATCCTTGTTGTAGAATTCCATCCCTTTATTGAGGTGGAAGTTGAAGAACTTATCGAACCCTTTAGGCAGGTGGAAGACATCCTCAATGTTGTCTAGCCTCAGGTCCAGGACTACTTCATCCATACTATTTTTCACCATACGCTCATCGAGTACATAGTGGCTGGACAATGTGTTAATCAAGTCTGATGACAGGATAGAGACTGGATGAGCCACTATGTTCACCAAAGAGCAGTGTACCAAGGAAGTGCAGTCTTCTAATCATCCTATCGGTTGGGCACACTTTCTCAAGTAATCATTCCAGCTTATGTTCCCTATGTCTATGTCTATGATGCCCACATGTAGGTTGGTTACCTTAGAAGGTGGATGGTATCCCTTGAACCAATACTTCATGGCTGGTGATGCTATGACTTTCTCAGCCATTTCTACAAAGGGAAAAAACCATGAATCAATGATATGATAGGAAGAAACTTAGAAAAAACAAAGTACACTAACAAAATTAATCTCAGAAAGGCTACAGAAGGATTTTTCAGCCTTTCGGACCTTCAGGGGTGTGAGACCCCCAAAAGGTTGAAAAGGTTGAGAATGCGAAAGAGGCTTATGAAATGCTTTGAAAAACCCCCTTTCAGTCTTTCAGCAATTGGAGGTGAGAAACCTTCACAGGCTGAAAACTCTAAATCATCGAACAGATGCCTTGGCAGGTGTTTTCCAGTTCGATACTATGAAGTGTTTCAGTGAGTCGGGGAAGAGAGGTCTTCGGCATGTGAAAGGGCCGAAATGCTGAAAAAAACACTTATGCACTTGTTTGAAAACTTGGGTTCTTAGGTTTCAGCATTTCAAAGGAAGTGATGTTTTAGTGTGTGACAACACTGAAATGCTGAAAGTTGTTGAGCACTTGGGAAATTTTCAAGGTTTCAATACACTGCAATTTAGGAAGCTTCAAACCTCGAAGGTCCAAAGCTAGGGTTTGGTCTGTCGAACTCAAAAATGAGTCTAACGGTGAGTTTGACCACAAACTTGCCAAGGGGATGAGAGGCTGAAAAGGCAAAAAAAAAATACAAAAAACCCTAACTTATGACTAAAAGAAACAAAGAAACAATGAAAAGAGAGGAGGAAAGACAACCAACCTCAAAAAAATAATGAAGAATCGAAGATGACCAGCTAGAACGAAACAATGAGCAAGAGGCAAGGGCACACGTAGAAGCTCCAAAAACATGAAAGAGTGAGTACATAAAAAGTAAGTTCGAAAAAACCCACCATTCCTTATATAGGCAATTCTGGCGGCTGACATCAACAACCCACCGATCGGCCTTTCGGCCTTTTGAGGTTGTCGAAGCTTCGAAAGGCTGAAAGGTCGACCCCCTTTTGGGGAGCTGGACCTTTGAAACCCTGAACCTCTGACAAGATTAAAAAAATTCCTAAGGTAGAAATGACTTGTTTCCACTCTTCACTTTTCAGACTTCCGCACTTGCGGACATCCAAAAGTGCAAAAAAGTGACAAGACCAAAAACCCTAAAAACTAACTAACAAGCAAAACCAAAGGACAACAAGCTAGAAACCAAAGACAAGTAAAAAGAAAAAAGGGGGCCCCTAAAGCCAACGGGCTAAAAAAGGGGAGCGTGATTGTGGGACCACAACAAATAGCCCCAACAAAGGAAAGGGAAATGACTCAAATTTCCTAGAGCCATTCTCCCTCGAAACAATCCTGTCCTATAGCGAGCCAAGCACAAGATCTTCAGATTGAATAGTTTTCTCATCATCATCAAGATGAAGAACATCATAATGTTTGCATCCAATGTGTGAGCACATGTATTCAAATTTCACAAGAAATCCTTCACTGTAAGCTCCTGCTGATCATCAACCAGTCATTGCCAGATCACTGCCCACTAATCTGAAGTTAGTCATAGGTCATTTTAACCTTGCTCTACTGCCAGGCAGGAATTTATAGCCCTAGTAGAGGTTGCTAAAATCACCCTTCCCCAACCGTAGATGAGCTTTTAATAGAAGTTTTAAACTCCTTTGGAGGGCTCTTAGAATCGATTTGTGCCAATTTTAAAACTGACTCTTTTGGACCAGTGTGTTCTGAAAAATTTGCTTTTGATTTCGTTCAACATCAGCTACTTTGATATTCCTTGTGGCTTTTTTAGATATCATTTCTTTTCTCTTTTTCTTCTTTCTTTTTTCTTGAAATTAGGGAAGTGTTTGGACTGTGTTGCCCTAGCTTTGATCATTTCTTTGTTTACCTCATCTTTATGTGTTCCTCCTTTTTGCTTTCTTGCTCTTTTCTTTTAGTCTATATTCTAGTTAGGAAAGGGTTCTAGCTCTCAACTTCCTTTACGACCATGTGCATTTCCTGACTTTGATGGACATCCTATCATAAGAGGCTCGTGACTTGAGATCCCTCTTTTAAATGTGTGTTAGTGTTGAGGATGGTTGGTTTTGATGAAACCATTCGAGAAGTCTAAAAAGAAAATGTCTTACTTCCAATCATTGTATCTGGCTCGCTACAAGACAAAACTATATCAAAGAATTCTGACAATTGAGAACCTTTATCTCATGCCTGGACTACTTGGAGCGGACCACTAAAACTTGAAAAAATGCTTACCCCTGCAAAGAAAGACCCAAAGAAAAGATGCAGATGACAAGACTGAAAGACAACAAAGAAAAGACACTAAAGTACAAGAATATATAGTATAATACAAAGGGCCAATCAAGACCCAAAGTAGTGCTTCAGAAACTGGCCATTGACTAGAAATGGCACCAATTCTCTATCAAGAGAACTAATCTAAAAAGTATTCTCTCCCAAGATCTTTGTGATTTGGAATGGGCCTATCCACAAATGTTGAAACTTGGTGTGGCTGCCTTTCTTTTGTTTTGTCCCACATTAACACCAAATCAAAAATTCAGAAGGCTTTTATGCTTTCTCTTTTGTCAAACCATTGCTTGACAACAACTTTGTGTTTGGCCACATGTTCTAGAGCCATAGTCCTTTTTTCTTCAAGGTCCAGTAAGTTCATCAAACGAATATGCACCCAATCCTCACCCTTGATGTATTGATCCATGAATCTCAGAATAGGGATTTTTAGGTTGATCGCAAAGATGAGTTGCAGACCATAGACCAGTTGATAGGGAGAAGTCCCCAAAGCATTCTTAATTCTCACTTGATCTATCCATAGAGCGTATTTCAACTAAGTGTGCCAGTCTCTAGGATTGTCATCCAAAAGGTGCTTGATTACCATTGTTAAGTTCTTGTTGGTTGACTCAGCAACTCCATTCCCTTGTGAGTAGTAATTGGATGAGAATTTTAGAATTATCTATTTTTTGAAGGCCCACTGAATGAGACTTGCAGATGAAAAGTAGGGGGCATTATCACATACCAAGAAAAATGGCATGCCAAACCTCATGATGATGAACTCCTCTAGGAATTTGGTGATCACCTCAGTGGTACAATTCTTCATAACCTATGCCTCTATCCAGTGTGTGTAGTAATTGGTTGTAGTCAAGATGTATCAGTGGCCTACAGAGGATGGAGGATTGATCATTCCCACAAAATCCAGCCTCCATTGGGTGAATGGGCATACTTTCATACAATGGCTGTAGGGGCATTGCCAGATGTTTCTCTCGGATGGTGCTAGTTTGGAAAACATGACAAGAGCACATGTGCTCATGAGTGTCTTTGAACAAAGTTGGCCAATAGTAGCCAGATCTCAGTATCTGATGGGCTATGGCTTCTGTTGATTTGTGCCCAGTACCATACTTATCATGAAATTCTGTGAGAACCTGCTCAGCTTCTGTTCGATCTAAACACCGTAGGTATAGTCCATCATAGTTGTGTTTGTAGAGCTTCCCATTTTTCAACATGTATGAATTGCTCTTATTCTTCAGTTCTCTCCTTTGGGAACCATTCAATCCATCTGGGCAACAATTTTGCAACAAATAGTAGACTGTGTCTTGATACCATACATCAGTGACTATTCCTTCATTGGTGTACACCTAGCACACCAAACCTTGTTCTATTTCTGCCATCATCCTAGTAAGACCTTGACCTCTCACTAATTTCATCAATTGGATCTCAATGTTGAATTCCTGCAGTATTGCCATCCACTTCCCCCTTCATTCTCCTAGTTCATTTTGCATCGGCAGAGACTTGACTGCTGGATCTGGAACAATAGCAATGATTGTGCTCCAAAGGATATAGTGTCTAAATTTATTAATAGCCTTAACCAAGGAAAAAAATTTCTTATCTAGATTTGGATATTTGAGCTCTGCATTGTTCAGGGGACAGCTCATGAAGGCTATCGGTCGTTCATCTTCTCCTTCTTTCTTTTGTGTGAGGATTCCTGCACATGAATGTTCTGAAGCAAAGGAATAAACCTTGAATGGTAGAAGATAATCGAGGCTAACCAAAACTAGGGCAATGGTAATGGACATCTTGATTTCTTCAAAGGCCTCTTTAGCCTAAGTGTTCCATTTGATCTTAGCATCTTTCTTCAACATATCATTTAACGGATGCACTATCTCCACAAACCCATTGATGAACTTCCTGACAAAGTTGATTTTCCCAAAGAAGGACTTCAACTCCTTCCTTCTATTTGGAGGAACCATTTTGAGGATATCTTCGACCCTCTTGAGGTCGATTGAGATTCTTGTCTTAGATATGATGTGCCTGAGGAGTTTTCCTTGAGTCACCCCAAAGACACACTTCTTAGGATTTAATGAAATTCCATAACATCGACACCTCTTTAGGAATTTTTGTAAATCTTCAATGTGGTCATCACGGTTCCTGGAGAAAACTGTGAGATCGTCCATATAGATAGCAATGCATTTGTTAACTAGACCCTTAAATGCCTCATCCATAGCCCGTTGGAAAGTGGCTCCCGCATTGATCAGACCAAACGGCATACGATGATAGGCAAATGTCCCCCATTTTGTGGTGAAAGTTATCTTTAGGTGATCTTCTTCCTTTACCATGACTTGGTTGTACCCTGAGTAGCCATCTAGGAAAGACATCATTTGGGAACTGTTAACTGTACACACTAAGATGTGCACTTCTCTAAATCATTGCTTCCAAGAGAATCCATGGATTGGAAACCTTGAGAAATTGATTTAGAGCTCCCTAGGCATGGAGTGCAAGGGTTTTAAGAATACTCTCAGCTAGAGCTATTAAGCCAATAACCTTGCTAGTAAACCATGCAATGGGAGATTCAATGAGATAAGGGCAAGAATGCCAATATCCTCAAGAATCCAAATGGAGATGAAATGCAAGCTATGCTAAGAATGGAAATGCAAGCTAAGCTATGGAAATGAAAGAACAATGCAACTAAGCTATGAAAAGAAAGAGCAAGTGTTACAAATCCTTCCTATTTAGACTATGTGAGATCTAAGCTAGAGCTTGAAAGGAAACTAATCTAAGAAAGCATAAACATGAAGCTAAGCTAAGACTGCAAGAATGAAAGCTAAATTTAGAAAGATCTCCAAAAGGCTCCAAAGTCTTCAAAATCTCTAAAGTCTCCAAGAAATCCTACAGCATAAAGTTAGCATAAAATGTTGGGGATCTAGAATGAAGAAGAGAGCTCTCCTTTTATAAGAAATGAGAAAGATTGGACCATGGAGATTAAGAGGCAAAAGATTTAATCAATGGTGGAGCATCAAAGAGGAGCAATCCATGTGCACAAGTATCCTCCAATGAGAAAATAAGAGTTGACTTTTGTGCCCATATGAGACAAAAAGTGTTTTTTCCCTTTTTATAAAATGCTTTATTTGTGCAACTTAGGATAAGAGGAAAAGTGGGGGCTTTTTATTTATTAAAAGGGGAGGAAATTCCTTTTAAATAAATAAAGACTTTAGGATAAAATGGTTAGCTCATAGAATATAATCGAATAAATGATAGAACCATGATTTGGTCAAGAATAAGCATTTGATAATTTTTAGCAAATAATGCTAGCAAGGGGCTAATAGTCTAGATGACCATTTTTAGATGATTACATTTTCCCCTCTTTGACTAATGTGTGATCAATCTGGGAACACATTATGTCAAAGAATAGATTAGCCAAGAAGGCAAGTAGAGATCTGATTCCAAAGAATGAAGTGCAGAGAGATAGCAAATCTTGCATGATCAACCTGGTAGCGATAGTACTGAACACTTAGGAAAGAGATGGACAGTATCAAAACTTGAGATGAGAACTAACATGTCAAGCGTAAAGATAGATTGATCAGAGCAAATGGAATGGTCAAGCATATGCTCTTGAGAATAGCCAATAGGATATGATGTGTCTACCCCCTCGAGATCAAAAGTGAAATCAGGTAGAGGGATTGCAAAAGCAAGAGCAATATGATCAAATCACTAGAAATCATAATCAAAAATGAAAGATAAGAGAATAACCATCAAGTAGTGAAGATATGCCCCAGTTTGACTAGGTTTGACTGAGAAAGATATAGGATAAAAACCAAGTCAAAACCTTAGAGAGATGAATGAAATGAATGAAAGACTAGAAGGTTGAAAGAGATGGGGATGAAGAAATGAAGATTCCCCAGTGAAGATCAAAGGATCAGGCTTCAAATGGTCAGCCAACTGCGCAGAAGAAGGAGAAATTTTGAAATATGATTTTGACTATCAAGATTAACTTAGATTTCAATTTCAAGTCTGAAAATGGATCCAAGATGTCAAAATTAGCTAGGGGTGCAATTTTTTCACAATTCTAAGGTGTTTTGAAAATTAGGTCAAAAAGTCAAAATGCTATAGACAAGAAGTGAAAGACATGATCGGGAAGAAGCGAAAGGTGAGCGCAGTTTGACTAATAAGTGTGTGAAAGATGAAAGGAGAGCTCTCTCCATATGCAAGATGCAAAATTAACTATCATGAACTTAAGAATGCAAGCTACTATGCAAAGTGGTTTACTTGCAAGGTAACAAAGCTTTTAGACTCTAATATTCATCATCGAGCGTTATTGGTAGTGTCGCAAGATCATACAATACACACTAGTATAACTATGTGGATCTGAATATGATCTATATCAGATAGGAATGTGGGAATCTCACCTAGGCATCAAAGACATGCAGGTCAAGATGACTAGTGCAGTGAGATTACCTAAGTTTAATATAGCAAGATTCTACTCACATCGAGACACAAGGAAAGTCAAGATGGCTATAAGTATGCACTTGTGAAAACAATCAAGGATAATACCTTGTAGATCTCTTTTGTCAAGTGGAAAAAGCATAAATGCCAATGATAATTAGGACCAACAAAATATACCCACAAGTATAAAAAGCAATAAAACATGTCCTCATGCCCCCAGTCTTCTAGCTATGCATCATCGAAAACTATTAGGGAGAGAACACTCAGCAAAGAAATCATCATAGATAGCACACAAAGAAAGAAAGTCCAACAAGTCTTAGCAAGTCAAGTGGTTTAATTGCATGTGTGTAGGTCATAGAGTCAATCTTTGAGTATCACTTCTACCAATGGAAATATCACATCATTCTAAACTACGGGTAAGATATCTGATAAGTGTTGAAAAACACTTGATGCTAGGAAAGTGTTGAAAAACACAGTTGGGGTAAGTGTGACTATTTTTTGGCATTTTGAATTTTTTATTTTTTTGCATTTTTTATTTTTTTGGGGATACATCAAAGCACCTATACTATGAATGGAAATGCAAGCTAAGCTATGGAAATGAAAGAACAATGCAACTAAGCTATGAAAAGAAAGAGCAAGTGTTACAAATCCTTCCTATTTAGACTATGTGAGATCTAAGCTAGAGCTTGAAAGGAAACTAATCTAAGAAAGCATAAACATGAAGCTAAGCTAAGAATGCAAGAATGAAAGCTAAATGTAGAAAGATCTCCAAAAGGCTCCAAAGTCTTCAAAAGCTCTAAAGTCTCCAAGAAATCCTACAGCATAAAGTTAGCATAAAAAGTTGAGGATCTAGAATGAAGAAGAGAGCTCTCCTTTTATAAGAAATGAGAAAGAATGGAGCATGGAGATTAAGAGGAAAAATATTTAATCAATGGTGGAGCATCAAAGAGGAGCAATCCATGTGCACAAGTATCCTCCAATGAGAAAATAAGAGTTGACTTTTGTGCCCATATGAGACAAAAAGTGCTTTTTCCCTTTTTATAAAATGTTTTATTTGTGCAACTTAGGATAAGAGGAAAAGTGGGGGCTTTTTATTTATTAAAAGGGGAGGAAATTACTTTTAAATAAATAAAGGCTTTAGGATAAAATGGTTAGCTCATAAAATATAATCGAATAAATGATAGAACTAGGATTTGATCAAGAATAAGCATTTGATAATTTTTAGCAAATAATGCTAGCAAGGGGCTAATAGTCTAGATGACCATTTTTAGATGATTACATTAACCACTTGCAACACTTCATCAAGGGATGGCAATGGGTAATTTTCCTTTTGAGAGGACCTATTCAAGTTTCTAAAATCTACACAGAGCCGAACCTCTCCGCTTTTCTTTCTCACTGGAATGAGATTGGCTGCCCAGGTTGAATTCACCGGCCTTCAAGGGGATGTTGTGGATGATAAAGCTAGGATTGTAGGTCTTCAAATCTTCATAGCTCCATGCTATGACATGTTTGTACTCAGTGAGAAACTTGATCATCTATTTCTTCTCCTCAGGTGTACCCACTTTACCAATGTGAACTTCCCTAGGTTCAAGCTGTGTACCCAAGTTGTAAATCTTGCATCATCACCACCTACTACTGGTGTTTTTCCTCTTTCTCATGCATGTTCATCTTTATCAAAAATCCTCTCTAGAGCTACCATACCTTTCAAAATGGAATTAGTCTTTAAGTTCAAAATCCCTAAGTCATCTGACTCTTCCACTTCATCTTCTTCTTCATCGATGCTCTGTTTGTTAAAGATATTGGGGTTCATGATAAATTCTAATATGTGTTGATCATCTTGAAATACTTGGAATTTTTTTATATTGTCAGGGACAACTGGTACAGCCACTAGTTCCACAGAGAATTTATTCAATTTGGACTTCTCTAGCAGTTGTAAAGAGCTGGCAGATACTGCCAAAGCATCAAAAACAACATTCTTTCTTCTTGGGATGCTCCAAATGTTAAAAGCTTCAAAATATTTGATTAGATCCTAGACGTAGTTGTGGTATGAGACCAATCACTTTTCAGTGTAGGAATACTTCTCTTGATCTGCTGGACTATCAATTGTGAGTCACCTTCTACAACTAACGCCTTCACTTTCTTTTCAAGTGCCAAAAGAAGACCCCAAACCAGAGCCTCATAATCGGCAACATTGTTGGTGTAGTATAATTACAATTGGTAAGTGGCATAGTATGAACCCCCATGAGGGTTAACCAATTCAATCCCAACCCCTGCTCCTTGTTTTCACTTGGAACCATCAAACCTAAGTTTCCAAATAGGGTGATTCTTGTTGGAAGATGATTTAACTTGAGCTTCCAAAGTCACCTCCGACAAATGTGCATTACCTTGTAATTGATGGGGGCTTCAGGTGGTGACAAACCTTTTGTACTTAGGGCCTCTAGTTTCTCTTCATTTGATTACTCTTGTTTGGAAAGGGGAACCCATTTCATTTTTTGTTTTGCCTTGGCATCGTGCCAAACATTGTGACATGGGGGCAAATAGCTGTCATTAAAAGAGCTCCATTCCTCTTGTATAAAATGTTCAACTATGGGAATCTATGGTTCTTTGCGGAGGGGGGACCCATCCTCACTTGAATGCATCATTGTATCCTTTGTAACCCTAGATGCACCAGACATCTGGCTTATTACTTGGGCTACTACCTCTTGGCAGTCCTAGCATGTAAACTCTGAATGGTTTGTCTAATGGAGATGACAATATCTTGGTAACATCAGTATGTTTGGGTTAGCATCTTGGCCAAGATGTCTCATATTTTTCATCATACCACTTATGAGTTATGTGAGAAACTCCTCAAGAACCTAGGTACTTACTAACCCTTTCACAGGGCTATCATTCAAGCTATCTTCTTCTTTGAGATGGAATGTGAATGCTTTGTCAAAGTGATACACTCCTAGATCGGCTTGTGAGAACAAGACTTCATTTGGGGCATTGTACTATGTTATCATTTGTTTTAGCTTAGGCTCTGCATCAATCTTGATTTGGTTATTTATCCCTTTCCATGGAAGCCAACATTGAGTGAAGTCAATGGAGAACCATCCTCTCAAAGATCAGGTGCATTCTCTTTTGAGCAGCATGCCATATGTTTCCAAGATGTCCACCACATGGATGTTAATGCAATCTTGGATCCTGGGGTCCATTGTCAGCTATATGCAGGTATCCTTTAAGACTCCAATGACTTTGACCTCTATTTTGTCAAGTTGGATCACCACCCTGTTAGTCGACTGGGGGCTCATTCCTAACTTTTGGCATATAGACAATGGCATCACGTTACATGAAGCCCCTGAGTCAATTAAATAGTTGTGCAAGTTCCTTCCAAATATCTTGAGGCTAAGCAAGAATGGGGGTACTTCTACCCTATCTTTGAACATAGTTGGTATCGCCTCTGCCACATTCATGTTGGATATATTTATGGTATTATTGTTGGATGAGGCTTATTTGGAGTGATCTAATGACTTCAGGAGAGCCTCTCTTTGAGTGGGAAAACTTTGCAACATGTCATACATTGACATATTTGTTCTAACTTTCTTCAGTTCCTCTATTGCGCTATATTTTTCATTGGTCGAGACTGGATTTTTAAACATAGTAGGTTGGTGTTGTGTCGCCTGAGCAACAGTGGCACTGGGTCCTCTCGGGGGCATAGGATTATTTTTGGCCTTTGGATCAAGTGGAGTGGGCTGCATACCTAGGGGAATGCCATCAATCAGAGGTTCTCTTCTACTTCTTAGGTTATAGGTATTTATGTTATTGTTCTGGAAAGCATGGACCTTGAAATACTCTAGTTGATTGTTTTGATTGAACGGGAAGACAAATTCTTCCTCCACAGCATTATCAATAGGAGTTCCACCCGTACTTGGATCATATGAATCAAAAACCATGGCAATGAAGTGGGTCTAAGAACTCTTAGGATCTTGGGCTTGTTGGTTGTCAGACTCGCCCCTATATTCATAATCCAGTTGATGCATGCTGGGACCTTGGGTAAAGCTGACTTCCGACAAGCTGAAGAAGTTGGTATTATCTATGGGTATGCTACCATTATTTGTATGTGTGTTCCATGTTCTATTTGTTTGTTGTTGTCCAAACTATTTATCTTGAGAACCATTCCCATAACCTCCACCATTGTTATTATTTTTGTTGCTGTAATTTCCATAATTACGATTCTAATTTTGAGAATAGGTATTCGGGGCAGCAATTGGGCGTTGGTAGTTCCCTTGGTTTGGAGATGGGTTGAGCTTCATCTGGGTAATCTCTCTGGTCAACTGGGATAGTGTCTTCTTCATGAAATCCAACTTATTCACTA
The DNA here is from genome assembly GCA_027943335.1 of Chamaecyparis obtusa. Taxonomy (NCBI): domain Eukaryota; kingdom Viridiplantae; phylum Streptophyta; class Pinopsida; order Cupressales; family Cupressaceae; genus Chamaecyparis; species Chamaecyparis obtusa. The sequence continues at coordinate 694,100 of BSBK01003511.1, read as the reverse complement.
GAGCATGTTCTAGCTCATTTAGAACAGCAACCTTTTGTTCACACAAGGCAACCTTATGCGTATCATACCCTGGGTATGTGATAGCAAGTGGTGGGGCAACAACGTATGGAGCAGGTACTGGGTTGAGCCTTGGTGCATGTTGCACTGAAACTTGATTATTCATTGTGAATGGACTAGTCATAGTAGCATTCCCTAATGTTAGTGGAATACCATAATTTCCACCCGCTTGCAGGTCCATTTGTTGGGCAAACATGATGGCTTCATTACATACATTTTCCAAAGTATCTATGTCCCCTAGGGGCGGCCTTTTCAGAAATATGGACATTAATGGGTCTAAGGCTCGTAGGTACAATTGTATGGCAGCCCAACTGGTATGGTATATGGAGCCTCAAGTTTTTGGTACATCTTATGAAAATAATGATTGAACATGGCAATTGATTTGTTGAGGTCCTTTCTCACCAAGATGAATTGGTGATGGATAGTTTTTGGATCCACATAGAGTTTGAATTGATTAAGAAATTTTGTCTCAAATTCATCCCAAGTGGCAATAGATCCCCGTGGCAAGTTCAAATACCAATTATATGCAAATTCCCCCAATGTGTAGGGGAAAAGTCAACACACGACATCTTGATGAGAAATCTCTTTTCAATTGCATAATTCTTTGAATGCCCGGACATGTTCTTTTGTTGTCCTAGATTCTCTATAAATGAAACATGGGTAGAATTTCTTAGGATTTTTGGGCATCTTATGGAGATTTCCTTGTATGTTTAATGGAGAGCTTTGAGCATTCGCAAAAAATTCCATTGGAGCTGGTGGTGGAGGAGCAGCAGGTGCGGTAGCAATGGTTGGAAATGGAGGAAGATTCAGATGATCCAAAGCACCCTCTCTCTGCATTGTTCTATTGTTGTGAGGTCTGCAAAACTCTATAAGTTCAAAGAACTCCCCTTTTTTGGGTGAAGATCTAAGGACTCATTGAAACCTCTCAAGAGAGAATGATCCAATATTCCAGCCTGTCCCTTTTGAGGGCCCTCCCTCTAGCACCACTTCTATTGAGCATCATTTTTAAATGAAGACAACGGCTAGGAATTTACATGAGAAAATTCCCCTCTTGGAAGACTGATGGAATCAATCTCAAGGTTCCTTCTAACTGGGTCTCAACCACTTGGATAGCTCAATGGAAAACAAATATGAATATGTTAACAAGGAGGCCTTTGCTAGTTCTCTCAAGGGAAACTGTAAAACAAACTTTAGGAAACCAAGATATCTCTCTTTTTTATATGATTTTCAGATTTAGGAATGAAAGCAACGCTAATTTAATTAATAACTTGCAAGGAGGGTTAGGAAAGATAAGTAACAAGAGATTGAATGAAATTTTCAAAAGAAACCTAATGGACCTATGCTAGCATCACACCACCATGTGAATTAAATAACCAAGAAGATGAAGAAACCCACAAAATAGAGATCAGATCATATCACAATCTTTAGCTAAATGGATGCAATCATTAGTAGAATCAGACAAATGTAGATGTATGATAATCTAAAACTCATCAGATCACAAAGCCACCCCAGATGTGCGCACACATGAGACAAGTTGATCTTCAAGCACCAAAGAATAATATTCTTAGAAATTCATCACAACACAGCAATGCAATATAAGTAAACACCGAACTAAAAGATCACGGACTTAAAACCATTAAACAATGAATTGGCTCTTTGAAATAAAAGAATGAGCAATTCACACATTCATAAATTTTGCATAGATAGCAGATAAATCACACCATGAATGAAGCACCAACTATATGTATTGTATTAATGATCAAATCGACCCTCATTACATCATTTTATTACAATTTATAGAGCCATTCTCTTATTTTCGCAGCTAGGGTTTGGCTACAACTAAAACTTGAAAGTAAATCTAAACTAGAGATTGCATTAAAGAAATTACTACTAAAACTTAGTTAAACTACCCTAGCACAAAATTAAACCTCATTTATTACAAAGCCCTAAATAAATCATGCATTAAATAACTTAGAAATGAAGTTAGAACTCTTGCATGAACTTGATAATCTTCATGTTTCTTCCCTCGATCTTTACCTATGGCTTCTCTTCATGGATTCAACTGGAAGAGATCCCAAAATCATGCACAAATGATCCCAAAAAAGAAGCCTAGTTGACTGGAAAATGATCTCTGAGATAACTGGAGTTTTTAGATGTTAGAAAAAATGCCCAAATCCTGAAAGTTGGTCCGAAAAACTCAAGCTCCAAAATTGACTAAGTATCAGGTCTCCTTCTCCAAAAATTTTGGACTTTGAACTTTCAAAGGCCAAAAGTTTTTTATGGCCGAAATGCCAAAAACTAGGCTCTTTAAAAATAGCTAAGTGTCAAAATTGCATTTTTTGTACACAAAAATTGGTTGAGTTATGGACCGAATGCTCATTGGCTGGGGGGCACTTCTGGATGTGCTTTCTTCAATCTATCTACAATCTCCACCACTTCATCAAATTTAGGCATCTTAATCCCTTGAAGGACTTCTTGCTGCCTATCTTGGAAGGCGATCAACTCTTCTACAAAAGTCTTTATTTCTTCTTCTCAAGATAGCATTTCATGAATCTTCTTCTGATAGAACATTTTTTGGAGGTCTTCCTTGGTTTTAAATCCCTGGAATATCCCTAGGTACTGGTTGACAATGACATTTACTAAATACATCATTTTCTTGTCCTCTTCATCGTACAGATCCAGGTCCAAACCCTCAAAGAACTTATGCAACTCTTCCACAAAAAGAAAATTGTTATCCCTCCTCTTATCCAACCTCTTGAGAACCTTTTCAAATATGGATAATGCCGCTATTATCTCTTGGATCGACTCCTCAAAACTATCTAACTTTGAGCCCTCATATATTTTTACCAAAAATTGGAAGCATTGCTTCCTTATTACTGTCAGCTCATCTAGTACCTTCTGCCAGTTTAGGATTGTCTCTTCCACACTGTTTTCCTCGCTCATGATCTCAACTAGGGAGGTTATTCCCATGAAAATTCCTTGAAGGGGCCTTAGAATATTCTTGAGGGATACCCTGATGAACTATTCGAAATCTTTCTTTCAATCAGCACATGCCTGTACAAAAGAATGTGGTATATCTATACTTATTTCCCCCCTCTTCTCCAAAATTGCCTATAATGAGGCCTCGGGGTTGCTAGGGTCAATGGGACCTACTGTCTTCAAAATGAACTACTTCATGGCTTCATTCTATTCTACCAAAGCCTTTATTCTTTCCTCATCCTTGTCCATGAAGCCGAGAGAATGCTTCAATCCAAGGGTAGCCAAGGTCTTAATACCTTCTCTAGTTGGCTCCCCCAAGTCTACTTCCTCCAACACATAGTCATCTGGAGTGATCTCACTTGTGCTAACATCCATCATGGGAATATCCACCTATGCCTTCCACCTACCCACTTGATCTTGTGTCACATAAGATAATGTTCTTACTCATGTAATTGATGTCATTTGGTGGAAGGCTTGCCGTAATGTAGCCATATCATCCTCATCATCTATGTATACTCTGACCCTTGATTGTATCTCTTTTATGAACCAGGTGGGTTTTGAAAAGGAAGTTAAAGGCTCATACGGAATAGCCATTGTGGAAGAAGTTGTCAAGTGCTCTATCTCCACTTCTTCATAACTCTCTTCTTCCTTCTTAGTTTCCTATTCACCAACTACCTACTCTCCTTCATCTTGGGTTTTATCTTCATCATCAGTTGTCTATTGTTCTTCACTCATTTGTTCCTTTGTATCAGTTTGTTGTTTCTCCTCCTCAGTGTGTGGCTCTTCTTCAGCCTATGAGCCTCCCTAATTAGTGAGCTCCTCTAATCCCGCATGTTCTTCTTCCATCTTCTCTTCACCTGCAGCCTCTACCTCTTTCTCAAGCTCCTGCAAGCTTTCAAGCGTAGACTCATCTTGGTTAGGAGGTGGAGTAGGGGTGATGAAGGGAGTTGGTGAAGGCATTTGAGGTGGAGGCAGAGTTGGCATGGGAACATGAGATGATGAAGGTTGCTGAGGTAGAAAAGTAGTTTGCAATGGAGGTGGAAGTGGAGTGGTAGGTGGTGTTTGATGTAAAAATGGAGGTGGAGTTGGATGCATAGGTGGAGGTGGAGGCAGAAAAGTGGGAACTTGTGTGACCAAAGGGACTTGCGTAGTTGCATCCTCCTCAGAAGTGACCCCAAATGAAGAGTCATTTTCTATCTTTGTGGCCTCCTTTTTCTATTCAGCCATCTCTTATGCATTTGGATCTTGTGATTCTTGTGGAGCTTTCTCTCTTATCTTGCTATGTGGGACTGTGAATTATGTGGGAAAAGAGTCAAAATTTATCGACCCAAGGCATCTAGGTTTATGGGCTCTTCTTAAGTTGCACCTCTAGTATCCTATGGATCATCATTCACTCTTCTTCTCTTCTTCATAGATCCCATAGACCAGGTTCTCTTACTAAGAGGTACTTCATCTAGTTCTTCCTCATCCTCTTCCAACAGGGTATCTATTTGCATAGGTGTGGAGCCTTTCTTTCTTTTGTAGACATGGCCCTTGATTACTCCAGCTAGCTTGGGTCCTATGATCTTCAACTTTGTTTTCTTAGCTACACTAGGAGAATTGTGGCTACTGTATGAAGGCACATCTGGTGGTGCAATACTTCTCGTCATCCTGGTCTTGACCTTCTTTGAGTGAGTGGCTGGACCATATGTAGTTGGGCGTTCATGCTGATATACAGTTTCTAGCTTTAGAGGAGCAGCCTCTTTGAGCTGTGGTTTGAGGATTTTTTCTCCCTTCTTCTTTTCTCTAGAGGGTTGTCCCAGGATTTGTTTCATGGGTACTAGTTTCATAGGGAAAGGATGGGTGACCCACACTTTGGTCACTTTGACCACATGTCGGGCTCAGAACTCAATATCATCATTTTCATCTCGTTCTACCTCTACATTCAAGATAGCCCTTGTATACACCTTTTCTATGTTGTAAATGGAATCCAAGATGTCCTCAAAATTAGCATCTCTTTCCTTTTGAGGGATTCTTAATGAACGAGCGGTCTATGCCAGCTCCAAACTCATCTAGCAATAGTCACGGATTCTCACCTCATAGTCATCCACATAGTTTTCCCAATGATCTTCAATATGAAGCTCATGGATGTAATGCCTCCCCATTATATGGTTGAATTTACCAATTGGATCAAAATGAGACCTTACCAAATTGTAGGTTGGCAACAGGAATTCATCCCATTCCCAGGTCAGAGACTTGCAGACCTTCATGTTTGGCATGTAGTGGGGGCCGATAGAAATGGAAAAGTCCCAGTAATGTTTCTTCTTATGCTTCATATGTTCATGGGCATCTGACAGCTACCTTGCTATTTCCAGAAGAACTACCCTGTTAGAAGGTTACCTTGGTAGCTTCTTTGGTGCCAAGGTGCTTCCCGTCACCTAAATGTATGTGAAGTTCTAGAATTGTATGTAGAATTCCCCAAGGGCCTTTACTTTTGTTGTTGCTTCAACAGATAATCTGTTGGCATATTCTCCCTCAATGGAGCGTATGATGTCAAATACAAAAGCATCATTGACAATTCTAAAATCTAGGCTATTATGTGTGTAAAAATCCTTCCTCACCAATTGAGGATACAATGTGAATGGCCAAGTGTTCTGCTCTCCCATTGCCCCAACTGTGATCAACCCTGGATATACTACCTAGGAAGCTAGTAGATACATGACATAAGATGTCATGTAAAAATGAGGATCTGTCTTCACTCAGACCAACTGCTCGTCAAGATTATCACTCGAAATGGTGGCCCAATCGAACCTCGCTTGCCTTTCCCTTATCTTCTGGATGAGTAGGATCATCCATTGTTCTAATTGAGAAGATATCACCAACCCGTACACTCTATTGATCATTATGATTGCAGCTTGGATATCTTCTTGCATATACCCCCTCCTCATATCAATTCTATCTAGTTTGTTTTTGGACATGGACTGCATCAGATATTAATTATTTACAATGCCATGAGCCCTAGAGATATCCTTGTTGTAGAATTTCATCCCTTTATTGATGTGGAAGTTGAATAACTTGTCAACCCCTTTAGGTAGGTGGAAGACATCCTCAATGTTGTTTGGCCTCAGGTCCAAGACTACTTTACCCACACTATTTTTCACCAGATGCTCATTAGGTATATAGTGGCTAGCCAATGTGTTAATCAGATCTGATGACAAGATAGAGACTGGATGAGCCGCTACATTCACCAAAGAGAAGTGTACCAGGGAAGTGTAGTCTTCTAATCATCCTACCTGTGGGGCACACTTTGTCAGGTAATCATTCTAGCTTACATTCCTTATGTTTGTGTTGGTGATGCCCACATGTAGGTTAGTTACCTTAGAAGGTGGATGGTATCCCTTGAATTGATACTTCATGGCTAGTGATGCTATGACTTTCTCAGCCATTTTGGCAAAGGGCAAAAACCATGAATCAGTATATGATAGGAAGAAACTTAGAAAAAACAAAGTACACTGACAAAATTAAGCTTAGAAAGGCTATAGAAGGCTTTTTCATCCTTTCATACCTTCGAGGATGTGAGACCCCCGAAAGGTCGAAAAGGCTGAGAATGCAAAAGAGGCTTATGAAATGCTTTGAAGAACCCCCTTTCGATCTTTTGGTGAATCGAAGGTGAGAAACCTTCGCAGGTCGAAAACTCTGAATCACCAAAGAGATGCCTTTGTAGTTGTTTGCTAGTTTCATATTGTGAAGTGCTTTAGCAAGTTGGGGAAGACAGGTCTTCGGTGTGCAAAAGGGCCAAAAAGTTGAAAATAGCACTTGTGCGCTTGTTTGAAAACTTGGGTTCTTAGGTTTTAGCATTTCAGAGGAAGTGATGTTTCGGTGTGCGTCAACACCGAAATGCTAAAATTTGTCAAGCACTTGGGCAAATTTCAAGGTTTCAATACACTGCAATTTAGGAAGCTTCAGACCCTGAAGGTCCAAAGCTAAGGTTTGGTCTATCGGACTCGAAAATGAGTCCAAGGGCAAGTTTGACCACAAACTTGCCAAGGGGATGAGAGGAAACTATCTCACGACCCCCAGGGCCAAACCAAGCCCAAAAAAATGCACTAAACCCTAGACAAGAGGTTGAAAAGTCAAAAAAAAAATACAAAAAACCCTAACTTACAACTAAAAGCAACAAAGAAATAATGAAAAGAGAGGAGGAAAGATAACTAACCTCAAAAAAACAACGAATACTCGAAGATGACTAGCTAGAATGAAATAATGAGCAAGAGGTGAGGGCACACGTAGAAGCTCCAAAAACATGAAAGAGTGAGTGTGTAAAAATTAAGTTCAAAAAAACCCACCATGCCTTATATAGGTGATTCTGGTGGCTAACGTCAGCAACCTATTAGCACTTAAACTTGCAGATGATTGAAATATTCAGAAAACTTACTAAATCAATGACTCATGCAATCCCAATACATGCATCTAGCACAATTTAAATGCTAAGGTAATAAGGCCTTGTGCCTTCTTCACTTTGAGTATGAAACTCAGGCGAGTTTACCTACAATAATTAGTTATTCTCAGACATTCTAAATTGAGCTTCAAAATGTGAATCAGCTCCTTCACTGTTATGTTATCCCCTTCAAGATTAATTCAATATGACATTACACTTTCAGTATAGCCCAAATTATCCTGATGCATAGCACTGTAATGAAGATTAAGAATGAAATAACATGAAATAATGGTATAAGGATATTCATCCTTCTTCTTTTTATGAGTTTAAACCCAAGGAAGGATAACCTCTTCAAAGTGCTTCTTCAAAGCATTACAAAACTAATCTATGTACTTGACATAGCCAATATAGTTCATAAACATACAATTAAAAGTAAATGAATATAATATTTGATTAAATGATGGTGAAAAACTGCAAATCAAACTAAACCAGTGCCCTATCTATTGGGTAAGAGTCAAAATTGTAAATCTATAGAATCTTATCAATATAAAGATATTGAAATTCAAATAAATTACCTAACAATTCATTCTCCCAATTTCCAACCCTGTCATCAAATTCATGTACAGGATTTCATATCTCAGAGACCTCCCTAAAGGTTTTACTCTATCCTTGAAAGAAACTCGAGTTTAGCCCCTATATTCACCTTGTGAACAATGCATCAAACTAGCCTTACTAATTAAATGCATGAAAATTCAAAGCATCCATACATAAAGACAACCAGAATTGGCAATGAAACTTCAGTATATTTGTATTAACTTTCAACTGTATCTATCACAACTTATGCTAAAACATGAAAGAAAGTCAGAATCTATATTTATTCTACTTTACAAAAACTTTCACCACCCCCACAAAAGAGAAAAACTTGCTATATATACCTCTAGCCATCTTGGAATCCTCAAAAGGATGCAACAAGCTTCAGATGGCTAGGAAAATGACTTGCACAAAAGACAAAGGTACAAACCAAAAAGCAGTGATTACATCAACAAAAAGTAGTTTGCAACTACTAACAACTTCATAGGTGGCACCTTTGTCTGGAAATATCTTCAGATTAGTTACTTCAATTTGTAGCATGAATGATGACCGCCATATGGCTAACCTACACCATCCTCTGTTTGAAACATGCTCTCCCTCAAATTCTAGAATAGGTGCCATGTGTAATTTATTCTTCTTCCTCTGCCTCTATTGCCTGGACGACTGGATTCTTCTTTTTCTTTTTCATCAATTTGTCCCAAGCTGCCACATCATCATCAGATGGCCAATTATAATTTTGTAGCTCCTTTAATGATTTGATGTGTAGGTTCCATTGTGAATCAATTATAGCTTTGACCTCTGCAACAAATCGTGTGCAGTCACCTTCAACTTTGAACAAATTATCAATTAAACCATTGCACCCATCCAAGTCTAATGTGTTTTGACCACTAAGGAAAACCTCTTGCCTAATCACCAACTGATCCATTGATGCTTTCCATTTAGCCAAATTGACCACACTTCCATCACTTGCAAAAATAGAAGGTAAATACTTACTATAATCTTTATCAAAAATAGCCAATTTGGATCTCACTTGGTTTGACTTCCCCTTAAAAAACTTTGAAACAAAAACAACTGACCCAATCTTCTCATACACTTTAATTACCACCTTAGGGATCTCAGGCCTATGTTCTTGCAAACTATCAAGTTTATCAAATAATAAACTCCTCCCAGACCAAATGCTATGAAGTGGCTCCAAAGTAGCCAATGATTCATTTATTTTATCATTTGTCTTATGCAACATGATGACTGACTAATGGACTAACTCCATCTTTTCTTTTATCTTGCTCTGCCTATGTTGCACAACACCAATCATGGTTTTCAGAGCTGCTTCTAGTCTAACTTTCTCTAGGTCTTCTATTGGGCACTCATGGACCTATGTTTCCAATTGAGGAGGGGCTTCAATCAAGAAAGGGGGGGAGGCACTACCTTAGCTACTTCTTCAAGCTTTGCTTTTAACTCCTCTAACTCACTCTCCATCTTCTTGATCATCATGAGCTTTAGATCTCTATCCTTGGCAACCTTCATTGAATTTTCAAATAATTTTTTATATCTCTCTGATAATTGGATGGTCTTTACCTCATTGAGATGAGCAAGGTGAGTTACTGCCTTTGAAACTTCAAGATCAGTTGTATTATGTATAGTCTAGACAATTTTATTACCTTCCATTTTGTCTTTAATGCTGACTAGAGAGGGTTTTTGAGTTCTTGGGGCCAATGACCAAAGTGCAACAACTTGTGACTTTGAGTCATAACCACTCCCTCTGATTACATCATCAACATGCACCTCATAGGACAAGTTTCCTTCTGGTTGTGTTCTAATCTGGTCAATGATAAAGGCAGAAGTCAAATCCCACCCAAGAGTCAGGAGCATGCCACTTGTTTTAACCATCTCTCTGGCTTCTTCAATAGAGATCTTCTCAAGGCTGGGATCATATGACTTTAAGGCTTTCAGAGTTTCTTCACTTGGTTCCATACCTTTAGGTAGAGCTTTCTTTACTTCCTTGTGTTTCCTCCAAATAAGGAATTCCATGAATTCCTTACTCTTAACAAACTAGTCATCACTGAGAAATTCTTCTTGATAAAAATCTCTTTCATCCTGTCCCAATAATAATGCCAAATCCCTTGTTTCTTGTGTCTTTATCTTATTTCCTTCCCTGATTGCCTTTCTCAATTGATGGTGATAGGCCCTTTTACTTGGCACAAGGATTGAAGCACTGTCCAATATCTTATTTTGTTTCTTCCTCTCAGAAGGTTCACCCATCTCAATTTTTTGTTTCTTCAAAGGCGGCTCTGAAGTGGTCTCCACCTCTGTGGGATCTAGGGTTAAGTCAATAATTGGTTCTTCACCTGCTGGAGGGGGACTGTTGGCCTCTTGTGATTCATCAATGAATTCCTCAGGTTCAAAGGTGGAATAGTTCCTCAGCACATCTAGCTTCTCCTCAATCATCCCTTCGAACTGGTTGGACAGGGTGCCATGCATTTCTACCATTTTTTCCATTCTTTGCAAGTATGAGAGTTCAGGGAAAAAGCCACTAAAAGGAATTCCATCCTCCTTCAATTGAGTCTCCAAGTCTGGTAAATCAAAGTACTTAGTCCATTTCCTCTTTGCTTCATCAAAGTCTATTATGTTTCTTGCTATATCCTCCTCATCAAGGCCCTCATGTTCTCTAATCGTTCCAATACCAGGAATCAAGGTCATCCTAGCCATTATAATGAAGCCCTCAAAATTGACATACTGGCATGTGCCTGCAGTCATCTTGAAATGATTTAACTAGATGCTGACTTGATCTAGTGCCCTTTTCCCAATCAGAAAGCTATCAATCTTGAATTGCCTAGGTGTGAAAGTACCCTTTCTATGAGACCCTAGATGCTCCTTATCAGTCCACATTAACTACCAAATAAACTCCATCATGGCCACCCTAGGAGGTACATATCTTGGAAGCAAGTGTGGAGGTTGTGGGCACCCATATACTCTAATAACTATGGAGTTATTTCCTAGGTAAAAGTCTCCCCAATTATGGTTTCCTGGCCACTTGTTCTCAAATTGTAATGGTCTTAAAATTCTCAAAACCTTAGTTGGCAATCTCACCACATTTGTTCCTAACACTTCAAGCACTGGATGGACAAAGTAATTCTAAAAAATGGTGAAGTCACACTCATTGGATGTGATATTCCAAACCTTCATCCAATACTACATTGGGTTGGGAGTGTCCTTAAAATGGGTCTTAATCTTCAACACCCTTGCATCAAAGTCATTAACATGGTGGTACAGATTCAGATGCATGAGAATAGAGTAATGCATGAATTTAATAGGTCTTTTCTTCCCCTTGACAGACATAAACCCTTCATGCATCCTATCGATTATATACTGGATATAATCATAATCAATGTTTGTGTGGGTACTCTAAATGTCCAGGATTATCATTAAAAGATCAGCAAGCAATCTATCATCATTCCCATCTATACCCAAAACCCTACACAACCCATGACATAAGAGCTTCATATAACAATTGAAGGATGTAAATGAATAAGGGGCATTCATATTTAGCTGGAGAGGGGCTATGTACTTATCATGTTTAGGCATATTCTTGACTATTTGGTTTTTTACTAGCCCTATATTACTAGCATATTTTTCCTTTTCCCTCCTTAAGTCAATTTCAGTAGAAGAAGAGGAATAAAAATTGAAAGCTCTCATGAAAGACCCCCTATCTAGAGAAAGAAACACAGACTGGTCTTCACGTCTAATGCATCTAGAAATAGGGTCATATAACCTAGCCAGCTCAATGATTAAATCAACATCTACAAACACATCAGGCACAATGAATTTTTCCATTCCCAACACCCAAGCATTGCATACAGCTATAGGTCTACTTCTATTATTGTAAAAATATAAGAACAAGGAAAAACCAAAACCAGCAGAAGTAATGGGGTCCCTACATTTGTCCATGAGGTCCTCAAATGCCGTGTCGATGGCTTTCTTATTTTGATTCAAACCAGGAAGCAGCCTGATGAACTCATCTGAGTAATTCGACTTCCCCCTATCAACTCCACCCTACTCTTTTGTGGCCCCACTGGATAACGCTCCACTCACTACAGGATGACTCATCTTTGATGGAACAGAAATTCCTTAGTTCTGCAACTCCTCGCACTATTCACTCACTGCTACAACAGCACAATCTCAATTATCTCCAAAATGACTTTGAGAACAAAAAGCAATGCAGTCCTATCTATATAGCTCAAAATTTATGTTCATACAATTGCCAAATCATAGCAAATCCAACTTAAGTCACTTCTGCATTCAATTTTGCATATTGCCAACCTTCAAATCAAAGCTAGTCATGGCGTGGATGCTAATAGGATGATTTAAAAAATCAAAAACATAGTGCAAGAGTAGTAATCATGGATTTTGCATTAAAACCCTTGTTAAAACCTAATTAGATGGCTTTCTACCCTTTTCCAGCTTGGCACGATACTTGTTCCACATCGCAACAGCTCATAACAGTTATGGCACTAAAACTCAACCAGACAAAATTTAGCGATCATGCGAACAAAGGATCTCATGTTCTCTAAAAGAAAAGCTAACCCAAGGATGAGTCAGGAGATCACACGACAAAGAAATTCACTTAATCTCGGAAGGACTTTGTAACTCATGGTTTTACTTCAAGACTCTATGACCACCATTGATCCCAAAGATTATCAATGGATCACGGGCAACCCTTCAAAAAATAAGCTAGTCCATGCTCAACTCGGAGATTCAGTGACTAAAGACTTCGCCAGTTCTCGGAACCACTTCTTTAACCCAACATTCACCTGGAGAATCAACGAACAAGGCTATCTCACATTCTTAGGAAGGAATAGCTAACCACAGTCAAGCTTTGAGAATGAGCGAATGAAATCTACCTTTAATTCATTGAACATCTTAAAACCAAAGGTTAGATTCTGAGATTACGTGCTAACCATTGATATTCAACACTATCGGCCACTGTCGCTGAATTATTTAAAGTCTTTGACCATAACTCTTTTATCACGAGAACCAGTGACAACTTAAAAAACACACTTAACTTTTCCTTTGTTTGCCGAGTCTCTGAATAATTTGGGGCTTCACTAAAACCTTTGAGATCCCGTGAATACTACATTCGCTTAATTGCTATATGACTTAGGGCATGGCCACTTTTCTCTGAGATTATGCGATAAGTGAAAACTTAGCACTCTGCCAAATTTAGAAAGTATCAAACATGAGTTAGTCACATGATCACCAAATGATTGTGAGTAAGACCCAGTCCTTGTGAGATTAAAACACAACTACCAGATGAAAAGACAATCAATGACATTCTCTAGTTCACTAAGACATTTAGAACATAACTGCCCGATTGAGAGAACCAGAGAAAACTACTGCACCAAGTCACTGAAGGTTAATAGGAAACTGCCAGAAAATGAGCAAATAGGAGATAACACATTCAGTGATTTTCTCAAAGGTTTGGATAACCGCTGAATAAATTGGAGACTTAGCGACTAGCATGATACATGAATTGGGTTTAAAACATTTTCCCAATCGCTAAATGACTTAGAGACATGAAATAACATTGCACGATTCAGCGAACACCTGAAGGAAATAAGCATGTGCATGGTCAAAACACTTAAGTTGCCAAAAAGTAATGACAAAACATAAGAATTAGGGCTAACTTAAGGGTATATATGAAGAAACAAGTTTTTTCAAGGACACAACCTAGGGCAAGGTTTTTTTTTTTAAACTTGATTAGGGAAAATTTGATGAATTTTGAAAACCAAAACCACAGAAGAAATTGCAAAATGAGTAAATCATGACTTGGATAGGAAAACCTCAAAAGCCTAAAAAAATATCCAACACAGCCCACCAATTGGCCTTTCAGGGTTGTCAGACCTTCGAAAGGCCGACTCCCTTTTGGGGAGTCAGACCTCCAAAACCCCGAAGCTCCGACAAGTTCAAAAAAATTCCAAGACCAAAAATGCCTAAGGCAGAAATGACTTGTTCCCACTCTTTTCTTTTCATACTTTCGCACTTTCGGACATCCGAAAGTACAAAACTATGACAAGACCAAAAACCCCAAAAACTAACTAACTAACAAAAAAAAAGGACAACAAGCCAGAAACCAAAGACAAGCAAAAAGAAAAAGGGGGGCCCCTAAAGCCAACGGGTTGAAAAAGGGGACCATGGTTGCAGGACCACAACAAGTTGTATTTGAATTAGATTAGTACTATATCATTTTAACCATTGATTCAGAAAATCTCTTAACCGAGTGGACTTAACAGTCTTATATTCTACCCTATGTTATTCAAGGAATGTACATTGTTATCTTGTTGACCCCATAGTGAATGCTGGTCAAAAATTAACTGTTAGTGATAAATTCTCTAACCAGGTCACACCTAACAGTGTGTATTATAACCTTTAACAGGGTTGTCTCTTCATCGAGATCACTTTAGAAGAGTGAATTATTTTGGGTTACCGGTCCCAAGTGGTTTTTTTCTTAGCAAGGTTTCCATGTTAAATCATTGTGTTATGTGTTATTTGTGATGATTGTTTTTCTATCATACTTTACATACTGCATAGTTGATTTAGTCAATAATCATAGCTAGATAATTATTGGTAATCGGTAAACTAGACAGACAGATTGATATTTTATATTACCAAGCTACATAATTTGTTGGAATTGTTTCATAAGGTACATCTTTGTATTTGGGATTGTAGGATAATTGATCTAACTTATTCACCCCCCCTCTCAATTATTCTAACAATTGGTATTAGAGCATATTGGTTGCTTGGAAGAAAGTTCTAAGGACTTGAGAAGAAAGTGTACAAGATGTATAAGAGGGAAGTGTCGAAGCCGAACACTTTACTACATGGAAAAGTCAGATGAGACTTCACATATCTAGAATTGGAGAATCTATTTTACCTTTACTGAACAATGGCTACATACAACCGACTATTTGTCCTTTGACTCTTGATTAGTTCAGAGACCGTCATGTACACAATATTACTATGATAGAGATTGTTTTTGCTCTATCTAATGTTGAATTTGAGGATATCAAAGATTGCACTACAGCGAAGGAAATGTGGGATAAACTTTCTCTAGTTTATGGTCGTGATGTGAATGTGATGAGAGCCAAAGCTGAAAGCTTGAGAGGTAGTGATGACATGAAGATGAAGGAAGGAGAGAATATTACACAGTACACAAACCGATCAAAGAGGTAGTTAATGCTATCCGAGGAGCTGGTGGTATATATTATTTCTGAAGATACAGTGGTAAATAAGATATTGAGAACCTTGTTGCCTATTTATGTAATCAAAATATCTTATATTCATGAAATGAGGTCTTCACCTAATAGCACTCTTACTCTTGATAGTCAAATTAGAAATTTAACAACTTTTGAGCTCAATAATTTTGACAATAGTATTGTATCAAGTGTTGAGCCTGCTTTTATGTCTTCTCTTAAGATTGGTAAATCTAGCAGTAAGCATAATATAAGGAATGAAAGTGATAGTAATATTGATGATGAGCTTGATGAACTTGAAGCACTTATGGCCTGGAGACTGTAGAAAGGTAAAGGTAGATATAAGGGAAAGTTACCTTTAGCTTGTTTTAATTGTAAAGAAGTTGGCCATATTACTGCTAGATGTCCTAACAGGAAAGAGGTTGATAAAGACAGAGACCAATCTGGTGATGGGAAGTATGGAAGAAGAAACAATAGAGGCTACTAACACTACAATAGAGACAAATGAGATCACAAAGATAAGGGAAAAAAGGCATGTTACCTTGCTAAAGAAGATGACTCTGACAATGACACTGATGATGATATTGAGGTGGTGTTTGTTGTAATGAAAGATGATTCAGAAGAGGAGGAAAGTTATGTAGAAACAACACTTATTTCTAAAGTTACTAAGAATGATACTTGGATCATTGATAGTGGTTGTACACATCACATGACTGGTGATGAAGATAAGTTTGATCATCTTGAGCATTATAATGGAGGATCGGTGAAAATGGGAAATGACACACCTTGCATGATTAAAGGAAAAGGACCTATTTTATTGAATGATAAAATTAGATGTGATAATGCATACTAGGTAAAAGGACTTAATTACAATTTTTTGAGTGTAGCACAGCTGAATAACTCAGGTCACTAAGTTGCATTTGAAATCAAGAAGGTGAAAATCTATGATGAAAATGGAAAGCTTGTCCGAACAGGTGGACAATCAAAAGGTAATTTATTTTATCTTAACAATGCTGAGACTTCTTGTTTACTGGTGAAAAATGAAGATGCATGGCTATGGCACAAGAGGTTATGTCATGTAAATTTTCATAACATGATTAAGATTAGTAGAAAGAGAAAATTTAAAGGACTGCCTAGTCTAACCAAACCTGATCATGTTATGTGCCATCAATGTCAGAAAGGAAAGATGACAAAATCTAGTTTTAAAAGTAAGGACTATTCATCTAAAGGAATTTTGGAGTTGGTTCACAGTGACTTATGTGGTCCCATGAGAACTCAAAGCTACTATGGTGATAGATACTTTATTTTTTTTGTTGATGACTATATTAGATTGATGACAGTTATGTTCTTGAAAGAAAAATCTGAGGCATTCAAACTATTTAAATGGTATAAGGCTAAAGTTGAAAAAGAAACCAGAAAAGAATTAAAATGCTTAAGGTCTGATAGAGGGGGTGAGTTTATTTCTAATGAATTCACTAACTTCTGTAATGAGCATGGTGTTAGCCAAGGAAAAATTTAGTGGCAATTATTCTCCATTTGGTGAATGTCACATGTCATCAACCTGGTATTTGGTGAATATAATGTGTATATCAAGTTGACTATGTCACTCATAATTTATAAATATTGGGTCGAATGCCCAGGCCCATCGCCCATTGGTTTATGTATTTTTCCCCTTTTCTTTCAAAATATCGCCAATCAAATCTAATTGTTGGACACTATAAATTGAAAAATTTTGCCTACAATTTCTAAAGCTTGTCGTAATTGACAACCATATTCGCCAATATGTGGTTGACATTTAAGGTTAGGGTATGAGTTACATATATAGATTTGACATGTGTCTCTATTCTAGAGACTTTCAATGAAACTTTATGTCTTTTAAAACTTTTTCCCGAAATAGATTTAACACACGTCTCTATTCTGGAGACTTCTAGGGGAATCTTTGTGTCCTATAAAACCTTGGCCCGAAATAGAATCCCATCCATTGATCTTGAATCATCCAATGGTTACAAAAATTATGATTAGCTCCTGTCAACAGATAGAAAATTAACTCACGATACTGTCTTGGGGGTGCTACCCCCAAACCCCTGTTGAATAATGATGGTTTCTACATATGTGTGCATGTCATCACAATTTTCTTTAATAATGAAAGATTCACCAATATTTTATATAATTTTCATATAATTAAAAAAAAATTGCCAATACAATTAATATTTTTTCCTCGTGAAAAAAAAAATTCACCGACAATATTAATTCCCTTCCCCCAAAATAATGTAGGATTCACCAGGATTTTACACATTTTCCCAGGAGGGGGTTTCTTAAAGTTATCCCTGGTGTTAGCCCATTTTCTTGTAGCAAAAATCAAACGAAAATGGTCTATTCCTGCTAAAACCCTAAGAAAATTGTCATGACCACCTACAAACTTGTTTTGATCTACGAAGAAGATATATGATGTTTCATAGCTTGCCCCCTTAGCCTGGGATAGTTCAAGAGGTATATACTGGGGGAAGTTTGACTCCTGAAATAAGATCCTATGACCTCTGTAAATTTATATGATGAGATTGGCTCTGAAGAGGAAAGTGAGAATCAAGATGTAAACAATTCTCAGAGCAAAGGAGAAGCTTACCATCAATAGGTTTTCTCTGATGAAGAAGAAGAAAAGATTGAGAACATAAATAGTAATACAAGAAAAGGTGAAAAGATTATTATATTGAGAAGACCTTCTGATGAAGAAATAGCCCAAATCACCACTGATATGGTTACTCAAGCTAGGAGTAACTATGTTTTGAGAAATAGGAGTGTTGGAAATGTTAGCGCTTTTTCATGTAGAATCACTATATGGCTATTTAAGCTTGACTCCTAGACTCCCAATTCCAAATTCTTATAGGGAAAAGGCTAATTAACAAGGATTTAATCCTCCTACACTTTGGGCTCCACAAACCCAATCAGATGTACCTAAACATACTAAATCTATATACATAAACACTTTCTCACTAAAACCCTTTATGCAGACATGAAAATCAGTGGATAGTAACAACAAGGATATTCACCCTTCTTCTCTTCGAACCCAGAGGCTCAAGCAAGATAACCTATCAGATTCACTTCTACAAGGAATCACCAAAAGCATTTACACTATTCAATGCAATTTGCAAACATGAATGCTCTTAAACTGGAAATGTAAAATGATTTGAATTAAAGATTTGATGATGAAACTACAGGACAAGCAAGAGACCAGTGGCTTATCTATCAAGCAACAGAGTCATACAAATGTACATAAATGGAAATCACTTAATAGGAACACAAATAGAATGCCTTACAATCCATATGCAGCTTAGATAGAATGTCTTACAGACTATCTTATCATTCCCAAACTACTATATCAAATCCTCATACAAATGCTTATCCCTCTGAAATCACTCATGAGACTGAATCCTTCCTTGAAGGAAACTCGCAGGTAATTGCATAGTTACCTTGTAACCAGTATATTCAGAATGCCTTATAAACTAAACATACAAGAGCATCAACAAAATATAAAGAGACAACAATAATTTGGAATAGGAATTGCACTATATTTTACTAAGATCTTTATGTTTCAATACATCCAGAATGACAAAAGAAACTTAGAAAACATGACCCCAGAATCAGAAAGCTGCCTTGCAGCATTAATTTCACCATCCTCTTTACAATCAGAAAAAACTGAGATATAGGAGAATGTGGTCAGTTCAAAAGCCAACTGACAGCTATCCATTCTTGGCATGAAAATATCTCCAAGTTCTTCCCACCACTTTGATCTGCAACTGATTCTCAAACTAATCTAATTCTGCAATCATTTCCCAAACTGATCTAATTCTAATCCTTGGATTTCAAACCCATATTTGTCTTTCCCATCACTTTGAAACTAAAAATCATCATTGCCAATGGTTTCCTTGTCTTTTCCCATTTCTAAAAACATATAACACTTATATGTTCTAACAAAAAAAGAATTTCTAGGCCATTTTTCCAGGAGCATGTCTGTCATTTAAATTTTTGAATTATTTGCCTGTAGTCTGAACTATATTAATCTTTTAAATCATTTTAAATCTACAATTTTTAATCATATTTTTCACATGGCCATAGGAAGCACCAGAACTGGACACTTGTCAACTATTGATTCATTGCTCGGACAAACTCAAGTTTAACCCCTGATTGGGAGATCTAGCGACTAGCTTGTATTCTCCAAATCTCTGAACATTCTGACTAACCGTGGTTAAACTCTGCGACTAGGTGAACAAGCCATTCTCCAGATCTTGGAATCCAACCTTAACTCAAGGTTAAATCTGGAGAATGTTTTCTTGAGCCCATTCTCCCAATCTCCAAATATTTTCCTTTGACCGCCAGGCATTGGGAGATCACACGACTGAGGGCTATCTCCAATTCT
Source organism: Chamaecyparis obtusa (assembly GCA_027943335.1). Lineage (NCBI taxonomy): Eukaryota > Viridiplantae > Streptophyta > Pinopsida > Cupressales > Cupressaceae > Chamaecyparis > Chamaecyparis obtusa. The sequence continues at coordinate 674,395 of BSBK01003511.1, read as the reverse complement.
CTAAATGTTAGCCTCCTGACTGCTAGGACTTGGAGAATTGGCGACTAGTGTATCTCTAAATCTCCAAATTTTCTACTAACTATCGGCTTTGTTCTGTGACTCAGCGACTGCATGCCACATGTCATCCTTTTCCAGTCACTGCCACATCATCATTCCTAAAAAATATCCTTACCTTTGGTCGCGGGCATAGAAATTGAGGCACCTTCATGAAGGGTCATGTGACCAGAGCCTCCAGCTATTCATCTATTTCGTCATGTGAGTGGAGTTGTATTTATTCACTTCAAATGCCCATTTCGGCATCAATGTGGGACAATTGATTTGAGAGTTTTAAAGCTTTGCATGCATTTTTATTCAAAATTTGTGGGGCCCACCACGCACTGTATTCCTCCAACCAAGGGGGCCCGCCAAGAGCCTCTTGGCCTCTTTACTTTACACCATACTTGAGCGGTGGTGCATATAAATGTTGGAAAAGTTTCTCACCGGAAGAATGTGGGATATATGCATTTAGAGATTGCACAGCCCATCCTCCATGTCGCCTGGCCTCCCTTATTGCTTAGTGAACTGGCAACCTCTGTTACATTGTTACATGAGCACCAAGACACAATTCATGCCCTAGCTTTGATTTGTTGTGTGTGAGGCATCCAATACTTGCATAAAGCCTCCACCTATTAAGTTTGAGGTCTCATTGTTGGTGCATGAGGTCTGTGCACCAAACATTGGTCCGTGAGAAAGACCTCCAATCTGCAAACAAGACAAACCTGCCCCCTTTTCTTATACCATCCTCCCCAGCAAATTGGAAAGCCCTTTTGTCTTAACGCATGTGGCCTCCTTCAAATTGTGTGAGGCCTCCCCAATCTTACGTAGGCTCCACCTTGGCATTTGTCATGAACCTCATCCCTTTCAATGAGTTGGTTAATGAGCTGGTAGCCTCCTTGGATAAATGTCAACCTCCATTGTTTATTATTCACGCATGTCTTTCCATCTCAATGCTTAGGTCTTCATTTATATGTTAGCTATTAAAAATCAAACAATGTTTTAATTTTTTTGTAGGTCTACCAACAAAATGGTAGTCTCCCTAATCTTTTAATGAACTAGCACCTCCAATGGCTTTCGCAAGCTTGGCTCTATCTCACGCTGCTAGTTCCCATTCATGTGCTTCCTGCCAAATGACTTGCATATTTTGGACCTGCACATCTCTTTTGGTATATACATTGTTTTTCTTTTGTTTTAAACAGCTCTTTCTCATACATATGTGAGTCTACATCATTATATTTGTGCAGGACTTCTATTTATATTGATGAGAGCAACCACCTTCATATGCTAGCTCCCAAAAATGTGAGGCTTCCTCTTGCTTATGTTGGGCATGCCTCCATACTTTGCGCAAAGTAGCCAACACCCATTAATTAGTAATCTACCATCATTTTATTTTGTTCTTTAAACTGGCATTTGATCTTGTGTGAATTTCTCAAGATGCACATGCAGAGCTTGATATTGCAACAATTTATCACTTCAGGCACACCTCCTTGTGCGTACAATCTACAAGTTCCATATCAAGTGTGTAGCACTTGGAGAATTTTGGCATCCTCCAATTTGTTTGATCTAACCTTTCCTTACACCTAGTATGCTTATCCATTGGGTCCTACGCACCCTCATGACTAGTAAGTTTTCATCTGTTCATTGCTCGATATGTTATGTAATGGTCACACAGCTCACATCAATAGCATGCACACATTTGGCAAATAAGAGATAGGCCAACATGTTGAGAAGACACAATCATAACATGCATAAAGATTAATCATCATATGGCATTCCCGCACATTATTTTGTCAGCATGCCGCTTGAGAAACACCGTCATCAATATGTCCAAGGGAGATATCTTCACAATCATTCACAATGGCTTTTGAAAGTGGTCGCTCTGAAAGCTTCAAGGTGTTCTTTGTCATTTTAGTTCATCTCCCAGCCATTTGGATATTATGATAAAGTCATTCAAATAAACCCATGATCATGGTCAATCCAAATTTAAGCACGTCGATCAAAACACAATGCCCTTGTAAAGCTAAACAGATAACAATAACTGGCATCTAGAGTTGGCCACAAAAACTGACCATAAGGCCTCATAGGAACATGGCATCAAAAGCACAAATTGACTTCCAACATCACAACATGCCAGTCAAAGGAAATCCCTCAGAAATATGTGAGCCCAAAATTATTCATAACCAAACATGGCCACTTGAAAACTAAAACTGCCAGTATTGCCAAAATCACACAAGTCAACTCCTGAACTGGCTTCAAAAACTCACCCATTGAAACTTTCAGGAATTGAAATCTCAGGCACTAATTCTCCCTCATAAAAGTAACATGAATCCATAACTAACTTCCTCATAAATTCAAAATGTCGATCACAATAAAATTCCAAAGTCAACCCATTAGTAAAATTCAGAATTTAAAACAGTGAAAATCATAGAAATTGGGTTTGGAATTGGCCTAGGAAAATGATCAAATGGATTGGTAGGGACCTCAAAATTATTAGGCATGTAGTCTCTTAGGTTTATAGTATGAAAATACTTTCAATTATGTCAGACCTTGCACAAGGCACAAACTACAAAGCCTCAAAGTAGGCTACTTAGAATTCTGAACAGTGCACACTTAGAATTTTAACAAATCACAAATGGAATAGCTCTGGAAAACAAGACAAATGGGCACATGGGGGGCTAAAAATTGGCATGATGACTCACTCACATGCCTACAATATGATGCCACAACTGGTATGTTATAACCAATCACAGGGCAAAAGATATTCAAATGCAAACAGAGCCTGCTACAGCAAATTGACACTTGGGCAAAAATGCAGATTTGGACAAGTGCTCAAAACAAGACATCACGAAACACCTTGAAACTTAAATTTAATGACCTGAGATGTCTTCAAATGATAGAAAAAGGGTAATGAACACCTGACATGCATGGAAAACCTCAGAATCTTATCCGGGAAAAAGCCACAAAAGCACTTATAGGGCTTCAAATTGCGAAATTTTAAAATGGTACTCAAAAACCCATGTTGCATTTTTTAGTACCAACAAGCAATACAGAGGATAAGCCAGTAGGTATATTTATTAGGAAAAATAATGAAGACACTAGGGAAGCACATGTAAAAAATAAAGTTGCTGATGATGTCAGAAAATTAAAAGTGAAAGGAGTTGAAAGGCCAAATAATTCAAATAATGTTCTTAAGGTCAAAGTCAAAACACCAGTTATAAATACACTTGTTCCCCAAGTTGAAGATGAACAACTAAGGAAAGATAAACTAAATCTTGTAACACAAGCTGAAGATAAAAATATTTTTCAAGGAAAGAAATATCTATCTGATTTAAGATGCACACCTATTTATATGAACCAATTGTTATCTTAAATAACAGTTAAGGTTCTATTGATGGAAATGGTGAGGATAGGTGAGCACAAAGAAAAGACCCTTAATTTGATAAATAGTATTCTTGCTACAAATCTCCAAAGACTAGTGAGTACTGAAGTGAAAGATAAATCTCCAAATAAAGGGAAAGATGTAGAAGAAATTGTTTCAAAGATACCCCAAATTTATCTAGATACAAATGTTGCAAATACTTCTTTGGGGGTTGTTGACCCTTTCTTTTTAACATTGATTATCAGTGGGAAAATGTTAAAGAACTACATGATTGATTCAAGAGCATCTAATAATGTTATGCTTGCTGAGATCATGAGGTCAATGGGATTACAAGTTAACACTCCTCATGGGAGATGCCAAGCTATGGATTCTAGAGAGGTACCAGTTATTGTAAAAATTAAGGCATTGCCCTATAAGCTTTTTGCTTATCCTGGCAAACAGTTGACCATGAGTATCCTAGTTGTTGATATTCCTCCCCAGTATGGAATGTTGTTATCAAGAAAATGGAGTGTAGCAATGGGAGGTAGTATCCAATGTGATTTATCCTTTGTTACATGAAATATTGTTGGTGAAAATTTTAAACTATTTAGGGAAGTTAGAACTCCTCATATGATTGAGGAAGAGACTAAAGATGACAATATGAACAGTTTCATGGATACTGATATAAATTATTTCCAAGTATGGCATAGAGAGATCATTGATGGAAATGAGCCTTTACTTTTATCTACGGAAAAAGATAATGTCATAAACCAAGATGGTATGTGGACCATATATCTTGATGGTGCAATTTTTAAGGAAGGATCTGGTGTAGGGGTGTTGTTGATCTCCCCTACTGAAAAAACTTTTAAGTTTTCTTTCACCTTACTATTTGCTTGTACAAATAATACTATAGAATATGAGGCCTTGCTGATAGGATTGAGATTAGCATCAAAACATTAGATCAAAAGCCTCATAGTAATTGGAGATTCAAAATTGGTTGTATCTCAAGTAAGATCCAAGTATGCATCAAAAAATAAAAGGCTAAAGAAATACAAAAATGTTGTTTGGGATGAGGTAGAACATTTTGATGCTTTGGTCTTGACTGGATGGACATGGGCCATAACAGGATGGATGATTTATTAGCTAATATTTCTTTAAGGCCAGAGGACATTACTTTTTTTGTGATATCCAAAATTGAGACTCAATCCAAACCTTCTATACCAGACAACATGGAAAATTGGCAATTTTTTGAAGATTATTTGAACATCTTAAGATTTTTACAATGTGAGGCTAGTCTTAAAGGAAAAGAGATGAACTTAGGTGGGTATGCAGAGACCTCTGGAAAAGAGGATACCCTCCTTGGAAAGAAGGTCTTGCAATTAAAATAAAATAAAGTCCCAAAGGGTTTGGTTGTGCTTGAAAGAGCCTTTGATAATAATGACAGTACTTTTTTAGCAAAATCTTTGAGCAAGCCTGAGGGTTTGGAGGAAATAAACCTAGGAACAGTTGAAGCCCCAAGAAAGGTATATATTGGGGAAATTTTGACTCTTGAAATAAGAAGATCCTTGATCAATCTTATTAGAAAGTATAGGCATGTTTTTTCTTAGTCCTATGATGACTTAAAATCCTATAGGGAAGATTTGTTCCAACATGAGATACCTTTGAAGGAAAACACTAAACCCTTCAGACAAAAGTTAAGGCATGTAAACCCTACTTTGGCACCAAAGATGTAGGATGAATTGAAGAAGATGAGTTATGCAGGAATCATTCAACCTATCATACATTCAACATGGGTTTCCAACCTGGTGCCAATAAGGAAGAAAAATGGAGACATTAGGCTTTGCTTTTATTTAGAAACCTGAACATAAATTCATTAAGGATAATTATGGGTTACCAAACATGGAAGCCATGCTACAAAGAGTTACTGGGTCAGAACTAATGTCAATGATGGATAGTTCTCAGGCTATAATCTGGTGGTTGTCAAGGATACTGAACAATTCAAGATTGCATTTACTACCCCATGGGGCACATATGTGTATGTTAGGATGCCTTTTGGTCTAACTAATGCTGGGGCTACTTTCCAAAGATTCGTAGATGTAGAAGTTGCATATTTTATAAACAAGTTTCTTGTGATATACCAAGATTATCTCACTACTTGCTCAAAAAGTGGGAATCAACATTATTTTCATCTTGAAAATATTTTTAGGAGAGCTTTAGAATATGGAGTCTCTCTTAACCTGAGGAAGTGTGCTTTTGGGGTAACTGAGGGTAAACTCTTGGGTCATATTGTATCCAAGGATGGAGTTAAAATTGACCCTGAAATGGTGGAATAAATTGACAAAGTTCCACTACCAAGAAATGTTAAGGGAATTCAATTCTTCTTTGGTCAGGTTAATTTTGTCAGAAAATTTATTACAACTTTTGCTAAAATCAGTGTTCCTGTTTCCAGAATGCTAGAAAAGGGTGCGAAGGTTGAATGGAGTGAAGAAGCTAAGAAATATTTTTATGAAATCAAACAATCAATTAAGAATGCCCCTGTATTAAGGACACCATATTACAACAAGACCCTTCAGATTTTCTCTCTTGCCTCTTATCAAGTCCATGTCTTGTTTTTCTCAATTTGTTCTATTTCTTCATTCATTTCATTTATCCATTCATCATTCTCAAGTGCAACCTTCACATTCTTTGATTCAAACTCATAAAATAAGCATGTATTATGTCTTAACTTACTTCTTGTCAGCATGCCAACTTGCTTGTCTCCAATGATTTGGTTCTCAAGATGATGCCTTCTGACAAATATTGCCAACACTTGATCTCTCCTTTGTTCTTCATTTTGTTCAGGTTCAATTCCTTTCTCGGTAGCTTCTTCTTGTTCCTTAGTTTCCCTTTGTTGTTCCTCAGTGTTATTTTTTTGATGCTCGGTCAACTCAGCCTGTGGCTTCAGTAGGTACTCTGGATGCTCAACATAAGTGAATCTACCATAGTCTTTTGGCTCTGTATTGCTTTCTCCCTCATTTTTATCATCAAATTCATCAACTCTGACATTAGAACTTTAAATCATCTTATTAGTGACCTTATTCAGACACTTGTAAGATTTTCTTTTAGTACAATATCCAAGAAATATTCCCTCATCCCCTTTAGAGTCAAATTTCATGTTCCTATCATCTCTTAGAACAAAACATTTTCTACCAAAAATTCTGAAGTAACTTACACTTGGTGTGTAACCAAACCATAACTCGTAGGGTGTTTTGTTTTTGTCTTTCTTCAATTGTACTCAGTTCAAAACATATATAGTTGTTCTAACTACCTCTCTCTAGTATACTTGTGCAACATTCATTTCTAACATCAGTGTCCTTGCATAATCAACAATTGATCTATTTCTCCATTCAGTAATCCCATTCTCTTGCGGTGTTCTTGGTGCAGAAATATGTCTTTTTATGTCATGATCATTACAATAGTTAGTGAATTCATCAAAAATAAACTCACCACCTCTATCAGACCTCAAGCATTTTAGTTCTTTCCCAGTTTCTTTTTCTACTTTTGCTTTGTACCATTTAAAAATTTTAAATGCCTTAGATTTCTCTTTTAAAAACATTACAGTCATTAATCTAGTGTAATCATCAACAAACAGAATAAAATATCTATCTCCATAGTAGCTCTGAGTTATCATGGGACCCCATAGGTCAGTGTGAACTAACTCCAAGATTCTTTTTGTTGAATAGTCTTTACTCTTAAAACCAGATTTTGTCATTTTCCCCTTTTGGCATTCATGACACATAACATGATCAGGCTTTGTTAAGCTAGGTAGACCTCTAACCTTTTTCTTTCTACTGATCTTAATCATGTTATCAAAATTTACATGACATAACCTTTTATTCCATAACCATGCATCCTCATTTTTCATCAGTAAACAAGAAGTCTTAGCATTGTCAAGATAAAATAAGTTACCTTTAGATTGGTCCCCTGTTCTGACAATCTTTCCACTTTCATCAAATATATTTACCTTCTTGCTTTCAAAAGATACTCGGTGACTTGAGTTGTTAAGTTGTGCCACACTTAGAAAATTTTAATTCAGTCCTTTTACCCAATAAGCATTATCACATTTGATTTTATCATTTATCAATAAAGATCCTTTTCCTCTAACCATACATGGTGTATCATTAACCATTCTTACTGATCCTCCATTATAATGCTCAAGATGATCAAAATTTTCTTTATCACCAATCATGTGATGTGTACAGCCACTATCAATGATCCAAGTATCATTTTTACTAACTTTAGAAATGAGTGATGTTTCTACATACCTTTCTTCTTCCTCAAAATCATCCTTCATCGCAACAAATACTACTTCAACATCATCATCTGTGTCGATATCAGTATCATTCTCTTCAGAAAAGTAACATACCTTTTTGCCCTTATCTCTGTGATCTTGGTTGTCTCTATTATAGTTTCAATAACTTTTGTTATTTCTCCTTCCATAGCTTCCTTCACCAAATTGATCTTTGTTTCTATCTTCTTCTTTCCTATTCAGGCATCTAGCAGCAATATGGCCAACTTCTTTGCAGTTAAAACATACTAAAGGTAATTTACCCTTATATCTACCTTTACCTTTAGGTAATCTCTGAGCCATAAGAGCTTCAAGTTCATCAAGCTCATCATCAGTATTGCTATCACTGTCATTCTTTATATTATGTCTACTACTAGACTTACCGATCTTCAAAGAATACATGAAAGAAGATTCAATAGATGGTACAACACTATTATCAAAATTGTTCAACTCAAAAGTTGTTAGCTTACCAATTAGACTATCAAGAGTAAGATTATTTCCAGGTGTAGACCTCATTTCATGTATAGTAGATATTATGATTGCATAAGCAGGCAACAAGGTTCTTAGAATTTTACTTACCATTGTATCTTCATCAATGACACCAACAGATCATCTAATAGCATTGACTACCTCCTTTATTTGGTTTGTATACTATACTATGTTTTCTCCTTCTTTCATTTTCATATCATCAAACCTGCCTCTTAGGCTTTCAGCTTTGGCTCTCTTGACATTAACACACCACCATAGACTTGAGAAAGTTTATCCCACATTTCCTTTGTAGTAGTGCAATCTTTGACATCCTCAAATTTAGCATCAGATAGAGCATCAGCAATATCTATCATAGTAATGTTGTGTTCATGTTGATCTTTCAGTTGATCAAGAGTCAATAGTCCAGTTGTCGGTTGTAAGTAGCCATTTTCAAGTAGATGTAAGGTAGGATCTCTAATTCTGGATATATGAAATTTTATTCAACTTTGTCATATAGTAAATTTTTCCTTGTTCAGCTTTGGCACCTCCCTCTTATACATCTTGTGATCTTTCTGTTGAATTCCTTAAAACTCTGTTCCAAGCAACGAATGCTCTGATACCAATTGTTAGAATAACTGAGAGGGGGGTGAATCAGTTAGATTAGTTATCCTACAGTCCCAAATCATAAGATGTAACTTTAAAAACAATTTCAACAAATTCTACAGCACGGTAACAAAAACTCTTAAACTGTATGTGCCTTTACCGATTACCAGTTAATTAACTCATAGTAATTACCGATCAAATCAAATATGCAGTATGTACAGTATGGAAATAAAGAAATCATCATAGAAACACATAACACAATGATTTAACGTGGAAACCTTGTTAAGGGAAACACCACTTGGGACCGGTAACCCAAAATATTTTTCACTCTTCTGAAGTGAGCTCGGTGAAGAGCCAACCCTATTAAAGGTTACAAACACACTGTTAGGTGTGACCTTGTTAGAGGATTTAAGACTAACAGTTATCATTCAACCAGCATTCACTATGGGGTCAATAGGATAACAATGTACATTCATTGAAAAACATAGGGGCATAACATAAGATGGTTAAGTCCACTCGGTTAAAAGATTTTTCTGTATCAATGGTTAAACTAAAATAGTAGTTGATCTGATTACAATACAACTTATCTTGCAGATGTTCAGATCTATTATAATCCCATACAAATCCTTTGATCAATATATCAATTCACTTCCTTAACTTACTTTCACTCGGTAATAGCTCTCTGACACTGGGTACAATTTTGCAGTTTGGTTCTCCTTCAACCAGTTTGATCAGGCATGCATGAAACTATATTCACGTGAAATCTTTGTAGTCTTCTTTCTTCTAGCATGTTTCAATAAAGAAACTCATATCTCTTATATAGACAGATAAACCATTTTCATATCAACCATCAGATTTTGCCACTTAATCTCCTTTATATATTTTGCCTCTTAAACCTTCCTCGGTGGTTGTGTCAGTAACACATTTCAATTCCACCCTTTAGATCTTCTCCAAAAAAATTTAGTCATGGATCTTATAACAAACTTTATCCTCAATCTTGAAATCATAACAATTTCAAGCTCATCAATTTATGTCGGCTAAACTTAAGCATTTAATACTTTCATCCATAGCCAGTTAACAAAGAAATGCATCGGCAAACATAAGCTCGATTAATATTGTCGCTCGGTATACACTATACTGGCTCAGTGTATACTGAAATGCTTCATTTACCGATCACATTGCCTTGTACATTTTTCTTCCTTCTCCATAATAGATTAATGCAACATAATCAAGTCAACAATATGAAGTCATAGACTCATCAATAAGTTACCCAAAGTATTCCTTATCCTCATCTGTTATATCCATATTCCTCTATGTAGATATCTCAGTTCTTCATCTTTTCTCTCCTCTTTACAGATGTTTAGATATTTGTAACTAACATGATAAGTACTGTCAAACTAGTTGACATCAATGAAAACATAATGACTGATTTAATTATCTTACATATCATTTCAGTACTCGGTGATCTCTAATAACTGATCTTCAAGTCATTCAGGTATTCAATCAGTTGTAGTTCATCATATTTGTACATGAAAGGTACAAGAATCTAAAATGAACAACAAAGATATTGATTTGGCTATTGCAGAGCTAATTAGTTTTGGCATTGTTGTCAAAGGGAGAGATGATCATGAAATATTTAGATTGAGATTTATAGGAAGAGATGCTCATGAGATGAATAGATGAATATTAGGTAGGAATGAAGCTAACAGAAAGGGAGAGTATGTAGTGATTAAACATATTAAATGTATAAGCTAAGGGACAGCATAAAGATGGAGTTTCAAACACTTAAGATGTTTTGTATTTTTTAGTGAATAGATTTGTCCTTTGGAAAGAGATATCAGAAATGAATCAAAATGCCCAGATAGAAGAACAAAGGTCACCAATAGTTGGACAAGTTATTATTTGATTGATAACCCTCCTCTGAATTGTGAGGTGCAGTTCCCTCCTAGAAAATATTTGATGAATTGAACAATGATTATGTCTTTTTCCAGAAGACATGAAGGTTATTCTAACATTCACCCATCACTATGGAATGAATGTGATTTTAGATTACATAAATGAAAAGGAGAAAGAAAGCGATGGCACACAGTCCATCTATTCAATATTTCCACCATAGGCGAATGAGGAGGAGAGAAAACACTTTGTTTCCAAATAAAGGAATGAATAAATATCACATACCTCATAACAAACATATGCAAATAATAAAGTGTATAGAATAGTATTGAAGATGATCAAAATAGCACACAGGCTGAAATTAACCAAAAAGAAAATACTTAAATTCACAAATTAATATATATTCTTTCTTTCTCCAAATACATGACAAATGGTTTACAGACCATATTGCCCCTGTACCCTCAAATAAAGAAACTGGAAACTTTTTATTCTCTCTACCCCCTCCTATTACAACATAATCAAAAAAATTAATTTCCCCACTCCTTGGTAGCCATTAGACCCATGTATAAAAGAAGCCCTAATATCTTCTTTTTACCTCCTTTTAAAGAAATCCTCCTTTGAGTCTTTTCACTTTCATGTAGTCTTCCAGTTATATAAATGATTCTTGTGGAAACCTTTATCAATTATAAAATTGATCATTTTAATATTTTCCACTTTATCGAATTCCTAATGTCTTGGTTGTCTTTTAAAAATATTAAAACATGGATAGTAAACTTTATATGTATCACCCCTCTCTTATTGAGTATAATATTTAACCTAAACATTGGCATGAGTAGATAACCAACATCAGGAGGATAAATTCTTTATGATTGTTGCATATTTCCCCTTTTTTGTGATAGTTAAAATCCATCTAGGTACAGGGGGCATAACTATTTATCCCACTGTTGGGTCTCCTTAATTTTTGGATATGTTCATGTAGTCCTAGTTGTATGCAACTTCACTAGAGTGATTGGGAAATTTTCATCTGAGTCAAAAGTTATGTGGCTCTGAGTAGAGGTATAGAAAACTGTCAAAAAAATTAGACTTGCTCACACTCCCTCTAAATAGATCACTACTATATATCTTTGTTGACTATATTATGACATTTATGGATTGGAATTCATATGTTGGGACCATATTTTATGTTGTTTCTACATCCTTGAAAACTTTTAATTGCATGAAGGATTGAGCTATATTGTGTAAATATATCAATGGAACATACTACACTTTCAAGTAGCACAGTTTCAACGGTTATCTGCAACTGTTGTCTCTGTTCATGAAAAGCATGTTCATTATTTAACTTCATAAAAATGAACATAACATGTGCATTGCATTATATTTACACTTTCAGATTTAGAGCTATGTGGGACCCGATTACAATAGAGACACCATGACCATGGGTTGTAAGAGACCAAATTCCATCATTGTTCCCACATGTGACATTTCTTCGATCACCATCATTCATTAGACTGTTATTTAGATGATGATTATTCACCATTACAAAGAGTGACTGATTCAATGTACTTCAAAAAAAATAAACTCACAATCGATACATTACATGAATTTTAAATTATGAACCTTCCAATCTTGAACTTATGAACCTTTAACTTAGGCACTCTACTCTTTTGAACTTTTTAAATCTTGTTGAACCTATACCTTCGAACCTATATGAACCAAACTGAACCATTTGAACCTATGTGAGCTACCTTGAACCAAAATGAACCAATGTGTACCCACACAAACTTGGAGTTCTAAATTTAAATCACTAAACTATATCATCAAACCAACTAGCTAATAGCAACTTTGCACTTTGAGTCTTCATCTTTGAACCATTAAATTTGAACCTTGAATCTAAACCACTAAACCTTTGCACTAAACTTGACCATACTTGAACTTGATGAACCTCCTAAAACTATTTGCACCAATTAAACTAGTTTGAACTGGTTCAAAATGGTTCAAGGCCTATTCTTGAACCAAACTGGGTATGATGTGAGCTAATTAGACCAAATGAACCTAGTTCAATGAGGTTCGGGAATCAAAGGAAATCCAAACTTTTAAAATTTTGAGTGCGGGTCCATGTGTGCACCAACAGTATTCTATGTTGTATTTCATATTGTTTTTTTATTGCCATCAATGCCAAATGGAGAGATTGTTAAACTACAACTGATTTAACTACTTAGAGAAAAAAATGGAGAATGTGAAGATGATCACCAAGCTATGAAAGTATATGTGAGACATTAGATTAGTTATTATATTGTCATTGATGTCAACTAGTTTTGACTATACTTATCATAAGATCTATTAGATTTCCACAATCCATTTATATGTTAGTATCAGCTTCTGGATTTGATTGTGTAGAAATTTTTATCATCAATGTTTTGGATCATACTACATGATCCATCATCAAGATGTAGGAGAGAAAGAGGAGCATAAGATACTGATGATGGATCATGTAGTATGATCTAAAATGTTGATGATAAAAAATTCTACACAATCAAATCCAGAAGTTGATACTAACATGTACTTATCATGTTAGTTGCAAACATTTGAAGAAGGTAATATTGGTGAAAGAATGAGATATTAACATGAAGATGAGATTTATGAGTAAGATATGATTATGGTATTCATTGAGTAACTTATTGATGAGTCTATGAGAGTATGATAGTGATTTGATTGTATTACATGATTCTATTATGTATTGAAGATCAAGAATGTACAAGTTAATGTGGTCAGTAAATGAAGAACTTAGCATATACTGAGTACATACAATGTATATTGAGTACAGTATTAATCGAGCAAGAAGTCACTGACATGTCATGATATTGATTGCGTAAAAGAAATATTGTGGAACATGTGATTGTCAAATTAAGATGATGAGTTGGATGAATCTGGAAGACTCTGAGGATAAAGATAAAGTTTGTTATGAAGACCTACAATTGACAAAATTCAAGGAAGATTGGATGATGAAGATTGAAATGTATTCAAGGCACAAGTTTCGAGGAAGGTTAAAGAGGCAAAATCAACGATGGAGATTAAGAGGCAAAATCTATGGATGAGAAGAAAATGGTTTATCATGTCTATTTAAGGAGACAAGAGATTCAAAATGAGTTATGCACATGATGACAAGATTGTATTCATGTGAAGCTGGTCAAATGGGTTGAAATAAGGATTGAGTAATTCTACGGACTACACCAAGCATTAGAAAGGAGATAACCGAGAAGATTAGAGTTGGAGAATAAAAGGAAATTGAAGAGATTATAATGACCAGGGTTATATTGAGCTTAGCATAGATCTGAATATCTATAAAGGAAGTTGCATTTGAATCAAATCATTTATTGTTGTATTCTAACTATTGCTACAGACAAAATATCTTAACCAAATGGGACTTAACAATCTTTATTTATTTCTTTATGACATTCAATGAATATTGATTATTTTCTTGTTGACTCAAGTGAATGTATGGTCATAGAGACCTATTAGTGATAAATCCTCTAACAAGGTCACACCTTACACTGTGTTTTGTAACCTTTAATAGGGTTGGATCTTAACCGATCTCACTTCAAAAGAGTAAAAATATTTTGGGTACCAGTCCTAGGTGGTTTTTCCCCTAACAAGGTTTCTACGTTAAAACTCAAGTGTTAAATGTGCATGCATGTGATGTTTTTTAATTTTACTTTACACATTAAATTAAATAGTTTGATCGCTATATATACTAGATGATTTATCTGACAGTCGGTTAATGAATTAAAAAGGCACAAACAAGTTTTACGGAGTTGTTTAGTTTATTTGTTGAAGTTGGTTTTATACATATGAGAGTATTTTGGACTGTAGGATAACTGGACTTAACTAATTCACCCCCCCCCCCCCCATCCCTCTCTTTTATCTAACAATCTTTCACTATGGATCAATGTTCAAAGGACTACTCCTTAGGGGGGGCAGTCAGAAAGAGATGAAGATAGTTGCAGCAGATGAAGACTTAGGCATGTTGCACCTTTGGCATTGTTGTCAAAGGGGGAGAAGAGATAGTAATCAGAAATGGGGAGAAGACTTAGTAAAGCAAAGAAGAATTAGGTAAGGAGGATAAGAACATGAATAGATAACTACAAGTATGTATTAGCTAAGAGGGAGTATTCATTTTCTTGGATTTGTTGGTGTTTCTATCAAAGCCAAAGGAAGAGATTGTTGGCATAACTGATGTAGAGATAAGTTGAGAATATTATGGTATTTATTTGATGCATATCTGATGATAGGTTGATCAATTATGATGTTTTCATTGATTTCAACTTAGTATTTTGTTGGTTGATAGTGAGTCTCTTATGCTAATATATGTTCAAGAGGTTGGATCTAGAGCTATGATAAGAGTTAGAGTGTGTGATCATAATGGAAGCCTCGATGATGTCTCTAGATGCTATATCTATGACTGCATAGGTTTAGCATATGTATGTTGTAACTTATGGTTGATTTAAGGTTGACAAGTCAACAGGAAGAATGAGATGAAGCCAACAAGGAATGATTTGATTATTGTGTCAAATAGGTTTGGCCTTAGGTGTTGCGATTCAAGATATGTTATCTTAACTATGTTAAGGGGTTTCTATTGTGACTTCATCATGATTGGTGACAAGAAGATAAAGTTTTAATGGAAAGAAGATCACGCAATGAAGAGGAAAAGAAGTTCTTAGAATAATTAGTCAAATCCTTAACTAGTGATGTTGCACCGTGTTTCGATAAGTGGTTTTGTGTTGTAAGGATTGTAGTGACAAGGAAGATCGATGTGGAATGATGAGTTGGCATTTTCATGATCATGATGATCAAATTTCTTGGAGTTGTGCAAGAACATTGGAGAGTGTGATGCGGTTTGAATTTTCTTTGTCAAATCGATTACGCGATGGATCTGGAGACCGACATAAACTTGAAATTGTAATTGATAATTGGTAACATGTTTTAGGGTTCAAAGATTGAGTGGGAATAAATTGTAATGGTGAAATTCAAATGTAATTAGGTCATGGCCGACCTAATTAGTGAAAATATATATATATATATATATATCTATATCTATATATATATATATATCTATATATATATATATCTATATATTTATATATATATCTATATATATATATATATATCTATATATATATATATATATTGTATTATGAAGTAATTGTGGGAGAGAAATATCATGATTATAGATGTGCAATTTTTCAGGTTTGGATGTTCTTACATGTGAAGCAGAGATTGAGCTTGAAATAGATATGTACTAGCAGAGGAGGAGTTTTATTTTCTCATATCATTGTACTTGTTGATTCCTAACAGTTCTATGAGAAAATCACTTTACTGGGTAGACTATAACATGTCTAATTTATAAATCCTTTAACTAGGTGACTCTTTAACTAGGGTTTATAATCCTTTAACAGGGTTATTCCTAATAAGGTAAAGCTCCTAAGAGGGCTAGAGGTAAATCTCTTAATTGGGTAGCTCCTAATAGGGTCTTGCTCTTAACCGGGCATTTGTAAGTTTTTAACAAGGCTAAGATCTTAACTAGGCGTACTTCAAAAGAGTGTATAATTATTTGTGGGTGTCATCCCCACATGTGTTTTTACTAGTTGGGTTTCCATGAGAAAAATATTGGTGTTATTATGTTGCATGGTTCTGGATGTTTATCTTTAATGGTTTGTTTATTCATGTAATAAGATAATTGATGCAAGTTTTTGAATGGTTTATGAAGTTTAATTTTTAGATTACTCATTCACCCCCTCTCTCTCAGTAATATTGGACTTGATAATACTAACAAAATAAACCCCAAAAATAAGAGAATCAAAACTAAAATTTATTTCCCACCAAAGCGGAAGCCACCAGTAGAAATTTAGGGCCTCATACATTTTCCATTAGATCCTAGAGCATTATACTACATATCCTCAACCTTAGGGGTGGACAACACCTCCTCTACTACCTACACTAATTTTTCCTCATCAACAACCAAACCCTCAAAAATAACAAAACTATGCAACCATCCCAAACCACCAACATCAATCAAATCCATTAGCTTATTCAAGAAAATGTTGTTCCTTTCAACTACTATTCATCACTATGTAACCCTTGTGTTATCCCTATACTCAAGTATTGGATATTTTGGAACCTCCTTGCCCCTCCTACGTATAACAAAGTAGCCTTAGGGTAAGGGGATTTTTTACCAATCATCTATATTATCAAGAACATCTTCCAACTCTCCAAGAAAGCTTTTCCTCATTGTTTGACTATAGAGGGAATCCATCACCTCATTTGTATTCCTTGTATCTAGTAAGAAAGCCACAAAAAATGTAGGGATAGCAGAGTTTTCCTGATATCTATATTGAGATTTTAAAAATTAATCTCCCAATACCCTCATAATGGCATGCATGATCCAACCATGATCTACAAAGAACACCCTTTTCAACCTTTAATTAGTTATCCATCCCTAGATTGACATTTCTCACTTCTAAAACCTCAATCTTACAAGAGTGTATATGACTGCAACATAAAAAAGTCAAGAATACCACAAACCCTAATGAGAGATAACTCAAGACCTAAATATATTCTATCATCCCACCATGCACCATCATTATGCATAAATCACCATTATATTGTCTAGGCTCAAGCGATCTCTAGAAAATTTGTGATCCACATAATATCACATAGGAGAACCACCTAAAATGTACCACCTTCCTAGAAAGATCTTGATCCTTTGCCATGAAAAACACCTCATGTATCCATGCCTCCAAAGTAATACCAATGCATTCCACTTAATCATATCCTTAATGTAGATTAATAATCCATTTTGTCACCATACTTTAAGGAAAAAAACCATGGTTACATACTTAGTGGGATGAAATCACACATCCATATTCATAGTAGCCATCAAACTTGGTATGGGCATGAGAAAACTATCTATCCTTGTTCACCAAATTGAGTGCCAATTTGGAAGTCAATCAACCTCCCAATTTCCTTCTCTAAATATGTGTAATAATGAACTTAAGAAAACTCTTTATAAGATCATTGATGGATCTTAACCTTCTACCTAGATTCAAATTTGGGGTGTGATTCAACCAAATGGTGTTAACTATTAGTAGGGATTTTCCTTCCAAATAAGTATTCTAGCCCCCAATATCAATCCCATATTTGAGGTTAAGAATCACAACTCTCATTTCAACTTCATTATTTGAACCAATTGCAAGACACTCCAACATTTTTGTGATGGTTTTATTTTCATGGTCTCTTGCCATACAATCTGCCCCACTCAAATCAAGGTTCCTCCTGGAAGTATCATTTAATTTTACCTTAATCCATTTGACATCCAACTTCTCCCATTTCCCATTCTCCTGCAGCATCAAAGAAAGATTAGCGTTTTGAATCAGGATATCATTCTACTACAAGTCCAATAAGTGAGATGTTAGTGGGCCTATTAGGGGCCCATACCTAACCACTTGACCCCTAGTACGTATTAGGATATCTTTCAAAAGTAAGACAAACAAATTCAAATTAATAAATCATCAGAAAATGAATACCTTTTGGTAAATATAAGTTTATTTACATATGTAAATAAATAAACATTGAGTGCATTTATTTTCGGTTAATCAACTTGTTCATATCACTTACACGTTTTGATGCACCCTTTATTGGGTTGCTTAGTACAAAAAACTAAAACCATACACATAAAAAAGACACATCCCATTTATCAAAAATACCAATCCCTTTATAGTCAAATCAGTCTCACCACCTCATTCAAAAACAAAACTAACGACAAAACATTTCCACATGGAAGTCCATTGACCCAAACTAAGTTGACAATTGGTGATGCAATGCAAGTAATAATACCACTAGAGCCTACTAATATGTGACCATCCTAAAACATTCAACACAACCCTATCTCATCTTTCCAGCCACATTGTTCCATATTTTTAGCTTAAGCACACATGTTGTGGTCACTTCAACATAAAACCACCTACATAAACAAATAAAACTGTGTGAGGCCATGATTGAACATTCAAGGGAAATAAAATTAGAAGTTAAAGAAGCAATCAAATGAAGTCTTACAAATGAATATGGAAATTCAAAATTCAAATTGATAAGAGTATAGAAATTAAAGACACCACACTAACGTGGAAATATTCAAACATAAACGTAGACATGAAACCAAATCATTCATCCCATTCAAGTCATTCAATGGGTAGAAAGTAATGCTGACATAATATGATGATGTGAAAGGGTCATATGTTTATTTTATTTTTTCATGATGCCTAAGTATTTTCTTGAGTTATGTGCATGTTGAGTTGGTGATTCACATCAATCAAGGTGATTATATTTGAAGGATTTTCTCAGTTTTAGGAGGTGTTCTTGTGTTCTTGGCCTACATGTCAAGAAATTTGGTATAAAAAATTATGGGAAATTGCTGAAATGGTTTATAATGGTGTTTATGAAGGATCTAAATTATGTTTGGGGCACGTACTTGGATCAAGATCATTGATTTTGGTTCTATGAGATGAGATTTCAAAGTTAGGTTTTGTCGACTATGATAGATGAATTATTTAAGGAACTAGGGAAAAATTCTAAGTGTGGATGTGGTTGCACAAGAGAAGAGTTGATCGTAGATGCTAGTGATTTCTTGTGAAGTAGTGTAGATCTAGTGAAGGTTGGATCTGTGTGTGTGAATTTTGTACCTATTCTATAGACACAACACTTCAGTAAAACATTAGAGGTTAGTTGAAATTGAAATCGTGCAATAAATGAAAAACTAAACTAACCAGGTGATTTACTACCTTCTAGTAGATGCGAGTATGTATTCTCAGATAATATCAAGATCAGTGACCTTGATGACACCTAAACGAAGGATTTGAATGCAAAATCTAGATATGAAATGAATACAAATTAATCTATATTTTTGTATTTTCTATGCAATTATGATGAAAAATCTGATATGAGCTCTAAGCTAGATGAAATTGATCTATGATATGAAAATTAAGCTAACAATGATATGAAATATGAAACTATAATGAATTGAAAACAAGATTGATCTCACAAAACGTTGATTCGCAAGAAGCTTGATGATTCCTCTGATGTCAATTCGCCAAAGTAAGTATGCAAATTCTGTGGATTCTGTGGATGATTTGTGGATTGATTTGTGAAGAGCTGAGCCTTGATTTTATAGAAATACAAGGCTTTGAGGATGCATTGAAAAAAGCCATAAATCACTCTTGATAAACTCAGGTTGATTTTTGAGTTAACAAGAAATTAAGAATAAATAATTCATAAAATCATGCAAAAGCAGTTTTTATCTCAAAATAGAGCTTTAGTTTTTTTCTTATTTTTTTCAACTCATCATCAGATGTTGAGTTTCAATTTTAAAATTGATTGTTAATTTCTAGTTGCCTGCTTTTCTGATTGTGCGTGATTTAATATGAATTAATTTAATAATAAAGTGATTTATTTCCAACTTAATTGATTTTTAAAAAAATAAAACAATTGATTTATGGGTTAATCAATTATTTTTCAAACT
Organism: Chamaecyparis obtusa; assembly: GCA_027943335.1. Taxonomy (NCBI): domain Eukaryota; kingdom Viridiplantae; phylum Streptophyta; class Pinopsida; order Cupressales; family Cupressaceae; genus Chamaecyparis; species Chamaecyparis obtusa. The sequence goes on along the minus strand of BSBK01003511.1, from coordinate 654,142 downwards.
TTTATTCAAAAACAATATTATTAAAAATTGAGAACTTTCTTTAATTAATTAAATAAGAATTTAATCAATTATTCATAGGATTTTGGGTTTATTGTCAAAATTAAATAATACAATTTAGGAATACATAGAATTAACTTCAATTAAACAATTAAGTGGCAGAATTAAATCTAATTAATTAAATATTCATAATATTCAATTAATCAAACTTTAGGATAAATAAGATTTATCGCCAAATAATCATTAAATTAAAGATAATTATGATAATTAGGAATATTGCTAAGAATATTCCCCAATGCAGAATTTAGGATAATCAATTAGGATTCGATGATGTTCAGATGTGCCTTAGGTTAGGACTTCGATGTCAATTTTGTTCGATATGTCGATGTAAGAGGTTAATGAACCTATAGCCCATTTTTGGGGTATTACATTTTGCCCCTCTTTGAATTGTTGTGTGAAGCGCAGTGGTTCAAAGACAGTCTATGTATGATATTGAAACTGATGTTTGAATTTGATATTGATATGAAATAGAAATTATGATATGAGACAGAAACTGATTGAAAGATTCGAAGATATTAGGTCCCAAATGACCAAAGATAATATTAACTATAACAGCAATGAACCAATGATTACAAAGAAGTGTCAAAATGCCTGATTCTAAACCTTATGATTGCGAAGAAGTGACTGACAGATTCCAGACCTGATTGTCAATAAGAATCACATTGGTATCACATCTGAACCCTTTAGTTTCTGAAGAACCAAGGAAATAACACAATTGAACTGATAGTTACAAAAACTGATACAATTTACAAGATTAAGAGAATACCAGATTGATATGGATCCCGATAAATCTGATATGCCCTTAGCGATGATTGATTTGCCCCAAGTGATGAGGACTTTTGATGAATCAGCAACTAGACATGGTTGTTGTCTTGATTACTGAGGAAAGAATAGATTTCCATAAAGATATGATTACAGACTTTGAATGATATGCAATACCATGCCCCCTTCGGGATTAAAATTGAAATCTGACAATAAAAGTCAACATTGATGGTTTAGAAGCATCTTAATTGATTTGAGAAGTGGTTAAACATGTTTGAGAACATGTTCTGCATCATTTAGAGGTCCTGGAGACCAAGTTTGACTAGGTGAAACCATGATTTAACCATGGTTAACCAAGTTGAAATTTTGATAGTTTGATGTAAGATAATCAATTAAGTTGAATTATAGATTTATGTGATGATAGAAGGTTGATTATGCAAGTAGTTAATAATATGAATGATCTCAGATTTTGATTTTGATTCTGAAAAAGGATTCTACTTGCTATTTTGTTGGATGGACCTTCGTGTAAGATTCAGCTCTTGTTACATTTGAAGAGACAAGTGGAGAATTGTTTAAGCATTGAAGTTCATTTAGCCATTGTGAGATCATGCAAACATGCAAAATGAAAATAGACATGCAGAATGAAATGCAACCTAAGACCTAGGACCTAGTCACTGATCATGTGTTGGTCATTCTCATCATTGAATTTTTAAGTAACCAGATAAATCAATACAATGCCCACTAGTTATGAAACCATAGACATATGAATATAGATTTGTATGCGCAGGAATCAATACAACACCCACTAATTAGGAAACCATGGATATATGAATATTGAATTTTTTTCAGAATGTCGAATTAGATATAAGCACCAAGGCACAAACACCAAGATGACCTGAATATCATGTCCATTTTGATATAGCAATTTGCATAAGCATCAAAACATAAACATCGTGATGACCTGAATAAGCCTTGCGTACAAACACATCAAGCAGTCAAGAGATCATTCTAAATCCAATGTGAATTACCCATAGTGACCCTTTATCATTCACATCCTTAGGTAAGATCATGTTTCACAGTAGGAGAAAGAACTCACTCAAAAAGACAATAGTTAGATAAAACTTCCTTGAATTTTCTAGGTATCAATGGTCGAGGTACGCATGGCCATCCAATTCGAGATAGAGGCTCTTACTGTTAGAGTAATCATACTTTATGCTTATTAATTAAATCACTTTGGTTTAATTAATTAAGTCATTTATTACTCTATTTACTTAAGCTATCTTTTAGGTGCATTATAATTAATATATTTATTAATTATAATGTGCAACCTAGCTTTATTTTTTGCTTTACCTTTAGGGTTTTGGTATCCTTTTATAAGGATTCCCTCTTTGTATTTCTTTCATTCACTTATTGGATCATAATAGAAATTTCTCTTTGCATGTCCATAAGATGTCTCTGGCTTTTTGGCCTCCATGAATTTCTTGCTTTCTGTTCTTTGCTTCTTCCATGTGACAGGTTTATGCATGCAGGTGTTCTTGGGAGATTAGTTTTTCACCTAATCTAACACTTACAGTCAGACACCATTTCAATCCAAAATTTCCAAAGTTGTTAGATGTTCACATATAATTAGAAAATAAAGAAAATATTATGCCCCCAGTCATCACTCTCTAAATCCTGTAAAGGACATCATCGAAGAGCTTGAAGGGACACAATATGCAGAAATCTCAATGCAAATCAGTAAGCATACAAGGAGATAAAGCATGAAGTATATATTGTTTTCAGTTTGATGTTTGATTGTGTTGTTGTTGATGCAAAATCCTTTCTGGAGACGAGACTGACTGACTGACTCGGATGAAGCTTCAAAGGACTCTGACTAGATATGATACATCTAAGATACACTGGAGACCATAGGATATGACATTGATTGCCCCTAAGTGTTAAGCATTGATAGGATACAGATGCTTGAGCTGATTGGTGTACAAACTGACTTATTGAAAATAGGAATGCAAAAACAAACCGGGAGATATGTACAAACTAAAACAAGACTGAAAGCTGGGAAAGACCAAGATTGTGCTGATAGATGGAGTGTTTTGAAACAAGTGGCACCCATTTGCCGAGTTTTCACCATTTTGGCAGAGATTCTATTTTTTCTACCAAGGTGCCTGTTTCCAAGTTTTCGCCAAGGCACTTTTTCTTTTTCTCATTTTTTTGTATTTTTCATTTTTTCAATTTTTTTTATTTTTTTTAGGACATTTTACCATAGACTGGATGCCTTAGGTGTAGAATTTCTTCAGATGGAGAATGTTGATTGGTTCTCAGAGCTATTCTCCTTCATCCATTGAGAGTTCATAGGCACCAGAGCCAAAAGTAGTAGTGATTACAAAGGGACCCAACTAGTTGTGTTCAAACTTCCCCTTGCATTCTCGATGTGATTGATTTTTAGGATTATCTCTCAAGACTAGATCACCAACTTGGAATTCTCTGTGTCTGACTTTCTTTTTGTAACCTCTAGACATTCTCTTCTGATATACTCTGAGATGATCATACGCTACTTGTCTGCGCTCATCTAGTAGTTCAAGTTCTTGCAACCTAGACACTCTGTAGTCATCATCAGTTACTAGATCATGCATTCTGATTCTTAGTGGTGGGATTTCAACCTTAATAGGTAGTACTGCTTTAGACCCATAAACTAAAGCAAATGGTGTAGCCCCAGTGCGCATTCTAATACTTGTTCTATAGGCCTAGAGAGTTGGATTGATCATGAGATGCCAGTCTCTTCCTGTTTTGTTAACTATACGGTGCAAGATTTTCAATAGATTCTTATTAGAAGCCTCTGCTTGTCCATTCCCTTGAGGATAGTAGATAGATGACCAATGTTGTGTAATCTTGAATTTAGCACATAGATCATCTAGATCTTTATTCTTGAATTGTCTGCCATTATCTGTGATTATGGAATGAGGTATCCCATATCTGCATATGATGTAGTTCAAGATGAACATAGATATCTGTTTCCCAATTTCTTGTGTTAAGGGAACTGCTTCTACCCATTTTGTAAAATAATCTGTAGCTATGATTATATGGGTATGTCCATTAGAAGAATGAGGATGTATAGCTCCTATAAGATCAAATTCCCATTGGTGAAAAGGCCATTATGTAGTAAAGGGAATTAGATCTCTCCCTAGAGCATGAATTAAGTTGCCATGCACTTGGCACTTTTGACAATTCTTAGCAAACTTGACTGCATCTTTCTCCATTACAAACTCCTAAGAAAGATCATATCATGCAGTCCCAATGTCTAGCAAGGTGGAGAACAAGAAGGATTAGCAAGCTGGGGGAAGAGATGGAAGACAAGAGAATGAAGGAGAATGAAGGGAAGAAATCCTCAAGGGAAAACTCCTCAAGAATACCCAAGCTAGGGAAAAATTGTTATGTAAAGCACATTTGAACAAGCAATGAAAGGTCAGCATAGGATAAGTCACAAAATCATAATTTCAAAGAGAAGGAAAGGATGCATTCCAAAGGAGTAGACGTGTCAAGAGGCTTCATAGCACTTTGTTTTACTCTTTCTTTCTTTTTTATTAGATCAAGACCAAAGGGGAAATAGATAGTGATAGGTGAAAATGAATAGAGGAAGATGGATATGAAGGCTAAACATGGAAGGAATGAAAGCAAGATCATCATAAGACAACTCACAAAATAGCCAAATGTTCATGTATAGGTCAACCTTGTCAAGATCAAAGAGAGAAGATGGAATGGATGAAATATGTAGAACAACTACGCATGATGCCTGATTACCAAGTTTTCATCACGGTACTTATCCAAGGTGCCACAAGGGAGTGGTTTTCACCATAGGATGAATTTATTTCTCTTTACTTTTGCTACCAAGGTGTCTGTTTCCAAGTTTTCGCCAAGGCACATTTTCAAAAAAAAAAAAAAATCATTTATTTTTTTGGAAGAAGGCAAACTTTTTAGATAATGCTCCTTGAAAGGATAAACCATGATATGCCAAGGATTAAAAATGATACGCTCAAAGATGTTGATAAGGAAAGGGAGATGGAAGAGAAAAATGGAGGATAAGGTTTTATGTAAAGCAAGTGAGGTTGGAAGATAGGAGGAATAGGCAAATGAGAGAAAAGGATAGAAGGTAAAAGGATAATGAATGGAAAAATTGTGAAAGGGTAGATGGAAAGGAAGGCAAGGTCAACATAAACACACACCTTGAAGGGTGGTGAAAGGATGGAGGAAATGTGAATGAAGGAATATGGTGAATGGATAGCAGAGGTTGTGGTTTAGGCACATAGAATGGAAGAATGTTTTTGGAAGAAGATGAAGTGGAAGTTTTTGGAAGCTTGAATGTCAACTTCACTTGTTGATCAACACCAAACTCTTTCAAAAGAGACTTTGGAATCCATATAGCCATAGGCTTTTTGTTTCTTTTTGATGATCTAGATAGAATATCTTTAATGATGGATTTTGGAACCCATACTTGTCTTGTAGTTTTTTTCTTAGATATCTCTTTTGACTTTATGTCTCTGTGTCGATTAAAGGATACATGGTGATCTTCTTTTTTTGATGGATTCTTGTATTTCTTCTTTTTCTTGTATTGAACATTCAAGTTACTTCCAAAAGACTTGGGACTTGTGGAAGAAGAAGGAGGATATGACTAGTTTAAATGGGTGGGTGGATGAAAAGGATTCAAGGGTATGCATCTATGTTGATCTTGAGGAAAGATGGGAGATGGAGGGATGTAAGGATGTAAGGACCCAAGATGGATGGTGAATTAGGAGAGTTAGGAGGGGAAAGTGAAGGGACATAAGGACCCAAAATGGAAGGTAGACATGAAGCCCTTAGTATTGGTGGAGGAGGTCCAAGGATGGACATGGAAGATACAAAAGGATAATCAATAAGTTCATCAACATCTATATGACAACCAAGGATATCAGCATCTTTAGAGTGAGCATTAGGATTTTCAATAGAATTGTGGACATCTTGAATATGAGCACCTTCTTTGATAGGATTGTTCAAAGCTTGCAAAGACTTAGGAAGAGTAGAAAGTGGAAATGAACATGGAGTGGTAGAATAAGAAGATGGAAGACTTTGATCTTGACAAGGATCTTTGGATAGCATAAGCGAATAATTTTTCTCTTGATTTGCAATAGGCTTAACATTGGAAGTAACAACACCATTTTTACCAACCTTAATGGAAGTATCATCTTTGCAAAGTGCAAGTGTAGTAAGGTTATTTGGATTGTCAATATGCTCAACAGTGTAAGTAGTAACTTGATCTTGCTTAGGAGAAGACTTAAGACATGGTGGAATGAATGGGAAAGGGCATGCAGGATCAAAAGAACCATGAAATGGATAAGAGACATCATGAAAAGGATTGGATGACATGGAGGGTTCTTGATCTTGATCTTTCTTTACGTTATTTTCTTTATCATTTTTAGAGTCCTCTTGACATGGAGCCACTTCTAAGAACAAGGAAGCATGTTGGGATTGTATGGAAGACTTTGGAAGAGATGGGGAAGGACTAGCTGGAGTATGCATTATAGCATATAAAGGCTTAGGCTCTTTGGGTTTAGCATTATTGAAAGTATTTGTAGCCAAGTGAAGGTTAGCTTGAGTTTCTTTAAGGGGTAGCCCTTAAGGATAACTATAGGGAATCATATGAAAAGTATCAGGGCTTGTGTCGAATGAAGGTTCTGTGAAAGATTTGAAAGACTTGGAAGCTTTAAGAAATGTATGGGTATTGGAGGAAGTAGGGGATGGAAGGGAACCACCACAAGACAAAGGTTCAACATTAACATGATCTTTCTTGAGAGTATAATCTTTATTTTCAGCATGAGAGTTCTTAGAGGAGAGATCCTTGTAGTATTGACATTTATAATCAGTGCAGAAAACTTTCTCTTCTTCAAGTGAAATAGATGTATCATCTAGGTATTGTTCACAAAAATCATCAAAGTCTCTTTCAAAATCAGAATCATATGGATCACCATCACGATCTATCTAATGTGACATCCCATTTCCAGTAAGCATGAGCACATGGTGAGGAGGACTCTTAGGAATAGAGGTGTCATAGGTATCACTATATTGTCCCTCATCATAGTCATCATAGTCTTCAAAGATGGGTGTGTCACTCTCTGTGGAAGAAGTATCAAAAGGATTATCATGTTGTTCATATTCTATCCGAGGGCATTGTGACATGTACAAGTCTTTATCAAATGGAAAAGGGCATAGAGCTTCCATGGAGAACTCTTTAGGTTCCTTTTCTTTCTCAAGTTTGTTAAGTTTGACTTGCATAGCATGTATCTGTTTCATCATAGAGGTGATTAGAGTTTCTTCCTCATGTGTACTGATTCTTTGAGACATGTTAGGAGTTTTAGGACTCCTTGGAATAGATTGATGTAGAGTTTTTTGATTGACTCCTTGAATTGATGGAGGGGGAATGTAACCAAATTTCAATCGAAAGTTGCCAAGACCGTCATCTTCGTAAAGACCAGAATTATAGAGTTACTCAAGAGTTGAACCCCTGGTAGCAGTTATAGGTAAGGTATGGGATGCTTCTCTAGATTTCTTGTGAGAAGAAGCTCTAGTTTCCACCATTAACCTTGGGTGAAACAAAAGAATAGGATGAAGACAACTGAAGAAAGATCTGATTCAAAAAGATCAAATGACGCAACCTTGTTAAGGTTTGGTTGATTGAAGCTTGGATTAGACATAAATGAAGGAGACTATGCCCTGGATGTATGGGTAGATTCCCAAAAGATAGCGGACATGAGTTTACAACACTTAGCCATTGTGAAGATGGATTGAAGATTGCTAGTTATGACAAGGTTTTGACACAAGATGATAAAGACTCAAATCGATTAAATAGAAGGCTAAATTGGATTCAAAAGGCCACTTTAGGAAAATGATTGGATTCTCAGTATTTGCTACTCTGTTCCTGACATAGTGATTTGTTTGACAAATTCTGGAAATAGGCTAGAAAAGTTGGGTCTCTAATAGTTCTGACAACTTTCTAACAACTTTTTGAAATTTCTCAAATGACTCTCTGTAGGCTCGTACGATAGTGGGTATAGCATGAAATGATAATTGACAAGCTCGTACGAGAGTTGACAACAAGGAAATTGATTTTTGAAAATGACTGGTAACAAAACTTGTACGACAATATACCTGATACCATACGACAATCTGGGGTTCTGAAATGAAAATAGCCAAAAGTCGTACGACTTTCTGACTTTACAAAACAACTGTTAACTCCAAAAAGGTGTTTTACTTCAATTTTTGCAAATTTTGGGTTTTCAATTTCAGATTGTTTGCAAATTTCAATGTCCAAATTTGAGGATTGTGATAGATTTGTTCATTTTTAGTAACCAAATAGATAAGCAAGCACATAAAATAGCAAGCAAGTGATTTCAAGCATGTCTGAAAACAATGAACAAGGGCAAAAGCAACCTTGCGCATGAACAATCAAGTGACTTATTTGTGCTAATCCTTAGAAGTGCTAATTGTGTATGTTCCAAAAAGTTTTGCAATAATGCACATATTCCTAGAAAATGAAAATTTGGCCTCACTAGGGTTTTTAGTAATGGTTTGACTTTGCAACTTTTATGATCCAAGAGGGTGAACTCCAATCCAGGCACACTGGGTTTTTGACACGGTTCGAGAACTTAATCTTCAGGATCTACTAGGGAGATCTGACAGCCCAACAAGAGACCACACCTGTGGAGATTTCTTCCAATAGGACATTTATATAGCGGTTGTCACTACCACGGTGAAAATGGCTATTATCGCTTGAGGTTCTGTCAAAGTGGTTGACCCAATTAAGGGAATGTCCACTGCAGTTAACCCTCTCTAAAGGTGACTCACAAAATATACCACATGGAGACTGGTTCTAGATTTAAGGATTTGGGTTTCTGGTACTATCCAAAAAGAAAGTGGAGCATAATCCCCTAGCCTTTTCACTTTTAACCCAAACAAAGCAAACAGATTAATCCAGCAGACTAAGACCAAGGTTATCTCACAAAGATCTATGACGTCAACCCCTTATGATCTATCAACCTCTCCAGAGAGAGAATGCCTCGATCAAAAGTTGAAGACACACGGATCTAGTGGAACGTGAGACTCCCTCAGTATCCTCCCTACCTACAAGAGTTCCTTCATTGAGAAGAGTTTCACTAGAAACTCACTCTCTCAAGAGCCACAAATAGTGTTCATAGGGCCTAATTACTATGTGTAACAGATATGCAAAAAGCAAATCTATGTTCGTTTTAGAGCCCAAAACTGAAGTGTGAATTATGAAAGTTGTAAAGGCACTCAAGCTTGACACAAGAGAGTTTGTTTTATGTCCCAAAATGAAGTTTTATCAAATGTAATAGAATACCTGAGTTCCTCACAACATGCTTAGTAGATTTTACCTATTTTAGCAATTTTTGAGCATTTGTCTTCTATCTTTTGTACCCACAAGACATACCTGTACCTGCACCCACAACCCACTGTTATGAAAAACTTACCTATTCTTGTACATGAAACCCAATGTTATAAAAATTCATCAAAAAAAGAAACACAACTTGTCAACCCCATGTGGTAGAAAATTAGGTTAGTCAAATATAATATGTCATTTGATAATCGAAAAACCTGTTGTCATAAAAAATCAGATTCTGACCAATCTGCACTAAATCAACAATAACTTTTACAAATAAAAACAAAATTAATCCAAACCAATGTAAAATAAAAGATAACTCAAATACCTTTCCATAAATATAAGTTTTAGATATGTATCATGTCATATGTGCATGTACCAATAAAAACATTAGTCAGATTTTATAAAATCAGGTTCAGACTAGTCTTCACTAAAATGATCATAAATTTTGAAAATCAAAAAGAAATTAATCCAAACCAATGGAAAATGAAAGCTAACTCAAATACCTCTCCAGAAATATAAATTTTGAATCTGTATCATATCATATGTGCATGTACCAATAAAAACATTAGTCAGATTTCATAAAATCAGGTTCAGACCAATCTTCACTAAAATGATCATAAATTTTGAAAATTAAAACAAAATTAATCCAAACCAATGGAAAATGAAAGCTAACTTAAATAAATTTCCAAAAATATAAATTTTGGATCTGTATCATATTATATGTGCATGTACCAATAAAAACATCAGTTGGATTTCATGGAAAAATAGCCCAGAAATTTATCACAAAACTCACAAAAATTAACCTTGTGGTCATGGGTTCGAGAAAAATGATAGAAATTTGATAGAATAGAATGGAAACCCATTTCAGGGCCCCACGGTGGGTGCCAGAAATGTATGTGTGATTTTTGTACCTGATCTATAGACACAACACTTTAGTAAAACATTAGAGGTTAGTTGAAATTGAAATCATGCAATAAATGAAAAACTAAACTAACCAAGTGATTTACTACCTTCTAGTAGATGCGAGTATGTATTCTCAAATTATACTGAGATCAGTGACCTTGACGACACCTAAACGAAGGATTTGATTGCAAAATCTAGATATGAAATGAATACAAATTAATCTATATTTTTGTATTTTCTATGCAATTATGATGAAAAATCTGATATGAGTTCTAAGCTAGATAAAATTGATCTATGATATGAAAATTAAGCTAACAATGATATGAAATATGAAACTATAATGAATTGAAAACAAGATTGATCTCACAAAACGTTGATTCGCAAGAAGCTTGATGATTCCTCTAATGTCAATTCACCAAAGTAAGTATGCAAATTATATGGATTCTATGGATGATTTATGGATTGATTTGTGAAGAGCTGAGCCTTGATTTTATAGAAATACAGGGCTTTGAGGATGCATTGAAAAAAGCCATAAATCACTTGATAAACTCAGGTTGATTTTTGAGTTAACAAGAAATTAAGAATAAATAATTCATAAAATCATGCAAAAGCAGTTTTTATCTCAAAATAGAGCTTTAGTTTTTTTTTTGTTTTTTTCAACTCATCATCAGATGTTGAGTTTCAATTTTAAAATTGATTGTTAATTTCTAGTTGCCTGCTTTTCTGATTGTGCATGATTTAATATGAATTAATTTAATAATAAAGTGATTTATTTCCAACTTAACTGATTTTTAAAAAAATAAAACAATTGATTTATGGGTTAATCAATTATTTTTCAAACTTTTATTTAAAAATAATATTATTAAAAATTGAGAACTTGCTTTAATTAATTAAATAAGAATTTAATCAATTATTCATAGGATTTTGAATTTATTGTCAAAATTAAATAATAAAATTTAGGAATAAATAGAATTAACTTCAATTAAACAATTAAGTGGCAGAATTAAATCTAAATAATTAAATATTCAGAATATTCAATTAATCAAACTTTAGAATAAATAAGATTTATCACCAAATAATCATTAAATCAAAGATAATTATGATAATTAGGAATATTACTAAGAATATTCCCCGATGCAGAATTTAGGATAATCAATTAGGATTTGATGATGTTCAGATGTGCCTTAGGTTAGGACTTCAATGTCGATTTTGTTTGATATGTCGATGTAAGAGGTTAATGAACCTTAGCCCATTTTTGGGGTATTACAGGATCTCTCATCTAAAGGAGTGAGAGATAATTACAATAGATATCTCATTATACTTAAATGGAACTAAATAAGACATAATTAGATACTACTATATATTTTATAAATTTATTAGATTGTAGTCTGATTTGTGTTTGTAAGGTGAAAGTATTCCTTAGGGTTGTATCCCAAGGCTTATTTAGCAATGATATCTAGGTAGTATTTTTTAATGCATTTTCATTCCATATCTGTAATAATCTTGTACTTCTAACAAGGTATTATTCTAATTGTGGGTTCAAGCCTCTTCGTGGTTTTCAACCTAATTTGGGTTTCCATGATAAAAATCATTGTGTTATGTGGTGTTGATGTTTTGTGATTTGTGTTTACATGATTTACATATTACAAATCGGTATTAAGGGTTTAAGTGATTAAGGGTTTCACATTTTAAGGGTTTGAAGCTTTTAAGAGTTTTTATATAAACTTATTCACCCCTCCCCTTCCCCCCCCCCCCCCCCCCCCCTCTCATTTTCTTGTTTCCTATTTCCTACAATTGGTATCAGATCCTGGTCCCTTGAAGGAAGCCTAACATATTTAGGGAAATCCAAATATGGAAGCATATAAGAAGGGTAGTCCTAGGTTTGATGGAGCCAACTAGACTTTGTAGAAGAGTTGAATGATAGTGAATCTTAGATGCATAGATGAAGATTATTGGAAGGTTACTAAGAAATCTTAAAATCCTCCTGCAAACCCTACAACTCCATTAGAGATCAGTGATTTTAAAGCCAATATTAGGGCAAATGAAGCTTTATTGAGTGCACTGACTGATGTAGAAATGATTATTATCATAGAATTGGAGATAACTAATGAGATATGGGAGAAGTTTCAAATGTTGCATGAAGAAGACAAGGAAGTGAAGGTGATGACCTACAACTAATTGAATATCTTGATGAACTGAAAGAGAAATGATAAGAGATCACTGAGCTATTAAAGTAATATGTAAGATGATTAAATCAGTCAATATATTGTCATTGATGTCAACTAGTTTTGACTATACTATTCATGATAGTTACAAACATCTGAACATCTATAGAAAAAATAAATGGTGAAGAAATGAGGTATCTACATAAGGAAAGGATGGTTTTGTTATGCAGTCAAGGATGGTGGATCCAATGAAGGACTGTACCTTGCAGCCAAAAGAATTACATAGTGGAATACTGAACACAACAGACAACACCATAAATGTTTCAAGTAATTTGCATTAACATGCCCGGTTGTAAGGCCTTTTGGGTTAGGGCCAATTACAAAATGAAATAATTCTACAAGATCCACAACCAGATCCAATACAAAATTAGCTAGTTCAGCTCTGAAGACAATCAGAAGCTGATGGAAATCCTAAGGTAGATCTAAACTTGAGCTCACAAGCCTCCAAGCAATATCCTTGTTCCCAAGTATGTAAACCCCTAGCTCTGCTACAAAGGACTATCAAATTACAATCTGATATGTAGGAACATTAGGAACTTTTCTACAACTTCACTCTCAAGCTATGCATCTGACATTCAGATCTGCTTTAATGTCTTAGCTCTCTGAATCTACAAGTTCTATCTTCCAATGTCTCTGTCTCCCTTAAACATCTACCCAAGCCCTCCTTAAATACTAATCATCAGCCACAAGTCAATTGGATCAAACCCTTAACTCCTAAAAACAAATAATTAAATGTCATACAAGTCGGCTTAAAAATGTATACAAATATTTAATTCTACATGTCATCCCAAGACAATGGCTACCAATAATCAATTCACCAAGTCAGCCCAACAAATCACACAGGACTCCAATTGGTAAGTCAGAACTACCAAGCGACAGTAAAATTACCGAGCATGCCAGGCATCGCCTAGCACCAATATCAACCAAGCACCGCAAGCATGACTGAGCAATAGTTTCACCGAGCACTAGAGACTATCGAGTTCCTTTAGTGACCGTGCTTCCTTCAATGACTGAGACCGTCGGTAAAGGCTGCAACCGAGTAAAACTGGCCAAAACACAAACACTCTATGCAGTTTCACTGAGGACATAGAATGCCCTATCTAAACCTTGGATGCCCCTACATCAGACACCTTAGGTTCCAAAAGATGTTCATATGTGAGTAGAACATCTTTCAGGATTCAACACATAAATCCCAAACTGGTTCTTCACATACAAGTCCACCTTTTCTGCTTGCAAAGTCTTCCACTTCAGTTTCCTCTGTCTCTTCAAGTCTTTTATGGACAATGTACAGGTCGGTTCTTGATACTGATCATTCATTTTCTTAGGATCCACAATCTCAAGTCAGCTACCAATACTCAAACTTCTCCTATCGAGCATTGCATCCATTAAAGGCATCAGTGAAAACTTCCTGTCATTCTTCTCAATAGTAAACACATTTCTTTATACACAGTCATAAATAGCTCTGCAATCATACTGCCAAGGTCTACCAAGTAATATATCACAACTATTAATCTTCATAATGTCACAAAGCACAATATCCTTGTACTGGCCAATTTGAGCATCAATGAAGCATTGTTCTCTAACTTCCAAAGCATGAACATCTTGTAACCAGCCAAGCCTATAAGGACAAGGATGTTTCATTCTCTTCAAACCAATTTTTTGAACCAGGTCCTTAGCAACAAGATTATTAGTACTACCACTATCAACAATAACATCACAGAGTTTACCTTAAATCTTGCATAAGGTCCTAAACAAGTTACTCATCTGATAAGGTTCATCCTTTGTACCAAGCAATGTTAGCCGAAGTAGCAAGTTCTCTGATTCAAGTTCATTCTGAATGTTTTCATTCATCACAACAGTTCATCGATCAACCTTCTTCTGTGTGCACTCAAAAGAATGGTGTCCTTCCTCTCCATAGTTATAGCAAGTACCCTTAAAGATAACTCTACCTATCTTCTTCTTTGGTTCCATAGGTTTCTATTCATCTTCTGCATTAGTCGGTTTCTCCTTCACCGAGTGATCAATCTTTTCTTTCCCTCAGGAGTTGCTAGGTTGTTTCCTTTTCAACTTATCTTCTACCTTCAGAGCATACTGATAAGCATCTTCAATAGAATCAATCTTTAGCATACCAAGCTCATCCTAAATATTGAATCTCAGACCATTCACATATTGAGCTACCTTTTCCTTACCAAGCTCTCGGTGTCCAGACCGAATAGTAAGTTTGTAGAACTCCTCGGTATAATCCTCAACAGACAAATCTTTTTGTTTCAAATTCTGCAACTTCTTAAACAAGTCAAGCTCATAGTCAGCCGGTATGAACTTAGCTTTCAACTTAGTCACCATCAATCTCCATGGATTGATCTTTATTTCACCTTCATCTTCTCGGTCTCTCTGTAGTTCCTTCCACCAAAGAGTAGCATGTCCTTTCAACTTTGTCTATGCTAATCTCACCCAAAGAGGATCTTCAATTTCTTCTAGCTCAAAGAAATCTTCAAGTTCACCAATCCAATCAATCAAATTGTCAAGCTTCAAAGTACCAAAAAAAGTAGAAACTTTCATTCGGTAATTACTAAACCTAGTAGATCTAGGCAACCGAGCAGTTATGTCTTCAGTAGATCTATTCCTCCAGTCATCACCACTAGATCTAGCAGTTTCAAATTATTTAGCAGCTTCTTCATAGCCATCCTCAGTACTAACATTCTGAGGTATACCAACAACAGTTCTCATGATCTTGGTGACCATATCATTCTTCATCAATTCCAACTCAGATCTGAAATCTGATTTCACCTTCTCTGTGATCCAGGATTCAATAGTATCACAAAGATTAGAAATAACTCTAGGGTCCAATCTTCATAGAGGCATCCTTAAAGATAAGAGAAACCCTCTACAATAAACCCTCACTTACCACCTTGTGATAATTTCCAAGTTGCAACAAGTCAGATCTTGACCTGCAATCTTGTAAACAACTAGGGCACAATTTCACAAGTTCAGTGCTTCAGATCCATAATTCAGATTGTGCAAAATCTCTACTCCAATAAGATCAATTCACAAGATTAGCCTTGCTAGGTCAAGATTCTACTTCAACAAGATCAAACCTTCACTCTTATACCACCTTATGTAGTCAAGGATGGTGGATCCAATGAAGGACATTCCAAACCTTGCAGCTAAAAGAATTACATAGTGGAATACTCAACACAATAGACAACATCATAAATGTTTCAAGTAATTTGCATTAACATACCCGGCTGTAAGGCCTTCCGAATTAGGGCCAACTACAAAATGAAACAACTCTACAAGATCCACAACCATATCCAATACAAACTCAGCTAGTTCAGCTCTAAAGATAATCAAAAGATTATGGAAATCCTAAGGAAGATCTAAACTTGAGCTCACAAGCCTCCAAGCAATCTCCTTGTTCCCAAGTATGAAAACCCCTAGCTCTTCTACAAAGGACTATCATATTACAATCTAATCAGTAGGAACATCAAGAACTTTTCCACAACTTTTCTCTCAAGCTATGCATCTGACATTCAGATTTGCTTTGATGTCTTAGCTCTCTGAATCTGCAAGTTCTATCTTCCAATGTCTTTGTCTCCCTTAAACATATACCCAAGCCCTCCTTAAATACTAATCATCAACCACAAGTCAGTTGGATGAAACCTTTAACTCCCTAAAACAAATAATTAAATGCCATACAAGTTGGCTTACAAATGTATACAAACATTTAATTCTTCATGTCGGCCCAAGACAATGGCTACCAACAATCAATTCACCAAGTCAGCCCAACAAATCACACAAAACTCCAATCGGTAAGTCAGAACTACCGAGTGACAATAAAATTACTGAGCACGCCAGGCATCACCAAGCACTAGTATCGACCAAGCACCGCAGGTATGATCGAGCAATAGTTTCACCAAGCACTAGAGACTACCGAGTTCCTTTAGTGACCGAGCTTCCTTCAATGACTGAGATCGTCGGTCAAGGCTGCAACCAAGTAAAACCGGCCAAAACACAAACACTCTATGCAGTTTCACCGAGGACACAAAATGCCCTATCTAAACCTTGGATGCCATTACATCATTATGAAAGATAAGGATAAGGTATACATTGGGTAAATTATTGATGACTCTATGGCCTTATATTGTTGACTTGAGCATGTTGCATTATTCTATTATGAAGAAGATATCAGAATTGAACAAGTTAATGTGGTCAGTAATTAAAGATTTATGTATACACTAAGTCATTCTTGTGTATACCAAGTGACAGTAATAACCAAGTTAGTTATCACCGACGCATTCAGTATTAACCGAGTATGGATGAAAACATTAAATGCTAGAACAACTGACTGAAATTGATGAGCTAGAAATTGTTATGATTTTGAGGTAACAGATGAAGTTTGTTATAAGATCCATGGCTGACAAAATTTAGAGAAGATCCAAGGGAAGAGATTGAAACATGTTATTGACACATTTGTCGAGGAAGGTTTAAGCAAAAAAATGGACGAAGGAGATTAAGAGCCAAAATCTAATGGCTGATATGAAAATGGTTTACTTGTCTATTTAAGAGACATAAGTTTCATTGTTGAAACATGCCAGACAAATAGAGACTGCAGAAGATTTCATGTGAAGACATTTTTCATGCATTCTTGATCAAACTGGTTATAGACATAACCGAGCTGCAGGCATAACCGAGCGTCAGATAACTATACACCGAGTGAAGTAAGTTGGGGAAATATGAAGAATGAAATTGATTATTTGATTAGATGAGTTTAATGAGCTTAGCATAGATCTGAATATTTACAATTAAGTTGTATTTGAATCAGATTAGTACTGTATCAGTTTAACCATTGATTCAGCAAAATCTCTTAACCGAGTGGACTTAACAGTCTTTTGTATTTTCATATGACATTCAAGGAATGTTAATTGTTATCTTGTTGACCCCATAGTGAATTTTGGTCAAAAGTTAATTGTTAGTGATAAATCCTCTAACCAAGTCACACCTAGCAGTGTGCATTGTAACCTTTAACAAGGTTGGCTCCTAACCGAGGTCACTTCAGAAGAGTGAAATATTTTTGGTTACCAGTCCCAGGTGGTTTTTCCCATAACAGGGTTTCCACATTAAATCATTTTGTTTGTGTTAATTTTTGTAATTGTTTTAATATCATACTTTACATACTATATATTTAATTTATCGGTAATCATAGTTTGGATAACTACTGGTATATGGTAAATGAACAGAAAGATAGACATTTTATCTTACCAAGCTATTTGAATTGTTGATTAAGTTTGAAAAAGTACATCTAAGAGTTTGGGACTGTAGGATAACTGACTTAACTAATTCACCCCCCTCTCAGTTATCTAACAGAAGGTTACCAAGTTTGAAAGGTTGATATGAATCCCTGAGAATGAGTGAAGATGAAAGGATTTTCCCTTACATACTTAGGGTGAATGAGATTGTTACTACTATCAGATGTGATAGAGGAACCTTGGAAGAAGATGAAATTGTGGAAAAGGTGCTAATATCACTAACCCCTATCTACAATCACAAATTTGCAGCCATTAAGGAGTTTAGAATAGTGATTGATATAACAAGATACAAACTAGTTGGTAATCTTACTGCCTTTGAGTTATGTACATTTAGTGATACACTACCTAAGGTTGAGATTGAATTCAAAGCTAGTACATATGGGAAGGACATGCAGAGATCAAAACCAAGTAAAAGACCAAGAAATAAATGGATGTCAAGATATGAGAAGGGGATGAAGGCAATTGAAGAAGAATAAGATAGAGAGCTTGAAGAGTTGAAAACAATTATTGCAAGGAGGGTACCTAGAGCCCCTAAAGGTAATTAAAAAGGAAAGTTACCTATACAATGTTTTTCATGTAGTAAAATATGACACTTTGCTTATAGATGTCCAGAGAGAGTTGGGAGATGAAAAAGTAAAAGACTTATTATTGTGAAAAGATGTTACTTTTCTCATAGTGATGATGAAGGAGTTACAAATGAGGAGTCTGACAAGAATGATGAAAATTTCACATTCATTGTTATCAAAGATGTCGATACTAACTCTGAAGATGAAGATAATGATTTTGATGATTAGGGTATTAATCCAATAGATTTTATGCCTACCAGTTCATTCATTGCTGAGAAAGAAGAAGGTATCAAGTCTTATGATCCCAAGTCTACTAGTTCTTTCATTTAAATTAAAGAATATAATTCCAAGTTTGAAGATTCTTTGCATTCTAGTTCTATTGATTATATTGTTGAAGAGAAATCCCTAGTTGTACAAGTTGTCAGAATAGATGAATGGGTTATAAATAATAGTTTCTCTCGCCATATTATATATGATAAAATTAAATTTGTGATCCTTGATAAGTATTATGGATTAATGGTAAGATGGGGAGATAACATTGGTGGTGTGATTATAGGTAGAGGTTTTATTTCCTTGGATGGAAATAACAATGCAAATGATGTGTTGTATATTAAATATTTGAAACATAATCTTCTAAGTGTTGGACAACTGATGAACAAAGGCTATAACCTACTCTTCAATAATGATGCATGTAAGATCCTACACAAATTAGGTATAGAGATAGAAATAGGTGCAAAGACAAGAGGTAACTTATTCCATTTAAATACTAGTCTAAGAAGTTATTTGATTGCACAAGTGGATGAAAGTTGGTAATGACACAAGAGGTTATGTCACGTAAAATTTGGTAACATTATGGCTATAATTTATACTTTTGTTGTTAGATATATTCCTAGAGTGAAGAAGCATATCAATACTACTTGCAAGGAATGCCAATTGGATAGGAAAATAAGGGTTACTTTTCATTCCAAATCTGAAAACCCTAATGGTTTGCTAGATCATGTTCATACTTATTTGTGTGTGTAGACACCTAGAATTATCCGTTCACATTCTAATATTAATTTTTATTTATATGTGCCCTTAACATTATAATTTATTTTTATTAATTAACTATATTTTTATATTCCTCTATTTATTTAATTTAATTTAATTTAATTCAATACATTCATTTTCCCTTTGTATTTAACTTTTATTTAAATATTATAATATCTTAAATTCAATTTAATATATTATCCCTCCATTTCTTAATGTAAAATAAATTTTATTTATTTTATTTCTCCACTAGCCTAAAGTTCTTCTAAACCTTGATTAAATTAAATTTATTTTAATTTAATCCTTTTTCCCTCTTTCGTAATCTTTATTTTTGCTAATATTCCTCTAATCTTGATTAAAAGGTAGATTATCTCTAATCATGTGTGCAATCACCTTTTCCAAGGTAGCCACCTCCATCTTTTTTCTCCTCCAATCATTTCAAGTTCATCTTTCCCTCTAAAAGTGAAGTTTGACTTTTGCATCTTTTGCCTCTTAATACTAGCCACTCATTCCTTTTGCATATTCATCTTAGTCACTTCCCTTTTGCCTCTTAATCTTGGTCATCCATTTTTTTTCCTCTTAATCTCCCCCATCCAATCATATTCAATTTCTATAAAAAGGAGGCATTGCTCGTCATTTGAATTTAGTCATTCTATTGTATCTTCTTGCATCTATTGTAAGCTAGGACATTCTTGAGCACTTCATAGCTTAGGTTTCTTTTGAGCATTTTCATTAGATAATAAATATATCACATGTTAGGTAATGGAATGAATCTAGCTTTGTTTCAATCTTGCATTCTCATCTTAGTTTATTTTTTATTTGAATCTAGTTGGTTAATCTCTTGCATTGCATACCTAGCAATAGATCTTGCATTTTGCATCATCATTTTGTGAAGATTGAGGAAATTTAATCATACTTGTTCTTAATCCTTCACTCATAAATCATAGTGGGATTTTTTGTATTATGTAGGGAGAGCACACCCACAAAATCTCTAAGAGCTAATAAAACAAGGTTTTGGGTCCCCTTATTTTAGATCATTGGAGATTGTAGTGGAAATTCAGTTGCATTAAAAGTTATTTAGCATGCTTATTCTAACTTAAATGATTCAAATTTCTTGTGTTTCGTGCTTTGATTTGTGGTACATATGTAGGGATTTTCATTGCATATAGTGTGGTCCTGCAAGAACTAGAATTTTTCAAGGAGATAGATACTTTATGTTGCTTTTGATGACTATTCAAGGATGCTACGGGTGACCTTTTGAGTAGTTAGAATATTATAATAAGTTTAAGATCTTCAAGTCCATGGTAGAGTCTAAGACAAAACTAAGGCTGAAGTGCTTGAGATCAAATAGAGGAGGTGAATTCACATCAAGTGAGTTTAACTCATTTCATGAAAAGAATGGAATAAGAAGACAATTTTTTTCTCTATGGACCCCACAACACAATGGTGTGGTTGAAATAAAGAACATGTCAATTCTAGACAAAACTAAAACCATGATACTTGAAGGGAATTTTCCACAAATATTCTAGAGAGAAGTGGTCAATATTGTAGTTTATAATCTTAACCAAGTGTAGATAAAAGGGAACAATGGTAAGACATCTTATGAACTCTAATATGGAAATGTGACCACTATCAATTATTCTAGAGTTTTTTGTAGTAAATGCTATATTAAGAGAGATGAGGACATAGGAAATTTTGATACAAGGAGTGGTGAAGGTATATTTCTTGGCTATTATACCAAAAATAAGGCATATAGGTGTTACAACATGAGGTTAAAGAGGTTGGTAGAGAGTAAAAATGTGAAGGTGGATGAAAGGTTTGAGAATCTATCCAAATCTTGTGGATATGATTCTAAAAATCAAGGTTCAAGCAATAATTAGACAAGGAAACAACTAGTTTAGACCCAAGCTTCAATTGATTTGGTGAATGCAAATGATGATGCTTACATAAGTGGAGAAGAGAAAGCACAAGGACCCATAGCAAATAAGAAGACACCAAGGTATGTGAGTATGTATCGTACTAAAGATCATATCATAAGAAATAAGAACCAAGTTGTTCAAACCAAGAGAAGGATTTCTCAAGATTAGGTATGTTTGATCTCTAAGATTGAGCCAAAGAGTATAGATGAAGCCTGGAAGGATGGTCATTGGGTTGATGCTATGGAAGATGAGTTATCACAGATTGAGAAAAATGATACATGGGTTCTTTTCCCAAGGCCTATGGATAAAAAAGCTATTGGAACCAAGTGGGTATTAAAAAACAAGTTGAATGAAGAAGGAGAAGTGGTGAGGAACAAATACATATTAGTATGCAAAGGATACTCTCAAATGGAAGGGATAAATTATGATGAAACATTTTCTCCAGTAACAAGATTAGAAGTGATAAGACTATTTCTTTCTTATTTTTCTCATAATAATTTCAAGGTATACCAAATGGATGTTAAGTATGTATTTCTTATTGGTGAACTAGAAGAAGAGGTATACATAGAGTAGCCTAAAGCTTTTCAACTAGACATGGTGTGCAAGTTGAAGAAGGTGTTATATGGGCTAAAGAAAGATCCTAGAGCTTGGTACTCTAGGTTGGACAAGTATATGCTAAAGGTTGGCTTCGACAAAGGTAACATGAATAGTAATTTATATTTCAAGATAGTGCATGAAAACATTTTGATTGTTGAGGTTTTTGTTGATGACATTATTTTTTATAGAAATGAAAAGTTGAGTCAAGAATTTGCATTAGAGATGAAAAAATAATTTGAAATGTCAATGATAGGAGAGATGAAATTATTTCTAGGATGTTAGATTACTCAATCAATGGATGTGATATTTATATCTCATGTCAATAATGTTAAGGAGTTATTGAAGAAATTTGGGTTGAATGACTCAAAACTAGTAGGAATGCCCATGGTGATAGGATGCAAGTTGTCAAGAGATGATGAGTATCCTAAAGTAAATAAATCTAGGTACAAATCAATAGTAGGTGGGTTTCTTTACTTGAATCAAACTAGATCAGATATCATGAATGTAGTATTTCTTATTGCAATATTTCAAGTGGATCCTAGACACAATCATGAGGTAGCAGTTGTTGGATATTTCTAATGTATGGGTGGTGATTGAGACATGTAATATGTTTAATCACTATGTTACTGAATGGGCACTCGTACTATTGTCATTTGTGTTTTGTCACTGATGTCAACATGTGCTTTTATGAAGGAACCAGACTGGTAATCATAGTGTACGGTTAGTGTACGGATGTTTCAAATGCTGCGAAGTTAGATGAGAGTTCAAGTGGATGTTTTGATCTTATATATATGATTTCATCATTAGGTATTGCATATTAAGAGAGTTACAGCTACTTTGGTAAAGACCGGTCACTGGACTGTGACAATGAGAATTGACAAAGTTAGTCTCTGGGTTTTTGATATATCTTTCAGAGGAATTGGATTCAAGGTATGAAAACTTGAAGGATGATGGAAGAGGTACTAATAGATGTTCATTGGTCAGTGCAAGGTACAGAGTGATTGGTGATGTCATATGTGGTGTGTGCTCTAGCGATGGCTTATTCAAGCTGACTCAAGGAATGAAGCGTGTGTTTTGTTTGGGAAGCATAAATCAAGGATGTTGGTCCTTAATTGTTATAATATAATCATTGTAAACTTGTTTTAGATACCATGTGTATCTTAGCCAGGATTTATGTAATTGTTTGTAATTAAGAAAGCCTTATGGGCCAACCTGATCTTGGTAAAATGTAATAAAGTATAAATGAAAGGTCTTTTCTTTGGAAAAGATAAGGATGGAATATATGTGATATAGAGAGGTTTTGGAAGCTATGAGCTTGTGTCTGCTACATGTAGAGAAGAGGTTTTAGTGGTGGACTTCATTGGAACTAATCAAGAAAAGACAGTTGCTGGAAAATAGTTCAAAAGATTGTGTATTTATTCATATACACCTATTGTGAACTAGTGAGTTTTGAAGGTGGATTTAACCTTCTCTGGGCAGTGAGCCCTCTTTTTTCCTTGAATCCTAATAGGCTCTATCCTCTAACAAGGACTATGTACTGTAATGTTTTAGTAAGCTCCTAACAGGGCTATATCTTCTAACAAGGATTACTATACTCTCAGTACATCATTAGTGGATACTAATTCCCACTGGGGTTTTTACCTTTAATAGGGTTTCCACGTAACCAAAATATTGTGTTATTGTGTTGGCATTCATTGTGTTCATTGGATCTGATATTGTTGAGCTTAAAGTTTAAAGTTTAATATTCTGTCATACAACTGATTCACCCCCCCTCTCAATTATATTGTGGACTGTTATTCCCAACAATTGGTATCATAGCTTGTGGTCCTCAGAGAGAAAGCTTAATAGCTTGAGGTGATCTTGGAGATGGCATTCTATCGAAAGGAAAGTCCTAAGTTTGATCCTGAAAACTTTGACAGTTGGAAAAATAAGATGCAAACACATCTGCTATGTATGGGCATAGACTACTAGATGATTGTGAAGAAGAAGGAATCTCTGAAGGCTGAGAATGATTTGGAAACAGACGATGAGGATAAAAAGAAGTTATTTTCATGCAATATGGTCGCAAGAGAAGCATTGATTAGCATACTATCTAAGGGTGAGTTTAGTGAAATCAAAGACCTAGATTCGGCACATGATATTTGGAATAAACTAGAGGCACTCTATGAAGGAGACAAGTATACCAAACAAGCGAAATTGCAAAACTGGAAGACAAAGATGGAGAAGCTATAAATGAATGAAGATGAAAGCATTAGAGCCTATGTTCTAAGGGTTATAGAAGTTGTAGTTGGAATTAGAAATTGTGGAGGCACTTATGATGAAGATGAATTTATTGCAAAGATTCTCATATCTCTAACTCCTACTTACAAATTCAAGGCAATGTCAATTCAAGAAACTATACCCCTGACTCCAAACTTTAGTAGAGAGATGTCGATTGAAAAGTTAACTACCTTTGAAGCTATGGAATTAGGAGAAGCTGCACCTAAAGTTGAATCTACATTTAGGGCATCTACACACAAGAAAGTATCTGCACTTTTGAGCACAAGAAAAGAAGAGCTTGGTGAGTGTGTTGAGGAATGGGAGAAGATAGTGGAAGAAGAAAAGAAGATGGAAGAACTTGTTGCACTGATTGCTAGAAGAGAGAAAAGAGGTAAGGGAAAATTTGAAGGAAAATTACCTTTGAAATGTTTTTCATGCAATAAGATAGGTCATTTTGCATCTAGATGTCCTACAAGAGTTCCTAAGTACAAACCTGATTATGCAAAGATTAGAAGAGACAAAGAATGTTATTATGCTAGTGAAGGAATCTTTGATGATGATTTAGATGATGAAGAGATTGGATTTGTTGCTATTAAAGATGAACCTATTCATGAAGAAAAATCCTTAGTATCTCATGTTGACAAGAAAATTGAATGGATAATTGACAGTGGATATTCTCATCACATGACTAGTGATAAGAATAAGTCTATTAAATTAGTAAATTATGATGGAGGTGTTGTAAGGTTTGGGGACAATCTCCCAAAGTCCATCATAGGAGTTGGATCCATCACTCTGGATGGAAAGACTAATACAGGAAATGTACTACTTGTTGAAGGACTAAAACACAATTTGTTGAGTGTTGGATAGTTAATGGATAAAAACTTTCAGTTAAGCTTTGTTAATGGTAAATGTTTTATCATAAACAAGGAAGGAAAACTGATTTCTACCGGTTCAAGATCTAGAGGTAATATATTTGAACTAAACACATTTAGAGCCTCTTGTTTTGTTACAAAGGTAGATGATAGTTGGTTATGGCATAGAATATTTTGTCATGTTAACTTTGATAACATTGTGAAGGCAAGTATGGCTAATGCAGTAAGAGATCTACCGAAGATTTTGAAACCTTCTAACACTATATGTAGAGAATGTGTTATGGGAAAGCAAACTAAAAGCAGTCATAAAAGAAAAATATTTACATCAAAAGGAAAGTTGGATCTGGTACATACAGATCTATGTGGGCCTACAAGAATAAAGTCATACTATGGTGAAAGGTATTTTATACTCTTTGTTGATGACTTTTCTAGAATGATGTGGGTTACTTATTCGAGAGAAAAATCAGAAGCATTTGACAAATTCAAGTTGTTTAAAGCAAAAGTAGAGAATGAATCAATACTAAAATAAAGTGTTTAAGATCAGACAGAGGTGGAGAGTTTACATTAGATTTATTTAATTCATATTGTGAAGAGCATGGGATAAAAAGACAAACATTTTCTCCTAGGACTCCACAATGGAATGGGATAGCAGAGCAAAGAAATAGAACTATACTTGATGCTGCCAAGACAATGTCGATTGAAGGAAATATATCTCATGTACATTGGAGAGAGGTTGTTGGAACAGTAGTATACACATTAAATAGAATTCAAATCAGAGATGGCACAAGTAAGACTCCCTATGAACTATGGTTTGATCATACTCCTACTATAAAATATTTCAGAATTTTTGGTAGAAATGTTATATCAAGAGGGATGATGAGATAGGAAAATTTGATGCTAGAAGTGATGAAGGTATCTTCCTTGGTTACTCTATTAAAAGCAAGGCATACAAATGTTTCAATCTAAGATCAAGGAAGATGGTTGAAAGTAACAATGTAAGAATAAATGAGAAATTTCAGATACAAGAAAGAATGTATGACAGCAGTCAGATATCAGAAGTGAAAGAAACCACTACTGTTGCCAAAGAAGAAGAACTTGTTGAGGAAGAAAGTGAAAAAGAGGCTTGTGATGATACAAGCAAGACTACTGAAACTCCTAAAACTCCAAGGTATGTAAAAAATAACCATCCTAAAAATCAAATTATTGGCAATACCAATCAGGGAGTGCTAACTAGATCTAAAGTTTGAGAATAAATTTGTTTGATTTCTCAAGTTTAGCCAAAAACTACATATGAAGCCTTTAAAGATGAATCTTGGATAAATGTCATGAAAGAAGAATTGGATCAGATAAAGAAGAATAAGACTTGGGAATTGGTTCCAAGACCTAAAAATAAAAATGTTATAGGAACAAAATGGGTCTTTAGAAACAAAATGGATGAAGAAGGAACAGTTGTAAGGAACAAAGCAAGACTAGTGTGTAAGGGATATTCATAGCAAGAAGGCATAGACTTTGAAGAAACATTTGCCCCTATTTCTAGAATAGAGGCAATAAGATTATTTCTATCTTATGCTACACACAAAAACTTCAAAGTGTCTCAGATGGATGTTAAATCTGCATTTTTGAATGGAGATCTTGAAGAAGAAGTATACATAGAACAACCAAATGGATTTCCTCTATGCGAAGACAAAGACATGGTGTGAAAATTAAAGAAAGCACTATATGGGTTGAAGCAAGATCCTAGGGCTTGGTATGCAAGATTGGATAAGTATCTACTTGGACTTGGATTCAAAAAAGGTAATGTGGACAATAATTTCTACTTAATAACTACTGAAGATGGAATCCTCATAGTAGAAGTATTTGTGGATGACATTATCTTTGGAGGTAATGATGATCTATGTAAGAAGTTTGCTAAAGAAATGGAAAGTGAATTTGAGATGTCCATGATAGGTGAAATGAAATTATTCCTTCAACTGCAAATAACTCAGAATGAGAATGGTAATTTCATTTCTTAGACCAAGTATCTCAAAGAATTGCTTAAGAAATTTGGTATAGAATATTGTAAACCAGTAGGAACACCTATGGTGACTAAAAACAAGCTAACAATTGATGATGAATAAAAATGTGTTTTTCAGACTTTGTATAGGTCAATGGTTGGAGGGGTACAATATTTGACTCACACCAGACCAAATATTGCTAATGTTGTTGGAATTGTGGCTAGATATCAGGTAGAACCCAAAGAGACTCATCTAGCTGCTATGAAAAGAATACTGAGGTATCTCAGAGGAACCATAGATTATGGTTTATGGTATAACAAGAATGATAGCTTTGAACTTCATGCTTATACTGATGCTGATTGGGTAGGAAATATTGATGACATAAAAAGTACCATTGGTGGTGCATTTTTCCTTGGGAAAAAGTTGGTTTCTTGGCTAAGTAAGAAACAAGATTGTATGGCACAATCTACTGTTGAATCAAAGTATGTTGTTGCTGCTATAAATTGCACTCAAATTGTTTGGATGAAACAAATGCTGATAGACATTGGAATAACTTTTAATGAGCCTATGGTTATCCATTGTGATAACACCAGCACAGTAAACATGTCAAAGAATCTGGGGATGCACTCTAAAACTAAACATATTTCTATCAAGTATCACTTCTTGGGAGACAAGGTGGCAGAAAAAGAAATCACGCTAGAATATATCAATACAAAAGAGAAGATTGCAGAAATTTTTACTAAGCCACTACTGAAAGATACCTTTGAATATCTCAAAGGTATGCTAGGGGTTCAGGCCTCTCCTAGTCAGAACTAAATGATGTTGAGATGCATCAGTCCAGAAGTGTTCAGAGCCTCATTATTTTTTGGATTGGATGTAGGGATCTACTCCTTAGGGGGAGTGATTGTGGATGAAAGTTTATCTGTGAAGGCATTTGAAGGCTCATGGCACCCTTTTTCCATTGTTGTTGAAGGGGGAGTGTTGCTATGAGAAAATCTCTACTATTTAGGGAGATTGGGGAGATTGTTCAGTTGAAGGACTTTGGATTGATATAACTTTGGGATAAGATTTTATCATATGTTGACATCAATGCCAAAGGGGGAGATTATTGGATATTGCTAATGCATGGGTGGTGATTGAGACATGTAATATGTTTAATCACTACATTACTGAATGGGCACTTGTATGATTAAAAATTGGAATAGATTGCATGCATATGAAATAACCACAAGATTAATATAAGAAACATACAAACAAATCTAATCTACTTCATGAGAAACAACTTAGAAATAAAGAATGAAATTAAATGCAAACTCCCTCTAAGATTTAGTTCCCATGTCCTCCTTTCTTCTCCCAAAGATGGGTTGATGTAGCTCTCCAAATGCCTTGAAATGCACTATATGTTTGAAAGCAATGCTATGAGAATACTAGGAGTGTGGTTTAGGAATAGATAGAAGATAGAATAGAAGAATTTGGATCCCTTAGATCTATAATAACAATGCTCATGAAGGCTCCTTTTTGTAAAGGGAAATGAAGTCATATTTATAAGATTTTTAGGAGAATCAACGGTTAGAATTTTACGAAAATGAAGAGTTGAGATTCTCTCATTTGAATTATTTAATTCAAAGTGGGTGGATGGGGGGTGGATGGGTGGATCCACTTTGAAAAATGAAACCTACCCAAATTCGTATGGAATGTTTAAGTGAAGTTTTGGAGGGGTTAAGAGGCTTCTAGAGGGTAATTAAAGTCAATTTTAGCTTCCCCACTTGATATACTTAAGGTTAGGTGTTAATTTTTGGTCACTAGGTGGCCCAAGACTCATAAAAGAGCCTCCAAAAATGACCCCAAAGTCCAAATCTGAGTTTGTGGAGTTTTGGATTATTTGGACAAAGTATATTTCTTCCATGTGGTTTTTTACTTGAGAGGAGAAGTGAAGACTTTAGAGGTTGAAGAAATCATTATTTTAATTTTAATGGGTGGGTAAGAAAGATGAGTTTGGTTAGAATTAAGAGTCATGTGCTCAAATAGAATTAAATATAATATTTAATTCCAAGTGGGTTAAAAGGGAAATATGAATTAATTTAAATAGATAAATATATTTATTTAAATTAATAGAAGAAAATAGAATTAAATGTAATATTTAATTCCAAGTGAGTTAAAAAATGAAATATGAATTAATTTAAATAGATAAATATATTTATTTAAATTAATAGAAGAAAATAGAATTAAATGTAATATTTAATTCCAAGTGGGTTAAAAAGGGAAATGTGAATTAATTTAAATGTATTTATTTAAATTAATAGAAGAAGGGGATTTAATTAATAAAAGTACTAGGACTTTAAATTAATCAATCATAGGGTTTGTTTAGCCATTATATTAAATGTAGCATGTGATTAATACAGATTTAAGGTTTTATGTATTTGACACTAAGTCAAGTAGAGTCCATTAAAAGACATAATTGCCTAGTATAATAGGACTTTGATGGTTTAGAAGGATTGATATACTGAGGCTAATTTTGGGGTATTACATTTTGCCCCTCTTTGAATTACTGCATGAAGCGTAGTGGTTCAAAGAATAGTCTGATATGATGATTGATGTCTAGATTGGGTCTTGATCGACCAAAGATTTGAGATGTTGTTAACGGTACTAACAATGAACCAATGATTATAAACAAGTGATAAGACGACTGATTTTGAACCTATGATTACAAAGAAGTGAGTGACCAATTCCAGACCCGATTGTCAATAAGAATCATATTGGTATCACATCTGAACCCTTCAGTTATGAAGAATCGAGGAAATAGCATTGATGAACTGATAGTTATGAAAAGTTGATATAGTTAACAAGATTAAAAGAATACCAGATTGATATGGATTTTGATGAATCTGATATGCCCCAAGTGTTGTGTAGATTTCAAGATTATCTCTAGAACAAAGTTTTGATTTTTGGAATCTAGGGTAGGTTTCCCAAATACTAGTCAAAATTGATTTTCAGGGGTTGAGATTAGATTGCCCCGAGCAATGTGCCTCAGTGGATTGACAAAAGAGAGATATGATGCCCCCTCAAAAAATTGGGCAGAAATTGATTCGAGGACAATTTTTCAAAAAGATTGAGGTTAGATAAGATTGATGGAAGGAATGTTAGACAAAGCAAAGATGATTGGTGATGATACTTAATTTCATAAGTGCACTTCACGTCATTAGAGCTTTATTTTGATGTTGCAAAAGTGGATATGTCATACCTAGCATAGAAAGCTAGGACGATGATCCATTTGCGTAAACAAACTCATAGCAGACAAAGAGTGATCTCATCTTTCCTAAGACATATGAACAAATGCCTCAGAATCTCAAAAGATCGTCTAACAAGAAAAAGTCAAAACAAAGACAAGGAAAATATTATGAACAAATTTATTACAGATTTTCAAGTATGTGATTTATTTATTTATTTATTTATTTTAGGATTTTTGAAAAAAATATTTGATATTTTTACACATTTTTAAAGACATTTTACCCTTTTTTTTTTTGAATATTTTCTGAGGATATTACAGAGATGCACAAGTAAGAACTTGCCCCAGCATCTGATAAACATGTTCACAGTGACCTACACATTCACTTCATAGGATGAACAATAGGACGGCAAGAGTAGGCAAACGCAATGAGAACCACTGGTGACTATTATGAGGAAAATTCTCAAGGAGAGAGATCACAATAATAGCTAGGCAAGAGTCTCCCCTAGGAGCTGCTAAAGTATAGGGCTTGATGGGACAAGATTTCTGACCAAATGTTATTGCAAGATTGACGAGGATGTGTACAGCGGATGAAGAAAATCTCAAGACTTTCTGACAAGATTTATTTTTTAGGAAGAAGTGCCACCGCGCTATATACAATAGGTATAAGGACAAGATGAGCTAATAGTGGTAGGGTGCATAGGCGTGAACGATTGGTATTTAGCAAGAGAAAAAGCCATGAAAAATTTACAAGAGAAAACACATCAAGTGTATCAGAGAAGAAGATGAAGAAAGAAATATCATTAGTGGGGAGAAGAAAAGGCAGTAGGCATAATGAAAGAAAGTAAAAGGAATGAAGATGGTAGTGATGAGAGTGTGGATGGGAGACGGGTGAGGCCAAAGCTCATGATAAGATGTCCCCAAAGAGATCCAGGTCCTTTGATGTTGCAAGCAGCATGGAGAGAATGGACAAAGGATGCGGGTGAGGGAAGGCAGGAGGATGCGGGTGAGGGGAGGCAGGAGGATGCAGGTGAGGGAAGGCAGGAGGAAACTGATGAGAGAAGGCAGGAGGCCAGATCCCAGGAGTAATATGCCTCATGGAGATCAAACTATCTGATACTCTCTAGCTTCTTCGAACAAGGTCCACAAGGTGATCAACAGAGATGGAATCCTGTCATACATCGACCAATACTGAGGTATCCGATATTCTCTAGCTTCTTCGAACAAGGTCAAAAAAGTGATCAACAGAGATTGGATCCTATTGTACAATGACTAGGACCAGAGCCAATGGTTGCAGCACAAGTAGTAGGACCACAGCCAGCACTGTGGTGACAATTTGCATTGGCAGAAGACTACAATGCTGTGGTGGAAGAAAGAGATGCCTTGCGGTGACAACTAGCAGTAGAAGAAGAAAGGGTGGATCAAGCGGAAAGCGAGGTGACATGGTTGCAAGGTATGATGGATAGGGTATGGGAAGATAGTGCACAGATTGAAGGATCCCATATGCAGGGGGTGATAGAGG
This sequence comes from Chamaecyparis obtusa, assembly GCA_027943335.1. NCBI lineage: Eukaryota > Viridiplantae > Streptophyta > Pinopsida > Cupressales > Cupressaceae > Chamaecyparis > Chamaecyparis obtusa. The sequence continues at coordinate 622,480 of BSBK01003511.1, read as the reverse complement.
CAGAACGGGCTCAAGCAGATCATGCCCAAGAAGCCTATGACGCATTACAGAGTAGTGTGGAAGCATCCCAGAAGACCATGACAGAGATTGATGCTATGTTAGAGGAGACACAAGAGCAACTGAATGCAGTGACTCAACAGGTGAATAATCTTAGACAACAGCTAGAGGATGTGACAGTGAATAGAGATCGATGGAGGTTTGTGGTAGAAGCCTACAAAGATGAGTGAGATACTACATGACGGGCAGTCACACTCCCAGGAGCATCTCAACTATTGATGGAGACTCTATCAGTCATGAGAGAATCAGCGAGATTTGGTCAGGAAGTAGCTTATTACAAGGGATTATACCATCAGACAGTCCCAGTGGATCAGAGGTGAGATGGAGGAATGCCACAGAGGATGGCTAGACCAATCAGAGGTATTGGTGTCCATCCACCAAGGCACAGAAGTAGCAGTAGAGGTTCTTCATCATCAGAACCTGGACAGGCAGAGTGATGACACAAGTGTTGTTTTGTTGTTTTGTTGTTTTGTTGTTTTGTTGTTTTGTTTTTTTGGCTAGACACATGATGTGTACCAAATGTAATCACCATGATATATATATAAAAAGAGGATTTCAAGTGTCCAAATTTTGTTGTTTTTAGATGTATGTATATATTATGATGAAATAATGAACTTTTGATGGACTTGATGTTCCTATGCATCTATGGATGATTTTTTTGATTTTTTTTTAGTCTTTTAGTTCAATCAAATAAATGTATCATATTTATTTGACTTAACAGGAAGACCAAATTTATCATTTGACAAATGACTTATTGGATAATTATCATCACAGAGCATTCGGTATCGGACAATCACAAGATGTCATACAACCCTCATTGATATTACTATCATGAGAATATGAATATGACATTAGTCTAAAATTTGTCAGAATGTGGTGTAAGCATTAAGGCACAAGAAGCCAAAATGACTTGTTCACCTATTCCTTTTGATTTAGCAAGTTGACATAAGCATCCAAGCACAGTTGCTAGAATGACCTGAATGTTTCTTGCATACAAACACACCAGACATGCTAGAGTTTCTTCCATTTTCTAAGTGAAAGATAAGCATTTCAATGTTGCTCGCAGTGACCCTTACGTTCACTTAGCAGGACGAGCGTTTTCAATTTTACTTGTAGCAAAAAGAAGTCACTCAAATAGACAAGGAGAAGAACCAACCTCACCAAAGTGTCCATATAAAAGGAGTCAAGGTACACATGGCCATCCAATATGAGATGAAGGCTCTTACAGATGGACACCCCACTTATATGAAGTCTTTAGATCATTGGAACTAAACCAACAAGCAGAAAGAAAGAAAAGATTGTGCCCCCTATCATCACTTTCTAAATCTTATAAAGGACATCATCGAAGAGCTCGAAGGGACACAATATGCCCAAAAAAAAAAAAATCTCAATGCAAAACAGTAAGCATACAAAGAGATAAAAGCATGTGAATCATAGATTGTTTTGTTGTTATGTGCAAAATCCTTTTCTGGTAAGGAGATAGACTAACTGACCCTAATGAAGCTTCAAAAGACTTTGACTAGATATGACACATCTAAAGATATACTCGAGGCAATAGGATATGACATTGATTGCCCCCAAGTGTTAAGCATTGATAGGATATAGATGCTTGAGCTTATTGGTGTACAGACCAACTTATTGAAAATTGGAAATGTAGAGATAAAACCGGGGGATATGTACAAACTAAAGCAAGACTGAAAGTTGGGAAAGACCACGATTGCGCTAATAGATGGAGCATTTTGAAACAAGTGGCACCCATTTACCATGTTTTCACCATTTTGGCAGAGATTTGATTTTTGCTACCAAGGTGCCTATTTCCAGGTTTTCACCAAGGTACTTTTTCTTTTTCTTTTTCTTTTTTATTTTTCAATTTTTCAATTTTTTTGTACTTTTGATAGTTTTTACTTTTTTTTGTGAGTCATCAAGGTGCCTATTGCTAGGTTTTCACCAAGATGTTCTTTTTTTTTTTCATTTTTTTTGTACTTTTGATTTTTTTTTTTACTATTTTTGTGAGTCATCAAGGCGCCTATTGCTAGGTTTTCACCAAGATGTTCATTTTATTTTTTTTCATTTTTTTTGTACTTATGATTTATTTTTTTACTATTTTTGTGAGTCATCAAGGTGCCTATTGTTAGGTTTTCACCAAGATGTTTATTTTTTTTAGGATAGTTTCCAATTTTTAAGATTTTTTCAAGATATTTTACCATAGACTGAATGCCCTAGGCATAGAATTTCTTTAGATGGAGAACGTTGATTGGTTCTCAGAGCTGTTCTCCTTTAGTTGTTGAGAGTTGATAGGCACCAGAGCCAAAAGTAGCAGTGATAACAAAAGGACCTAGCCAGTTGGGTTCAAACTTCTCCTTGTGTTCTCTATGTGATTGATTTTTAGGATTCTCTCTCAAGACTAGATCACCAACCTAAAATTCTCATTGCGTCTACCTACTCTTGCCGTCCTATTATTCATCCTATGAAGTGAACGTGTGGGTCACTCTGAACATGTTTATTAGATGCTGGGGCAAGTTCTTACTTATGCATCTCTGTAATATCCTCAGAAAATATTCACAAAAAAAAAGGGTAAAATGTCTTGAAAAATGTGTAAAAATATCAAATATTTTTTTCAAAAATCTTAAAAATAAATAAATAACAAAATCACATACTTGAAAATCTGTAATAAATTTGTTCATAATATTTTCCTTGTCTTTGTTTTGACTTTTGCTTGTTGGATGATCTTCTGAGCTCCTGAGGCATTTGTTCATATGTCTTAGGAAAGATGAGATCACTCTCTGTCTGCTATGTGTTTATTTACGCAAATGGATCATCATCCTAGCTTTCTATGCTAGGTATGACATATCCACTTTTGCAACATCAAAATAAAGCTCTAATGACATGAAGTGCACTTATGAAAGCAAGTATCATCACCAATCATCTTTTCTCTATCTAACATTCCTTCCATCAATCTTATCTAACTTCAATCTTTTCAAAAAATTGTCCTCAAATCAATTTTTGCCCAATTTTTCGAGGGGGAATCATATCTCTCTTTTGTCAATCCACTAAGGCACATTGCTCGGGGCAATCTAATCTCAACCACTGAAAATCAATTTTAACTGGTATTTGGGAAACCTAACCTAGATTCTAAAAATCAAAACTCTGTTCTAGAGATAATCTTGAAATCTACACAACACTTGGGGCATATCAGATTCATCAAAATCCATATCAATCTAGTATTCTTTTAATCTTGTTAACTATATCAACTTTTTGTAACTATCGATTCATCAGTGCTATTTCCTCGATTCTTCATAACTTAAGGGTTCAGATGTGATACCAATGTGATTCTTATTGACAATCGGGTCTGGAATCGGTCACTCACTTCTTTGTAATCATAGGTTCAAAATCAGTCGTCTTATCACTTGTTTATAATCATCAGTTCATTGTTGGTACCATTAACAACATCTCAAATCTTTGGTCGATCAAGACCCAATCTAGACATCAATCATCATATCAGACTATTATTTGAACCACTACGCTTCACGCAGTAATTCAACAAGGGGCAAAATGTAATACCCCAAAATTGGCCTCAGTATATCAATCCTTCTAAACCATCAAAGTCCTATTATATTAGGCAATTATGTCTTCTAATGGACTCTACTTGACTTAGTGTCAAATACAGAAAACCTTAAATCTGTATTAATCACATGCTACATTTAATATAATGGCTAAACAAACCCTATGATTGATTAATTTAAAGTCTTAGTACTTTTATTAATTAAATCCCCTTCTTCTATTAATTTAAATAAATACATTTAAATTAATTCACATTTCCTTTTTAACCCACTTGGAATTAAATATTACATTTAATTCCATTTTCTTCTATTAATTTAAATAAATATATTTATCTATTTAAATTAATTCATATTTCTTTTATTTATCCACTTGAAATTAAATATTATATTTAATTCTATTTTCTTCTATTAATTTAAATAAATATATTTATTTATTTAAATTAATTCATATTTCCCTTTTAACCCACTTGGAATTAAATATTATATTTAATTATATTTGAGCACATGACTCCTAATTCTAACCAAACTCATCTTTCTTACCCACCCATTAAAATTAAAATAATGATTTCTTCAACCTCTAAACTCTTCACTTCTCCTCTCAAGTCAAAAACAACCACATGGAAGAAATATACTTTGTCCAAATAATCCAAAACTCCACAAACTCGGATTTGGACTTTGGGGTCATTTTTTGGAGGCTCTTTTATGAGTCTTGGGCCACCTAGTGACCAAAAATTAACACCTAACCTTAAGTATATCAAGTGGGGAAGCTAAAATTGACTTTAACTACCCTCTAGAAGCCTTTAAACCTTCCAAAATCTCACTTAAGCATTCCATACGAATTTGGGTAGTAGGTTTCAATTTTCAAAGTGGATCCACCCACTCACCCACTTTGAATTAAATAATTAAAATAAGAGAATCTCAGCCCTTGATCTTCATTCAATCCTGATCGTTGATTCTCTTAAAAATTCTATAAATAGGACTTCATTTCCTTTTACAAGGGGAGCCTTCATGAGCATTGTTATTATAGATCTAAGGGATCCAAATTCTTCTATTTTATCTTCTATCTATTCCTAAATCACACTCCTAGTATTCTCATAGCATTGCTTTCAAACATATAGTGCATTTCAAGGCATTTGGAGAGCTACATCAACCCATCTTTGGGAGAAGAAAGGAGGACATGGGAACTAAATCTTGGAGGGAGTTTGCATTTAATTTCATTCTTTATTTCTAAGTTGTTTCTCATGAAGTAGATTAGATTTCTTTGCATGTTTCTTATATGAATCTTGTGGTTGTTTCATTTTCATGCATTCTAATCCAATTCTAGTCTTACAGCACTCATACTATTTTCATTTGTGTTTTGTCACTGATGTCAACATATGCTTTTTGAAGGAACCAGACTGGTAATCATGGTGTATAGTTAGTGTACGGATGTTTCAGATGCTACAAAGTCATATGAGAGTTCAAGTGGATTTTGTGATCTTATATCTATGATTTCATCATTAGGTATTGCATATTAAGAGAGTTATAGCTGCTTTGGTAAAGACTGGTCACTGGACTGTAACAGTGAGAATTGATAGAGTTAGTCTCTGAGTTTTTGATATATCTTTCAAAGGAATTGGATTCAAGGTATGAAAACTTAAAGGATGATGGAAGAGGTACTGATGGATGTTCATTGTTTAGTGCAAGGTATGGAGTGATTGGTGACATCATTTGTGGTGTGTGCTCTGGCGATTGCTTATTCAAGCTGACTTAGGGAATGAAGCGTGTGTTTTGTTTGGGAAGCATAAAGCAAGGATGTTGGTCCTTAATTGTTATAATATAATCATTGTAAACTTGTTTTAGATACCATGTGTATCTTAGCAAAGTTTTATGTAATTGTTCTTAATTAGGAAAGCCTTATGGGCCGACTTGATCTTGCTAAAATGTAATAAGGTATAAATGAAAGGTCTTTTCTTTGGAAAAGATAAGGATGGAATATATGTGATATAGAGAGGTTGTGAAAGCTGTGAGCTTGTGTCTGCTACTTATAGAGTAGAGGTTTTACTGGTGGACTTCATTGGAACTAATTAAGCAAAAATAATTGCTAGCAAATAGTTCAAAAGATTGTGTATTTCTTCATATACACCTGTTACGAACTAGTGAGTTCTGAAGGTGGATTTAACCTTCTTTGGGCAGTGAGCCCTCTTTGTTCCTTGACTCCTAACAGGGTATGTCCTCTAACAAGGACTATGTACTATAATGTTTCAATAAGCTCTTAACAGGGCTATATCTTCTAACAAGGATTACTATACTCTTAGTACATCATTAGTGGGTACTAATTCCCACTGGGGTTTTTACCTTTAACAGGGTTTCCCCATAACCAAAATATTGTGTTATTGTGTTGGCATTCATTGTGTTTATTGGATCTGATATTGTTGAGCTTAAAGTTTAAAGTTTAATATTCTATCATACAACTAATTCACCCCCCCTCTCAGTTGTATTGTGGACTGTTATTCCTAATAGCAGTAAAAAGGATATTCAAGTATATGAAAGGGACAAAAGATTTTGGGTTTTGGTATCCTAAAGGAGATGACTTCACCTTATGTACATATACAGATGCTGATTGGACCATTGATATCAATGATAAGAAGAGTATAAGTGGTGGCTCTTTCCTTTTGGGAGGCACATTGGTTTCTTGGATGAGTAAGAATTAGAACTCCATCTCTTTGTCTACTGCAAAGGAAAAGCACATTGTTTCTCCTAGAAATTGTATGTAGATAGCTTGGATGAAGCAGATGTTATTTGATATAGGAATTGTATTTTAAGAGCCTATTGTTATACATTGTGATAATTTGAGTGCCATAAATATTTCTAAGAATTCAGTGTGGCACTCAAGAACAAAGCACGTATCAATCAATACCACTTCCTAAGAGAGAAGGTGAATCAGAAAGAGGTAAGAATGGAGTATGTTCCTACAAAGGATCAGATAGCATACATATTCACAAATCCATTGTCTATGGATAAATTTGTGTATCTAAGAGGTGAGTTAGGGGTGATTGCCCCTCCTAGTCAAAACTAAGATGCAAAGGATTGCATCAATCTAGTATATTTTAAATAATATATCATTCAAGATGGATTGGTGTTTTGGAGGCTACTACTCAGGGGGAGTAGTTAGCATGGTAAGTTATATGTTCAGTTTTGGTGTGTTTTAATCATATAGTGTGTTATATTAAGTGGCTAAGAGAATGACAATCTATTTTTCATGGAAATGTAGATAATAGAATGATTAATCATAGAAGAGAGAGATACCTTTGTCATTGATGTCAAAGGGGGAGAGAAGATCATGTGAAAAACAAGTTATATACTTGCACATAAGAAAGAGCTTCAGCTACAAAGAAGAGCACATATATAATGGGAATTAATTGATGGAGAGAAGAGTATGTAACTAGATTGGAACTAAGGGAATCTTTTTCCTAGCGGGAGAAAAATAGAGGAGTTATGAAGGAAGATGAGTTAGAGAGACTTAGAAAGATAATGATGCATATTGTTGGTAGTACTGTTGATTATATTTCTAGGATGAAGATTATTTTGGTTTCTAATTTTATTATGTTTTTTCACACTACATATTCCCATCAATGCTAAAGAGAGATTTTTGGCAAGTTTGATGTGTTGGCATTATTATCAAAATGTTTGTTATGCAGTTTTTCCAGAGGAACAATATGTTCAGAGGAATGATGAGGAGAGGACATTTAAGATGAGGAGTTACACACCTTAGTGGATGTTTTAGATGTTGTTTACTAGATCCATGTCAAAGAAAATTTTTTGACATGATGATCTAAGTAATTTATGAGATCGCATATAGTGACCAGCTAATTTACTATCTGTTATTGTAACAAAGTTGAAGAGATTGGTTTTTCACATGAGTTCTAATTAAGATCTTTGGTTGCATAGTTGGGAATATGTTAAGGACATGGATATGTGTCTTCACTTCAAAGGACTAGTGATTTTGAAGGTCCACAAGGTATTTATAAGTGTTTCAGTTGAAGAGGTCAGTGTTCTTGATGGGTGCATGGCAAGTACTGCTGACAAAGTCTAATGACGTAGAAGGGTCAGGTGTTCATTTTGTTCTTCATGATGCCTATGGATGTTCTTGAATTATGTGCCTACTGAGTTGGTGATTTGCATCGATCAAGGTGATGAGATTGCAAGGATTTTCTCAGTTTTAGGAGGTGTTCTTGTTTTCTTGGCCAACATGTCAAGACAATTTGTAAATCACTTTATGGACGACTACTAAAATGTTTTACGATGGTGTTTATGAAGGATTGAAGTTATGTTTGGGGGACATACTTGGATCAGAATCATTGATTTTGGTGTTGTGAGATGATTTTGAAAGTTTGGTTTTTCTTACTATGGTTGATGAATTATTTAAGGAATTAGGGGAAAATTCTAAGTGCAGATGTGGTTGTGCAAGAGCATATTTGATCGTGGATGACAGGGATTGCTTGTGAATCTATTGTGCAGATCTAGTGAAGGTTGAATTTCTCATCTGAAGGAGTCAGAGATAATTGCAATGGAGATTTGATTGTACTTCAATAGAAATAACTAAGGCATAATTAGATGCTATTATACAATTCAAAAATTCATTAGATTGTAGTCTAATTTGTGTTTGTAAGGAGAAAGTATTCCTTAGGTTTGTAGCCCAAGGCTCATTGAGAAGTGATCTCCACACAATGTATCTAAATGCATGTGCATTCCACATTTGTAATAAGCTTGTAATCTAACAATGTATTAGTCTTATTGTGGGTTCAAGCTCCACCATGGTTTTCACCCTAATTTGGGTTTCTATAATAAAAATCTTTGTATTATGTGGTGTTGATGTTTTGTGATTTGTGTTTACATGCTTTACATACTAAAAATTAGTAATAAGGTTTTAAGTGATTAAGGGTTTAAGGGCTTGAAGCTTTAAGAGTTTTTGGAGCAACTAATTCACACCCTCCCCCTCTTAGTTGTTTGTTGCCCATTTCTTATAGTTTGAGGTATTTAAATGTTTATTATTTCTTTCACAATTTTATCATATTCATTTAGTAGTTCCACATATTTTAAAAATTTCTTTATGTTTCTTTCCCCCCTCATAATCGGGTAAAAGTACAAACATGTGTCGCAATAGAGGATAATCGACATGTTTCAGCCAAAGTTGGTTTTGGTCAGGCCATATTCGGTTGAATCTAATCCGGATGAATACAAGTGGCATCCATGTGGTGCCATGCAGCCCCAGGTGGCATCAATTTGGGGCCACTGTTTCAGATAGAATGAGTTCATTCGAACCAGTTTTGACCAGACCATGTTTCGACTAAAACAAAGAAAACCTATATATTCTCCCCATAGGCTCTAAGGGCCCCATTTCATCTGCAATGGCTTCAAGAGATTGTGGAGTGCTCTTGAGACTTTCAATCGGACCAGGTAGGTTATACATATATATATATATATATATATATATATATATATATATATATATATATATATATATATATATATATATATATATATATATATATATATATATATATATATATAAATATATATATATATATATATATATATATATATATATATATATATATATATATATATATATATATATATATATATATATATAAGTTTTTTCATTGTGTATGTATGCATATTAATTTATTTAATGATTATTAGGATAATTTATAGTTATATCATATTGTTAAAATTAATTAATATGTTTTATAATATGATTTTTTTGTTAAATGATATATAATTAACTTAGTAAACCTAATTAATTTGATTAACCTTAATTAACATGTAGTTAATCTATTAAAAATGAGTTAACCATATTTAACATAGTTATCATTAGTTAACCATAGTTGAAATCTAGTCGACTTAATAATAGTTAACCTTAGTTAACTTAGTCAAATTTTGTTAATCTAGTTAACCTTAGCTATCTTATTCAAATTTAGTTAATGTAGTTAACCATAATTCAAACCTATACAAAATTTATTTTAACCTTAGTTAGTTTCATATTTCAAACTTAGCTAACTTAGTCAAACTTAGATAACCTAGTTAACCATACTTGAACAAACATAGCTAACCTAGTCAACCTAGTTAATGTTGGAGATTTGCCAGCAAGCCAGTGTTGACTGTATATTTGTCATTGATGACAACATATGGTAAGTAGCATGCATTGAAGACTTATGTAGTAAGCTTTGAGTATATGAAGCACGGACATGTTATCAACATGATATCATGGATGTAGAGGTTAACTGTTAGTACAGACAGTTATGTAGCAGTTTGTGTCAGCAGTGTTCCTGACAGAGTTATAGGTAGTGTTCTGTGAGTGATTGTCCATACAATCATCATGGAGCCTTGTGCCTTTGGATAGGAGATGAAGACATTTTAGTGGTGTTACAATCATGGACACAGAGTCTGATGATTAGTAGAAGTGAAGTTATGCAGTCGCTATTCACCAGTAGCAGTTTCCTATTTTTATTCAGAAGAGCCGACAGAGATTGTATTGGTTCAGGAGTTGCACCTATAATTTTAGTATACACCCTTGGATTATGGATTATTGAAGAGTTAAGAATGTTTGGTTAAGAGTGCATGATGTAATTCAGCTTAAGGAGAAAGATTTAATTAATTTGGTAGAGCCAACAGTGTGTAGTGTGCATCTACATTTATTAATATTAGACAGGTCCCAGATTGTGTTGTGTGCTTAGTAGAGCTGACAGAATTATTATTGAAGTATGTTATGGTTTCTCTATTATGATTTCAAGGTGGTTCTAATAGGTCAACTTGATTATATCATTTAGAGGAAAGATATTTATAGGCAGTCATTTGTGATTGCTAAGTCATGGTTCAAAGTTGTTTGGGAAGAGCAGAGAAGAGTGTGCAAAGTGTTGAGCCATCAACAAAAGGTCTATGTGACCAAGTAAAGAGTTTGTGCTATACATTGGAGCTGATCTAGACAGTAGGTCAAAGCACAGTTCACCAAGATCCAGATATAGTGTGTATCTATTATTTAGAAGGTTGTAGCCTTCACCCCTTTGAGCAGTGTGCTCTCGGATAGTGCATCCTCACCCCTAACAGAGATAATTGTAAAAGACTCCTAACAAGGTCCAACCCTTGACCAGGTCATTGTACTAAATATATTGATGTAGGGGCATCCAAGGTTGAGGCAAGGGCATTCCTGATCCTTGGTGGAACTGCATGGGTGTTTATATTTTGGTCGGTGTTACTTGGTTGCAGCCTTGACCGACGGCCTCGGTCATTGAAAGAAGCTCAGTCACTGAAGGAACTTAGTAGTCTCTGGCACTTAGTGAAAGTGTTAATTGGTGATGCCTGTGGTGCTCGGTCGACACTGGTGCTCGACGATGCCTGGCTTGCTCAGTTATTTCACTATTACTCAGTAGTTCTGGTTTACCGACTGGAGTTTTGTGTGATTTGTTGGGCCAACTTGGTGCATTTATTATTGGTAGCTGTTGCTACAGGCTGACACATTGTATTAAATGTTGTAAGGCTATTTTGAAGCTGACTTGTATTGCATTTAATAATTATTAGGAGGAGTTAAGGGTTTCATCTAGCCAACTTGTGGCTGATGAGTAGTATTTAAAGAGGTGCTTGGGTAGATGTTTGGGGACACAACTTGGAGGTGGATGATAACAGAATCTTGAAAGCTAGAGTTGGTGAAGTTGTGAAAAATATCTTGCATGATCTTGCAGATTAGATTGATTGTTTATAGTTGTTTGTAGCAGAGCTAGTGGTTGCACACTTGGAGACAAGGAGATTTCTTGGAGGCTTGCGAGCTCAAGTTTAGATCTACCTTAGGGTTTCCATCAGCTTCTGATTATCTTTAGAGCTAAACTAGTTGAGATTGTATTAGATCTATTTGGATCTTGTAGAATTGTTTTTGACTGTAATTGGCCCTAACCTGAAAGGCCTTACAACCGGGCATGTTAATGAAAATCAGAGTTAAATAATTACTTTGTTTTTGTGTTGTTGAGTATTTTGTTGTGTTGTTTAGTTGGCTGCAAGGTTTGGACTGTCCTTAATTGGATCCACCATCTTTGAGTGCATCAAGTGGTATCAGAGTAGAGTTGATCTTATAGAGTAAAGGTTGACCTAGCAAGGTTGATCTTGCAAAGTTGATCTTATTGGAGTAGAGATTGTGTGCAATCTGGATTGTAGATCTGAGGCACTAAACTTGTAAAATCATGCCCTAGTTGTTTGTGCAAGGTGGAAGGTTGAGATCTGACTTGCATGCAACTTGGAGATTATCACAAGGTGGTCGGTGAGGATTTTGTTGCAGAGGGTTTCTCTTATCTTTAAGGATGTCTCTAAGAAGATTGGACCCTAGAGCTATTGTAGATCTTTGTGATGTTGTGGATGTGTGCTATAAATGTGTCACACTTCTATGGATCATTACATGCAAGGAAACTCAAGAATGAGCCCTCACAAATCGATCCATAGCTCCCTAGGCATGGAGTGCAAGGGTTTTTAAGAATGCTCTCAACTAGAGCTATTTAGCCTATAACCTTGCTAGTAAACCATGCAATAGGAGATTCAATGAAGACAAGGGCAAGAATGCCAATATCCTCAAGAATCAAGAATTAAAATGCAATGCAACTATACTAGAAATGGAAATGCAAGCTAAGCTATGAAAGGAAATATGCAAGTGTTACAACCCAAGCTAATTAATCTATGTGAGCTAATCTAGAGCATAGAAATGAATCTAATCTAAGAAAGCATAAATATGAAGCTAAGCTAAGAATGCAAGAATGAGATGTAGATGCTAAGAATACTCCAAATCTTCAAAAACTCCAAAGTGACCTAGAAAACCTACAGCATAAAGTTAGCATAAAAAGTTGGGGATCTAGAATGAAGAAGAGAGCTCTTCTTTTAAAGGAAATGAGAAGGAATGGACCATGGAGATTAAGAGGAAAAAGATTTAATCAACGGTGGAGCTTGAAAGAGGAGCAATCCATGTGCACACATATCCTCCAATGAGAAAATAAGAGTTAACTTTTGTGTCCATATGAGACAAAAAGTGCTTTTTCCCTTTTTATAAAATAAGAATAATGCTTTATTTGTGCAACTTAGGATAAGAGGAAAGTGGGGGCTTTTTATTTATTAAGAGGGGAGGGAATATTCCTTTTAATAAATAAAGACTTAGGATAAAATGGTTAGCCCATAGAAAATAATCGAATAAATGATAGAGCTAGGATTTGATCAAGAATAAGCAATTGATGATTTAGCAAAAGGGGCTAATAGTCTAGATGACCATTTTTAGGTGTATATAGTGGAATCAAAGATTTTTGATTAAGTCAGATCAGATGTTAGATCTGAGATAGAGTTGATGAAGAATGACATGGTTGTCGAGATCATGAGAGTTTTTTTTGGTGTACCTCAGAATGTTGGTACTGAAGATGGCTATGAGGAAGCTGTTGAAGACTTTGAACCTGCTAGATCTAGTGGTGATGATCGGAGGGATAGATCTGGTGAAGATAGAACTACTCAGTTGTAGCCTTGACCAAGAAAGTACCTGATGTAGTCAAGGATGGTGGATCCAATTAAGGATATTCCAAACCTTTCAACCAATAGAACAACATAGTGGAATATTCAACAACACAACAACAAAGTAATTATTTAACTCTGATTTTCATTAACATGCCCGGCTATAAGGCCTTTCGGGTTAGGGCCAAGTACAATCAAAAATAATTCTACAAGATCCAAATAGATCCAATACAATCTCAGCTAGTTCATCTATGAAGACAATCAGAAGATGATGGAAACCCTAAGGCAAATCCAAATTTGAGCTCACAAGCCTCTAAGCAATCTTCTTGTCTCCAAGTGTGCAAACCACTAGCTCTGCTATAAACAACTATCAGAAATCAATCTGATCTGCAAGATCATGCAATATCTTTTCCATAACTTCACCAACTCCAGCTTTCAGGCTTCTGTTCTCATCCACCTCCAAGTTGTGTCCCTAAACATCTACCCAAACACCTCTTTAAATAGTACTCATCAGCTACAAGTCGGCTGGATGAAACCCTTAACTCCTCCTAACAATTATTAAATGCAATACAAGTCAACTTCAAAATAGCCTTACAAACATTTAATACAACATGTCATCCTGTAACAACAGCTACCAATAATAAATTCACCAATTCGGCTCAATAAATCACATAGAACTCCAATTGGTAAACCAGAACTACCGAGCAACAGTGAAATAACCGAGCAAGCCTGGCATCATCGAGCACCAGTGTCGACCAAGCACTGCAGGCATCGCTGAGTAACACTTTCACTAAGTGCCAGAGACTACTGAGTTCCTTCAGTGACCAAGATTCCTTCAATGACTGAGGCCATCAGTCAAGGCTACAACTAAGTAATATTGACCAAAATACAAACACCCATGCAGTTCCATCGAGGATCAAGAATGCCCCTGCCTCAACCTTGGATTCCCCTACATCAAACACCCTAGGTTCCAAAAGATGTTCATATGTGAGAAGAACATCTTCTATGATTCAGCACATAAACCCCAAACTAGTTCTTCACATACATGTCCTCCACCTTTTCAGTTTGTGTACTCTTCCACTTCAACTTTCTCTTTCTCTTCAAGTCTTTTCTTGACAAAACATAGGTTTGTTCTCCAAACTGATCATTCATTTTCTCTAGATCCGCCAACTCAACTTGGCTACCAATACTCAAGCTTCTACTACCGAGTGTTGTATCCATCAAAGGCATCAGTGAAAACTTCCTATCATCCTTCTCAATAGTAAACACATTTCTGACATAGTCATATATAGCTCTACAATCATATTGCCAAGGTCTACCGAGCAATATATCACAACTATTCATATCCACAATGTCACATAGCACAAGATCCTTATACTGGCCAATATGAACATCAATAAGGCATTGATCTCTTAATTCTAGAGTATGAACATCTTGCAACCAACCAATCCTATAAGGACAAGGATGCTTCATTCTATTCAACCCAAGTCTCTGAACCATGTCCTCAGCAACAAGGTTATCAGTACTACCACTATCAACAATAACATCACAAATTTTACCTCCAGACTTGCATCAGGTCCTAAACAAGTTACTCCTCTAACAAGGTTCATCCTTTGTACCAAGCAATGTTCACCGAAGCAACAAGTTCTTTGATTCAAGTTCATTCTAAATGTTTTCATTCACTACAGCAGTTTGTCAGTCAACCTTCTTCTGTGTACACTCAAAAGAATGGTGTCCTTCCTCTCCATAGTTATAGAAAGTACCTTTAAAGATAACTCTACCTATCTTCTTCTTCAGTTCCATAGGTTTCTATTCATCTTCTACATCAGTCGGTTTATCCTTCACCAAGTGATCAATCTTTTCTTTCCCTCGAGGATTACTATGTTGTTTCCTCTTCAACTTATATTCTACCTTCAGAGTATACTAATAAGCATCTTCAACAGAATCAATCTTCAGCATACCAAGCTCATCCTGAATATTGAATCTCAAACCATTCACATACCGAGCTACCTTTTCCTTACCAAGTTCTCTATGTGCAGACCAAATAGTAAGTTTTTAGAACTCCTCAGTATAATCTTCAACAGACAGATCCTTTTATTTTAGATTCTGCAACTTCTTAAACAAGTCAAGCTCATAGTCAAAAGGTATGAACTTAGCTTTCAATTTTGTCACCATCAACCTCCACCAATTGATCTTTGTTTCACCTTCATCTTCTCTCTCTCTTTAGTTCTTTCCACCAAAGAGCAACATGTCCTTTCAACTTTGTCTGTGCCAATCTCACCCGAAGAGGATCTTCAATTTCTTCCAGCTCAAAGAAATATTCAAGTTCACCAATCCAATCAATTAGATTCTTGGGTTTCAAAGTACTAGAGAAAGTAGAAACTTCCATTTGATAACTACTACTTAACTGAGCTCTAGATCTATGCAACCAAGCAATTATGTCTTCATCAGATCTATCCCTCTGATCATCACCACTAGATCCAATAGGTTCAAAGTCTTCAGCAACTTCCTCATAGTCATCTTTAGTACCAACATTTTGAGGTACACTAGCAATAGCTCTCATGATCTCAGTGACCGTGTCATTCTTCATCAACTCTATCTTAGATCTAACATCCGATCTAACTTTATCAAAAATCTTTGATTCCACAACATCACAAAGATCTACAATAGCTCTAGGGTCCAATCTTCTCAGAAGCATCCTTAAAGATAAGAGAAACCCTCTGCAAAAAAACCCTCACCAACCACCTTGTGACAATCTCCAAGTTGCATGCAAGTCAGATCTCATCCTGCCACCTTGCACAAATAACTAGGGCATGATTTCACAAGTTTAGTGCCTCGGATCTACAATCAAGATTGCACACAATCTCTACTCCAATAGGATCAACTTTGCAAGATCGGCCTTGCTAGGTCAACCTTTGCTCCACAAGATCAACTTTGCTCTGATACCACCTAATAGAACTACTTAGTTGCAGCCTTGACCTAATGCAGTCAAGGATGGTGGATCCAATTAAGGATAGTCCAAACCTTGCAGCCAACAAAACAACACAGTGGAATACACAACAATAAAGTAATTGTTTAACTCTAATTTTCATTAACATGCCTGGCACTAAGGCCTTCCGAGTTAGGTCCAATTACAATTAGAAACAATTCTGCAAGATCCAAATAGATCCAATACAATCTCAGCTAGTTCAACTATGAAGACAATCAAAAGTTGATGGAAACCCTAAGGCAGATCTAAACTTGAGCTCGCAAGCCTCCAAGTGTGCAACCACTAGCTCTTCTACAAACAACTATCAAAAATCAATCTGATCTACAAGATCATGCAAGATCTTTTCCACAACTTCGCCAACTCCAGCTTTCAGGCTTTTGTTCTCATCCACCTCTAAGTTGTGTCCCCAAACATCTACCCAAACACCTCTTTAAATAGTACTCATTAGCCACAAGTCGACTGGATGAAACCCTTAACTCCTCCTAACAATTATTAAATGCAATAAAAGTCAGCTTCAAAATAGCCTTACAAAAATTTAATACAACATGTCAGCCTGTAACAATAGCTACCAACAATAAATGCACCAAGTCGGCCCAACAAATCACATAGAACTTCAGTCGATAAACTAGAACTACCGAGCAATGGTGAAATAATTGAGCAAGCCAGGCATCGCCGAGCACCACAAGCATCGTCGAGTAACACTTTCACTGAGCGCCAGAGACTACCAAGTTCCTTTAGTGACCAAGCTTCCTTCAATGACTGAGCTCTTCGGTCAAGATGCCCCTGCATCATATATTGTAAAACAACTCCTAATAGGGTTAAGGATCTTCTAACAAGGATCATAATACACTAGTGTAGATTATTAGTGGGTGTCAATTCCCACCGGGGTTTTTACCTATTTGGGTTTCCCCGTAACCAAAATATTGGTGTTGTGTTCAATTGTTCTTTCATTGTGTTTATGCTTTATGTTTATGTTTACTTAATTGGATAAAGAATTGAAACTTGTAGATAACTAATTCACCCCCCCCCCCCCCCTCTCAGTTATCTCTTGGGACTATTCCTAATAGTTAACTTAGTCAAACTTAGTCAAACTTAGTTAACCTAATCAACCTTAATGTACCTCAAACCTACTTAACTTAGTTAACCTAGTAAAATTTAGTTAACCTAGTTAGTTCCATACTTCAAACCTAGTTAATCTAGAATAACTAACCATGTACATTTATGTTTTATTTATGTGAGTTGTAGAAATGTGATTTGTGTACATGTACACACACATACATATATAAATTTATGCTTTAATTATAAATATCATTTAGTTTTTTGTCATGTTTAGATTAAATCTATAACATATTTAATTTTTAAATGTTAATGTAAAATGTTTAACAAGTTCACTTTGAATCTTTGAAACATTAGAAATGTATTCCCATATAATTTACGTTACATGTTAAAACATCACTAGATACATAGTTCAAATAGAACTAACCATAATTGAAATCTAGATGACTTAGTTAACAATAGTTAACCTAGTTAATTGTATCTAACTAACCTAGTTAACCTTAGCTCTAGAGATTTAAAAATATCACTATACATGTGTAGTTCAGGTATAGTTAACAATACTTCAAACCTAGTATTAACTAGGTTACTTTTAGTTCCTAGATTTAACGAACTAGTTAACAGGTAGGCATTTACTTATAAATAACCTAGTTAAGTTCTGCATGTACTTCAAACCTAGTTAACAGGTCTAGTCTTGAATATAATGAGCCATATGTATACTTCAGATATCATTCATTTTTTTGTCATCATGAACTTTTAAATTATGTACAAGATATTGGATTCAACCTATGTATATTTTTTACAAATTCTTTAGATGATCATAACATGTGTACATGCATGTGCTTTAAAAATTAGATTGTTTTTTTAAATATTGTACATATATTTGTATGCATGTGCAAAGGTTTATATACATATACCTATCTACATACTTTCACATATACATTTTCTCTATATCATACATGGCATCCAATTTTGGGGCAGCATCTACATCATCAAGAGATGCTAGTGTTCAGGGGGGTGATAGTGCCCACTCTACTTGTAGATCTACATCTTCTAGAGAGGAGAGAGAGAAGTTGTTTACAGATACTATTGCTAGATTGACTTTTTCAATCGAGGTTCTCAATCATAGTATTGAGACATCCACCACCCTCCCTAATAGGGATAGGGGGAATAGTATTAGAGAGGAGTTGGTTCGTATGATTCAAATAGTTGAATCATAGAACCCTTATGATAGCATCATTATTGATATTTTCTATAGTTATCTATCTTGCAGTGTTACTGGCATTGTGAAGTACAGAAAGATTGACTCAAAGGTCTCCATCGCTATGGTTAAGACTATGTTTCCTCATTACATAGACATGGCTCAGGTCAGAGGCTACATGGTTACTAGGTGTATAGATGACCTTGTTGCACCTTTTATATATCCTTGTTGGTTGGCTGCTCATCATAGGTGGCCCCAGAAGGATGAGCTTCCATTATATTTTTACAAACAATTGTTTGTAGAATTCCATTTGCATTATGAGGTTGATTACACCAATTTTCTAGGTTAAGATGTTCAGCGGAGGTGATGTCTATCAAATAGATTCAGGCCATTTGATGCCCCTGTGCCTTCTAATAAGCGGGAAAAGGTGGGTCCAAACCTTTTGGTTATGCTAAAAGGTTTGGAAATGACAATTGCAAGACAGAGTGTACTAGATGACACTTAGAGGGATATGTATTCTAGTATCATGAGTATCGCGACATGAGTTCATGAGATGTCATCTGACCACTACAGAAGATACATGTTACGTTCTTGTACTACCATTCCTACACCTTTATCCTCCAACATAGATGATCTATATCAGATACTGTGTGTGTGAAAATTGTACTTAATCTGTAGACACAACACTTCAGTAAAACATTAGAGGTTAGTGATAATCAAAATCGTGCAAAATTGAAAGCTATCTAACCAAGCGATTTACTGCCTTCTAATAGGTGCGAGATTGATGTTCTCAGATTGTAATCGAGATCAGTGACCTAGACAACACCTAAATAAAGGATTTGAATGCAATTGATGGATATGAAATATGAATGCAATTAATCTATATTTTTGGATTTCCTATGCAATAAGAATGAAAAATTGATATGAAACTAATCTATATGAAAAACTTGATATGAAACTATCTAAGAATGGTATGCAAAAAAAAAAGATTGATCTCACAAAGATGTTGATTCGCAAGAGCTTTGATTCTCCCAATTCCAATTCTCCAGCGTGATTGTGCAAATTTGTGGATGAATTATGAAGAGCTGAGCCTTGATTTTATAGAAATCCAGGGCTTTGGAGGTGCATGGGAAAAAAAGCCATAAATCACTCAAATAACTCAGGTTGATTTTTGAGTTATTTTTAAATAAAGGATAATTAACTCACAAAAACATGCAAAAGCTAAGTTTTAACTCAAAATAGAGTTTAACTTTAATTGATAATTGATAGTTGTCTGCTTTTGTGATTGTGCATGTTTTATTTATGAATTAATTTAATAATAAAGTGATTTATTTCCAACTTAACTGCTTTTAAAAATAAAACAATTGATTTATGGGTTAATCAATTATTTAATCAAACTTTTATTAAAAACTATATTATTAAATAATGACAACATGCTTTAATTAATTAAATAAGAATTTAATCAATTATTCATATGATATTAGATTTATTGTCAAAATTAAATAATACAATTAATAATAGATAGAATTAAATTTAATTAAACAATTAAGTGGCAAATATTAAATCTAATTAATTAAATATGTAAAATATTTAATTAATCAAATTTTAGGATAAATGTGATTTATTGCCAAATAATTATAAAATTAAAGATAATTATGATGATTAGGAATATTACTAGGAATATTCCTCGATGCAGAATTTAAGATAATCAATTATGATTCTATGATGTTTAGATGTGCCTTAGATTAGTACTTTGATGTCGATTTTGTTCGAATTGAAGATGTAGGAGATTAATGAACTTATAGCCCATTTTTTGGGTATTACATTTTGCCCCTCTTTGAATTACTGTGCAAAGCACAGTGGTTCAAAGAAAGTCTGTGTTTGATAAAGATATGAAACTGATATTTGAGATTGATAATTGATATGTGACAGAAGCTGATTGATATTGGTTTGATATGGAGATAATAGGTCCTAAATGACCAAAGATAATATTTACTATAACAGTAAATGAACCTATGATTGCGAAAAAGTGTCAAAACACCTGATTCCAAACCTTAGGATTGCAAAGAAGTGAGTGACCCGTTCTAGACTCGATTGTCTTAGCAGAACTAGCAGGTATCACATGCAAACCCTTCAGTTGTCGAAGAACCAAGGAAATAACACTATGATCCGATGGTTGTAAAAACTGATACAGTTTACAAGATTAGGAGAATACCAGATTGATATGGATCTTGATGAATCTGATATGCCCCAAGTGATGATAGATTTGCCCCGAGTGATGAGGTCTTTTGATGAATCAGCGACTAGATGTGATTGTTTGTCTTGATTACTGAGGAAAGATATTGATAGACTTGATCGATAGAATTTGATTTACAGACTTTGAATGATGTGCAATACCATGCCCCCTTCAGGATTAAAATTAAAATCTGACAAGAAAAGTCAGCGTTATAGTTTAGAAGTATGTTAATTGATTTGAGAAGTGGTTATACACGTCTGAGAATGCATTCTGCATCGTTTGGAGGTCTTGGAGACTGAATTTGACTAGGTTTGACCATGAGTTGACCATGGTTGAAATTTTGATAGTTTGATGTTAGATAATCAGTTAAGTTGAATACTAGATTTCTGTGATGATAGAAGGTCGAATATGCAAGCAGTTAATAATATGAATGATCTCAGATTTGAATTTTGATCCTGAAAAAGGATTCTACTTGCTATTTCATTGGAGGAACCTTCATGTGGGATTCAGCTCTTGTTAGAGTTGAAAATGCGAGTGGAGAATTGTTTAAGCATTGAAGTTCATTTAATCATTGTGAGATCATGCAAAGATGAAAAATGCAAAGAAGCATGCAATATGAAATGCAACCTAAGACCTAGGACCTAGTCACTGATCATATGTCGATTTGTTATCATCATTGAACTTTTAGGTAACCGGTTAAATCAATACAATGCCCACTAGTTAAAAAAAACCATAGACATATGAATATTGATTTGTATGCACAAGAATCAATCAACCCCCACTGGTCAAACAACCATGGACATATGAATATTGATTTTATTTTTGGAATGTCAGATTAGATATAAGTACCAAGGCATAAACGCTAGGATGCCCTGAATATCATGTCCATTTTGATATAGTAATTTGTATAAGCATCAAAACATGAATGTCATGATGACCTGAATATGCCTTACATTGCAAACACATCAAACAGTCAAGAGATCATTCTAAATCCAATGTGAATTACCCGTAGTGACCCTTTATCGTTCACATCCTTAGGCAAGATCGCGTTCCACAGTAGGAGAAAGAACTTACTCAAAAAGACAATAGTTAGATCAAACTTCCTTGAATTATCCAGGTATCAATGGTTGAGGTACGCATGGCCATCCAATTCGAGATAGAGGCTCTTATAGTCAGACACCATTTCAATCCGGAATTTCCAAAGTTGTTAGATTGTTACATACAAGCAGAAGACAAAGAAAAGATTATGCCCCTAGTCATCACTCTCTAAATCCTATAAAGGACATCATCGAAGAGCTCGAAGGGACACAATATGCAAAAATCTCAATGTGAGTCAGTAAGCATACAAGGAGATAAAAGCATGAAAAAAGCATAGATTGTTTTCAGTTGAGTTTTGATGTTTGATTGTTGTAGATGCAAAATCCTTTCTGGAGACAAGACTGACTGACTGACCTAGATATAGCTTCAAAGGACTCTGACTAGATATGATCTGTCTAAGATACATGGGAGACCATAGGATATGAAATTGATTTCCCCCAAGTGTTAAACATTGATAGGATATAGACACTTGAGCCGATTGGTGTACAGACCAACTTATTGAAAACTGGAAATGTTGAAACAAACTGGGAGATATGTACAAACTAAAGCAAGACTGAAAGCTAGGAAATACCAAGATTGTGCTGATAGATGGAGCGTTTTGAACAAGTGGCACCTGTTTGCCAGGTTTTCACCATCTTGGCAGAGATTCTATTTTTTCTACCAAGGCACCTGTTTCTAGGTTTTCACCAAGGCACTTTTTTCTTTTTTTCTTTTTTTTTCATTTTTTCAATTTTTTTGTACTTTTGATATTTTTTTATTTTTTTGTGAATCATCAAGGCGCCTATTGCTAGGTTTTCACCAAGATGTCCATTTTTTTAGGACCTTTTCTGATTTTTAAGATTTTTTTCAAGACATTTACCAAGCACTGAATGCCTTAGGCGTAGAATTTCTTCAGATGGAGAATGTTGATTGGTTCTCAGAGTTGTTCTCCTTCAGTCGTTGAGAGTTGATAGGCACCAGAGCCAAAAGTAGCAGTGATAACAAAGGGACCTAGCCAATTGGGTTTGAACTTCCCCTTGCATTCTCGATGTGATTGATTTTTAGGATTTTCTCTCAACACTAG
Source organism: Chamaecyparis obtusa (assembly GCA_027943335.1). Lineage (NCBI taxonomy): Eukaryota > Viridiplantae > Streptophyta > Pinopsida > Cupressales > Cupressaceae > Chamaecyparis > Chamaecyparis obtusa. Next base: position 599,710 of record BSBK01003511.1, on the reverse strand, counting down.
ATCACCAACCTGAAATTCTTTGTGTCTGACTTTCTTGTTGTAACCTCTAGACATTCTTTTCTGATACACTCTAAGATGATCATACGCTACTTGCCTGCGCTCATCTAGTAATTCAAGTTCTTGTAACCTAGATACTCTGTAGTCTTCATCAGTGACAAGTCCATGCATTCTGATTCTGAGTGATGGGATTTCAACCTCAATAGGCAGTACCACTTCAAACCCATAAACTAAAGCGAAAGGTGTAGCTCTTGTAGGCGTTCTGATACTAGTTTTGTATGCCCAGAGAGCTGGATTGATCATGAGATGCCAGTCTCTTCCTATTTTATTAACTATTCTGTGCAAGATCTTCAGGAGATTTTTGTTTGAAGCCTCAGCTTGTCCATTCCCTTGAGGATAGTAAATAGAAGACCAATGTTGAGTAATCTTGAATTTGGCACATAAGTCATCTAGGTCCTTGTTTTTGAATTGGCCCCCATTGTCTATGATTATGGAATGAGGGATCCCATATCTGCAAATGATGTAGTTCAGGATCAACATAGAGATCTGTTTCCCTGTTGCTTGTGTTAGAGGAACTGCTTCTACCCATTTTGTAAAATAATCTGTAGCTGTGATTATATGGGTATGTCCATTGGAAGAGTGCAGATGGATAGCACCTATGAGATCAAATGCTCATTGTTGAAAAGGCCATTGTGTAGTAAAGGGAATCAGATCTCTCCCTAGAGCATGAATCAAGTTGCCATGTACTTGACACTGTTGATAGTTTTTAGCAAATTTAATAGCCTCTTTCTCCATTTCAGGCCAATAGTACCCAGCCCTAATAAGTTTTTGAGCTAACGTTAAACCGTTTGAGTGTGACCCACATATACCCTCGTGGACTTCCTCTAATGCATGTTGAGACTCTTCCCGTTCTAAACATCTAAGCAGTGTACCATCTAGACCTCGTTTGTACAGGTCATTACCAATGATGACATATCGGGATGCAGATCGGATAAGGTTTCATTTCTCAAAATGATTAAAGGACTCAGGGATGATTTGGTCATGGAGATAGGAGAATAGATTTTTGTAGCGAGATGAGTCATAACCTACAACAGTGCAGATCATGCGAGTTTCAGGGGAGTCATATGCAGGATAGGATAGGGCTTCCACCAGGAACTCGTAGCATAGCTCATGTTCAGGCTGCTGTAAGAGAGTAGATAGTGTTGCCATTGCATTGGCAGCCTTATTCTCCATTCTGGGTATTTGCTCAAATGTGATAGAGATGAAGTATTTCTTTAAATCATCTACCATTCTCTTGTAAGGAATGAGCTTTTCATCTTTGGTTTGGTACACATCATTGACTTGATGGATAACCAATTGTGAGTCTCCATGGATGTGCATCTCTGTAACTCTCCACTGTATTGCCATTTTCATACCATTGAGAAGTGCCTCATATTCAGCAATATTGTTTGTGCAAGGAAACTTTAGTCTGAATGCTTTGGGTATCGAGTATCCTTGAGGAGTGATGAATAATATACCTGCTCCAGATCCATTCTATGTGTAGGAGCCATCAAAGAATAACCGCCATGCTCCAGAAGAGAGATGCATGGTAGAGGAATCAGGAAATTCCATTCACATGGGTGTATCATCAAACAGTGGTGCTTTAGCTAATTGATCGGCAATGACCTATCCTTTGATAGCTTTTCTTTCAACATATTCAATGTCAAATTCGCTCAAGAGCATGACCCATTTAGCTAGTCTACCTATGAGGGCAGCTTTGCTTAGGAGATATTTCAGTGGATCAATTTTAGCTACCAAATGAGTAGTATGAGCTAACATGTAGTGTCTTAGTTTCTACGATGCAAAGATCACAGCTAGAAATGCCTTCTCTATCATTGAGTAGTTCTTCTCATAGGCCACTAAAGTTTTGCTGATATAGTAGATGGCTCTTTCTTTCTTGTTCTCATCATGTTGTGCTAGCAATGCCCCTAGTGATGTATCTGTTGCGGAGACATATAATATTAATGGCTTCCCATGAATAGGAGGCATTAAGATAGGAGGATTCAAGAGATAATTCTTGATATGATCAAAATTCTTTGCACAGTCTTCATTCCATGCAAAGGTCACACCTTTATGTAATGTCTTTGTGAAAGGTTGTGATATGTCAGCTAACTGTGATATGAATCTCCTGATAGATTGCACTCTCCCTTGCAAAGTTCACATTTGACTGATATTCTTGGGAGGTTGCATCTTGATGATAGCCTTGACTTTAGCCAGATCAACTTCAATACCTTTCTTTGAGACTATGTATCCTAGGAGTTTTCCAGAAGTGACACCAAAAGCACACTTCGTAGGATTTAGTCGAAGACTAAATTTTTCCATTCTGTCAAGGATCATGCTCAAGTCAGTTAGATGTTCAATTCTAATCATTGATTTTGCTAAGGTATCATCAACATAATCCTCCATTGTTCTATGCATCATATCATGAAAAATAGATGTCATTGCTCTTTGGTATGTAGCTCCCGCATTTTTGAGTCCGAATGGCATAACATTCCAACAGAAGGTTCCCCACGCACATGCGAATGTAGTTTTCTCTTGGTCTTCTAGAGAAATTTTGATTTGGTTGTATCCAGAAAAACCATCCATAAGGGAATACATTTCATAGCCCGCAGTCATGTCCACTATCATATCAATGTTAGGTGGTGGAAAGTCATCCTTAGGGCATGCTCTGTTCACGTCTCTAAAGTCTGTGCACACTCTGATTGAACCATCTGGTTTTGAAATAGGTACAATGTTGGAGATCCACTCAGCATAGTCTATGACACAGATGAATCTAGATTTTAGGAGTTTTTCTAGTTCTGCTTTGACTAAGAGTGCAACATGAGGATGCATCTTTCTCAATTTTTGCTTGATTGGTTTTACTCCAGGAGCAATGGATAGATGGTGCATAATGAGATTGGGATCCAATCCTAGCCTATCTGAATATTTCCATGCAAAATTGATCTTTTTTTCTAATAAGAACATAGTGAATTTTTGTTTCTCTTCTTCTGATAGAGATTGTGCTACATGTACCAATTGTGGTTCCTCTGTTGTACCCAAATTGATGGATTGAGTGGGCTCAATCAAAACTGGAGATCTATCATGTAAATGACTCGGAAGGACATCAAATATCTCATCCTTAGGCACCTTAGAGAGGTTTTCACCTTCACATATGTCTTTTCTTTTTACTTTTGTAGTTTCTGAGATTGCCACAAAGTGGTTTTCACCCTCAGAACTCTTTTTCTTTTTCTTTTTATTATTTTGACTAAGATATTTGATATCTGACTCAGTCATGCTAACGCTCAGTTCACTGATGGAAGTCCTCATAGGCTCGACTGCATTGAGGTAGCAAGCAAGGGCATAGTCATTTGGAAAGGTGTAGATACCATGGCTCGGGTTCGTGGAAGTTCGGTCAATAAGATCAGGGTGTTGGATAGTTAAAGCGGGAAAGGCTTGGGATATGGTCTTCACGGATGTGGATATGTCATCATTGGTCCTAACTCGATGCTCAAGTTCAAAGGTGATATTACAGCTCAAAATGTTCAATTCATGAATAGGCTCAACATCATCATGGGAGTCCTCTTCAGCCATAGGTGGATCAGACACGTTAAGTTCATTTTTTTGCTCTAGACCTACGTTGGGTTGAGATACATATTGGTAAATAACATCAATATATTTCTCTATTATAAGCTCATCTTCTTCTGGAATGGCACCCCATTTATAGTCATTTGACTCAGCTTCTGATTCAGGATCTCTAGGAAATCTTAGAAAATGTGTGAAATCAGGATGAATACCCCAAGAAGGATTACCCTCAATCTCTAACTTGAATTCATATTCATGGGAATCAGTGTTAGAATAACTACCCCCTTCTTCTTGATCAGTTTGATTGCCATCAAGATTAGTTGGTTCTTGTGGTGCAACCATCTCTTGCGCTACAGTAGGTTCATGTGTTTCTACTACATTAATTCTTTTGATAGGATCATCTTTATCATCAAGAAGATCTTTGATCTCTTTAGGAAATTTTTCATAGGGGATGAGTTCTGAACTATCTAAATCATCATCTGAGGGTTCTGTCTCTTCTTTCTTGAGAAGGGGTTCTCCTAGTGCAATTTGTTCTATAACATGAGAACAACCACCTTTGAGATGATAGGGTTTCTTCTTAAAGCCTAAGCCACCAGTATCTTTGTTGGCTCTACCAATATGTGAAATGGGTGTCACAAGACCCTTTCCTCTAATTCCTAGAGGTCCTTGACTGGAATATCCCATCTTGGCTATCAATTTGTTCCCTAGACCATATGAATTAGAAGGGATTGTAGGTGCTATAGATTCACTAGGTTGAACAATTTTAGATTTAGAATCCTCTTTGTATAGCCATGCAAGCATAGCTTCATCCTCTTCAAATTCTTGTTTGGATACTTGCTCCGCCACAAAATTTCTTTTGTATGCTTCCATAGGTTCCTTAGGTTCTGATTTAGACTGCTTCAAGGATTGTCCATACGACTTAGGTGAGATTGGGAGAGATGTCAGAGACAAGACTGGCTCTATAGTGTATTCTCCCATCCCATTTTCTTTGATATTGATCCCTTTAGCAATGTCTTCCATCTTGGATGTGGAAGCCACATTTTGTTGCTTGATGGAAGATTCTCTGTTATTGGGAACAAGCTTATCGGCACCTTCCTTCAATGTATTGCAAGTTGTACTCAGATCTGCTGGGATAGTAACTTCTACACCTTCATAGGGAAATTTCAAGCATTGATGGTACATAAAAGGAATGGCTTGCATTTCATGGATCCAGGGTCTCCCTAGAAGGATATTGTAAGCCAATGGTAGATCAAGCACCTGACATGTGGTATCTTTGATGACCGGACCCACTCGGATGGGTAAGACAATGGCGCCTTTAGAAGATATTTCCTGTTCATCATAGGCCTTTATGGTGATCTTCTTTCAAGGATCAATAGCCATCTCTGAGAATCCCAACTGTGTGATTAAGTTGTAAGAACAAATGTTGAGGCTTGCGCCCCCATCTATCAACACACGTTTGACTCGATGGTTCTGGATCAAGACTTCTATGTGTAAGGGCTGATTATGTGGGTGACTCAAAGAGTTGTCACCTTCCTCTAAAAAGGAGATATATTGCGGAGACGTTAGATGACCAACCATAGTCTGGAACCTGTCTAGATCTAGATCATCAGGAACATTAGAGCCGAGCAAAGCTTTGTCTAGGATATCTCTGTGAGCTGGAGATATTCGAAGTAACTCAAACATAAAGATTTTGGCATTGGTATGCTGGAGTTATTGGATGATGTTGTAAGATGTAGGTCTTGTATCCTTTGGATTGGAAGATTTCAAGGTAGCCTTCTGTTTAGAAGCAGATGTGAGATTGAAAGGTATCTTAGGGACATGAGATGAACTTGGTGTTTGTCCTTTCAGATGAGCCTGAGCTTGTGATCTGGTAACCGCATTAGCTAAGGAATGATTTTGGTCTCTTCACATAATTGTGATGACATTACAGCTCTCAGAGAGACATGGCTCAACCATATTGATGACAGCATTGTTTCCAGGGTAAGCGTAGTTGACTTTTGCCCCCATGTTAGGCTGAGAAGTGAAAACTCCCTTGCCATGTTGTGGAAATGGTTCTGTAAATGTTGTGTGATCATTATTGCTGGTAGGATTATCGATCATGATGTCCCCTTGATCTATCAAGTCTTGAATGGTATGCTTCAACTAGAAGCATCCATTAGTCTTGTGGCCTTTAGTCCGATGGAAAGCACAAAATTCATTATCTTTCCACCAATATGGTTTTGGATCCAGATCAGGGTTTCAGATTGGTGGTAAAGAGATCATGTTATCAGCTATCAGGGTTCTCAGGGCAAATTCCAAAGATTCTCCCAGGGGAGTAAACTTTCATTTATTATCCCATCGTTTGAATGGCTTCTTTGGAGATGGTTCAGCAAATTTTTGCTCTGAATCTTCAATGGCTTTGGTGGCAAGGGTGAGATTGTAGGCCGGTGCCTTTGATGGGGTGCGGATAGTGTCAACAACACCATCAGAGACTATACCTTTGTTTCTATTCCAGCTCTTGTTTTTATCTTTTGAGCTAGATCCAGATTCAGACTTGTCCTTTTGAAGTGTGATTTCTCCTTTCTTGACAAGTACTTTCTCAATCTTGATTGCATTATCCACCATTTTATCAAAAAATACATGATCTTTCATTTGTAATGGATATTTGAGCTCTGGAACAAGGTTATTGATAAAGATTTCAAGTTTCTCCATTTCGAGAATTGGTCTAGCATATAGAGAAAACTTCTTTCGCCACCTCTTGAGAAAAGTTAGGAATGATTCCCCTGGATATTGCTTGAGGTTACAGATATCGATCATGGTAATCGGATGTTGAATATTGTAGGAATATTGTTGATAAAACAATTTAATCAATTCCTCAAAAGTTTTGATCATAGAAGGTAATCTTGAAAACCACTGAATGGATGCTCCTCCCAAAGATCTAGGAAAAAGATGCATCAAATAAGTCAGTTCATGGATGAATTCCATGGATTGCGTACAGAACTCTCTGACATGATCTTGAGGATCAGAGTGTCCGTCATATTTGTCATACTTTGGCATCTCCACTCTTTTTGGGAATGGAGGCATATACAAGTCTTTGTCAAAAGGGAAAGGACAAAGGGCCTCCATGGAGAATTCCTTGGGTTCCTTCTCTTTCTCAATTTGATTCATTTTGACCTGCATAGCGTGCAGCTAGTTCATTATGGCCATCATTAGAGTTTCTTCCTCATGCATGATGATATCTTTGACATTGAAGTGAGGAGGAAGTTTAGCTCCTTCCTGGGCTAATTGCAAAAAGTATGCCTCTCTATCCACTTTCAAGAAATGCCTCATCATTCTCTTGAATTCATCATCATTCTTACATCGATGGATTTCAGAGGGTGTAGGTTCTTGGTCGGCATTATGTTGAGAATGGGGTCCTTGGGATCCTCCTCCTAGAGAACCGTGGTTTGTCCCTGCCTGAGACATGGTAGGAGTTTTTGGGCTCCCTGGAATAGATTGAGGAGGAGTTTGCTTATTACCTCTGTGAGTTGATAGAGGAGGTATGTAACCAGTTTTCAATCAAAAGTTACTGAGACTGTCATCTTCGTAGATACCTAACTTGATGAGTTGTTCAAGAGTTGGACCCGGGTTATTGGTCAAAAGTAAATTCTGAGATGCTTCTTCTGATTTCTTGTGTGAAGAAGCTCTGGTCTCCACCATTAACTTTGAATGAAACAGAAGAAAAGGACGAAGACAACTAAAGAACAATTTGATTCGAGAAAATCAGATGACGCAACCTTGTCAAGATTATGATTGTTTTGAAGATTTGATGAGATGTAGGTGAAGCAAACTGTGCCCTAGATGTATGGGATAGATCACCCAAAAGATAGCGGACATGAGTTCCCAACACTTAGTCTATTTTTGAAGATTGATAGTTATGACAAGGTTTTGACACGAGATAAAAAGGACTCAAATTGATCAAATAGAAGGCTAGATCAGATTCAAAAGATCAATCTCAGAAAATGGTAGAATGCTCAATAGCTACTGCTCTGTTCCTGACACAATGATATTTTTGACAGATTCTGGAACTAGGCTGGAAACATTGGATATCTTGCAATTTGACAATTTCTGGCAACTCTCTCAAATTTTTCCAAATGACACTCTGCAGACTCGTATGACACTGGGTAGTCTATGAAATGACAGTTGCTAAACTCGTATGACAGTTGGGTAGCAATGAAACGACAGTTGACAAAACTCGTACGACAGTTGCTAACAGGGTTTTGACTTTCTTGAATTTGCTGGTTTGAAAACTCGTACGACACTGGGTTTCTCAATCATACGACCGATGGGCAATACTGAAACAACACTTGACAAAACTCGTACGACTTTTGACTTCCTGAAATGACTTTTGACTCCAGAAAAGATTTTGCGTCAATTTTTGCAAAATTTAAGGTTTTTAGTTTTGGATTGTTTGTAAATTGTATTGTCCAGATTTTGAAGGTTATACCAGATTTGATCATTTTTAATAGCCAAGTAGATAAACAAGCACGCAGAATAGCAAGCAAGTGATTCCAAGCACGTCTGAAAATAATGAACAAGGGAAAAAGCAACCTTGCACATGAACAATCAAGTGACCAAATTGTGCTAATCCCTGAGAATACTAATTGTGTATGTTCTGAAAAGTTTTGCAATAACACACATATACCTGAAAATGAAAAATTGGCCTCTCTAGGGTTTTTAGTAATGGCTTGACTCTGCAACTTTTATGATTCGAAGGGGTGAACTCCAATCCCGGTGCACCAGGGTTTTGACACAGTCCGAGAACTTAATCTTCAAGAGCTGCTAGGGAGATCTGACAACCCAACAATGAACCATACCCATGGAGATTTCTTTCACAAGGACATTTATATAGCGGTTGTCACTACCACGTCTGAAATGGCTATGACCGCTTGAGGTTTCATCAACGCAGTTTTCCCTGTGAAGGGATTGTCCGCTACGATTAACCCTCTCTAAAGGTGACTCACAGATTTATACCACAAGGGGACTTGGCTCCAGATTCAAGGTTTTTGACACCTTTTCACTTTTAACCCAAACAAAGCAAGCAGATTAATCTGACACGCTAAGACAAAGTTTTGTTCCACCAAAGTTTGTGATATCAACTCCACGTGATCTATCAACCTCTCCGGGGAGAGAATGTATCAATCAATAAGAGAAGATGCACTAACCAATTTTGATTCACCAAAGCTCGTGATATCAACCCCACGTGATCTATCAACCTCTCCGGAGAGAGAATGTGTCGATCAATAAGAGAAGACACACTAACCAAGTTGAATGTGAAATGCACTAAGTATCCTCCCTACCTACAAGGATTATGTCGTCAAGAAAGATTTCACTAGGAATCCATTCTCTCAAGAATCATGAATAGTGTTCATAGGGCCTAATTATTATGTGAGCACAGATATATTCCCAAAAGCAAATCTACCAAAAGTACCCAAAAAGCAGAAAGAGGAACACTTAACGCTTAAAGAGAATATGAGATGAGTCCACAAGGTGGAACACTTAACACCTCACGCAAGCTGAAAATGAGTCCCCAACTTATAAAACAAGTGAGTTCCTAAAAGCACAAAAGGTTTGCCAAGTGGAACACTTAACGCTTCTGTCCTATTGACCCCTCCCCTTTATGGCGCTGAGATTGCAACCACAGGGCGGAAATGAGGGGCTGGCAAATTAGCGAGTCCAATAACCCAAGATAGCAATCAAGATCAATCACAAGTATTCTAAGACTACTTAATGAATCCTTAAGGGATCACAACCTAGTATCAAATTATGCAAGTGTGTAGAAATAGATCAAAAGCATGAAAAGATGCACACAAGCTTGACACGTGAGAGATTTATTTTAAGTCCAAATTGAAATGTTTTCAGAACAAGGAGAATACCTTGTGATCCTCGCAACGCGCTTAGTAGATTTTACCTAATTTTTAGCAATTCTTGTGCTTTTCTCAGTCAAAATCAGCAGAAATCAATCAGAAATAGTAAATTTCAATTGTTAGGGTTAGCTGTCAGTCAAAATCCAAAAATCAAATCTGACAAACTGTCTGCAAAAATGAAACAACAATTGAAATCTGGTACCAAAACTCGTACGACAGTGGGTATACTCCCATATGACAGTCCAGAAACTCGTACGACACTGGGTATGCTACCATACGACAGTTGATCTCCCAAACGATAGTGGGCATGTAATGAAATGAGTCTCAATCTGATAGATTGTCATACGACAGTGGGTCCAGTATCATATGACAATGGGTATGCTCCCATATGACATTTGTCAAAAACTCATACGACAGATGTACGGACAAAAATTAAAAATCATAGTTTTGCACAGATCCCGAGAAGAAAAAGATAGAAATTGATAGAATTGAATTGGAAACCTGTTTCAGGGCCCCACGGTGGGCGCCAAAAATGTGTGTGAAAATTGTACCTGATCTGTAGACACAACATTTCAATAAAACATTAGAGGTTAGTGATAATCAAAATTGTGCAAAATTGAAAGCTATCTAACCAAGCGATTTACTGCCTTCTAATAGGTGCGAGATTGATGTTCTCATATTGTAATCGAGATCAATGACCTAGACGACACCTAAATGAAGGATTTGAATGCAATTAATCTATATTTTTGGATTTCCTATGCAATAAGAATGAAAAATTGATATGAAACTAATCTATATGAAAAACTTGATATGAAACTATCTAAGAATGGTATGCAAAAAAAAAAGATTGATCTCACAAAGATGTTGATTCGCAAGAGCTTTGATTCTCCCAATTCCAATTCTCCAGTGTGATTGTGCAAATTTGTGGATGAATTATGAAGAGCTGAGCCTTGATTTTATAGAAATCCAGGGCTTTGGAGGTGCATGGGAAAAAAAGCCATAAATCACTCAAATAACTCAGGTTGATTTTTGAGTTATTTTTAAATAAAGGATAATTAACTCACAAAAACATGCAAAAGCTAAGTTTTAACTCAAAATAGAGTTTAACTTTAATTGATAATTGATAGTTGTCTGCTTTTGTGATTGTGCATGTTTTATTTATGAATTAATTTAATAATAAAGTGATTTATTTCCAACTTAACTGCTTTTAAAAATAAAACAATTGATTTATGGGTTAATCAATTATTTAATCAAACTTTTATTAAAAACTATATTATTAAATAATGACAACATGCTTTAATTAATTAAATAAGAATTTAATCAATTATTCATATGATATTAGATTTATTGTCAAAATTAAATAATACAATTAATAATAGATAGAATTAAATTTAATTAAACAATTAAGTGGCAAATATTAAATCTAATTAATTAAATATGCAAAATATTTAATTAATCAAATTTTAGGATAAATGTGATTTATTGCCAAATAATTATAAAATTGAAGATAATTATGATGATTAGGAATATTACTAGGAATATTCCTCGATGCAGAATTTAAGATAATCAATTATGATTCTATGATGTTTAGATGTGCCTTAGATTAGGACTTTGATGTCGATTTCGTTCGAATTGAAGATGGAGGAGATTAATGAACTTATAGCCCATTTTTTGGGTATTACATTTTGCCCCTCTTTGAATTACTATGCGAAGCGCAGTGGTTCAAAGATAGTCTGTGTTTGATAAAGATATGAAACTGATATTTGAGATTGATAATTGATATGTGACAGAAGCTGATTGATATTGGTTTGATATGGAGATAATAGGTCCTGAATGACCAAAGATAATGTTTACTATAACAGCAAATGAACCTATGATTGCAAAAAAGTGTCAAAACACCTGATTCCAAACCTTAGGATTGCAAAGAAGTGAGTGACCCGTTCTAGACTCGATTGTCTTAGCAAAACTAGCAGGTATCACATGCAAACCCTTCAGTTGTCGAAGAACCAAGGAAATAACACTATGATCCGATGGTTGCAAAAACTGATACAATTTACAAGATTAGGAGAATGCCAGATTGATATGGATCTTGATGAATCTGATATGCCCCAAGTGATGATAGATTTGCCCCGAGTGATGAGGTCTTTTGATGAATCAGCGACTAGACGTGATTGTTTGTCTTGATTACTGAGGAAAGATATTGATAGACTTGATCGATAGAATTTGATTTACAGACTTTGAATGATGTGCAATACCATGCCCCCTTCTAGGCACATAATTATTTGGCAAGAAATGTGTGTGTGAAAATTGTACCTGATCTGTAGACACAACACTTCAGTAAAACATTAGAGGTTAGCTATAATCAAAATCGTGCAAAATTGAAATCTAATCTAACCAAGTGATTTACTGCCTTCTAATAGGTGCGAGATTGATGTTCTCAGATTGTAATCGAGATCAGTGACCTAGACGACACCTAAATGAAGGATTTGAATGCAATTGATCTAGATATGAAATATGAATGCAATTAATCTATTTTTTTGGATTTTCTATTTTTTTGGTATTTCTTGCAATGCCATGCCCCCTTATTGCCAAATAATTATAAAATTAAAGATAATTATGATGATTAGGAATATTACTAGGAATATTCCTCGATGCAGAATTTAAGATAATCAATTATGATTCTATGATGTTTAGATGTACCTTAGATTAGGACTTTGATGTCGATTTCGTTCAAATTGAAGATGTAGGTGATTAATGAACTTATAGCCCATTTTTGGGGTATTACAGATACCAGACATACCATCTCCCCTTGAGGTTGTTTCTTTATCAGATGTTGTTGCTTTACGTCGTATGGGTGCATGTTTATCTAGTGATCTACTTTCTGCATATTAGGATTTATGGACACTCACAAGGATTCCTCTAATTGGGATCTCAGCACATGTCACCCACATTCTTTTGCGAGGTTCTATTGGATTATTTGTCCACCATGTACAAAGACATGGGGATATTCCTACACCATCTACAGCTCCTCAACAGACTACAGTTGATGATGATGTACCTCCCCCTACCCAGGATCCTCTTTCATCACATCAACATTTCACTACATTTCTTACAGATGATTAGATTGATCCCTTAGAGGTTTCATTACATGATTCAGACTTGAGAAATATCTGGAAAGCATTATATACTTCTATGATATACATGTTTATTTAAATTTTTATTATTTATATTTAAAACTTATGTACATGTGCATCTAATCAAGTACATATTTCTTTTATAAATTTGAATTAAATGATTAATATTTGTAAATGTACTTGCTTCAGGATCTTACTAATAGTATGTTAGGTTATGGAGATTTACAAATACCTAGCGATCCCATGGAGCATGACTCACAAGTAATTTTAGATGTATTTATATAATATTTCTTAATTTATAAGTATTTAATTTATTCAACATGTATGCATGACACATATATATTTCTTTTATTTCACACAAAGATCTGGGGAACTTGGAGCACCATCAGGTCATGGATCGGAACATGACCCTAGTTGACATTACATATTATTTTAGACATTTGATATAGACATGTTATATTTTGGATATTTTATATGACCATTACATATGTGTACATGCATGTTATTTCATAAACACATGCTACTCTATGTACAGTTCATTTTATATGTTCATGTGTTATATATATATATAATGAATGCTCATGTGTTCAATAAGTACACTTATTTTATGTATGTTCATGTCATATGTATATTTATCATGCATGTCAGTTAAAATGCAATATTAATGTTTAATTAATTTACATTTAATGTACATGTAGTTAGAATCCATTGTATTGTACATTTAATGTCATAAGATAAAAGCAAACATAAAATTATTTTATTGTTGAGTTAATGTCTTAAAAGGGGAAGTCTTAAGGGGACATAGATAAAATAATGAACATAAAAGCATGTATGTATAACAGAAGACATGTAAAAGTGCATACATAAGAACATATACAAATTTCATGTAAGAACATACTAAATTCAACCATCAAAATATACATGGTCATGTCATAATGTATATTTTTTATGCACATGTCAGTTCAAATGCAATTAATACTTATTTGATTAATTTACATTTTGTATATGTACTTAAAATCAATTACTATATTTAAATGTCATAAGCCTAAAGCAAACATAAAAACATTTTAAATTCTTACTAATGTCTTAAGGGGGCATACATCAAAGCATGAACATAAAATAATGTACATAGCATAAGACATGTAAAAGTGCATGTACATAAGAACATATACAAATTTCATGTACAAGAACATACTAAATTCAACCATCAAAACATACATGTTCATGTTATGAATGTGCATGCACATTCATTATGAATGTCTTAAGAGGATGTCTTATGGGGACATGCATCAAATCATGAACATAATAGCATGTGTTTTAATGTGTTGTAATGGTTCCTAATGTGTCAAAATGTGTCGTAAGAGGTCCCAATACCCATTAGGACCCATTGAGACCCCTTACAATACATTTCAACACATTTCAACACATTTCAACACATTTCAACACATTAGAACCATAAAGTGTGTCTTAAGGGGTCATAGGACCCCTTAAGACATGTTATGGTTCTAATGTGTATTAATGTGTCAAAATGGGTCATAAGGGGTCTTAATGGGTCCGAACGGGTCCTAGGACCCCTTATGACCCATTTGGACACATTAATACACTTTAGAACCATAACATGTCCTGAGACCCCTTAAGGCACACTTTATGGTTCTAATGTGTATTAAGGGGTCAAAATGGGTCCTAATCTATCAAAATGTGTTGTACAAGGTCCCAAGACCTATTATGACCCATTGAGACCCCTCACGAGAGATTTTGACACATTAAAACACATTAGAACCATAAAGTGTGTCATAAGGGATCATAAGACCCTTAAGACATGTTATGGTTCTAATTTGTATTAATATGTTGAAATGGGCCATAAGGGTTCTTAATGGTTCCTAATGGGTCCTAGGACCCTTTATAACCCATTTCAACACATTAGGACCCATTTAGACATATTAATACACATTAGAACCATTAATGTATCTTAAGGGGTCATATGACCCCTTAAGGCACACCTTATGGTTCTAAAGTGTTGTAATGTGTCAAAATGGGTCGTAAGGGGTCCTATGACCCATTAGGACCCATTAAGACCCCTTACAACACATTTTGACACATTAGAACCATAAAGTGTGCCTTAAGAGCTCATAGGACCCTTTAAGACACTTTATGGTTCTAATTGATGAACGACAACTGATTTAGAACGTGAATGAAGAATATGTGATGAAAGATCACTAAGTAGTTGCTGATTAGATATGCAAGATGATTAAATTAGTATTATGTTGTCATTGATGTCAACTAGCTTGACAGTACTTATCTTGTAAGTTACTATACCAAAACATCTGAAGAAAGGTGAAAGAGATGAAGAACATAAATATCTACATGAGGAAGATGTATATGTTAGATGAGGATAAGGAATACACTGAGTAAATTTTTGATGAGTCTATGACTTGATGATAATGACTTTATTATGTTGCATTCATCTATGATGAAGAATAGAGCTGAAAGACACAAAGCAGTGTTGTCGGTAAATGAAGCATTCCAGTATACACCAACGGAGTGTAGTGTATACCAAGCATAGTGTTAACTAAGGTTGTGGTCACTGATGCATTTCTTTGTTAACTGAGCAAAATAGAAAGGAATTAAATGATTAGTTTAGCCGATAAATTGATGAACTGTAAAGTACTTAGATTTCAGGGTAACAAATAAGGTTTGTTATGAAGATCGACGGCTAACATAATTCAAGGAAGATCTAATGGAACAGATTGAAACTTGTTACTAACACATCAGTCGAAGAAGGTTAAAGTGACAAAATCAATGAATAAGATTAAGCAGCAAAATCTGATGGACAAAAAGAAAATGATTTACTCGTCTATATAAGAGACATTGGTTTCATTGTTGAAACAATGCTGGAAGAAGAAGATACTGTAGAATTATCACGTGAACAAGTTTTCATGCATTCTGATCATACTGGTTAGTGAGAACCGAACTACAGAACAATTACCAAGCTACAGAAAGTAATTATCAATGGACAGTAAGTTGATATAGTATTGAATCTGAAGTGATATATTGATTAGAAAGATTTGTATGAGCTAAATATTGATCTGTAAACTACAATTGAAGTTGTATCAAGGTAGATCATCTACTGCTACATATTTAACCATTGTACATAGTCTAATCTCTTAACCGAGTGGACTAAGAAAGTCTTTTATGTTTCATTCATAGAGTGAACATTGTTATCCTATCAACCCCAGAGTGACTGCTGGTTGGACGATAACTTCTGGTCTAAAATCCTCTAACAAGGTCACACCTAACAGTGTGTTTGTAACCTTTAACAGGGTTGGGTCTTCACTGACCTCACTTCAGAAGAGTGAACATTTTTGGGTTGCCGGTCCCAAGTGGTTTTTCCCTTTACAGGGTTTCCACATTAAATCTCTTGTGTTATGTGTTGATTGTGATATTTATTTGTTATCATACTTTGCATATTGCATGTTAGATTTGATCGGTAACTACTATAAGTTTTAGACTGACAATCGATAAAAGCATAGACAATAAAATTATTTTATGTTTATTGAGTAGCAGAAGTTGAAGAGTTTGTTTTGGGACACTGGATAATTGATTCACCCCCCTCTCAGTTATTCTAACACTAATGTGTCTTTATGTGTCGAAATGTGTCGTAAGGAGTTTGAATGAATCTTAATGAGTCTAAAGACCCATTGAGACACATTAGGACCCATTTCAACACATTAATACACATTAGAACCATTAATGTGTCTTATGGGGTCCTATGACCCCTTAAGGCACACTTTATGGTTCTAATTGTCGAAATGTGTTATAAGGGGTCTCAAAGGGTCCTAACCGGTCCTAGGACCCCTTACAACCCATTTTGACACATTTTGATACATTTTGACACATTAATACATATTAGAACCATAAATTGTCTTAAAGGGTCCTATGACCCCTTTGTTACAAGTAGTAATTGTCATTGCACCAAAAGATTGACCTGTTAATGCCCAATACAACCACTAGACTTATATAAGATAGGAGGCAGTTAAGCCATGTCATGAATCCTGAGGGGAGTGTTGATCATTTTGCCAACAATCTCCCCCTCAGCATTACCTGAGGGGATTCAAACCTGTGACCAAGCTCTGATACCACTTATTACAACTAGTAGTTGTTGTTGCACCAAAAGATCAACCTGTTAATGCCTGATACAACCACTAGACTTATAGAAGACATAGGAGGTGGTTAAGCCATGTCACAAATCCTGAGGGGAGCACTGACCATTTTGCCAACACCCTTAAGGCACACTTTATGGTTCTAATGTGTATTAACATGTCAAAATGTTTCATAAGGAGTCTTAATAGGTCCTAACAGGTCTAAAGACCCCTTACGACCCATTGAGACACATTAGGACTCATTTTGACACATTAATATACATTAGAACTATT
Organism: Chamaecyparis obtusa; assembly: GCA_027943335.1. Classification (NCBI taxonomy): domain Eukaryota; kingdom Viridiplantae; phylum Streptophyta; class Pinopsida; order Cupressales; family Cupressaceae; genus Chamaecyparis; species Chamaecyparis obtusa. The sequence continues at coordinate 582,661 of BSBK01003511.1, read as the reverse complement.
AATGTGTCTTAAGGGGTCCTATGACCCCTTAAGGCACACTTTATGGTTCTAATGTCTTATAAGGGGTCTTAATGGGTCCTAATGGGTCCTAGGACACCTTACGACCTATTTTGACACATTTTGACACATTAATACTATAATAGATAAGATATGGCAGGAGTATATGTTATTTACGATATATAGAATTGAGGAAGATAATATATTCCTCTTAACCCAAAATTCCCAAAGGAAAGATCCAAATTGATTAATCACAAGAAGATGGTCAATGCATAGATGAATCAATCAATGGAGAATATGAAGAAAGGAGAAAACTTTATATTCCATTGTGGAAAGAAGTATTGAACTCTTAATTGAATTTGAAGATTAATACTAACCTCAAAATATGATAGATCTGAAAAGTGCTATTTTTTGGTGTCTATACTCAGTTTTGGGAAATTTTGCAACCAAATCTAGCCTGGAAACAGAGAGACTGAGAAAACCTAGAAACCTTCTTCTTTTCTGAGACAGATCGACCTTGACCTAAATATAGGGGCACAATCTTGCCCCTTTATGTCAACCTTGACCTACGATGCTCCGACAAAAATTTTGTTCGCGAATCATGAAAGTATGTCGAAGAGGGTTTCTAGATCTATATTGTAATTCGTTATACCGCACCTGTTCCTACAATAAAAATGGTTTTATTTGTTGGGGGGAGGGGTTTTCCTTGGTCAAACCCCAATTTAGGAATTAATCTTGAAATTGAATTGAAATTGCAGTCATAAACAAAGTAAATGAAACAATTCACCTTGCCTATGTTGAAACCCTTATGGAGGATTTGAATCCTTGAATCCAAAAGTATGGATGCTCCAAATGAATGTAGAATTGGATGTAGGATGTCTCAAATAAATTGTCTTTAGATCTTCAACACTAATATTGAAGAGATCTTGGAATAGGAAGAAGCTTGAATGGATGTGGATGGAGAAATCTTCAACAAGAGGGCTCCATAGAGATTGAATCCTTCAATGGCTACCAATGGATCTCCTTGATGAATTGGATCTTGAATGCTTGAATGTTTTAATGCTTGAAGATGAATGAATGCTTGAATGCTTTCCTTCTCCTTCTTGCTTTCTTGAGAGATATTGTGATGTGATTATGAAAGATGAAATTGAAATGAGAGAGGAAGGCTTCCTTTTATACAAGTATAGGGCACAAACTTCTAGAGAGGCCTACATAGGAGAATTGAATTCCCATTTAAACCTTAACCCCTAGAAATGGACCTAGATTAAATATAATTTTAGATTTTACCGTTCCGAAGTCCGAAACAGCCGACCCAAAAGTGGGAAATAAATCTTTCTGAAACTCGACATCCAAAAACTTTAGAATCTTTAATTTTGGACCTTGGGTCAAGGTCAAGGTTGACCTTGACCTAGAAGGTAGACCTTGACCCTAAGGTAAAGAATCTCAGGGTTTCAGGTCAGGATGCCAGAATAATGTAGAAAAGAAGTGGAAAATAGGGTAGAATAGTAGAAAAGGCCAGATCCAAGTCTGACACATGGCAGGGATGGAGGATCTAATAATGGATAGTCCAAACCTACACCAGCAACTATAACAACAACAACCATAGTGGAATACAATAATATAATGCTTCAAAATAGAATTTCATTCAACATGCCCGGTTATGAGGCCTTTCGAGTTTCAGCCTTATACAATGAATTGAAAAAGTATTTCTACAATCTCCTAGCTATTCCAGCTCCAAAATACATCATCAATTGATGGAAACACTAAGGCAGATCTAAACTTGAGCTTGCAAGCCTCCAAGCAATCTCCTTGTCTCAAAGGATACAAACCACTAGCTCTGCTATTACAATATCAGATAAAACATCTGATCTTCAAGATCTTGTAGGATCCAATTATGATTCTCCTCTACTCTAATCCCCCATTACTCATCGAATACTCCTCCTCTACATCAACCCAAGCTCTCAATATATAGCCAGCTAAGCCACAAGTCGGCCAGTCAGGCATTAATTACATTACAGGTCCAGCCTAAGGAGAGAAACCAAAACTAAAGACAAAAATAACAAAACATGATGTGAAGATATATTTAGATCCACACATGATCCATGAACATTTCCCTAACTTAGCAAGATCCCATCTCATCATACAGAATTGCACAAGATGAAAAACTTCATGTTTCACGTGAAACTGGCTGAAAATTGATACCTGAGGAAAATGATCATAAGTCCCAACTCATAATGAATTAGGATTTGTAGTCTTAGGTGAAGATAGTAATTTAGGTCAATCACAAAGGCTGATTCATTAGGGATCAATGACTACACGACGCATAATTAGCACGTGAAAAGTAGGAAAATACAGCTCTGGCAGGAAGAAAAACAACTCTAACTTTGAAATGGTCCATCCAATCTTTATGCACTCATAGGAGAAGGTCCAAGAATAGGTCCAACACACAAAAACCATGAGCTAAGACCACACAAGCTAACTCCCAATGGTCATCGATTGCATAACCAATCTTCCAAATGGTCCAAGTAGGAAACACACAAAACCAGTCTGAGAAGATCATCCAAGATCTCCCAAACCATGCCCCTCAAGAGATGTGTTCTTAGACATAGCCTCCACAAAGATAAAGGAACAAACTCCTTTCATCACACATGCTAGAGATCTCCACAAATCACTGTAACACAGAAACTCAGAAAGCTGCCCAAAATAAAGTACCATATCCCTCTGACAGGGAATTCCTCCAAGACTAAGAAAGATCTTCAAGAACCCAAAATTTTCTTGCATCAGACTACCGAGGTAAATAGAAAGTATGTCCCATAATTTAATCTCAAGATAATTATCTACAATCAACTTCATCTTCACCTAAGGCTTCCAATACATCAAGGACAAGAGAACAAATCAGAAAATCAACCATCTATGATTCATCCATTCAAACATCAGGATCATATGAATCTCAACAATCCAATCAGAATACCACTGATCACCATAACCCATCTCAACAACAAGAGTATCCAACTCCCCAACAAGTAGATCCAAAGTCAGATCCACATCAATATGAAATCCCTCACCATCAGCATCCCATCTCTGCAACTCATCACAAGACTCATTATTGTCAACCATCAATTCAAGTCCACAACCAGCAACTAAGATCTACACCATAACACCAAACAAAAGAAAGTCAGCAACACCACCATCACAAAGGTGTTCAGCAACAAGTAACTCTTCACCAACAACAATCTAATCAAGACCAACCAGATGCTCTGCAATTTCCATGCTAGATCCATCCATCTACTCATGAAAACCAACACATGCCTTATCATCTTCAGCAAATTCATCCTTCACCTCTTCCTTAACATTGAAGTGTCTTCTTCTCTGAATAATCCTCTTAATTTGCCAAACAACTTTCTTCCAACAAGACTTCATCATCTCCTCAATCCTCATATTGAATTTAGGCCAAAACTAACCCAACTTATCCATCAAGTTCCTTTCAAAGTGAAACTACCTATGCTCGGTGATCTGATTGCAAGATTCTAGTTGCCTCCACACACTTGGCGATCTACTATCCATCTTCACAACCTATCTCAATTCGACGATCTGTTCACTCAAGGAAATCTTCATCTCTCACATCAAAGTTTCACAACCAAAACAATCCATCTATAAGCCCTCTGCAATTGCAAGTCAGAACCATGATCTTCCACCCCATAATAAAGATATCTAGGACTCCAAACAATTAATCAATTCCCACATACAACATCACAAGATCTCATATTCTCTCCTTGGAGGCATCTTCAATCCAAGGTCCTGGTGCAAACTGCCTCACCCTCAGTGATCTATCCACACACTCAAGATCTTCAAGCTCTGATATAACTTGACACAGGGTAGGGATGGAGGATCCAATAATAGATAGTCCAAACCTACACCAGCAAATATAAAAACAACAACCACGGTGGAATACAACAATATAATGCTTCAAAACATAATTTCATTCAACATGCCCGGCTGTGAGGCCTTCCGGGTTTCAGCCTTATACAATGAATTACAAAAGTATTTCTATAATCTATTATCTATTCCAGCTTTGAAATACATCAGCAACTGATGGAAACACTAAGGCAGATCTAAACTTGAGCTCACAAGCCTCCAAGCAATCTCCTTGTCTCCAAGCATACAAACCACTAGCTTTGCTATTACAATATCAGATAAAACATATGATCTTCAAGATTGCACAGGATCTAATTATGATTATCCTCTACTCTAATCCCCCATTACTCATCTAATACTCCTCCTCTACATGAACCCAAGCTCTCAATATATAACCAGCTAAGCCACAAGTCAACCAGTCAAGCATTAATTACATTATAGGTCCAGCCTAAGGAAAGAAACCAAAACTAAAGATAGAAATAAAAAAACATGATGCAAAGATACATTTAGGTCCACACATGATCCACAAACATGTCCCTAAGTTAGCAAGATCCCATCTCATCATACAGAACCATGCAAGATGAAAAACTCCACGTTTCACATGAAACTGGCTGAAAATCGATACCCAAGGAAAACAATCATAACTCCCAACTCATAATGAATTAGGATTTGTGGTATTAGGTGAAGATATTAATTTAGGTCCTCTTAAAGGACCTAAGATCTCAAACATTGATTCATTAAGGATCAATAGCTACACGATGCGCAATCAACACGCAGAAAGCGGGAAAATATGGCTCTAACAGCAAGGAAAATAGCTCTAACTTTGAAACGCTCCATCCAATCCTTATGCACGCATAGGAGAAGGTCCAAGAATAGGTCCAATGCACAAAAACCATGAGCTAAGACTACACAAGCTAACTCCCAATGGTCATCGATCGCATAACCAATCTTCCAAATGGTCCAGGCAGGAAACACATAGAACTAGTCAGAGAAGATCATCCAAGATCTCCCAAACCATGCCACCTCAAGAGATGTGTTCTTAGACATAGCCTCCATAAAGATAAAGGAAAAAACCCCTTTCATCACACATGCCAAAGATCTTCACAAATCACCGCAACACAAAAACTCAAAAAGCTGCCCAAAACAAAGTACAGTATCCCTCTTACAGGGAATTCCTCCAAGACTAAGAAAGATCTTCAAGAACCCAAAATTCTCCTGCATCAGACTAGCGAGGTAAATAGAAAGTATGTCCCATACTTTAATCTCAAGATATTTTTTTGCAATCAACTTCATCTTCACCAAAGGCTTCCAATCCATCAAGGATAAGAGAACAAATCAGAAAATCAACCATCTATGCTTCATCCATTCAAACATCAGGATCATATGAATCTCAACAATCCAATCAACATACCACTGATTACCACAACCCATCTCAGCAACAAGATTATCCAACTCCCCAACAAGTAGATCCAAATTTAGATCCACATCAATATGAAATCCTTCACCATCAGCATCCCATCTCTGCAACTCATCACAAGACTCATTACTGTCAACCAGCAATTCAAGTCCACAACCAACAACTAAGATCTTCACCATAACATCGAACAAAAGCAAGTTGGCAAAACCACCATCACAAAGGTGTTTAGCAATAAGTAACTCTTCACCAAAAACAATCTAATCAAGCCCAACCAGATGCTCTACAATTTCCATGCTAGATCTGTCCATCTACTCATGAAAACCAACACATACCTTATCATCTTCATCAAAGTCATCCTTCATCTCTTCCTTAACATCAAAGTTTCTTCTTGTCTGAATAATCCTCTTAATTGGCCAAATAACTTTCTTCCAACAAGACTTCATCATCTCTTCAATCCTCAGATTGAATTTAGGCCAAAACTGACCCAACTTATCCATCAAGTTCCTTTCAAAGTGAAACTATCTCTACTTGGAAATCTAATTGCAAGATTCTAGTTGCCTCCACACACTCGGTGATCTACTGTCCATCTTCACAACCTACCTCAATTCGGTGATCTATTCACTCAAGGAAATCTTTATCTCTCACATCAAAGTTTCACATCCAAAACAATCCATCTGTAAGCCCTCTCCAATTGTGAGTTAGAACCATGATCTACCACCCCACAATAAAGAGATCTAGGACTCCACACAGTTGATCAATTCCCACACACAACATTGCAAGATCTCATCTGCTCTCCTTGGAGGCATCTTTAATCCAAGGTCCTGGTGCAAACTGCCTCACCCTCGGCGATCTATCCACACACTTAGGATCTTCAATCTCTGATACCAATTAACGCAGGGCAAGGATGGAGGATCTAATAATGGATAGTCCAAACCTACACCAGCAACTATAACAACAACAACCACAATGGAATACAACAATATAATGCTTCAAAATAGAATTTCATTCAACATGCCCGACTGTGAGGCCTTCCTGATTTCAGCCTTATACATTGAATTACAAAATTATTTCTACAATCTATTATCTATTCTAGCTTTGAAATACATCAAAAACTGATGGAAACACTAAGGCAGATCTAAACTTGAGCTCACAAGCCTCCAAGCAATCTCTTTGTCTCCAAGCATACAAACCACTAGCTCTGCTATTACAATATCAGATAAAACATCTGATCTTCAAGATCTTGCAGGATCCAATTATGATTCTCCTCTACTCTAATCCCCCATTACTCATCTAATACTCCTCCTCTACAACAACCCAATCTCTCAATATATAGCCAGCTAAGCCACAAGTCGGCCAGTCAGGCATTAATTAGATTATAGGTCTAGCCTAAGGAGACAAACCAAAACTAAAGACAGAAATAAAAAAACACAATGTGAAGATACATTTAGGTCCACACATGATCCATGAACATGTCCCTAACTTAGCAAGATCCCATCTCATCATACAAAACCGTGCAAGATGAAAAACTCCATGTTTCGCGTGAAACTGGCTGAAAATTGATACCTGAGGAAAATGGTCATAACTCCCAACTCATAATGAATTAGGATTTGCATTCTTAGGTGAAGATATTAATTTTGGTCCTCTTAAAGGACCTAAGATCGCAAAGGTTGATTCATTAAGGATCAACAACTACATGACGTGCAATCAACACGCAGAAAGTAGGAAAATATGACTCTGACAGCAAGGAAAACAACTCTAACTTTGAAAGGATCCATGCAATCCTTATGCACTCATAGGAGAAGGTCCAAGAATAGGTCCAATGCACAAAAACCATGAGCCAATACCGCACAAGCTAACTCCCAATGGTCATCGATCACATAACCAATCTTCCAAACGGTCCAGGCAAGAAACACACAGAACCAGTCAGAGAAGATCATCCAAGATCTCCCAAACCATGCCACCTCAAGAGATGTGTTCTTAGAAATAGCCTCCACAAACATAAAGGAAAAAACCCCTTTCATCACACATGCCATAGATCTCCACAGATCACCACAATATAGAAACTCATAAAGCTGCCCAAAATAAAGTATTGTATCCCTCTGACAGGGAATTCCTCCAAGACTAAGAAAGATCTTCAGGAACCCAAAATGCTCCTGCATCAAAGTCAAAGACCCATTCAAGGAATTTTACATGACCCCAAACCACTTACTCAGAGGGCTAAACCAATCCTAAATGGAAGTGCTTCCATTTTTGGATGATACATTTAGCCCCCACTTTAGTAAGAGTATGGACTCGATGCAAACTCTTGGTAAATGAGATCATAAAGAAAAAGACAATCTATGGAAATCAAAGGGACAAAGGAATCTTTAAGCCCCCAGGGACTCGAGTCTTCATTAACTCCAAGATTACAGTAAGAGAGACATCTCTAGAAAAAGAGAGAAGAGGGTGTGATTATCTTGCCCAATGAGAACTTATGTCCCATTATGAACCACACAAGGGAACAGTGCAACTGGAAAGATGGAGTTGAACTGCCTAGTGAATGTGGCTACTCACTAGTCAACCCATCAAGGATTCACCCTTAGGAATATTCTATTCCAAAAGAGCAAATCCAAAACAAGAGAGATCCAATCTTAAGGACACCTCCAACCTTAAGGGATCCAAACCTTGAAAATTGAAACTGGAGGGATCAAGAGATCCTATAAGATAAAAATCCATGCTTTAAGGATTATTCACTAATCCATAAAGGGAGAAAAGAGCCTTGAAAAATATATATATATATATATTGAAAGTGCATGTGTGCAAAAAATGAGTAGAGCGTATGCCCCACATTAAAGTCATTGTTAACACTTTAATAGGAGCAATGGATTGAACAAAAACATAAACAACTCCATTGATTATGTTTCCACTACAAGATGCCCCCAATCAAAGACAAATCAAGAGAAATACCACATAAACATACAGAAAACACAGAAGAGATCTACCTGTCGTGGGGTCGGTATGATCATAAGATAATATTTATATATGATATTATTGCAAATGAATTGATATAATTCCCCAAAGAAAGTAAAACTACAATCACAATGGAAGAAATAAAACATAAGAGTTATAAAGAAGAGTCTTTTCGGACCACAGCATGGAGACCAAAAAGATTCAATGCTACCAAGTCGCAAATCCAAGCAGACTACACAAGGAAAACATTTACGAACAATAGAACAGGTACAACATAACATGAAAATAACATATAGAAGAGTAAAGATACATATAGAGGAATCGTACAACAGGTTCGATTCATTTATCACCTTGCACCAAAAAAGTAACAAGGTTCATATAAAAGAGTCTAACAAACATTTAGCAAACACATTACAGGAGAATAAAAGTACAACATGCAAACACACAAAAAGATACCATGAAGGACAAGCCAATCAAGTGCATTGCCTACTCTCCCCATCTTGATCTATATCATTTTGGGAAGGTGGGAAACTCACAAGAGGGACTATATCCACTACAGTAGGAATGATAGCCAGTTACAAACAAGGATCCTCTTGAGAATCATAATGTTCGATACTAGGTGTAATTATCAATTGTGCTGAAAGCATATTTGGTAAATTAGTATCAATTTCAATAGTCTCATATTCATCATTAGCATCATTAGAATCATCAAGAGTCTCTTCTTCATCTAGATTAATCGAAGTAGAATCTAAGATACGAATAGAATCATCATAATCATTCATCTTAATATCATTATTTGTATTAACTTCTTTTAACACATCAGGCATAGGTTGGTCACAAGAAGGTAAAGAAATTTGAATAACAGAGGCATGGGCCCTAGCTTGAGCTCAATTTTTCTTACAACGTTCATTAGCAGATCAGTTACATTTTGTCTTGTTTGAAATATGTTGAGAACTAGGAGGGACAACCACTAGTTCCTTCGCAGGTTCTATAGGAGGATTAGTAGGATTCTTAGTAGGTTGAAAAGTAATACTAGGAGCTTGATTAATAGAACTAGAAGCCATGGATAAAGGAGGTATGGAAGGCATAGGCAAAAGACCATAGTTAAGATCCATCTGAGGCATGCTTAACTCAAGAATCTTGCGATGTTTATAGGTTTGATATGAGCGAAAAGGGTTATCAGGTCAAGAAGGACATGAATTAGGTAATGAAGGCCAAAAGTGTAGTACAATCCCTAGGCCTAGAAGGTTTATATAAACTATGATTAATTGTCTTCACTTCTTCATCATGAATAAATTTAAGACACTTATGGATAGGAGAAGCAATGACATGCATGGCATTCAACCAAGGCAAACATAACTTAACTTGAAACTAATCAGAAGTAGGAACAATAACAAAGGTAGTGTCCATTACTTTACCACAAAATTCAACAAGAAAGTTAATAGAACCAAATTATGGATAAAGAAAACCATTACAAGTTTGAATCCACACATCTAATGTATCATAAGAATCACGTTGTAATTTTTTCATAAAAATATTTTCTTCAGTAATAACATTGACTAAGGATGTAGGCTCATCTAGACAACCATGCATAGGTATCTTAGAAATCCTAGCATAAATGTAGAGGGGACCATCGGGAGCTTTAATAGTCTTAGAATCATCAAAGGTAATCAAGAGTTCCCTAGGTCTTTTATTCTTAGGTTGTTTTCAAGGTTTAGGTTGAGGTGGAACTTTAAGTTGAGTTTGAGATTGAGGTTGGGCTAGAGATACAAATTGAGACAAAACAACATGCTCCATATGGTTAACAATGTGATTAAGATCATCTATCTTTGAATCATAAACAATATCCATAGAAGATGGTTGAACAATGGTATTAGTATCATGTGTAGGAAAAGGATTCCTATAGATTTGGAGATTTTGATTACAAGGAGAGACAAATTTGTTCCCACTACCATCAAAATTATCAACAGATAAAACATTAGAATCAATTAAATCTTGAATCTTATGTTTTAAAGAATAACACTTCTTAATATCATGGCCATTCTGATGATGGTATTGACAAAAGGCTTTGGAATCAAAGGATTTGGATGCCACCATAGCAGGTAAATTAAGAGGTCAAATAGGAGGTAAAGTAATCATATTAATAGTCAACAATTTACTCATAATAGAATGCAAAGAATTAGAAAGAGGATTAAACATACGATTCAGAAGAAAAGAAGTGGATGAATAAGTGGCATTGTTGGATGCAACAACAACTTGATCAGAAACTACACTTTCTTTCTTATTTATCTTGACATAGTTGTTAGATTTTTGAAACTTGTTTGGATTAAGAGCAGCATCACTCTTATCAATTGGGACAGGAGCCATTGGAGTGTTGCTCTCAAATTGACTCACTTGTAATTGATAATGATGAAGCACTGCACAAAGCTATTGAAAATAGGTAAATTCAGTAAGCAGAATCTTATCTTTAATATCCTTTTGTAAATTTGAAATAAACATACACTAAATATCAATATTAGGAACATGATAAGAAATCTAAGCATACAAATGCTTAAATCTACCAATAAATTCAATCAATTTTTCTTTAGTATTTTGTTTACAATGCATCAAATTAGTTAAGGACACTTGTAGACCAATGTTATTTTGTAATTGTTAAATAAAGGCATTAGCAAGTTTTGGAAAGGAATCAATAGAATAAGGAGGCAAGGAACAATACCATTGCAAGGCCTTATCACGAAAAGTTCAAGCAAACAACTTTGCTAAAATCCTATGGTCATGAGCATAGTCACTATAAAGGATTTGAAATATTTTAACATGAGTAACATGGTCTCCCTTACCATTTTAATTCTCAAGATGAAGCATATCAGCTTGCTGAGGAACAAGAGCACAAATAATGTCTAGGGATAAAGGACTACCCATGTCACATGTAGGAATGCTAAACTTGGATTGAGTTAAAGATGCAAGTTGGTGTTGTAAAGAAGATACAGTTTGATCCAAACTGATGATTGTAGAATCATTAGACAAAATAGGAGGCATAGACACATTAGAAACACTAGGTAAAGTGTATGAAGTGGCAGGAATGGAAGACACAACTAGGGGAACACTTGGAACCATAGTTGGAAGAGGATTGGAATAAGTGAAAGGAACATTATGATAAGAAGATTTTGAAGTAGGTAGGGATATGGGAGGAACACTCATAGGAAGAGAGGGAAGCAACGTAGTCACTAAAGGAGGAGTATAAGTAGGAATTCTAGGTAAAGGAATGGAAGAAGGTTCCACACTAGTGACAGGAGGAGTGAATCCTAAATCTTGAGCTTCTTGAGCTAAAGGTTTAACATTTGAATGCACAAGATGAGTAATATCATCCAAGAGATTAACACCTTGATCACTATCACGAATGAAGGAAAGCAATATTCTTCACAGGCTAAAGAATATATAGTCTTTCTTACCTTTCTACATTCTACATGCATGACCTGTCCAAGATCTCCTTCAAATCCATCACCCAATGGAGTATTAGTTCACTTAGGAAACATTGATGCATGCCATGTGCTTTTTCTGATTTATGAAGGAAAAGATAGATGCATGTCAAAAGCTTTCCTTCACTGGAGTTTTCTACATGTTTTAATGTCACAAACTTTAGCATAATGCCTTCTCTTGTGCCTTGCACCAATCGTCTTGACAACACAAAGTTTTCCAGATTTTGTACAATAGATCCCAGTTAAAGAATCACACAACTATTTGTCAACTCTGATTTTCCCCAGTTCGTTAGTTTTGATGAAATCTTTACTGATCAGTTTACATCCCTAGATTGTGCACATGTAAAAACCTTCACCTGTCACCTTTCCTTCCTCTGTACTTACCGGTTGTAGCCTTGGTTAACTGGTATCCTCGATTCTTGTTACTAGCTACTAGTTACACCTTCCTTTGTGACCGGTTGCTCTAATGATTAGTTAGAGCATTATTAGTAACAAATACAGTCTCTTCTTACTTACCTAAGTGTCACCAGTTTCTAAACCAGTCTCTCCTTGCACTTATTATTGTTAGTTGTGCCTATCCTTGCTTCACATATCAAACACTGGTATCCTTATCTTTGCCAATCAATGACAATACCTCTTTTTCCATGTACCGGTTACATTCTTACCCATTTATGCTAACACCTTGTTCTTCAAATTTTCCAAACTCATATCACTTTTCTGGATTTCTGCTTATTCAAGCACATATGTGACTATAATGAGGACTTTGTCTTGAATTTCTTTGATTATTTATTTTATCTTAGCACAATATCCTTTTACATTCTCTCAGATTTCAGCCTTAACCACCAGTGCCTTGTATCACATGTTGAAATCATATGCATTTCCAACCTCTATTACTTTTCCATCCACCAAGTCTTGTTTAGGAATTCCTTTTAATGCTCTTAAGAATGGGATTATTTTATTTTCAACATTTTGGAAATCCTCATATAACTCTGTTATGTCCCAGATCTTATACAAGAATAAGGAAGCCTATTCATATATTCATGTCACTTCTTCCACAAATATAATATCTCTATTAGTGTTGTTTGCAATCCATTTATTTTTATTTCATTAGCTATCACTTTCACTTCTTCAGAATCTTCAATTGATTTGTTTGGAAGAGCTAAAGGTGGAGTGGATGTTGCATCTCTTTTGCTGATAAGATTTACCAAATGTTGAGTATTCTTTCTCAATTGCCCATTCTCTATTTTAAGTTTATCTTTCTTTCCCTCTTCTTTTTTTAATCGTTCTTTGATTGAATTGACTGAAACATCCAATTCCTAAATGTCCTGCTCCTTGGTGGCTGGGCCTATATCAATAGTTGCTATTTCATACTCCTTAGGAGTAATATACTCCTTTGTATTGTCAACTTTTTGTATTGCCGCCTAAATTAAATGAGATGCTATGTCATTTTTTTTAATCAATGAATATTTCTTAGACTTCTTCTTTTCTTTGGTTTGGGTCATTCTGGCTAGGAATTCCTTTGTATCATCATCTTGCTTAATTTCTAAAGGTAATTTTATTTTCATTATATCTTTAACTAATTTGGAACTGTAGATTGTTCAATGCCACTATCTTCCATATTTTCTCCAATTCCTTAGAGTGGAGATATCATCCTCCCAAGATATCAATTTCAATATTTTCTAACTCCATTTTCATATCCATGGCTGAAGCGGATGGTTTTTCCTGGATTTCTTGCTGAATAGGTTTTGCATTTTGTTCTTCATGAATTGGAGAAGGAATTTTCATCCCTACTTGTGGTTCATTTTCAGCAATTGATATTTTATTTTGATCCATGAATAAACCAACCTCCCTTATGGATGAAGTACTGGAAGAGGAATGAGCTTGGTCTTATGTCTTTCTTTTTTTTTCTAATTTGTAGCCTTCCTCCTATTCTTGGTGAGCTTTCAATTGTATCTTTTCTTTTCTTCAAATTTGTACTTGCAGGTCTTTCAACATTGTGAGTCACTTCATCGTCATTGGAAGAATATGCTTCCATATTGCCCATCAAATGATAAGTAAAAGTAACATTCTTTTCCTTTAGTTTATGGAGTTGTTGATCTACCCACCACTTGATATACTGTCAAATTGGCTACATTAATGTTGTTAGTGTTAGGAATAGTCCCAAGAGATAACTGAGAGGGGGGGAGGGTGAATCAGTTATCTACAAGTTTCAATTCTTTATACAATTAAGTATACTTAAACATAAAGCATAAATACAATGAAAGAACACTTGAACTCAACATAATATTTTGGTTACGGGGAAACCCAAATAGGTAAAAACCTTGGTGGGAATCGACACCCACTAATATTTTGCACTAGTGTATTATGATCCTTGTTAGAGGATCCTTAACCCTGTTAGGAGTTTCTTTACAGTATATTTAGTATAGTAGACCTAGTCAAGGGTCAGACCCTATTAGGAGTCTTTTACGATTGTCCATGTTAGGGGAGAGGACGCACTATCTGAGAGCTCACTAATCAAAGGGGTGAAGGCTACAACCTTCTGAATAATAGATACACACTATATCTAGATCTTGGTGAACTACGCTTTGACCTGCTATCTGGATTAGTTCCAATGTATAGCACAAATACTTTACTTGGTCACATAGACCTTCTTCTGATGGCTCAACACTTTGCACACTCTGCTCTGCTCTACTTAATCAACCATGAACCACACTCAAGCAATCACAAATGACTGCCTATAAATATCTTTCCTCTAAATGATATAATAAATTTGGCCTATTAGAACCACCTTGAAATCATATTAGAGAAACCATAACGAACTTTGATAAACATTCTATCAGCTCTACTATGCATGCAACACATTTTGGGACCTGTCCAATAAGATAATTGTAGACGCACGCTACACACTGTCGGCTCTACCAAAATAATTGTATCTTTCTCCTCAAGTTGAATTACTTCATGCACTCTTAACCGAACATCAATAACTCTTCTCTAAGATTAAATCCAAGGGCACATACCCAAAAGATAGGTGCAACTCCAAAACCAATAAAATCTATGTTGGCTCTTCTGAACAAACACAGGAAATTGCTACTGGCGAATAGTGACTACATAACTTCACTCCTATTGAATATCAAACTATGTGTCCCTGACTGAAACATCACTAACATGTCTTCAACCTATATCCAAGTGTGCAAGGCTCCATAATAACTGTACGGACAACCATACACAAAACACTGCCTGTTACTCTGTCAGGAACACCGCTGACACAAACTGCTATATAACTGTTTGTACTAATAGTTAACCTCTGCACCCATGATATCATGTTGATATCATGTCCATGCTACATATATAAAAAACTTACTGCATAAGACTTCCACGCATGCCATATGTTGTCATCAATGACAAACATACAGTCAGTACTGGCCTGTTGGTAAATCTCCAACAATCTCCCCCTTTGGCATTGATGGCAACATGTGGAATGAAAAACCACCACCAACCCAAATGAACATTTCTTTTATAACATTCTCCATGTCCTCATCAAAACTCCCCCAAAGATGAATCCTCCATCTACTACTGTCATAACTGAATATTGCTCCCCCTTAGTATATTACTCCTCCTTTTTACTACTATTTTTCATGACTCTGTATATTACTCCCCCTTTGACATCAATGGAAAAGGGCACCATTCATTTTAAGCATCAGTACTACTCCTGAGGTAGATTATTCAACCTTCCATTAGTCCCTAAGGATTGATGCCTTTCTTTCTTTCTTCTAAGCAGAATTAGGGAAGGGAATTACTCCCAACTTCTCCCTGAGATACTCAAAAGTATCCTTAGGCAAGGGCTTTGTGAATATATCTTCCAACTGATCTTTAGTACTCACATAGTCCAACTTGACTTCTTTCTCTACCACTTTCTCTCTTAGAAAGTGATACTTGATCTCAATGTGCTTTGTCTTTGCATGCATCACAGGGTTCTTCGACATATTGATAGTGCTAATGTTATCACAGTGAATAACAATAGGATAATCAATTTGAATTCCAAAATCCTTTATCATCTGCTTGATCCAAACAATTGTAGAACAATTCAAGGTTGCTGCAACATACTCCACTTTTGTTGTTGACTAAGAAATACAATTTTGTTTCTTACTTGTCCACGTGACAAGTCTATCACCAAAAAATACTGCTCCACCTGATGTACTTTTTATGTCATCAACACATCCTGCCCAATCTACATCATTGTATACATGAAGCTCAAAATTTTTTGAATTAGGATACCATAGACCATAATCTATAGTTCCCTGCAAGTATCTAAATATTCTCTTTACTGCCATGAGGTGACTTTGCTTAGGTTCTACTGCAAATCTTCCAACTATGCCAACTACATTAGAAATATCAGGTCTAGTCTGAGTAAGATATATGAGTTTACCAATCATAGACTTGTACAATGTTGTATCCACTGCTGGTGAGTCATCTTCTTTTGTAAGTTTTCATTTAGTGATCATAGGTGTTCCTACTAGCTTGCAATCATCCATCTTGAATTTCTTCAATATCTCTTTTACATACTTGGACTGATTAATAAAAATTCATTTTTCTATCTGCTGCACATTTAGTCCCGAAAAGTATTTGATAGGACCAATCATACTCATCTCAAACTCATTTTGCATTTCTTTGGTGAATTTTTGCACTTAGTTTGTCATTACCTCCAAAGATAATGTCATCAACAAATATAGCTACAAGTAGTAGACCTTCATATGTCTCTCTAATGAATAGATTACAATCTGTTGCTCCTTTCTTGAATCCAATCTTTGTTAGATATCCATCTAGTCTCTCATACCATGCGCTAGGGGCTTGCTTAAGTCCATAGAGGGCCTACTTCAATCTACATACCATATCAGGTTTGTCTAATAAGGTGAATCCTTCTGGCTGCTCAATGTATACTTCTTCTTTTAAATCTCCATTTAGGAATGATGACTTGACATCCATCTGATATACTTTGAAGTTTTTGACTGTAGCATAAGCTAGAAACAACTTAATAGCTTCTAATCTACTTATAGGTGCAAATGTGTCTGAATAATCAATGCCTTCTCTTTGTGCATATCCCTTACATACTAACCTTTCTTTATTTCTTACTACTATACCATCTTCATTCATCTTGTTTCTGAATATCCACTTTGTTCCAATCACATTCTTATCACTAGGTCTTGGGACTAGTTCCCAAGTGTCATTCTTAATAAAAAGATCAAGTTCTTCTTTCATAACATCATGCCAATCTGAATCATTACATGCATCTTCAACACTTAAGGGTTCAATCTGAGATAGTAAACATACCGCTTCCTTATTAGCTAAGTTCTTTGCTTGTGATCTTGTTAAGACTTTGCCGCTCTAATCTCCAATGATGTCTTTCTTGGAATGGTTTCTAGATGTAAACTTTGGAAATTTAGGTGATGCTGACTCATCAGCCTTAGGAGTACCTTCTTCACTTGTCTCAAGGTCATTGAATAACACATTAATATTGTCAAACATTTCCTCAATAATTGTCTCACTAGTGGAGGGTCTGGGTTTTTCTTCAATCATAGGTGAGTAATCATGATATCTTTCTTGAACCATAAAATTTTCATCAATCTTAACATGAGCACTTTCAATGATCTTTTTCAATCTTAAATTGAAGCATCTATAAGCTTTACTTTTAGTAGAGTAACCAAGAAAAATACCTTCATCACTTCTTCCATCAAACTTGCCTACTGCTTCATCCATCTTGATGTAGCACTTGCTTCCAAAGATTCTAAATTATTTTACTATGGGAACATTACCAAACCATAGCTCATATGGTGTTTTGTCAGGGTCAGGCCTTAATTAAATTCTATTGATGGTGTAGACTATTGTATTGACCGCATCTCTCCAATAGGTGTGTGCAAATTTTCCTTCTATCATAATGGTGTGCGTTGTGTCAAGGATGATCCTATTTCTTCTCTCTATAATTCCATTCTACTGAGGGGTTCTAGGTGCACTTAACTATCTCTTTATGCCATGTTCTTCGCAGTACTCATAGAATCTATCAGAGTTGAATTCTCCTCCTCTATTTGATCTCAAACATTTTATCTTTAGTCCAAATTCATTCTCAACCTTAGCTTTGAATATTTTGAACTTCTCAAATGCTTTTGACTTATCTTTCAAGAACACAACCCACATCATCCTAGTATAATCATCAATAAACAAAATGAAATACCATTCACCATACTATGATCTTGTTTGAGTTGGACCACATAGGTCTGTATGAATCAAATCCAACTTGTTCTTTGCTAAATTTTGCTTGCTCCTGAATAAATTTCTCACATGCTTTCCCATCACACATTCCCTGTAGATAGTATCAATTAACTTTGCTATGCTAGGTAAATCTCTTACTACCTTTACATTGCTTATCTTCACTATGTTATTAAAATTGATATGACATAGTCTTTCATGCCATAACCAACTGTCATCAACTTTAGCAACAAAACAACTTGCTTCTGAATTGAGTTGAAAAACATTACCTCTTGTCTTTGAGCCTGATGCAATCATAACACCATCCTTGTTGTTAATGATGCATTTGTCATTTTTAAACTCCAACTGATATCCTTTTCCAAGTAACTATCCAACATTAAGAAGGTTATGTTTCAAACCATCTACATAGACAACATCATCAGTACTATTCTTTCCATCCAAGGTGATGGCTCCTCTACCAACTATGGGTTTAGGAGTGTTATCTCCGAATCTAACCATACCACCATTGTATTTGTCTAGATGAACAAATTTTTCTTTATCACCTATCATGTGATGTGAACAACCACTATCTATAATCCAGTCTGTCCTTATGTCAGCTTGTGAAATCAATGCTAGCTCTTGATTCTCTTTCTTATCTTCATGATCTGATTTATTGTTCATTTTCTCTATGATAGCAATGAATCCAATTTCTTCTTCACCTGATTCATCATCAAAAACTCCATCTCCAGCATAGTAACATTCCTTAGAGTACTTAGGCTTGTAATCCTTTTTGAACTTTTTAGCTCTAGTAGGACACTTAGATGCAAAGTGACTGATCTTATTACATGAAAAGCACTTAAATGGTAATTGACCTTCATATTTTCCTTTTCCTTTCTTTTCTCTTTTGGAAATCATAGCAATGAAATCATCTAATCATCATCAAAATTACCAGAAGTGTTTTCAAATTTCTTACGACGAACTATTGCTTTGAAGGTTGTCTCACTCTTTGGTTCTGTCTTCAATCTTGAAATCTCAAAAGCTAAGATTTTGTTGATCAAGGTCTCTCTTTTGAAATTTGATGTAAGCTGCATGGTCTCATCAAGGATGTTGATCTTGCTTTCATATTCTAGAGTGAGAGTAGTCATTAGCTTGTCCATAATGTCCTCCTCTGAAATCTCTCCACCATTGTTTCTGATTTCAGCAACTGCTTCATTTATCCTTTGATTGTAAGCTTTGATATTTTCTTCAAGTATCATCTCTAATGCATTGTATCTTTTCTTCCATGTCTTTCTACACACATCCTTTGCTTATTTGTCTCCTTCAAATATGTCTTCTAGGTGCTTCCATATTTTATGGGTTGTATCTACCTTTTTTATTTCTAAAAACTCACCATCAGATAGGGCGTTGATAAGAGCTTCTTTAGCTATAGCATTCTGATGAAACAATTCCTTTTTCCTTTCAGTAGCATCATCCTTTTCAAGGTCTTCTAAGGTAGGAATCTTGGCTTCTTTGATAGTTACATCAAAAAATTCAAAAGCAATGCACTGCAAATGGGTCACCATCTTGTTCTTCCAATCAAGATAATTCTCTCCATCGAACTTTGGAATTTCTTTTCTGAAGTAAGCCATCTGATCAACCTCAAGCTGTTAAACTTTCTCTCTGAGGCACTTGGCTCTGATACCAATTGTTAGGAATAGTCCCAAGAGATAACTGAGAGGGGGGGGGGTGAATCAGTTATCTACAAGTTTCAATTCTTCATCCAATTAAGTATACTTAAACATAAAGCATAAACATAATGAAAGAACACTTGAACTCAACACAATATTTTGGTTACAGGGAAATCCAAATAGGTAAAAACCCTGATGGGAATTCACACCCACTAATATTTTGCATTAGTGTATTATGATCCTTGTTATAAGATCCTTAACCCTGTTAGGAGTTGTTTTACAATATATTTAGTATAGTAGACCTGGTCAAGGGTCGGACCTTGTTAGGAGTCTTTTACAAATTTCCCTGTTAGGGGAGAGAACGCATTGTCTAAGAGCTCACTACTCAAAGGGGTGAAGGCTACAACCTTTTGAATAATAGATACACACTATATATGGATCTTGGTGAACTGCACTTTGACTTATTGTCTGGATCAGTTCCAATGTATAGCACAAATACTTTACTTGGTCACATAGACCTTCTTTTGATGGATCAACACTTCGCACACTCTGCTTTGCTCTGCTTAATCAACCATGAACCACACTCAAGCAAACACAAATGAATGCCTATAAATATCTTTCCTCTAAATGATATAATCAAGTTGATCTGTTAGAACCACCTTGAAATCATATTAGAGAAACCATAACAAACTTTGATAAACATTTTTTTGGCTCTACTATGCACGCAACACATTCTGGGACTTGTCCAATAAGATAATTGTAGACACATGCTACACACTGTCAGCTCTACCAAAATAAATGTATCTTTCTCCTCAACCTAAATTACTTCATGCACTCTTAACCGAACATCAATAACTCTTCTCCAAGCTTAACTCCAAGGGTGCATACCCAAAAGATAGGTGCAACTCCAGAACTAATAAAATCTTTGTCGGCCCTTCTGAACAAACATAGGAAACTACTACTAGCAAATAGTGACTGCATAACTTCACTTCTACTAAATATTATTCTACTAAATATTAGACTATGCTTCCATGACTAAAACATCACTAACATGTCTTCAACATATATCCAAGCACACAAGGCTCCATGATAATTGTATGGACAACCATACATAGAACACTACTTGTTACTCTGTTAGAAACACTGCTAACACAAGCTGCTATATAATTGTCTGTACTAACAGTTAACCTCTGCACCCATGATATCATGTTGATATCATGTCCATGCTACATATACAAAAAAATAACTACATAAGACTTCCATGCATGCTACTTTCTATATGTTGTCATCAATGACAAACATACAGTCAGTACTAGCCTGCTGGCAAATCTCCAACAGTTAGATTTGTAAGTTTAGAACAAGACCATTTTATTGGTGGAAAATCTTCATTTTCCTCTTCTCCATAGTGTGGTTGAGTACAATCTCCATCTTCCTCTACTTTTTTAGGTACCAAGAAAAGTTTCGATGTCATAATTAAGTTTACTGATATTCTTGACCACATTCTCTTCCTTACCTTATAGTCATCTACTGAATTGGCCCAAAAGTCTTCAATACTCTATGCTTATATTTCTTTCAATTTACCATCTCAATGTGGTGATAGGGATCAAATTTAGCTTTGGATTTGTAAAAAGGAAATGGATACCATTACATTTCTATGTTTTCCTTCTCAATTGCTTGTGCTGATGGACATGATTCTAGCATTTTTCTTATGAAAAGGGGAAAGGAAACTACGACCTTACCTCTTTGATTTTTTGCATATGTCTCTAGTTGTCTTATGACTTCAAGTGTCTATATAGACCATGATCCTCAATGCCAACAACTACACTAGTGCATGTTGCAGGATCAACAATCGAACACTTGTATGTATTGAATACCACATCAAGCTGAGGAGAATGCCACATGATGTGACTCATTAAGAGTAGGTTTAGTTCTATGCCATGAATGTAGTATACATTGAGGAAAATGAGATTCCTCCCACCGGAGTATATCTAGATATTGCGCTTGTCAACAATAGTATACTCTTCACCTCCTCCAAATATGAATGAATCAGTAAAGGGAGAAAAATTTGTTAACCAAACACACTTGTGAGTGAAATAACGAGAAACACCAGAATCTATATACCAGGGAGAAGATTGCACATGGTCTGTAGGTCTTTTAGCCATGAAGGCATAAAAGGAAGACTCTTTCTTCTTTATGTGCTCAAAAACATTGGCTTTAGGTTGAGACCCTCCCTACTTTCGTTGTTCAGAAACCAATCGATTGCGACAATCCTTGAGAAAATGGCCATATTTATGACAATAGTTACATTGAACCTTCTTCTTTGAACCATCTTGAGACTGACTGGAGCCCTTCTATTGAGATGATTGACATGGCTGAGATTTTCCTTTATCCTTGTGAAAGGATTTAGTTGCAAAGGCTTGCTCTGAGGAGGATGAGGTGGCATTGCTACCAAACTGTTGTTTCCAATGATCTTGCTATAGAATTTTGGTACACAACTCTAAATTTTTTAGATCAACATTAATGGAAGTAATGTTGAGAGTCTCTATAAAGTGCTCATAAGATTTTGGTAGACTCTTCAGGGTGATGACTACCACATCTTTTTCCTCCATTTCCCGACCAATAGCTTCGAGTTGATCTCGAATGTCCTTAATCTTCGTGAGATGCTCCTGTAAGGACATGCGTTCATACATCATGATGGAGAACAACTGGTTCTTCTTGAAGAATGATCTTCTCTTGCCAGATGTCTCATGCAACTCCTTAAGATACTTCTAGATTTATGATGCTGACTTGCCAGAAGGAATCTGAGGCAACTGGTCATTTGTAATAGAGAGCTAGAGAAGCATGGAAACTTCTCAATTCTGGTCAACAAATTTATCTTGGTTTTCTTGAACTATGGTAGGGCGAGACTCTGTGCCCAAAAAAAGCTCATCCAAGTGGTTATATTCGAAGATTGTCAGCATGCACTGCTCCCAAGTGTTATAATTTTTACCGTTGAATGGCAAATTACCTTCCAACATTAAGTTGGTCAATGATGCCATCTTACACATTTCCCAATGCACTAAAAATGAAAAAACATAGAAGAGGGAATACATAAGAGCTGAAATAGATACAGATGCATGTACAAACTTCAAAAAATAATGAAGTACGTCTGGCACAAATTTTGAGAAAAATTTCCAGCCAACCTAGAAAAATATGATGAAGACCTAGAAGGAATCTAAAATCAAAATAATTTTTTAGCTGGCACAAAAATTGAGGCACGAAAAATGAGACACCCCCAAAAATATGAAAGCAACCCAGTTGAGATCTCAAAAAATGCACTAAGAATTTGCAATTAGATTTTCAATCTGGCAAAGAATCTGAGAGTTTCGAAGGAAACCGTAGCCATTTAAAAAATCTTCAAAAGAAGTTGCAGACAAGCTTAAAAAATGAAACTTTTAGGAGATGGATCTTCGCAAATGGAGAACTTGTTGTTTGTAGTACTCAAATGACCATAGAGGTGGTCAAATCTATAGAAAAAAGATACTAAAAATGCCCCTTGTCACAACCAAAAAATTGCAACTAGAAAATATGAAAAAATCGCATCTAAGGAGTTGTGGAAAAAAAATTGCATCTAGGCTTCAAATGACGTCGCGCGGGCATAGAATGACATTGCATGGGTAGAGAATGGTGCAAGTGAATAATTTTGCCCAACAAAAACAATGACTCTTAGTAAAAAAAAGATGACCCACGGGATTTAAATGTGGGTAGAAAAGGGCAGAAGAGTTACATATTCAAGCAAAAAATTGCTTGAGAATGAGCCGTCGGGGTTTGAAAAACTAGAAAAACACAACCGTGCATGGGAGGATCTATGAAAAAAATGGCTCAAAAACCCTAGTCGAGTTGGAAGAATAGAGCCATGACCCTGCAAGTGTTTTTTTCAAAATCTTTAAAAATTTTCAAAAAAATGAACAAATTTTATTGCAAGGCTCTGATACCATATTACGCAAGTAATTGGTAAAATTATTGTTGTATTCACAAATGATCGAAGAGATCATTAGAAAGAATTTTAGAAATGTACAAAATAGATAGTTTCTAATAAGAAACTAAAGAAGATTGAGTAATTGATCTTATCTATCTAATTTACATAATATACAAAAGATGACTATTAAAGTAATAAAATAATAATATTTTAATAATCTTATTGGTGGGATAGACTAGAAGTCTATAACGGTATCATGTAGATCCTTGTATTCTCAAGTATGTGAATTTGGGGAATTGGATATAACAAGATCCAAACTTGCTTGCCAAGTCCTTGGCTTCCTATGTGAACCTCTGATGAGTGCCTCCTTGCAATGTTCTGGTGATATACATTAAGAATTCATCATCGACTCATTTGATGTACGATTTCTCTAAATGTAGTAGTGGGTAGCAATCATATACTTTGACTTGATCTTTCTTATTCCCATGACACCTTTCAATCCAATACTTGGTATTTGTAACATCTCACTAGCATGCAAAGAATGTTGGAACTCGTAGAGAAGGCCTCTGTGTGTTCTAACTGATGCAAGGTAGGGTCCAAGAGGGGCCAAATAATGGCACACCCTAATGATCCAAGCCTGCTCAACACATGCGGAAGCAAATAACAACAACGGTGAGAGAGAATGCCAAGGCTTTTAAATATTTTTATCAAATAGAATGATACATGTCAGTCTGTAAGGCCTTCTTGGTTATGGCCTGTTATTACAATGAATTACAAAAGTCCTCAAACATGTGAGGATCTCTCCAAAATCTCTAATCTATCTTCTATCAAAAACCCCCCATTAAACTACAACCAAACAACTACATTTATACAAGAGTCTACCGAACTGAGTTAGCCTTCAATTCCACAATAAATGGAAGGAATGGTCAAATCTGGGACCACAAGCCTCCCAATAATGGATTCCAACATTAAATCCATGACTCATAATAAATGCACAATTTGGCTCAACAGGAACTCAAAAGAAACCACTTGGTAAGCAAGGATGACCGAGCAACAGGCAAGCATCGTCGAGCACCAGTGAAATAACCAACCACCCAGGAGATAGCCGACCACACTCGATAACCAAAGGAAACTGACCAACTACCGACCAACTCGGTCAAAGTAGGAACCGAGCGACACAGACAAACTCCAAAATGTTTTTGGTGACATAGGATTGCCAAGGACCCGAGATGCTCCTGCATCAGACACCTGGGGTTATTTTGAAATGATTCTTTGAATCATTTGGTAGGTATGATCCAAGTTGCATCCAGCTTAGACTGTGAAATCCATGAACTATCTTCCATCGGTCTATTCTTCCACTTTACCAGATATTCCATATATTGTTTTCCTCTTGTACTTTTGCCAACTCTTTCCTTCAAAATATGTTCAATTTCTTCATTCTACTTCTTAGGATATTATATCGGTATTGTCATTTCTTCATCAGGTTCATGATACTCATACAAATCAGTAATTTTGAAAATAGGTGATATGTCCATGTCATCAGGTAACTCAATCTCATATGCATTTCCACTGTCAAATTTCCTCAAAATCTTGCAAGGTCCAAACTTCTTCATCTCCAGTTTCCCATATGTTCCAATAGGAAATCAACCTTTCTTCAAATGAACCATTACTTCATTATCAACATCAAAAGTTTTATGTCTCCTTGATCTATCAGCTATATCTTTGTATTTCTGATTACTGTCTTCCAACTTCAGCTTTACATCTTCATGCAATGTCTTCATATACTCAACAAATTTTACTCCTTTAGCACTTCTCTTGTTTTCATTAGCAATGTCTCTCAAATTAGATATACCTCTCGGTTGTGTGTCATTCACAATCTCAAATGGTGTCTTTCCAGTACTCCTATTCATTGAATTATTTTATGCAAATTCTGCTTGTGCCAACACGGAATCCCAATTACTCGGTGTGTCTCCAACTAAACATCTCAAAAGATTTCCCAAACTTTTGTTCACAACTTTAGTCTGTCCATCGGTTTGTGGGTGAAATGTAGAACTATATTTCAACTCAGTGCCAAATTTCTTCCAAAGGGTTTTCCAAAAGTATCCAACAAACTTACTGTCTCGGTCAAAGATAATACTCCTCGATAATCCATGCAATCTGACAATTTCCTTAAAGAAAAGATCTGCTACATGTACTACATCTGATGTCTTTCTACATGGTATAAAATGTGTCATCTTAAAAAATATATCTACAACAACAAATATAGAATCATTACCTCTTACTATCTTTGGTAAGCCAAGAACAAAGTCCATACTGATGTCAATCCAAGGTTTCTCAGGAACAACAATCGGTACATACAATCCAGTATTATGACTTACTCCTTTTGCAACTTGACAAACTCCACAACTTTTCACAAATTTCTAAACATATTTATACAACTGCGGCCAATAGTATTTCTCCTTAAGCAAATTCCATGTTTTATCAATACCAAAATGTCCAGCCAAACCACTACTATGCTTCTCCTTTATCAAATTAGTTCTCATTATTCCTCTCGGTATACACAACTGAATACCTTTAAACAACATACCTTCCTAAATAAAATATTCATCCCATTTAGTATCTTGTTGATATTGAATAGGTGCTCTGCACTTTCTCCATGGCTTAGAAAAATTAGGGTCAAACTCATAAGAATCTCTCATCTCATCAAAACCAAGAACATCAATTTTCATCTCGGTCATCAAAGATCTTCTTCTACTCAATGCATCAACAACTCGGTTAGTCACTCCACTTTTGCGCTTTATCACAAATGTGTAACTCTACAAATACTCAACCCATTTCATATGTCTCTGATTCAACTTATTCTAACTATCCAAATATTGTAAAGCCTTATGATCAGTATACAACACAAATTCACTCAGTATCAAATAATGTCTCCATTTATTCAGTGCTTGAACGATAGCATAGAATTCCTTATCATACACATAATATTTCCTTCTAGCATCATTCAACTTTTCACTAAAGAAAGCAACATGTTTACCTTCTTGACTCAACACAACTCCAATTGCACTTCCACTTGCATCACATTCTACTTGAAATAATTTATTGAAATCAGGTAATGCCAAAATAGGTAATTCAGCAACCTTCTGCTTTAGAGTCTCAAAACTTTTCTCGGCTCCATGTTTCCACTTGAATTCCCTTTTGTCTCCTCTCATAGTCTTAGTCATAGCATTACATTTGAACTAAAATTCCTTATGAACTTTTGGTAAAAACTTGCCAAACCATGAAATGATCTTACCTCACTAGCATTCACAAGTGTAGGCCAATTCAAAATAGCTTCAACCTTTTTAGGATCCATCTTCAAACCATCAGCTGAAATCACAAATCCCAAATACACAATCTCCTCTTTCATGAATGAACACTTTTTCAGATTTATCAACAACTTTTCTTCTTTCAGTCTCTGCAAAACTTGTCTAACATGCAACAAATGTTCTTCTTTGGTCTTACTGAATATCAAAATGTCATCAAGATATACAATCACAAACTTACCCAAGAATTTCTTCAAAACTTCATTCATCAATCTCATAAAAGTACTCGGTGCATTAGTTAAACCAAAAGGCATAACCAACCACTCATACAAACCTTCCTTTGTCTTAAAAGCAGTCTTCCATTCATCACCTTCTCTGATTCTGATTTGATGATACCCACTTTTCAAATCTATTTTGGTGAAATACTTTGCTCCAGTCAAACTGTCCATTATATCATCCATTCTTGGTATAGGAAACCTATACTTCACTGTTATCTTATTGATTGCTCTAGAATCAGTACACATTCTCCATTCTCCATTCGTCTTTGATGCTAATATAGTAGGTATTGCACAAGGACTCAAACTTTCTTTGATCAATCCTTTCTCCAGCAACTCTTGAATATGTCAGTTCAATTCCTAATTCTCGATAGGTGTCAACCGATGAGGTGCCTTATTTGGTAAACTAGCTCTAGGGATTAGATCCATATAATGATCAATGCTTCTTTTCAGTGGCAAACCATCAAGTACATTATCAAAAATGATATCACTGTACTCGGTGAGTAACTTATCAATCTCCTTAGGGATATTATCCTCTGTTTTCTTACTTAGTTTGTTAGGGATCACAGCAAAACATACATCATTCTTCTTCAAAGAGTTAACAAACTTTCTTCCCTCCATCAAACAAACTTTCATAGATGTGCAAACATTACTAATAGGTTCTTCCATCAAAGGCAACAAGATTTGTTTCTTTCCATCAGCCACAATAGTATACTTATGCAATCTTCCATCATATATAGCATGTCTATCATATTGCCAAGGTCTACCCAACAAAATATGACAACAATCCATAGGCATGATATCACATAACACCTTATCATAGTACTTTCCAATCTTCAAATTCACATAACATTGTTCACTTACCATGAGTGTATGCTCATCTTTGATCCATGAAATTTGATAGGGCTTTGGATGTACCAACCTTTTCAACTATAATTTTGTGACCATCTCCTCAGATGCTAGATTCTCCTAGCTACTAGTGTCAATGATTACCTTCCAAACTTTATCAAAAACTCTACATCTGGTCTTGAACAAACTTTTCCTTACAAGATCTTCCTTTTTTATTTCATTCCACATTGCTCTCCTTACCATCAAGTTATTTTCTTTCTAAGGTTCATTCGGTGACTCTTCTTGCACCAAAGCATTTCTATTGCTACCAGCCTTCTTACTTGCATGTGTACACTCAAAAGATATATGTCCTTCTTCTCCACAATTTTAACAAGTTCCTCGTAAACTTCCTCTGCTATAACCACCTTGGTAGTTGATATCTCTACCTCTAGATGAACTTTCACCTTTCCATTCAGTCTTTCCTTTGTCCAGATTTGTCTTTTTTAGTTTAAATCTACCATTTTCACCATTAGATCTACCTCTTCCTCTAGGGAATCTACCACCTCCACCTCTTTGTCTTTGCTCATGTCTTTTGTTCAATTTCTCCTTAGCTTTTAATGCAAATTGATAAGCCTCTTCAATGCTCTCCAACTTGACCATACTAATTTCCTCTTGGATGGAAACTCTCAAACCATTCAGGTATTTACCAATTCTTTCCACATCATCTTCGTCATGTCTATATCTGATATCTAATCTATATAATTCCTTAGTATATTCCTTTACCAAGCTATCTTTCTGCCTTAAATTTTGCATTCGTCGAACTAGGTTAATCTGGTAATCACGAGGTAAGAACTTTCCTTTCAATTTATTCACCATCTTATTCCATACCTTGATTTTGTCTTTTCCTTTCCTCTTCCTATCCAGCTGCAGATGTTCCCACCATAAGGATGCATGACTTTTCAACTTTGTTCTTGCAATCTTCACCTTCTTGTCTTCAAGAATGTTTTCATACTCAAAATACTTTTCCATCTCGGTGATCCAGTCCACCAATTCATTAGAATCTAGCTTTCCACCATACTCAAGAGGATTGAAATGTGGTGTAGACTTCAGACTTTTCAAAGCCTTCAAAAATCTTTCTTCACCTTGATCCATAATAGGTGCAGGTTCTGCATTCACCTGTTCTTCCTCAACTTCATCATCACTAACATCTTCAAGATGTCTACCTCTTCTTTGGGCTGTTTCAACAACTTCTAACCTATTAGCAATCTACTTTAGCATATCTGCCAATCCTGGATCTGCATCTCGCCTCCCATGAACCATTTTGATAACCCTCTGCAATTGCAGGTCAGATCATAATCTGCTACTCCACAATAATCAACTAGAGCTTCAAGAGGAACCTACAAACCTAGATCTGCAGACCTAGATCAAGATCTCACCTCGCTTTGATACCACTTGACGCAAGGCAAGGGCCAAGAGGGGCCAAATAATGGCACACCCTAATGATCCAAGCCTTCTCAACACATGCGGAAGCACATAACAACAACAGTGAGAGAGAGAATGTAGAGGCTTTCAAATATTTTCATCAAATAGAATGATACATGTCAGGATGTAAGGTCTTCTCGGTTATGGCCTGTTATTACAATAAATTACAGAAGTCCTCAAACATGCGAGGATCTGTCGAAAATCTCTAATCTATCTTCTATCAAAAACTCCCCCCTAAACTACAACCAAACAATGACATTTATACAAGAGTCTACCAAACTGAGTCGGCCTTCAGATCCACAATCAATGGAAGGAACAGTCAGATCTGGGACCACAAGCCTCCTAATGATGGATTCCAACATTAAATCTATGACCCATAATAAATGCATAAGTCAGCTCAACAGGAACTCAAAAGAAACCACTCGGTAAGCAAGGATGACCGAGCAACAGACAAGCATCGTTGAGCGCCAGTGAAATAACCAACCGCCCAGGAGATAACCAACCACACTCGGTAACCAAAGGAAACTGACCAACTTGGTCAAAGCAAGAACCGAGCGACACAGACAAACTCCAAAATGTTTTTGGTGACACAGGATTGCCAAGGACCCGAGATGCTCCTGCGTCACTAATCCTCTTAGCTGCTCATCTAAATTATCATAGATAATTTTCACCCAATTAATCATTTTGAACCTGATGGTGATTTCCTTAATGAAATAAAACATCCATGGTTTGAATGGGGAGGCTTGAGGGCTTCCCATAAGTCTGTTAAGCAAGAAGATGAAGTCTCCATACTTTTCATTGAAATTTGTTCAGAAAAAGTCTTAGGCATTTTGTTGTGATGAGCTCTTGGTTTTTCTAACCATTGCTTGTTGAAATATCTATGAAGTGATTAGGCTATACCTGAAATATTTTTGTGGCTTCTTCTCTAGTCTTGTGTATGGTGGAATGGTATTCTAAAATACCAAAAAGCTTCTTTGATGGCCACTTCTCCAAGATAGGCCAACACTCTTCTATTAGGTGCTATAATTTGTTTTTCCAGGATGTTGTAGTGTCTGGCACATTCTACAATTAAATCATTGCACTACACAATTGGTGGAAATCCAACTGCTTGGATAATTCCATTCCTCAACATTCTTTGAGTTGTATGTGAAGGAAGATGTCTATTGAGCCCTTACATTATTTTTTTGAAATCTTCAAGGTCCACATGGCCAAGGATGGTATCTCCAACTTTTCTCCATTTCGATGAGATCTTGGACTCAAATTGTGCTCCTTTATTCTGAAAATTCATCTTTACTTTCCTAAAAGTTCCTCTTGGGGTTGACATCTACCTCCTTAGAAGATACAAAATTCTAAGTTAGGAGAGGGTATGATGTTTACTTTTATTTATGAGTGCAAAATATGGAATATAAAGTCTAGTTAAATCTAATTCTGATTTCACTTTGTATTTCTACATCCAAAATTCACTCTTAATCCTCTAAAATTTTCAGTCAAGAATCAGGACTGTAAATACGAAAAAGCAAACATGAACTTGCTCAACACTTGTTAAATTTTGTTATAAGTAGCGTTGAATCTGCCCTAATTATGAGATTTTCAGATAAATATTTTGAATTTGAATTGAAAACCTCCTCCAAGTCTACATAAAATTATTCTAAACATGTCAATCAATAAGAATCCAGAAGCAAATTGAAGAACATGTCAATCAGATTAGAAAACCTTAAGAGAATTCTCAAGAAATTTAAGAAAATTGCTTTAAAATTGCCTTTTAAGCTTGGGAGAACTTGGAATTGTTGAGAAGAAAGCCTTCAACAGATATGAAATCTATGGTTTGTGCCAAGAAATTGTTTCCAATTTCTTTACTTTGCTCTGAAATCAGAAAAAACACTATTAATAGTTGAACTCCAGAGCTACGACTTTCAATTTATGAATGAATGAATGCCAAGTTTATATATTTATAGGATACATGGGTAGCCATGAAGAGATCAACCTCCATGCTTTATTCTCTTTGTTTTTTTTTTACTTTTCCCTTTCTTTGAGTTTTAAAACTTGGTCAATTTTCTCCTTGGATATAAAAGCTTGCTTTTTTATTTTCTTCTTTCTCGAGCTTTCATGACTTTTTTCTTGAATAAGCTTTTTTTTAAAAAGAACTTTGTTTTTTTCTTTTCTTTCTTTCTAATTCTTCCAATCTCTTAGCTTTCTTGCTCAGATTGATTTCTTGCTTTCTTCTAGAACATTTCTCAGGTGTGGGTGAGCTTTACTAGTGTTTGTGGATTTTATCCACACTTAGGCAAATTTGATAGCCCTCTAGACTTCATATGGTTTTGAGGAATTTCCAACACTTAAATACTTTTCTTACCTATCTCACCAAGGTGTACTTTGCTTGGAATCAGAAATTCTCGATGCCTTAGCCACTTTTGATCCTTAAAGATTTCCTCCTCTAGAGTGGACTTCATCATAGACCAAGGAATTTGCTTGACTTCAAATTTTCCCCCTTGAAAGTTCTCTCTCCATTGTGGACTTGGTGCTACCTTGTGGATTTTGCCATGCTTTAGACCGATTTCATCCTCTTTTCAAGGTGGACTTTGCATTGGTTTGAGGAATTTCCAAATTCATGGGATGGAGATTAGGTTGATCTGTGGAATTTTCCATGCTTGAAAACACTTAGCCAAATTTGAAGTCATCCTAGGTTGGACAGACTTTACTTGGCAATGAGGATTTCCTTGATAGACAAAGTGGACTTCATTAGAAATAGGGATTTTCATGCATTTTTGGGCGTACTTGATGCCTTGATGAGGTTATTCCACACTTGGACGTAATTGCAATCAAAAATTTTCACAACTTTCCTTGTTTGAACTCTAGGCTTTTTCACAATTTTGAATGCTTTTTTCATGAAATTCCATATGAACTTGATGAA
The DNA here is from genome assembly GCA_027943335.1 of Chamaecyparis obtusa. NCBI lineage: Eukaryota > Viridiplantae > Streptophyta > Pinopsida > Cupressales > Cupressaceae > Chamaecyparis > Chamaecyparis obtusa. Next base: position 550,241 of record BSBK01003511.1, on the reverse strand, counting down.
ACAAGGATTTCTCACTTGGGCGATTTTCACATTTCTCAGTTGTAGATGAAACTTTTGACCTTCTAAAAATAGAAATTTTGAAAAGCAAACAAAGCAAAAAATAGAAAAGTAGGCGATAAAAAACAAATCTTGATTGGTCTATAAGTGCCAAAAATGAAATCTTCAAAAAAAGAAAAACAACAGAAGAAAAAAACTTTTCCTAAAAAATAGTTGTCAGAGTTGACCTCAAGTAATTGCGATCTTCATCCCTTGGCCTCTCTGAACACTTCTGTAGTATCAAAATACACATTTGGTCATGCTTTCTTCTTTTTTACTTTTTGATGACACTCCTAAACTTGGTAAATTGATCTTGAAAACCTTAAACTCTTAAGACTCTTCCATAAACTTTCACAAACAAAAGACCGGAGATTGAAGAAGAGACACTAAAACCTAAAACCTCAAAAACAAACAATCAGGGGTTCCTATTTACAATTGGGTGATGTGTGAAAACGTCAAAATAGGTCATTCACTCTAAAATCATTTCTTCAAACTCTTTTGTCTAAGTTTGAAATGTAAAACTACCAATGATAGTTTAGAGTCGAAGATTTTTAAATTTTAAACCCAAACGATAGGTACATGCATTTAGGAGAGCAATGAACAAGCAAGAAAGCAAAATCCATGAGATTGCTATTTCAAGCATTCCACTTAAGCTAAGTTACTGGTTCGGGTTTGTAATACCCCAAAAATGGGCTATAAGTTCATTAACCTCTTACATCTACAAATCGATCAAAATTGACATCAAAGTCCTAACCTAAGGCACATCTGCACATCAATTTATCAAAAACCTAATTGATTATCTTAATTCTACATTGGGGAATATTCCTTGAATATTCCTAATTTATCATAATTATCTTTAATTGAATATTATTTGGTGATAAATGTCATTATTTATCCTAAAGTTGATTAATTGAATATGATGAATATTTAATTAATTAATTTAATTCTACCACTTAATTATTTAATTAGATTTAATTGCATTTATTCCTAATTAATATTGTTTTTATTTTGACAATAAATCAAAATTCCTATAAACAATCAATTGAATATTTATTTAATTGATTTAAAATCAAAGTTGTCAAATTTAATGATTTAATTGGAATAAAGTTTGATTAAATAAATGATTAACCCATAAATCAATTGTTTTAAATTTAAAATCAATTAAGTTGAGAATAAACCACTTTATTTTTAAATTAATTCATAATTATCTATGCACATTTGAAGGAGCAGTTAAACTTTAAATCAGAAAATCAATTCAAGTTGTTATCTTTTGGAAACTCAACATCTATTTTGAGTTGAAAGTTGATCTAAACTTCTTATTTGAGTTAAAAAGTTATTTTTGCATGATTTGCATGATTTTGTGAGTTGATCTGTTTCTAATTTCTTGTTGACTCAAAAATCAACCCGAGTTCATCAAGAGTGATTTATGGCTTTTCTCAATGCATCCTCAAGCCCTGGATTTCTATAAAATCAAGGCTTAGCTCTTCACAATTAACCACTCTCGAATTTGCACAATTACTCTGGCAAATTTGCAGCTGAAGGATCGACCACTTGCGATAGGCGATTTGTGAGATTTTTCATTGTTGGTCATAAGCATTCATAGTTTTTCATAGCATGTCATAACATTCACTCATATCATTCTTAGTTTAAGTCTACATATCATTTCAATTTCATCTAGATTAGTTTCATATAGATTTTTCATTCAAATTGCATAGAAAATACAAAAATATAGATTAATCTGCATTCATACAGTTTTTCATTCTTTTGCATTCAAATCCTTCATTTAGGTGTTGCATTGTCACTGATCTCGATTTCAATCTAAGAACATCATACTCGCACCTACTAGAAGGTAGTAAATCGCCTGGCTAACTTAGTTTCATTTATCTGCAGATTTCAATTTTGCTAACCTCTAATGTTTTACTGAAGTGTTGTGTCCACAGCTAGGTACAATTTTCACACACACACATTTCTGTCATTTTCTGCTATTTCTGTAATTTTTAGATTTTGTCTGTACATTTTTCATACGACTTTTGTCAAAAAGTCATACCAGAACCCCTTGACTGTCGTACGACAGTTGAGATTTTTGAGGCCCATATCAGAACTTACACATTGTCATTTGAGAGCTCCTCTGTCGTGTGGGAAGACACCCACTATTGTACAAGTTTGCATATTGTTGTACGGGAGGTAACTAACTGTCGTACGAGTTTTGCCATCAGAATTCAATTATTGTTTCATATTTTCAAGCAGTTTTCTAGATTTGATTTTTGGATTTGGACTAACAGCTAACCCTAACAATTGAGATCTTATGTTTCTGATTGGAATTTGCTGATTCTGATTGGAAAAGCACAAGAAAAATTGCTAAAATAGGTAAAATCTACTAAGCGCATTGTGAGGAATTCAGGTATTCTGCTATGGTTTGATAACATTTCGATTTGGATTTAAAACGAACTCTCACTTGTCAAGATTGTGTGCCTTTCCTGCTTTCATATCACAAACTTCAATTTTGGGCTATAAAAATGAACATAGACTTATTTTTTGCATATCTGTTACACATAGTAAATAGGCCCTATGAACACTATTTGTGGATGATCTTGAGAGAGTGGGCTTCATTCGCTTGTTCACGCATGCAAAGCTCTTCTTGACGAAGGATCCCCTTGTAGGTAGGGAGGATACTAAGATTATCTTGTGTTCTACTTGGTTTGGTCCTTAGCTTTTGATCGATATGTTCTCTCTCCAGAGAGATTGATAGAGCATAGTTGTTGACATCACAAATCTTGGTGAGATAATTTCAGTCTTAGTGTGTTAGATTAATCTGTCTGTTGTGTTTGGGTAAAAGTGATAAGGCTAGAGGTCTATGCTCTACTCCCTTTTTGGGTAGTATCAGAAACTCAAATCCTTGGATCTGGACCAAGTCCCCATGTGGTATCTTTTGTGAGTCACCTTTAGAGAGGGTTAACCGTAGTGTAATTCCTTTATTGGGTCAAACACGTGGACGAAACCTCAAATGGTAATAGCCATTTTCATCATGGTAGCAACAACTACTATATAAATGTCCTTGTGGAGGAAATCTTCATAGGTGTGGTCTCTTGTTGGGCTGTCAGATCTCCCTAGCAGCTCATGATTGATTAAATTCTCAGACTGTGTCAAAACCCCGGTGCGCCTGGATTGGAGTTCGCCCTCTTGAGATCACAAAAGTTGTAGAGTCAGACCATTACTACAAACCCTAGTGAGGCCAAATTTTTCATTTTCTAGGACTATGTGCATTATTGCAAAACTTTTTGGAACATACACAACTAGCATTCTTAGGGATTAGCACATTAAGTCACTTGATTGTTCATGCGCAGGGTTTGTTTGTCCCCTGTTCATTATTTTCAGACGTGCTTGAAATTACTTGCCTACTGTTCTGTGTGCTTGTTTACTTACTTGGCTATTGAAAACGAACAATCCCAAAACAAACTTCAAATCTGGATAGAAAACCTTGCTAAACACATTGATTCTAAAAACTAAAAAATTGTAAAATTTGATGCAAAATTCCTTTTTGGAGTCAAAAGTCATCTCGCAAGATCAGAAAGTCATACGAGTTTTGACCCTTTGTCATATCAGAACCCCCAGATTGTTGTATGAGAGCTTGTATGTTGTTGTATGAGTTTTATCAGAAATCCCAAGCAAAAAGTCAAAATCTGCTATCAACTATCGTGCGAGCTTTACAATTGTCATACGAGTCTTGTCAATTATCATGCTAGAGCTTACCCACTGTTGTACAAGCCTGTAGAAAGTCATATGAGAATTTTGAAAATTTGCCAGAAACTTGCCAAAATTGCCAAAAATCTAGTTTTTACAGCCTACTTCCATATTCTGTCAAACAAATCATTGTGTCAGGAACAGAGCAGAAACTAGAAAGAATTCAATCATTTTCCTGAAGTGGTCTCTTGAGTTTGATCTAGCCTTCTGATTTATCGATTTGAGTCTTTTTCATCTTGTGTCAAAACCTTGTCAAAATTATCTTCAATTCAATCTACAACAAAAATGGCTAAGTGTTGTGAGCTTGTGTCTGACATCTTTTGGGTGTCTACCCATACTACTAGGGCACAATATCCTTCATTTACATCCAATCTAATCTTCAATCAATCCAATCTTGACAAGGTTGCATCATTTGATCTTCTTGAATCAAGTCAATCTTCAGTTATCTTAATCTTGCTCTTTTGCTTCACCCAAGGTTAATGGTGGAAACTAGAGCTTCATCACAGTGAAAACAAGGAGAAAAACCTAGATTCTCTTCAGCTGCATCTTCTGTGATTGCTGAGACATTTCATCAACCTTTTGACACAACTAAATTTGTAGAAGATGCTCTTGGTAATCTTTACTTGATAGGTGGTTACGTCACCCCTCCTGCATCAACCCACACAAGTCATCAAGTAACTCCCCCTGCATCAATCCACGTAGGTCATCAGGCAACTCCTCACCAATCAACTCCTACTAATTCCTCTAACAACACTATGTCTCAAGGAGGGACGAACCAAGGGTCCCAAGGACATTAATCTCAACATGGTGCAGATCACGAACCCACACCTTTTGAAATTGCTCAATATCAAAATGATGATGACTTCAAGAGAATGATGAGGCATTTCTTGAAAGAAGATGGAGAAACATACTTCCTAGAGTTGGCTCGTCAAGGGGCTAAACTTCCTCCCAACTTTAATGTTGAAGATATCATTACGCATGAGGAAGAAACTCCAATCACCGCTATGATGAAGCAGATGCATGCCATGCAAGTCAAGCTCAATAAGCTAGAAAAATAAAAGGAACCTAAGGAATTCTCCATGGAAGCTCTATGCCCTTTTCCATTTGATAAAGACTTGTACATGCCACCATTCCCTAAAAGAGTGGAGATGTCTAAATATGAAAAATACGATGGAAACTCTAATCCTCAAGATCATGTCAGAGAATTATGTACTCAATCTATGGAGTTCATGCATGAACCAACCTACCTAATGCGTCTTTTCCCTCGATCTCTGGGAGGGTCAGCTATTCATTGGTTCTCAAAAATGCCTCCAACTATCAAATTTTTTGAGGATTTAATCAAACTATTCTATCAACAATACCCCTACAACATCCAGCATCTGGTCACCATGATCAACATCTGCAATCTAAAGCAAAACTCAGGAGAACCATTCTTGAATTTTCTCAAAAGATGGAGGAAGAAATTTTCTCTATATGCTAGACCCATTCCAGAAACTAAGAAGTTGGAAATTTTCATCAACAATCTTGTTCCAGAAATCAACTACCATTTGCAAATGCAAAATCATACATCCTTTGATAAGATGGTAGAAAATGCAATCAAAATTGAGAAAGTACTTGTACAAAAAGGAGACATATCACTTCAAAAGGACAAGTATGAATCTGGATCTAATTCTAAAGACAAAGGCAAAAACTGGAACAAGAATAAAGGCGTTGTCATAGATGGCATTGTTGATAATATATGTGCCCCATCTAAGGCACCCACTTTCAATCTCACTGTTGGCACTCAAGCTATCAAAGCCTCAGAGGTAAAAACAATAGAATCAAATAAGAAGTCATCTGACTATAAACCTTGGGCTACAGATCCTAAACGCAAGTTTACTCCTCTTGGAGAGTCCTTGGAATTTGCCATGAAAACTCTGTTGGCCAACAATATCATCACCTTGCCTGAGATAAAAGTCTTTGATCTTGAACCTAAACTGAAATGGTGGAGAGAGAATGATTTATGTGACTTCTATCGCAATAAGGGTCATAAAACTAATAAATGCATCTACTTGAAACACATCATACAAGACAAAATTGATAATGGAGAAATCATAATTGACAATCATAAAAGCAATAATGATCACACAATAGTCACAGAGCCATTTTTGAAACATGGTCAAGGAGATTCATCTTCTCAGCCAAATGTGGGTGCTAAAGTCAATTATGCTTACTCTGGAAATAATGCTATCATAAATATGGTTGAACCATGCCTATCTGAACTTTACAATGTCATCACAATTGTAAGAAAGGATAGAGAGAATCAATTAGTGAATGTAGTTACTTGATTACAAGCTCAGGCGCATCTGCAACGACACATCCCAGATTCATCAAATGTCTCTAAGATGCCTTTCAATCTCTTGTCTGCTTCTAAACAAAAGGTTCCCTCTAAATCATCAAATCCTAAAGACACGAATCCAACATCATACAGTATTGTCCAACAACTCCAGCATACAAATGCAAAAATCTCCATGTTTGAGTTGCTTCAAATATCTCCAGCTCATAGAGCCATTCTAGACAAAGCTCTGCTCAGATCCAATGTTCTTGACAACCTTGATTTAGATAGATTCTAGACTATGGTTGGTCATCTAACATCTCCATAGTATATCTCCTTTTCAGAGGAAGATGATAACTCCTTGAGTCATCCGCATAACCAACCCTTACATATTGAATTCTTGATCCAAAACCATTGTGTCAAACGTGTGTTGATAGATGGAGGTGCTAGTCTCAACATTTGTTATTACAACTTGATCACACACTTGGGATTATCTGAAAGTTCCATTGATCCTAAGAAGAAGATAACTATCAAAGCATATGATGAACAAGAAAGATATTCCAAAGGAACTATTGTCTTACCTATCAGAATAGGACCTGTTATCAATGACACCATATGTCAAGTTCTTGATCTACCTTTGGCTTACAACATCCTTCTAGGGAGGCCCTAGATACATGAAATGAGAGCTATTCCTTCCACATACCATTAATGTGTGAAATTTCCTTATACCTTTCCAAATGACTATGCCCTTGCTTGCTATCTCAATGCAGTTGAGCCTATGATGACTTCCATTAGTGAACCGAGCATTAGCATGACGAAGTCGGACATCAAGTATCTTAGTTAGAATAATATAAATATAAATAAAAAGAAAAGGAGTTATGAGGGTGAAAACCACTTTGTGGCAGTCTCAGAACCTACAAAAGTAAAAATAAAAGATGTATATGAAGGTGAAAACCTCTATGAGGTGCCTAAGGATGAGATATTTGATGTCCTTCCAAGTTATCTACATGACAAATCTCCAGTACTAATTGAACCCACTCAATCTATCAACTTGGGAACAATAGAAGAACCATAGTTGATCCATGTAGCACAATCCTTATCAGAAGAAGAAAAGCAAAAATTTACTACATTCCTAACAGAAAAGAAGATCAACTTTGCATGGAAATATTCAGATATGCCAGGGTTGGATCCTAATCTTATAATGCACCATTTATCTATAGCTCTAGGGGTCAAACCTGTTAAGCGAAAATTGAGAAAGATGCATCCACATGTTGCACTCTTGGTCAAAGTTGAATTAGAGAAACTACTAAAAGTCAGATTCATCTGTGTTATTGATTATGCTGAATGGATCTCAAATATTGTACTTGTATCAAAACCAAACAAATCTATAAGAGTATGCACAAATTTTAGAGATGTAAACAAGGCATGCCCTAAGGATGATTTTCCATTACCAAATATCGATATGATAGTGGACATGACTGCCGGCTTCAAGATGTATTCTTTAATGGATGGTTTTTCTAGATATAATCAAATCAAAATTGCTCCAGAAGATCAAGAGAAAACTACTTTCACATGTGCGTGGGGTACCTTATGTTGGAATGTCATGCCATTTGGGCTTAAGAATGATGGTGCTACATATCAAAGAACTATGACATCTATTTTCCATGACATGATGCATTGAACTATGGAGGATTATGTTGATGATACTTTGGCAAAATCTATGATAAGATCTGAACATCTGAATGATTTGAGAAAAATACTAGATCGAATGGAGAAGTTTAGTCTCAGACTGAACCCTAAGAAGTGTGCTTTTGGTGTCACTTCTGGAAAGCTCTTAGGTTACATTGTTTCAAAGAAAGGAATTGAAGTTGATCTAGCTAAGGTCAAAGCTATCATGGAGATGAAACCTCCCAAGAATATCAGTCAAATGAGAACATTACAAGGGAGAGTAAAATCTATTAGATGTTTCATATCTTAGCTAGCTGATATATCACAGCCTTTCACGAAAACATTACATAAAGGTGTGACTTTTGCATGGAACGAGGACTGTGAAAAGAACTTTAATCATATCAATAAATATCTATCAAATCCTCCTATTTTGATGCCTCCTATTCAAGGGAAGCCATTGATATTATATGTCTTCACCACAAATACATCACTGGGGGCATTACTAGCACAACATGATGAGAACAAGAAGGAAAGAGCTATATACTATATCAATAGAACATTGGTAGCATATGAGAAGAACTATTCAATGATTGAGAAAGCTTCTCTAGCTATGATCTTTGCATTACATAAACTGAGACACTACATGTTAGCTCATACCACACATTTGGTAGCTAAGATTGATCCACTAAAGTACCTACTAAGCAAAGCTGCCCTCACAGGTAGATTAGCTAAATGGGTGACGTTATTAAGTGAATTTGACATTGAATATGTTGAAAGAAAAGCTATTAAGGGCTAAGTTATTGTTGATCAACTAGCTGATGCACCTTTGTTTGATGATACACCAATGCAAATGGAATTTCTAGATTCATCTATCACGAATCTTTCTTCTAGAGCATGGAAGCTATTCTTTGATGGCTCCTATACACAAAATGGATCTGGAGCAGGCATATTGTTCATCACTCCTCAAGGATACTCGATCCCTAAAGCATTCAGAATAAATTTTCCTTACACAAATAATATTGCTGAATATGAAGCTCTTCTTAACGATATGAAAATAGCAATTGAGTGGAGAGTAACAAAACTACACATTCATGGAGACTCACAACTTGTAATACACCAAGTCAATGATGTGCATCAAACGAAAGATGGAAAGTTGATCCCATACAAGAGAATGGTAGATGATCTAAATAAATATTTTATATCTATCACCTTTGAACAAATTCCTAGAACAGAGAATAAAGATGTTGATGCTATGGCAACACTATCTACTTTATTATAGTAGCCTGAACATGAGCTACGATATGAGTTCCTGGTGGAAGCACTATCTTATCCTGCATATGATTCCCCCGAAACCCACATGATCTGCACTATTTTTGGTCATGATTCATCCTGATACAAAAACCTTTTCTCCTATCTCCAAGACCAAATCATTCCCGATACCTTCAACCGCCATGAGAAATGATACCTTATCCACAATGCATCCCGATATGTCATCATTGGTAATGATCTGTACAAATGAGGTCTAGATGGTACACTCCTTAGATGTTTAGAATGGGAACAGTCTCAACATGCATTAGAGGAAGTCCACGAAGGTATATGTGGATCACATTCCAATGGTTTAACACTAGCTCAAAAACTTATTAGGGTTGGGTACTATTGGCCTGAAATGGAAAAAGAGGCTATCAAGTTTGCTAAGAACTATCAAAAGTGCCAAGTACATGGTAACTTGATTCATGCACCAGGGAGAGATCTAATTCCCTTTACTACACAATGGCATTTTCACCAATGGGTATTTGATCTTATAGGAGCCATACATCCTCATTCTTCTAATGGGCATACCCATATTATTACATCTACAAACTATTTCACAAAATGGGTAGAAGCAGTCCCTTTGACTCAAGCAGTCGACAAACAAATATCAATGTTCATCTTGAACTACATCATATGTTGGTATGGTATTCCACATTCTATAGTCACAAATAATGGTGGTTAATTCAAGAATGAAGACTTAGATGATTTATGTGCTAAATTCAAGATTACACAACATTGGTCATCAATCTAGTATCCTCAAGAGAATGGACAAGAAGAGGCATCCAACAAAAATCTATTGAAAATTCTACACCGTACAGTTAATAAAATAGGAAGAGACTGGCATCTCATGATCAATCCAGCTCTCTGGGCCTACAGAAGAAGTATCAAAACACCCACTAGGGCTACACCATTCACTTTAGTTTATGGGTTTGAAGCAGTACTGCCTATTGAGGTTGAAATCCCATCACTAAGAATCATAATGCATGGTCTAGTAACTAATGATGATTATAGAGTGTCTAGGTTACAAGAACTTGAACTACTAGATGAGCGCATACAAGATATGTATGATTATATTAGAGTATATTAGAAGAGAATGTCTAGAGGTTACAACAAGAAAGTCAAACAAAGAGAATTTTAGGTTGGCGATCTAGTCTTGAGAGAGAATCCTAAAAATCAATCACATAGAGAGCGCAAGGGGAAGTTTGAACCCAACTAGTTGGGTCCCTTTGTTATCACTGCTAATTTTGGCTCTGGATCCTATCAACTCTCAATGAATGAAGGAGAATAGCTCTGAGAACCAATCAACATTCTCCATCTAAAGAAATTCTACGCCTAAGGTATTCAGTATTAAAAAATGTCTTGAAAAAAATCATACAAATCTAAAAAAGTCCTGAAAAAATGAACATCTTGGTGAAAACCTAGCAATAGGTGCCTTGATGATTCATGAAAAAAAATTTAAAAATATCAAAAGTACACAAAAAAAATTGAAAAAATGAAAAATATAAAAAATGAGAAAAAGAAAAAGTGCCTTGGTGAAAACCTAGAAACGGGCGCCTTGGTAGCAAAAATAGAATCTTTGCTAAGATGGTGAAAACCCGGCAAACAGGCACCACTTGTTCAAAACACTCCATCTATCAGTGTAATCTTGGTCTTTCCCAGCTCTCAGTCTTGCTTTAGTTTGTACATACCTCCCAGTTTGTTTCTACATTCTTGTTTTCAATAAAGTCAATCTGTACACCAATCAGCTCAAGCGTCTATATCATATCAATGTTCAAACTTGGGGGCAATCAAAGTCATATCCTATAGTCCTCAGTATCTTAGACGTGTCATATCTAGTCAGGGTCCTTTGAAGCTACATCTGATTCAGTCAGTCAGTCTCCTTTCTAGAAAGGATTTTGCATCTACAACAACATAAACAAACATCAACACAAACTGAAAACAATCTATGCTTTACATGCTTTTATCTCCTTGTATGCTTACTGATTCACATTGAGATTTTTGCATATTGTGTCCTTTTGAACTCTTCGATGATGTCCTTTACAAGATTTAGAGAGTAATGACTGGGGGCATAATCTTTTCTTTGTCTTCTGCTTGTATGTGAAAATCTAACAACTTTGGAAATTCTGGATTGAAATGGTGTTCGTCTGTAAGAGCCTCTATCTCGTATTGGATGGCCATGAGTACCTCAACCATTGATACTCAAAAAATTCAAGGGAGTTTGATCTAACTATTGTATTTTTTAGTGAGTTCTTTCTCCTACTATGAAACACGATCTTACCTAAGGATGTGAATGATAAAGGGTCACTACGGGTAATTCACTAGATTTAGAATGATCTCTTAACTATTTGATGTGTTTGTACTGTAAGGTGTATTCAGGTCATCACAATGCTCATGTTTTGATGCTTATACAAATTGCTATATCAAAATTGACATGATATTCAGGTCATCCTGGCGTTTGTGCCTTGGTGCTTATATCTAATCCAACATTCCGAAAATAAAATCAATATTCATATGTCCATGGTTGCCTAACCAGTGGGTGTTGTATTGATTCTTGCGCATACAAATCGATATTCATATGTCTATAGTTTCCTAACTAGTGGATGTTGTATTGATTTATCCGATTACCTAATAAAAAGTTCAATGATGAAAACAAATTGACACATGATCGGTGACTAGGTCCTAGGTCTTAGGTTTGCATTTCATTATGCATGTCATTTTTTGCTTTGCACAATTGCATGACCTCACAAATTGCTGAATGCACTTAAAATGCTTAAACGATTCTTCAAAACTAAACTTAAACTTGACATGAAGAGCTGAATCTCACATGAAGGTTTCCTAACAGAACCGCAAGCAGTCACCATCCTGGGTTAAACATCCTTTTTGACATAAGACCGAGTACTGGTCTTCATCAATCCCTGCAAAACATATCATGTGTATCATTGCATTTACATTGCATTTCATGATCATTCCACCTATTACATTACATCCATGTGCATTTTACATTGCATAACATAATCAAAATCATACATTTTCATACATTTTCCATAATCAGCTACATTTGCATAAATCCATACATTTGAAAGAAATCATTGCATTGCATAAATCAATACATACATTCTACACTACTCCTAAGCATTTACATCACATGATATCATCATAAATCAAAACATGACAAGTACAAATGAATTCATAACCAAAATCTCGATCTCATATATATCCTATAACTTGAACTAGTCAAGGGTGCACTACTGGCACAAGGTACAAAAGAATGAGCTCATGTGAGCTATCAGTAGTCAGATCAGTGTATATGAATAAAATGACAAAAATAGAATATCAAGACAGATCAGCTATCGGCCTGATCCTCTACATTTGGTGGAGGTGGTGGTGGTGCATTTGGCACTGCCTTAGCTCGTGGTGCCCTCGCTCCCTCTGAAGCTATCACGTACTGTGAATATGTGGGAACTCTCTAGGCTGCTGGAACAACCGAATAATATGCTAAGACACAATATGAGGCCTGAGCTCTCTGGTGTGTCACCTCTTCCTGTAATCTCTCGACATCTGCCTCTCGCAACAAAACCTACCTCTCTAGCTCCTTCCTATATATCACGGGCAACACTCTGTAACTTCAGGTCCTTGACCTATAACTTGAGTCGCCTAATCAACTCCTGAGGAGTCTGTGCTACACTAGGATCTCTCTCTATAGTGGGTATCTCTGTATCCACATCTAGCTGATCAGCAGCCTCTACTCTCTGCGCCTTATGACATCTCACCTCGACACCTAGATCAAAATTAGTATCACCCTGTGTAGGATCAAGACTAGCACCTACGTCCTGTTGTGCACCCAGTAACTCATTTGCGCTACCAATACTGCCCAAAGTGCCGCTCTCTCCTCTAGTGGATCTCTGTTGTAAACTTGCAGGCCTGCCTGCTGTAGAACTAGTAGGACAAGGTGGTCTCATGTGACCCAATGGTCTCTATGGTGTCACCACTGCTCTTGGCCTCAGAGGTGTAGGCTAGGGCATAGGAATTTGCACATCACACCATCTTTGGCCTCGACCCATCGATGCCCCTGTAACATCCATAGCCTCCTCCATACTAGGGATCAACTCAATAGGATCTGAGAATCTATAAATGGGATGCTCTGCGAGCCAAGCAATATATCCATCTATAACTCCAGTATTTGCCATATCTAGACATTAGTCCCAGTCTCTGCCAACAATACCATTATACTCCTATGTACAGAGACCATAAGACAACCATACTATCCATCCTAAGCCAATCTCTCAGACTATTCGTGCATATGTGGCGTAGTCTTGAGGAGCATCCTAGATGATGCCATATTGTTGCCACACTCTCGTAATGATGAATCTCTCGATCATTGTGGTAGATCACCCAATCAGCACTCAACTCTGAAAGAAATAACTAAACTGCTCTCGGGCAGTAGGCCATGCCTCTATTTGTAAGTAAGGACGCCAAAGCACATAAGTCATATCATCAAGGACACACCTCCAATACTCTATATGGACCATGTGCACTTGTGTGACATAGCCTGAATAAATGTAAATCATTGGCTCTTGTGGTTGGCGCTAAGGTTGACATACTGGTCTGTATACTGGGATGTGCTCCTAGGCCCAAATCTAAAGTACCAATGCACATGAAGCAAAACTCTTGCTCTCCTGATACACGATTTCGTGCATCTCAGAGAACATATGAGCCATCATACACTGACCCCAACCCATCTCAGAAGGAGTGGCCATCAAATGAGCAACCATAGGGGCCCAACCCATCAAAAGACCATTTTGTTGACGGTCAGACATAATGATACCTCCTATCATACCAGCTAGTATGCACTCTAACCTATGGGTCTACCCATATCGCTAGACTAAGGATGATATGGACTGGGTCAGCTGGGTATCATCTCCAAAGAGTCTCCTAAAAGAAAGTAAACTTGAGTTCCCCAAACTCACATAGTCTGGGCGAGGACCATGAAATGGAATGCAGAGTATTCGATAGACGTCCTCTAGTGTAAATGTCAACTCTCCAGTAGGTAGGTGGAAAGTCTGAATCTCAAAATGGAAGCGCTTAATCAACGCAATCAGTGCCCATGGTTTACTCGAATCTTAGGTAAACAGATCAAGTACTCGAAACCACAGGAAGCCAAATGTACTCTCATAGGGTCTGGTAGTGACACACAGAGTCTCTGAGTTTCTCGATGCAAAATACAGACATGTACTTCGAGATATATGACCTACACAACACAGAAATAGGGAATCCTATCAGCACTTGGTTGAAAAATAAGCTAAAAGTACAGAAATACGAAAGTTGAACACTTCAGAAGGTACATTAAATGCTATGGAATTGGCCTATAAAATCAGAAAATTCAAAAATTTGACTTAAAAGGGTGATTTTAGCTCACTATTTTCCATACGACAATACAGTCTGGTATCAAAACTCGTACGAGTTTCAGCAAGGTCCCATACGACAAACCATGGTTATACGACAATGTATATGTTCCTATACGACAACTGAGGGACCCGATGAAACGTCGTATGACTCTTGGGTCCCTCTCATACGAGTTTACAGGGGTTCTGGGATGACACTCTATAGGAAATTTAAAAGTCGTACGAGTCCTAGGGGACTATCGTACGAGTTTCTATGCTAACAAAATTCAAAAATTCCTAACGTACGAAAAATGATCTAAAAAGTTTGAAAAATGCAAAATTTTGAATTTACAAAGAGGCACAAAGGTCCACTTACCGGATGTCCGTATTGTGGAGGTCGCTAATGTCTCTGGCTGCGCTCAAAATGGTGTGAAGAGATTGGAACCTTCATCTCATCCATTTTTCACTCAAAGGGCTCTATGGAAGTTTCTAAAGTCAAAAGTGAATAATGAATTAAAAATGACCCTTTTGGCCCTTATATAGGTTTTTGACCTAATTTTTCAAAGTGCTCCGTTTTCCATGAAAATTGCACCCTTGGCTAATTTCAACGTTCTAAACCCATTTTCGGGATCAAAATCAAAATTTGAGGTTGTTTACTATGTCAAAATCAAGATTTAAAATTTTCGGACCTAGGACGACCTATTGCTTGCATAATCGACCTTCAATCATCACAGAAATCTAGAATTCAACTTAACTGATTATCTAACATCAAACTATCAAAATTTCAACTTGGTCAACCATGGTTAACTCATGGTCAAACCTAGTCAAACTTGGTCTCCACGACCTCTAAATGATGCAGAACGCATTCTTGAACGTCTATAACCACTTCTCAAATCAATTAACATGCTTCTAAACCATTTAATGCTGACTTTTCTTGTCAGATTTCAATTTTAATCCTGAAGGGGGCATGGTATTGCACATCAATCAAGTCTATAAAACACATTTATTATTTTGTCAATCAAGTCTTTCCTCAATAATCAAGACAACAACCACGTCTAGTTGCTGATTCATCTAAAGTCCTCATCGCATGGATCACATCGCTTGGGGCATATCAAATTCATCGAGATCCATATCAATTTGGTATCCTAATCTATCTTGTAAACTGTATCAGCTTTTCGTAACCATCAGTTCATTAGTGTTATTTCCTTGGTTCTTCGTAACTGAAGGGTTCAGATGTGATACCATTTTGATTCCTTTGGACAATCAAGTCACTCACTTCTTCGTAATCATAAGGTTCAGAATCAGGCATTTTGATACTTTTTCGTAATCACCGGTTCATTGTTACTATAGTTAACATTATCTTTGGTCAATCAGGACCTAACATCTTCAAATCTTTCAATCGGTTTCTGTCTTGAAATCGGTTCATCTTTCAAATCAGTCTCATACATCAAAAGAAAACTAATATTTGAACCACTATGCTTCGCACATTAATTCAAAGGGGTAAAATGTAATACCCCAAAAATGGGCTATAAGTTCATTAACCTCTTACATCTACAAATCGATCGAAATCGACATCAAAGTCCTAACCTAAGGCACATCTACACATCAGTTTATCAAAAACCTAATTGATTATCTTAATTCTGCATTAGGGAATATTCCTTGAATATTCCTAATTTATCATAATTATCTTTAATTGAATATTATTTGGCGATAAATTTCATTATTTATCCTAAAGTTGATTAATTGAATATGATGAATATTTAATTAATTAATTTAATTATGCCACTTAATTATTTAATTAGATTTAATTGCATTTATTCCTAATTAATATTGTTTTTATTTTGACAATAAATCAAAATTCTTACAAACAATCAATTGAATATTTATTTAATTGATTTAAAATCAAAGTTGTCAAATTTAATGATTTAATTGGAATAAAGTTTGATTAAATGATTAACCCATAAATCAATTATTTTAAATTTAAAATCAGTTAAGTTGAGAATAAATCACTTTATTTTTAAATTAATTCATAATTATCTATGCACATTTGAAGGTGCAGTTAAACTTTAAATCAGAAAATCAATTCGAGTTGTTATCTTTTGGAAACTCAACATCTATTTTGAGTTGAAAGTTGATCTAAACTTATGATTTGAGTTAAAAAGTTGTTTTTGCATGATTTGCATGATTTTGTGAGTTGATTTGTTTCTAATTTCTTGTTGACTCAAAAATCAACCCGAGTTCATCAAGAGTGATTTATGGCTTTTCTCAATGCATCCTCAAGCCCTGGATTTCTATAAAATCAAGGCTTAGCTCTTCACAATTAACCACTCTCAAATTTGCACAATTACTCTGGCGAATTTGCAGCTGAAGGATCGACTACTTGCGACAAGTGATTTGTGAGATTTTTCATTGTTGGTCATAAGCATTTATAGTTTTTCATAGCATGTCATAGCATTCATTCATATCATTCTTAGTTTAAGTCTGCATATTATTTCAATTTCATCTAGATTAGTTTCATACAGATTTTTCATTCAAATTGCATAGAAAATACAAAAATATAGATTAATCTGCATTCATACAGTTTTTCATTCTTTTGCATTCAAATCCTTCATTTAGGTGTTGCATTGTCACTGATCTTGATTTCAATCTGAGAACATCATACTCACACCTACTAGAAGGCAGTAAATTGTCTGATTAGCTTAGTTTCATTTATCTGTAGATTTCGATTTTGCTAACCTCTAATGTTTTACTGAAGTGTTGTGTCCGCAGCTAGGTACAATTTTCACACACACAAAGGGTTCGGGTACACAAACCCGGTTCGTGGGTTCGAGGAATTTTTTTTTCATTATGGTTCGTAGGGGTTTGTGTATATATATATATATATATATATATATATATATATATATATATATATATATATATATATATATATATATATATATATATATATATATATATATATATATATATATATATGTATGTATGTATGTATTATATATACAAAAAAATAAGAGAAATATACAAAAGTGTAAAACTAAATCATTTCGTAGTATAACTAAATCATTTCATAGTATGATGCTTGCTCATTGATCAGTGCCAAATGCCAAAGATAAACATTAAAACACGATTCTAATGAAAATCATAACGTTGAATTACTGAATTAAAATATAGTTCATGAAATTTTGAAAGTTGTAACATGATTCAATGTTTAAAAAATAAGTAAAAAAATGTCATTTTTATGTGTTTTGGCCCCAGCCTTTCACTTAATTGCCACAGGTCCTTGGCAGTCTATGCGGGGTCCTCCTGGGTTTGTGCTGACTACCCTCAGGTTTGCATTGGGTCTGGGCAAGGTCCATACTTGGATCTGTGGGTCCGCACAGATTCGTGGTGGTTCAGATCCAGATGGACCCATAGGTCCAAGTACGGACCCTGCCCAAATCCGAAACGAACCATTATGAGGACCTCGACCCAGTGCACACCTAGACCCGGTTCGAGGGTCCAGGGTGCGAACCCGGTAACTTAGCACTAAAGCTTATTTTATTTTCTTCACACACACACAATGTTAAAATGAGATTTGTTAACCACAAATGGTGGCAAATATAGGTTTATTGAATTTGGAATGAGTGCAAGATGTATCTTATAGTCTAGAGCATCTTCTTTTTATACATTCGCGCGGAGAAATATTCTCAGCGGACTGAGTTTATTGAGCTTGCTCTATCTATACTCCATTAACTATTCTTGGAGTGACAACATCACCCTACTAACCTTTGCTTCTAGTAACTTGTGAATTGACATAATTCGGGCTCTATAGTTTCCAAGTAAATGCTTTAAAATGTCCATAAGTTTTTCAATAGTTTGCAACTACAATCATCACAAACCATCAGGCCTTATTTCCTTGATGCATTTTATCAAACAACTCAAATAATTAGCATGCCTTGAATAATCTCTCATATTTGTTTCCTTGATGCAATTTATCAGACAACTCAAATAATCAACGCGCCTTCAATAATCTCTCATATTTTATTTACATCTCTTCTGTTGATGTTATATTGTCGGGAGCTATCTTCCTTCCTTAAATTTGAAATATATAAATAATCTATTTGTTTTATTAAATTCATCAAAGGGTCCTCACTTTAAAGGGACAAGACATTGAAGAATCAAGACAATGGAGGGTCTTCACTTTGTAATGACAAGACAATGAAGGGTCAAGACAACGAAGGGTCTTCACTTTGTAATGACACGACAATGAAGAGTCAAGGCAATTTTATATATTCTTCTAGGAGAAATTCATATATAATAGATATAGATGGATATTCCTTGTTTTGATGGTGACATATATGTAAGCTAAGTCAGAAGGTTCGAGTTCGACAACTATGAAATTCAGATTAAGTTCAGCAAGGTCAAAAAATTTGAAAAAAGAGTCGACATTAAATTCACCTTATATAAATTAAAAAATAATATAAGTATATCCAATAAATTCATCAAAATAATTTAACATTGAAAATAGATTTAAAACCATTATAAGATGTCACATTTATAAAATATCAACCATATAATGTCACATTTATAAACTAAAATAATAGTAGGACAAAGAACATAATTTGATAAATTAAAATTAATATATAAAATATATTTAAGATTAATGTTTAAATAAAAAATTAATATATAAAACTTATAAAATATTAAATAAATTTAAACCTGTTTAATATTAAAAAGTAAATTAAAATGAACAAAATTAAATATATCTTAACACAAATAATTAAAATTAAAACAAAAACGAAAACTCCTAAAATCAATCTAAATTAATATCGAAATGGAAAATTAATGGCGACCTTCCTCATTCCTTGGCGAGTCGTGACGAACATTTCCAGGCAAGGGCATGCCACGAGCAGACAGTTCTTGCAAGGGCACAAACAGATGGTTATGGAAGGGCACAAATAGACAGTTTCACTTTCAATGAGTGCACGAGCAGAGCTCCAGTGGCGACGACAGACAAAAGAACTTAGATGGTGGCATTAACAGAGAGGAGAGAGCTTTGATGGTGGGTTGCGACACTCTCAGTCGCTGGACAAAAACATTAACAGGTGCAGAAAAAAATTTAACCGAACATTAGCCGAACTTTTCCGGATTTTGTTAATTTTTTATAGGTTCGCCGAATTTCGAACCTAAAGCCGAAAATTTGGCGAACCTTGGGATTTAGTATGTAAAAGTGTTCAAGCCGCTGGTTTAATATTCTTTCGTGAGTGATTGTATCAAATGAATATTTCATTTATTGTTTGCATATCATAGGGGTAATGATCATTGCTTCAATTTTGGCCGAGTTTTGGGCATTGTAAAGCAGTCTTCTGCTCTTTCATTAATATATAAATGATATATTTGTGGCTAGGTTTTTCACGAGGGTTTTCTAGGATAATTTGCTGCGTCTTTTGTTCATATTATTTAGTTTGCTGTTTATCTTCATTTCTGATAAGAATCTCCAACATGGTACCAGAGCGAAGTTAACAAAATCTGAAGTAATATATCTGATATTTATTTGTTTGAATATTATACCAGTCTGGCTTTAGGCAAATATGTTTATATGTGCCAGGTGAGTCATTATCGAAGAAATGAATAATTTACCTCCAACCGATTATATTATTATGGTACTTCATTGAAATAATTAATCGCATAGATTGAAGGGTGCCGTTTACATAACATTATTTTATTAGGCAATTTGTGGGCCCAAATCACATTTGGCCGGCCCATTTTATATAGTTTGTGATTCTTATAAGGAGAAAATCATTTGAAGCTTCTGCTATAGTTTGGCATAAAATATTTCAGACATCATCGAGTTTGTTCCGGAAATAACATGAGGCAAATGAATTAATTGGGTGTGGATTAGAAATTTGCCATGCATTATAAACGTTAGGTATTTTGCAAAGACTAAAGTCAGGGGGCAAATAACGTCTGTTTGCCTGCTGTTATCTTTCCTTGTGTTCGTGAGGTTTTGTTTTGTATGCCTTAGCGTTTACTATTGTTCTTGAAGACTGTAACACTTGCTGTGCGCAGTAACTTGGACGGGCTCCTATACAACCAAAGTCACCGTGCTTGCTGAAAGTTATAATTCATCGTGGGCGCTTGTACATTATCAGGCTACGGATTCTCATTTACTGCACTGCAACATCCCAACAGGTCATATCTGGCGTCCTTCACAGAGTCGGGCTTTTTGCTTTGCATATGCTATAACATTTCCTAATTTTTATATAGAATAGCATATACTGCAATTCTGGACTCTCCTTCAGCGGCATGATTCTTTGAGGGAGTCTATAGTTGAAAAAAATTATTTCATACAATGAAGATATCATTATCGTGAAGAACAGAAGGATAAACTTGAACTCCTTCCTCATAGTTGAAGTTGTAAAGACTAGAGCAATATTATCCGCATTTGCAACTACAAACTTGGCTATCGTGACCAAAGTATTTAGTCTGATATTTTAGAACAGAAGTTGGAATCTATGCAGGGCTTCATTTCCCCTGCTACTGGACAAGAACAATTTGGTACTGAGTATTCATTCTCGCGTGTCATAAGTGTTTCTTCTTGTTTGCGGCAGTTTCACTTTCTCTGAGGTGTGGTGTTCCATCATTCTGGCTGCACAAGTAGGGAAGCGACATTTGTAACAATCGAAAACATTTACGACAGTGCTGTCGGAATCATTCTATAGTAACAGACGTGCCATTCTAAGTTCACAGAATTGATATACAGGCAGTGTTAAGGTGCAATCATTCTCTGCTCTTCCTTTGTATTAAGGCTGTTGTAGTTTGAAGAATTATGTCCTGAATATTTCAAACATAGCAAGTTTATGAATATTTCAGTTTGTAATATTCAACAAAGTTTTTAACAGAATGACAGTGCCTAGTTTGTGAAATTTGGGTACCTTTTGTGGTGCAATTTGGGGTTAGAACAATGTTGTGGAGTTGTTGCAGAGAATACAAATTCATACTACATATAGCGTGGCTCATTAAGTTGGAATTGATTAAGCTAGGGAAGTTTTGGGTGTAGTGCGGACTAGAATTGACGTGTTCAATGAATTCTCTGTTATTAGTTTCCAGACTTGGTATTTGATGCGAATTGTTGCTTCGAACAGTGATTTGAAGAAAATTTTAAATTCTTTCATTGTATTTTCTGGAAGAAGGAATTTTGATGGTTATGTGGTGTGAGTAGGTTGCTGGGGAAGTCTTCTAGAACTATTTGGTCTGGACAAATTTGCAGATAAGTCCTATTATCAAATCTAATATTGTGATTGCATGGATTTTTAATTGAGACATTTTATTTATTACAACTTTCATAGGTCAAAAATTATCATTGTGAAGTAATGAGATGATCTGCAATTTTCATTTTTCATATTATTTGATGTTTTACCTGAATATTCTAATGAAAGCTGCCTTCTATTATTAGGTTTAATGTTTTAATATTTATCACCCAGACTTTCTAATGTTGGCAATTAGATATTATATGCGTGCAGAGACACTATAGTGGTATAATTCCAGACTTATTGAACCGACATCATTAAGGAAACCTTGGTCACCACATTGGGCATTTGTGTTGTGTTTACTACTGTATCAGCTGCTGGAGATGGAAGCCAGATCTCATCAAAGGCTCTGTATATTCATCTTGCGTGAGTTCTGGGCAAGAATTTATAGACAATGGGCTTGTATTTGGACGTGACTGCAATTTGTGGGTTCTTTCTTTGCATTGGGCAAAACATGTTTGGTATATTGCCCGGTTTGTGTGTGCAAATACTTTGCAGTGACTCTTCCTTCATGTTGGGTTAGAGATTCAGATGGAGCTTGAGCGGCAAATTGAGAGTGCCAAGTCCTTTGCAGAGGATCAACAAACTCGTGAAGCAATGTGGCTTCAAAAGCTCCTTGTTTGGTCAAACATTGGAGCCAACTGTAATTTATTGTGATAATCAAAGCTATGAGAATGCTGCCCTTGCTAAGAGGGAGTCTCAACATCAATTGGTCTTATTATGTGCTAAAATGCATATTCCTTTGTGAGAGAGAAATGTGAGGTAAAAGTCCTTGTAATGTATATTTCTTTGTGAGAAAAATATGAGGTGAAAGCCCTTGTAGTGCATATTTCTCCGTGAGAGAGAAATATGAGATGAAAGCCCTTGTAATGCATATTTTTCTGTGAGAGAGAAATATGAGATGAAAGCCCTTGTAATGCATATTTTTCTGTGAGAGAGAAATATGAGGTGAAAGCCCTTGAGAGATGTTGCTCTTTCCACACATGGGAGTAGCCATGGTGGATGTCATGTTGAGAGATTCCATGATGACATCACGTTGAGTGATTTCGTGATGAGAGCGTGTGTACATATTTAGCCATGGTGGACATCATGTTGAGAGATTCTTAATGACATCACATTGAGTGATTTTATGATGAGAGTGTGTACATATTTCTTTCCACACATGGGAGTAGCCATGGTGGGTGTCATGTTGAGTGATTCCATGACGCTATCACGTTGAGAGATTCCGTGCCACACACGAGAGTAGCCATGGTGGGTGTCATGTTGAGTGATTCCATGACGTTATCACATTCAAAGATTCCGTGATAAACTCTTTTCACAAATTGCTGTAGCCATTGTGGGTGTCATGTTGAGAGATTCCATGACATGAATATTTGGAAAGATACCTCCCTAGCTAAGAGGGAGTGTTGATGTTATAGCGTTGGGAGCTATCTATCTTCCCTAAATTTGAAATATATAAATAATCAATTTGTTTTATTAAAGTCATCAAAGGGTTCTCACTTTAAAGGGACAAGACATTGAAGAGTCAAGACATTGAAGAATCAAGACAATGAAGGGTCAAGACAATGAAAGGTCTTCACTTTGTAACAGCAAAACAATGAAGAGTCAAGACAATTTTATATATTCTTCCAAGAAGAATTTGTATATAATAGATATAGATGGATATTTGGTGACATACATGTAAGAGTATTCAAGCTGCTGGTTTAATATTCTTTACTGAGTGATTGTATCAAATGAATATTTCATTTATTGTCTGCAGATCATAGGGGTGATGATCATTGCTTCAATTTTGGCCTAGTTTTGGGCATTGTAAAGTAGTCTTCTTCTCTTTCATTAATATATAAGTGATATATTTGTGGCTGGGTTATTCACCCTCAAGTTGGAGGGTTTTCCTAGGGTAATTTGCTGTGTCTTTTGTTCATATTATTTAGTTTTCTGTTTATCTTCATTTCTGATATGAATCTCCAACATCTTCCACTAATATCCTAACACCTAAAATCTGATATATGCTTGCCTCTTTTTTAACTTTTCATCCCTTGAGTACCTCTTTTATCCACAAAAGATGGCAATAAATTCCAGTATAGCTGTCCCTATATTGTTTGTGGCAAAAATGGCACTTCCATAGTCTACTACCACCTGAATTTTTTATTCTCATCTTTATCAACTCTTAAGGCAAATTGTAATAGAGATTTTTTGGGGTTGAATAGGCCTTTTGCATAGGTTTGAGGATTTGGGGAGGACAATCAAATTGGTTTGAACATGAAGACCCCCCCACTATCTCTACTACTGCTGCTCATGATTTTCTTTTGATAATAATTTTGAAGAGAGCTACAAGTTCAAATAAATAAAAAAACTTACAGTGCCCTCCCTATGTATTAAAAAAATTGAATAAAACTTTGAAAAATATTAAAAACAAATGCCAAAAAAAAAGGATGAATAACTTACCTCTAGTGTAGAAGATTTGATGCCCTAGACTCCTCTTTCAACTGCTGTTGAGTACTTCACCCCCTGCTGCTCCTCTTTTTCTGCACTCTTTTTTGTTTGCAAATGTTAGAATAACGAGTTTTTTTTCTTTTTGGCTGATTTGAATAAAGATTAGGTTTAGGTTTACTTTAGTGGGTGGAGGGCCTTGTGGGCTCGCCCATCCCTTTTTTCTATAAATAAATGTTATTCATTAAAGCTGACGTCCACATTTGGCCTGGGCTGTAGAGGATGGCTCGCTTTCCCCTACGTCTCCTCTCTCTTTCCCAAGCGTATTGGGGACATTTCCGATTTTCGCATGCAAAAGGGGACAGGGACCCAAAATGTTTTGGGCATGGAGATGGTGGTAAAAGGCTAGGGGACGCGTCGCTAAAGAATGTAAGTAATATGGGTACAAGAGCTGTCACCATGTTCCATCTGTAATATTTACTTTGATGAGCAGCGACTGCAGTCATCGGGGAACTTACTTGAATTTTTTTTAGAAATTAGGTGCTAATATTAATTTACTTTGTATTTTTTTTCCAGTCTAAGTGATTAGCAATGTAATAAATTTCTGTTTGGATCTACTTATTGCAGCAGTCATAGACAATGAGAAATGTTGAAATCTGAATGTATGATGTTTTATTACAAAAAATTATAGAACGCAGTATTTTAATTCTACTAAACTATATTTTAATATTCTATTAAATAACTGGATTTATTATTCTAAAAAGTTTCATCTCCTTATATAGAGATTGGAGAAAAAACCACCCAAATGATTAAACATCACATGACTCATTGAAAAGCGAACTAAAAATATAGAAACAAAACACTTGCCACTAAGGTGACTTTATTACAACTATAACCCTGATCTTTGAAAAAATTAATATTATTTTAATATCTCCTAAGGCTTAGTTCACTGAAAATACAACAAACTAAAAACCATAAAAATGATACTCGCTTGGACTTGCCAAGATGCGTGAGTCTGAGGCAAGCCATTTGGGTGAGTGTAGGAGAGTTGGCTTCCAAGTCCTAGTCTTTCGTAGACTCGCTGAGTTTGTTGAACTTGCCAAACTCACCAAGTCAAGGTGAGTTTGGGGCTAAGATTCGGCCACTGTCTCATTATCCATTTTGTACCTTTATAATCCTCTTCTATGATTATTTATTGTCCACTCATGCTGATCGCCATTCTCATCAACAAGGAATCTAGGTTCAACCTGTTGAAGGGGGGAGTGGAGATTGTTTGGAATGTTGGCAATCAAAATTTTCTTTATGAGTGAACTTTGTGTACATGCCATATGCCATAGTCTTCTGATTTCAAGGCTTTTACCATCTTCTTCAAAACAGGGCATGATTTAAGATTTTTTAATTTTTTTTTACTTTAAGCTCGTAAGTCTATTGAAGTAATATTGTAATATTTAGTATAATGGTCATGTAATTGTAAGTAACTTTCTTTTAAGTCAGTCAATTAGTTTTTAGTAACTTTCTGTTCTTTATGTTGTTTAGTTAGTTTAGTAACTTTCTATTTTGCCTATGTTTTTGATTCTTTCCATATCAATGGATTATCACATCTCATCGAGGGTTTGATTATTTAATTTTTTTCCACAAAATCAGGGTGCTGTTTTGCAACTCTACTTCTTTTGACGATTTTTGGAAAAATCATGGTTACGGAGTCTTTTCCCAATTTTTTAATCACCAATTTTTTTTTTTTTGAAGCTGACCTCGTTTTCTGTGTCTTTGGATAATGGGAGGGATGGATTGGTTATCCAACATCATGGTGGAAGACACTCAGCTTGTTTTTGTTCTTGGTCATATGAGGAAGTTTTGTAGAAACTGGTTGACTGATCAAAAGTCCAACCAGGGTCGGTCTTAGTAGTAGGCTCATGTTGCAGAGCGTTCTGGAGAGGATGAATTAGCCTTCTATGCATTCCTAGCCAAATGACCTGTAGATTATGTCGAATCTTCTATAGGGTAGTTAGTAGAATGACCATTAAAGGAGGGTATCAAAGTAACATTGTAATATTATTATAATGTTCATGCAAGTAACTTTCTTTTAAGTTAGTCAATTAGTTTTTAGCTAAGTTGCCGGTACAGGTACGTGGGTACGATACGTCAGTACGACAATTTTTTTTTGTTGGGGTTGGGTACGTCCATACTTAAAGACAATGAAAATCATAAATATATACACATTTGCAGCCTTAACAGTAAAACAAGAATAAAATTCAGAATGTCACATATCATGCATGTTAAACAAAACTGGGAACTACCATAAAAATTACAAAGTAAAATACAATAATACTAACTTGATATCAATTTGTCGAAACTTAATGTTATGATATTTATATTGAATGCATTGTTCACTGGTTCAACATTAGAATAACACAATTACTAATTACTGATTACGCATCATATAAGATCAACATCGACATCATCATTGACATTAGATGATGTTGGTGGATTAGTAGAACCGCATGCAACCCCACTGCCACTTGCACTAGAAGGATGGTGGCTATCTAACTGCATATCTAGTAAAGATTGTGTTGCAGTTGAAAAATCCAAATCAGTTCACTTTGGATCTACATCCCACAACTTTATACCCCCTTCCTTGTACTCATTTTGGCTATGAGTAAGAAGGTGCAAGTTGGAATGCATATAAACTAGCTCTTCTGCCTTACTCGCTGCCAATCGATTGCGTTTCACTGAGTGGATAAAGGAGTATGTACTCCAATTCCTCTTAGATGAAGAGGAACTAGCAACCTATTGAAACAAAGTGAGAGGGATAAAAATTGGTAAATCAAACTTCAAATTTGAAGTTAATAATTTTGTTATTTTTAGTATTTACAAATAGTAAACAATATAAATTTAGAGAGTGCAACAAAAATAATGAAACTTACTTGTGATAAAAGTTTAATTGCAAGAGTTTGGAGGTGTGGTGATGTATGGCCATTGAGGTACCACCAAGCATGAGCATCCTTTGTATACTTGTCATGAAGAGCGGAAGCACTTTGGCCATTGGAAGCTACAAAATCAGCGAACTCACTTGTGACTAAATCCTCCATTTCACGGTCAGGGAAGAGTTTTGTAAATGCTTTCCTGCACCCTTCACTAACTTCTGCATTTCTGTATGGTGGCACCCTTGATGGCATAGAAAGAATTTCATCACTATAAAATTTTGGGGTCAATGCAAATGCAAGAAGATGAAGTGGGGTGGTCATTTTATTCCATCGATCAACACAAATTGCCTGCACTTCTTTGAAGAAAGTTTCTTTAGGGTCTTGCTCTTTTTCATTAATGATGAGTTTCATTTTCTCAATCATTGAGTCAATTCCATCATATACCTCTCCCAAACAAAGATGATCCATGTCAGTATAGCGAATCATACTCATGATTGGCTCAGTGAAACTAAGAAGATATTCCACTCGTTCCCACCAAGTGTCATCTAGGATCATCCGTTTTACATTTGTTGCCCTTTCAGTACTGGATTGCCTCCATAGTGACCAGCTTTGACTAATAACCATGCTAGCAAGTGACTCTCGCACCTTCACAAGTTGCCTCAAGACGATTGTGTTGGATGTGAATCGGGTCTCAACAACCTATTCAATACAAAATAAAATAAAATAAAAGGCAATGCAAAATACATAGATGTGCTCAAATTTAAAAACTAAATATATAATTATTAATGAGAAATATAAAATATAAAAGTTGAAGTGTTTCAATTACCTTTAGCAACTCCAGTTGTGAAAATAATCTAAAAATGGCCTGTGACATGTGATGGTTTGTGATGAACATCTGGATCTTTTCAGCCTCTGCATAAATTTCTTTGATCCAATTTATTTTCCTACCCAACTTTTGTAGCATAAGGTTGAGAGAGTGTACAACACAAGGTGTCCAAAATATGTGTTCAAACCGTGTCTCAATTAGCATGCCTGCAGCTTTACAATTCTTTGCATTGTCCGTTATTACTTGGACAACATTTTGAGGGCCCACATCTTGAATGCATTTTATAAGGATGTTAGCAATAAATTGTGCATCCTTCACCTGTCCTTCACAATCCACAGCTTTCAGGAACATTGCTCCTTTAGGACACATTGCAATCACATTGATTAATGGCCGATTTTTGGCATCCTTCCACCCATTAGAAATAATTGACACCCTTGTTTGTTTCCATGAATTTCTAATGGGAGCCAATGCATTGGCTATGCTTTTTACCTCCTTTGCTAGCAAGGTGCTGCACACCTTCTCATAACCTGGTCCCACATACCCTTGTGGAGCCTCATTTACTTTTCTCAACATATCCTGCCAGTATGGTGATTGTACAACATTGAATGACAAACCATTTGCATATAAACATCTTGCAACACTTTGATCTGCAATCTCTCTAGCATCATTCTTAAATGCTTGCTCTAATGGCCCCTTGCTCCTCTTCACATTAACAGGTTCTTCAGTTCTACCCAAAAATGGGTGGCTCTTTACTACAACATCAGGAAAGTCACTATGAGATGGAGGAGGAGGCCTACTTGATTTCTTCCCTTTCTTCAAAGGATGGTTTGTTGCACGAGATACTCTTGCATCTCCTTCCTCTTGCTCTCTAATATATCCTGCTATTTGTTGAGGTGGTAATCCATTGTTATCCTCTCCTGGACATGCTTTGATACCCTCTTGGGGAATCGCACATAAGTGGGCTTTCACAAGAGTGTACGGACTTTTGTACCCCACATTAAAAAAGTTGCATATCCAAACAAATATTCCACCCCCTTTTACTTGTTCTACCATTTGTACATATTTCCATAAAGGTGAATTTGGATCAGTTTTGAAGGTTGAAGAGCTAGCCTTGGTTGTCATTATCCTGTTAACAACAAATTCAAAAACCAATTATTAAACAATAAATGTCAAATATTTGATCTATTATCAAAAATTAATTAATATAATTATAATTTATAATTTATATTTTTAATAACATAAATTAACAACAAATTGAAAAATCAATTATTAAACAATAAATGTCAAATATTTGATCTATTATCAAAAAGTTAATTATTACAATTATAATTTATTATTACCATTTATTTAATATATTTATACACAATGTAATAATTTTATTTATATGCATTAATTTGAATTTTACTATTTAGAAATTAATTGAATATTAAAATTAATTTATATAAATTAAAATAATTGAATATTTAACAATATATTGTAAATTAATATGTAAATAATATCGATGAAGACTCAAATTATTAAGTATATTATTAAATTAATATAAAATTTGATTAAAATTATAAACGAAAACTATAAGTAAAATTCATAAATGATGAATGTTAATAACACTTTACAAATATTATATTAATAATAATTCAATAAGTATAAAACAAGAAATGAAAATTTGAAAATACATATTATATAATAATAATTATATTATAATTAAATTTTAATAAACAACAGAGAAAACAAAAGTGTATTACTGAATTATAATAAATTGAAAGCGGATATAAAAGTCAAACTGTTAAACTTATAAAATTAAGGCTATCGCTAAAAAATCCAGAATATTCCTGCTATGCATTCCTGCGACAATAAATTAAAACTATTAAAAAACACAATACCATGCATCCAAGTAAAACTATACTTGGATTCCTGGGATGCATTCCTGCTGAAAGAAATAACAATACGAAGTAAAACTATTAATAAAGTTTTAATAACATCAATTGTTAAAAAAATTAAAAAAACCCACAATGTCGTGCGTTCGCATCCGCCTGGGTATGCTAAAAGAAATAACAATACCAAGTAAAACTATTAATAAAGTTTTAATAACATCAATATTTATTGTTAAAAAAAACCAACAATGCCGTGCGTTCGCCTGGGTATGCTGATAAAAAACCACAATACGGTGCGTCCGCCTGCGTATGTCGTCTCCAACCAATTTCTCTGCAAATGCCCCACAAAAATTTGGTGTTCTTGGTCTTGGATGTTTGCTCATTTTATTGTGCAAATCGTGAGAAAAAAGTAGAAGCTTTCTTTTTCATGACTGAAAAAAAGGGAAAAAAACGTTTCTAAAAACGGCTGAATAGTTCGGATTTGTTTTGGAAACTGCAGATTCACCTCAGATTCATCGGAATACGGCCAAATGTTTTTAGAAACAGTTCAGACTCATAAAAACCGAACTCTAGACGAATCCAGAAGGTTTTTTGAGTGTACCAATTTCCAGTACGTATCGTTTCTGGAAATGGTGAGGCAAACCTGCCGTACCTGCAACTTGGTTTTTAGTAACTTTTTGTTCTTTATGTTGCTCAGTTAGTTTAGTAACTTTTTGTTTTGTCTTTAGTTCTCGATCATTTCCGTTATGGAAAGAACTTTTGTAATTGCTTATTTAAGGAGCAATCCTTCCCTTTGACATTTTATTCCATTAACAAAGTCACATGTGTTTGGAGAAGGAGGGCTCTCATCCTGCTCTTCATTCTCTTTTGAAGAGTAAATTGCGAAGTCTCAAAAGTATCAAGGTGTTTGATATTGGGTTATTAAAGATTTTATCCTGGTATACAGAAAATTACTTGCAATCAAATTAAAGTTCTAATAGAGAAATAACAAGAAAAATAGCGTGTACCAAAATAATTCAGCAGTGCAATACCAAAGAACAAACACTACATGATCCCCCTTTCTGGATTTCCCATTGAGTACTTTTGCACCTGCTCCACACATTCTTCTATCATCTATGCATGGGCACATAAGTTAACTCCTTTTTTGTACAAATTCATGCACCTGTAATAATCCTTGGGTTTCTCAACGGGGAATTTTGATCTAACTGATTTAGGTTAGTGCCCCATCATACAATTAACTCAATATAACCAGTATTAAATGAAGGAAAAACAGGCACTAATAGATTAGAACAGTTGCTTCTGATATAATTTGAAGCATTATGCATATTGAGACTGACTTTATCACAAGAAGTTATCAGACATGTCCCACAAATTAAATATAGTTCTATAGTCACTGACAGATCACTGGTAGGATCAATGCCTGTTACAGTTCTGGTGAGTTGCTGGATGATTTCCCCATTATCAATCCTATTATGGTGTGAATAGATGAGAAAAACAAATAAGTGATATCTCTCTGCATCCTTTACATAGCTTTATCTAAAATACGTATGCTAGTTTTATATTGTATTCCATGCATTTTAAAGATATTGCTCATTATATATGTTCTGAATGGCAGTAATGTCATTTCCTCATCACATGGTTAATTTATATTCTTTGTTCATGACATTCTGATAGGAATCTTCTCATGCTATGTTTGTATATTGTTTCATGTTTATATGGTTTACTCTATGTTTTGCTGTGCTAATATATGGTTTCAAGTCTATAATAGTTTGCTTTTTTGTGTTTTTTGTACTAAAATTTTGGCATTGTTGTTGCTCAAATTTGGGTACTATAAGTATACTGTATAACTATTAAGATTGTGCAGTGCTAGGGCATCTATCTGTACCATATAGTGCTAGGATCAGAAAAACTAAAAAATTCAAATTGGGAAAAAGTATCAACAATTTGAGATATTGTTCAGGAAAAAAGGATTTAGAGCTGGGAGGACAAGCTGAATGTGTATTTTAGTTGCTTGTGTCTACTTTAAGGTCGCAGGAGAGCTGGCATTGATATACGATCTTGCTTGTTTAATTGGTTTGAACAAAAAAGGTAATGTTTTCTTTTCTTCCTGGTTGTGTAGGTCCTATGCAGTCAAACAGGAAGAAGTTATTGCATATGCTCATGTATGTGCAATTGTCAGTTCTAGCCCACCATCATCCAGTGGTATTTAAATTTCTGCCATGGCTGGGAGTTCTGCTGAAAGATTCATTGCATGGGCTTTGCCTCAGCTTGGAGAAGGCAGTGCTGACACTGCTGCTGTAGAGTTGGCTTTGGCAGGGCTTCATGAGTTTTTCAGTGCAGGAGATGCAAATGGCATTGAGCGGTATGCCTCACCTGTTATCAGAGCATGCAAGGAGCTTTTGGAAGATGAGAGAACCTCCTTGACCCTCCTTCGGTCTCTTCTGAATTTGCTCACAGTTCTCTCAGTAAAATTCACACGTCATTTTCAGTCTCATTTTGCAGATATTGTAGATCTGTTACTGGGGTGGGCCCTTGTACCGGATCTATCTGAGACAGACAGATGCTTAATTACAGACAAATTTTTGCAGTTTCAAAAGCTTTGGGCAGGCAACTTGCAGTTCTCGGCCAACTTGTTATCTAAATTTCTGGGAGACATGGAAGTACTGGCTCAAGATGCTACTCCTGGAACTCCGCAGCAATTGCGAAGGTTGCTTGCACTTGTTTCTTGCTTTGTCATAGTTTTACAAGCCACAGCAACTGGTATGCTAGAAATGAATTTGCTTGAACACATTATTGAGCCACTTCAGGAAATGGTTCCACGTTTGCTTACGTGCTTGTTAGTGGTTGCCCAAAACTTTGGTGATTCTAGATGGCTGAAGGAATCTTCCAGGTGCTTGATTCTTTTGGCTGATATATTAAAGGAACGGTTTGCAAAATTTTACCCTGCTGCAATAGATGTATTGCTCCAATGTCTGGGAACAAAGAATGCAGTTGTTTCTGGTGCTAATGTATTCTCATCCAACAAAGTTCAGGCAGTGGTAAAAACCAACCTGCAGTTGATGTCTTCACAAAGACTTGCTCTTGAATCATCGGCAGTTCACATTGTCCTTAAACTGGATTCGTTTTTTGCATATTTACGCTTGCATCCAAATCATCTTGTAACAGGGTTGGTTGCAGCTACTTATATTTTTCTGCTAAAGCATGGGTCCAATGAAGTAGCATCACAGGCTATTGTTTCAATCACATCAGAGCTAGAATTACTCGCAGGCCTGCTTTTAAATGCCCACACTCCAGGAAATAATAACCAGGATGTTCTTGGTGTCCAACAAGAGTCCAGTGAGAGAAATTATGATCGAGTTGCAGCTTATTCGTTTGGAAGAATTCTTTCAGAACTTGAAATTTCAGCCTTGATAAGGTTTGATATAATGGCTTTGATTAATTCTTTGGTGGACACAGGTAAAGGACCTGTTGATTCAATGTCGGCAGTCAACAATAGGTTCAATAGAGTGGAAGAATTTTGCAATTTTATCTTAGAAAAGCTGAATCCTTTCAGGAATCCTTTTCCATCCCATGCAGATCTCCAGTTTGCACTTATTCAGGCATTACACAGGCTTTCTAATTTCATTGTTTGCGGAAAAAATAAAATCATTGAGGCATTTCCTAAAAAGCTTGCGGTTTTTCCTGAGTATAAGGGAAGCTCACAGATATCAGCTCAGAGAAGGAAGGAAATAAGCATTGCTGTATCCAATAACATAAATGTCTATGGCTTATGCATTGCCAAAGCTCTGACTATCTCATCTGGTCTTTCTGTCAAGTTGGAAGCATTGGACTGGATTGATAGCTTTTGTGAGAGCTTGATGGCCATTAATACTGATGAGGATTCTTTTCAATGTTTCTGCAATCAAGGTAATGAAGATTTTCAAACATGTTGTCATACAGGATTAAGCAGGAATATATTGTTTGCAGTTTTAAGTGTAGCATCAGACAGAGAGTTGAAGGTTAGATTCCGGGTTGCATCAGTGCTGGAGAACCTTTTGCAAGCCAAACTCATATCTCCAGTATACTTGGCAGCAGTTGCAGATGTGGCTCTTGAAAAGCTTGGAGATCCTGATTCCTCTTTACAAATTGCTTTCAGAAAAGTTCTCTCACTGGTTTTCATTTCTGCGATGTATTTGGGAGGTTGTGTTGAGATCAATGACGATCTTGCTTACCAGAAAAGCATGCCTTACGTCACAATGGGGACAAGGAAATACTGGCACTGGAAGAAAGTGTTTGCAATCAAGCACTTTTCACAATCATCACGGCCACAGCAGCTTGTCTCAGTTTTGAACTATATTTCCCAGCGGTGGCAGGTTTTTCCCTCTAATTGGCTCCAACGTCTTGTTCTTAGCTATTGTGGAAATTTGAAGAGCGGGCTTCCAAAATCAAATAAAGATTCAGCTAATTCTGAAGCAGGTGGCCTCTGGATAGACCATAATATAGATGGTGAAATGCTCGAGAGAGTATGTTCTACCAACAATCTTGCTGCTGCTTGGTGGTCTATACACGAAGCAGCTCGACATTGCATCGCTATTCGTCTTCGCACTCATCTTGGCAGTCCCACTCAAACATTTGCTGCACTGGAACGAATGCTGTTAGATGTTGCCCAGTTATTACAAGTTGATCCTGGGCGACGTGAAACAAGTAGTGGCACAGCCTCCTCAGGTGTTCATTTATTACCAATGAGGCTATTATTGGAGTTTGTGGAATCCTTGAAGAAAGAAATTTATAATGCATATGAGGGTTCAGCTGTGTTACCAGCTGCACCCTCTCAAAGTGTTGTATTTTTCCGTGGAAATAAAAAGGTTTGTGAGGAGTGGTTTGCTCGCATATGTGAAGCACTAATGAATGCTAGCTTGGCAATCCAATGTAATCCTGGTATAATTCATCATGCAGCAATACGAATGCAAGACCTTAGAAATGCTTCCGTGACAATTGCACGGAGCCAAACGGTGGATAATTCACAAGGACTGAGAACCAAAATATTGAATGATGCGCTCCGGGTCCTACGGCACACATCACTAGCCTTCTGTAGAGTTCATGAGTCAGATGCCATAGTGGGTCTTCAGACATGGGCAGCATCAACATTTGGTGCACTTACTACAGATGATAGTACACCAGGACAGAAAAGCATGGGTACCTCTGGACTTTTTGGATGGATGACAGGGCTTGTACATCAAGCAAAGGGGCAATATGAAAAAGCTGCAGCTCATTTTACACACTTGCTGCAGTCTGAAGATGCCCTTGGTTCAATGGGAGCTGATGCAGTTCAATTTGTCATTGCACGTATAATTGAAAACTATGTAGCTCTTGCAGATTGGGAGTCTCTTGATCATTGGCTGCAAGAATTGCAACTACTTCGTGCTAAGCATGCGGGGAAATCGTATTCTGGAGCATTAACAACAGCCGGCAATGAAATGAATGCAATTCACGCTCTAGCTCGCTTTGATGAGGGAGATGTACAAGGTGCATGGGGATACTTGGGGTTGACTCCACAGAGTAGTAGTGAACTGACAGTAGATCCGAGGCAGGCTGTTCGAAGAAGTGAACAGATGCTCTTGCAGGCAATGCTTCATAGAGATTCCAAGGAAGATGTGATAAAGATGGAAATAGAAAGGGCAAAGGCAATGCTGGAGGAAGCTTTGCTGGTTTCATCAATTGATGGTATGCCTGAAGCAGCAGCATATGCTACTCAATTTCATTGTATTTATGCCTTTGAAGCTGGGTGCAAGCTTGTTGCTTGCCAGGATGAATTTGGAGAGTATTCCGCAGTATCTAGCTCTTTGCAGCAAGTAGTTCAAGTTCCAATGAACGTGATGCAACAAGATTGTTTCTTGTGGTTGAAACTCTTGCGTGTTTATCGTACCGTGCTGCCAGAATCAAAGTTAACTTTACAGCTCTGTCGACAACTCATTACATTAGCTCGCAAACAGACCAATTTCAAAATGGCTCATCGGTTGCATCAACAGTTGTTGGATGGAGTTTCAAAATGTAAGGATAGCAAATTTAGTGAATGGATTTTTTCAAGGTTACAGTATGAACGTATTCTACTACTTTTTGCAGAGGGGAACTTAGAGGAAGCCATATCAGAGCTTTGGGCATTGGTTCGTTCTTATATACCAGTTTCTCCAGTGTCTGTTGTTTCTGCATCTGATAGCCCGATGAAAGCTAAGGCTTGTCTGAAACTCACTTCCTGGTTAAAGAAAACTTATTCAGAAATACCTTGGCCAAACTTGCTTACAAAGATGAATTTAGATAACATTTGGTACAAATCGTGTGAATTTACATCAAATATGGAGGAGGGATCCTCTTCAAGGGAAGCCAACTTGATGTCAGCCACTAGTTCTGCATTGATTCTTGAAGAGGTTGTGGGTGCTTCTGTAAAGACAGCCACACTTTTGTGCCCAAAGATGTCTAAGGCATGGCTTTCATATGCTTTGTGGTGTTATGATCATGCCAAAGCATCACTTTCCAGAGATCACCTAGTATTAAAGTCATGCCATTTATCACAGATTCTAGTTCAGGAGTTTTCTTGTGCAGGCACTTCTTTACTTGAGGAAGAGGTAATGAGTGTGCGAGCCACCATCATGAGATTTTTCTTGAAAAATGAGACAACAATGTTGCTTAGCGAGGAAATGAGACATTGGCCAGACACTGAAGTACACAGGAAAAGTTCAGTCATAAACTTCGTGGAACTATTGGTACAGCGCATTGTTTATATCATGCAGTCTGCTGCAGGGGCAGCAGGAGTTGAAAATGCAGATGGGGAAAGTGCATCTTCTCTTTTATTTTCTCAACTTCATCAAGAAATGCTTAAAATCAATCAAGAGATAGATTCATCTGTTTTCATGCCATTGATAAATGATTTGATGGACATCTGGTGGGTTCTGAGGAGACGACGGGTATCACTGTTTGGCTACGCAGCTCGTGGCTTCTTACAGTTTATTTCACTATCAAATAGGATGCATATTGAAAAGAATAATTGGAAAAGCTGTAATTTAGAACTTGCAAAACATGCAAGGGAAGACTACACTCTCAAAGCAACTTTGTATGTCTTAAATATTCTTGTTAATTTTGGGGTTGAGTTAGAAGAGACAATAGAACAAGGTCTTATGACAGTGTCCCCTGTACCATGGCAGGTATATATCAGTGTATCCGATGAATGATTTTTTTGTCACCTTTATGTTTTTGATGCATCTGCTTTTCCTTGAACCATCTAATGATTTTGTAATTTCCAATTTACTTTTTAGGACATAATCCCCCAACTATTTGCACGTTTGAGTACACATCCTGAAAAAAAGGTTCGTAAACAGTTGGAAAGCTTATTGATGACATTGGCTAAGTTATCTCCATGGGCTATAGTCTACCCTACACTTGTTGATATCAATGCTTGTGAAGGTGAACCATCAGAGGAGCTCCAGCGTATATTAGATTGTCTGGTATGATAAATTTCTTAAATTTTATATTTATAGCACCTAGTAGAGTTTGTTGAACCAATGAAAATCACTTTATTTTATTAGAAAGAACTTCAGTATTTCTACAACACAACTGTCAATTATGCCAGATGCTTGAGAAAGTTTGTGCATATCCATGTCATAGAGCCAACCATATGATGATGACGACAACGAATTTCGATGTCCTTTGGGCCAAATTGGGTTTTAGAAATCGTCAAAGTATTAAAAACAATGGGAATTCACTTCTATCCTTGATCTGAAGTATGAGCTTGAAATTGTATAGATTTAAAATAAACTTTGCCAAATTTTGTATAGATGTTGTGGTTTATGATTATCAGGTTTTTTATTGGAAATATCTGCATAAATATGTCTCGTACCATTGTTGAAGGACATGCTCGAAGAAAATTTGCTTCATTTTCTATTTCATTGTATGAAGGACATCTATCTATACTGGTTTCACTGTATAGCTTGTGATTTCGTCCATAGCCTTGCATCCTTTATTTTCTTCTTGGAGATTACAATCTTTTATTGGTAGGTCAAATGTTCGGGGTTGTGGTTGGTGATGTATTACAATAGCCTAGTTTTCTTTTTTCTTAAATTCTTCCATCTCTCCAAACTTAAGGGCTGGAAACTTCATTTTCAATTTTAATTTAGATTTGATAATTTGAGAGAGCTAATTCAATTAAAAATTAACTATGAATGTAGGGTAAAATTCATCCAAAGCTTGTTCAGGATGTACAACTGATGATTGTGGAGCTTGGGTCAATCACTGTTCTTTGGGAGGAGCAGTGGCTAAGCACACTACAAGATCTTCATGCAGGTAGCATTTTTGGTCATATCTCCCGATGCTTGGAATTTGCTTTCTAGAGTTGAATTTTCTTTTTGAGTATAGTTTTTCTAGCTAAATGTCGTTTCTTGGTAGATTTTTCTACTTTTGTCACTAGAGTATATGAAAAGTTAATATATTTTTATCTTTATTATGAAATTAAAGATGGGACAGAAATACGTGGTTGTATTTGTCCAGCTTATTCTAGTACTTTGAAGCCGATGAATTACCTTTGCAAAAAAGAGGTCAGAAGTAAAGAGATGGAGTCAGGACACGATTGCTTTCTAGATGATTTTACTTTAAGCAGTGGGCATCTGACAATGTAAAAGAACTTATCTATATTACGAAGCTATTTGACAAATGAAAAACTAGGGGTTTAAGTATGCAATGCAAACAAACTTAAAAATAAAAATCTATCATTTTATCTTAGTCTAGGGCACAAGGTGATTCAACACTTGTGCACTAGACAAGAGTTTTATTCTTTTTTAATCTACTGTGGGGAAAGACCTAAAACAGCTGATTAATGCTTGCAAGCTTTAACAAAACATGAGGTCATGAATTAAATATGAAG
Organism: Chamaecyparis obtusa; assembly: GCA_027943335.1. Classification (NCBI taxonomy): domain Eukaryota; kingdom Viridiplantae; phylum Streptophyta; class Pinopsida; order Cupressales; family Cupressaceae; genus Chamaecyparis; species Chamaecyparis obtusa. The sequence goes on along the minus strand of BSBK01003511.1, from coordinate 511,560 downwards.
ATTTGTATACAAATCTTCAAAACTTAATTTAATTAGTGTGCGATATAAAGCTTGTAATAACTACTAAAATTCTACTTAACTCACAAGACAAAATATAAAAAACAAAAAGACCCTCTGAACAATAATTTTAGCAACAAGTAAGCACAAAAGTCACTACGAAAGATTTAAGTGGAAATGACATGCATTTGTAAAGTTAATAAAACATTGCATGACAAATTGATAAAAAAGCTAACCAAAAATTCTAATCTAAGAACAGTTTGCCTGCACACAAGCCATGTGCAGAATAGAACAGTCCAATAAAATAAAGTAGAAAACCAAAAATGGCTTTTTGATAAAATAACTCTCTGAAATAAATCCATTAGACAACGATCTGAAATCTCACATCCCCTAAAATAAGAGATCTAAAAATAAAATAATCCTGAAAAATCATATAGGGCAAAAAATAGAGACAACTAAAAATAGCTACTCAATGACTACACTCAATGGCCGTAGTGCAGTAGCAACATCCTAGATACCTTGAAGGAACTCATGAACTTTAGATTCATTTGGTTCAACCACAAAATCAATTTGAACAATATGCGTTTTTAGCATGTGCCCAACCTTTGAAACTAATGTCTCCAATTCTATTGATTTTGACTTGCCTTTATAGATGAGTATAGTGCTTTTGGCCAGTTCATACATGCTGCTCACTTCTTAGGCTCCCCTAAATCTCTTTCTCATCAACCACTTCAACACCCTCTGTATCTTATTCAAAAAGTCACGCCATCATCAAAATATCTACAAGGAATAGTAGTTAGGAAGTAGGAAACAACTCTTCCACTTTATTCAATTTTTTTTTTGGTTCATATAAAGTAGAAACAACCTCATCTAGCATCCTCATAAAAAAATCATATTACTCCTTTCCATGTAAAAATCTGTTTCTACGTAACTTGTTTAACTATCTTAGGGTGTTGGTAAGTTTAAATTCTATGCAATTTGTTCATAAATAGGAAGCTTATTAGACATGCTTTTTTTGATTGAAGTTCATATTTTTCTTTGTTTGCTCTGGCTATCAAAATATGTTACTTAACCAACACCCTAGTACCTTGTTGGCATATCTAATGAATTCAATGTTTCATATTCTTCCCATGTATGACTAGCTGATCTATTGCCCTTTCTCTTTAGTGGACTTAAGAATTTGAGTCACAAGTCCTATAGGGTTAGGAATGCACTGCAAGAGTCAAGGTTTGAATGCTCATAATATTTTCTCCCAATTCTAATAGCATGTGAATACAAAACATGCCCCATGGTAATATACTTATTATTTTATGCCATTCACCTGTCCAGCGCATTTGAGTCACGGAATACAATATAATCAAATATCACACTAAATAGTAAAAGCAGAAACAAATTCTTATTCCTGCATTCTTTTTGTTTCTGATATTAGTTTGCAGTTTTAACGGTAGGTTTAATATATTTGGTGAAATACCATTTCGTAGATTCAAAATGAAGAGTTGTAGTTATTAAGGGGGATTTAGTTGACATTTACATAACTTTATGCTGCAGATGTTTTGAGGCGCATAGCTACACTGAAAGAAGAGGTTTCAAGGGTGGCAGAGAACATAACCCTTACCCATAGTGAGAAAGTGAAAATCAATGCTGCTAAATATTCTGCCATGATGGCACCAATTGCCGTGGCCTTGGAACGCCGTCTAGCTTCAACTTCTCGGTTGCCAGAAACTGCTCACGAGGCTTGGTTTCAGAATGAATATGGTGAACAAATCAAAGATGCCATAACAAGTTTTAAGACACCCCATTCAACTGCTGCTTCACTTGCTGATGTGTGGCGACCTTTTGACATCATTGCCGCATCTTTGGCAAACCATCAGAAAAAGCCTTCAGTCTCTCTTGGTGATGTTGCTCCAAAACTTGCACAACTGTCTTCTTCTGATGCTCCAATGCCTGGCCTTGAGAAACAGATCTTAATTTCCGATTCTGAAGCTGAAGGCAGCGATCACCTGTGCCCAGTTACAGTTTCTTCTTTTAGTGAACAAGTAACTATTCTGGCAACAAAGACAAAGCCAAAGAAACTGGTTTTCCTGGGTTCAGATGGCCAAAGATATACTTATCTTCTCAAGGGCAGGGAAGATTTGCGACTTGATGCTAGAATTATGCAGCTTTTGCGTGCTATAAATGGAATGCTGAATGGAAGCTTAAATACGCGCAGTCGTTTGTTAGCTGTTCGCTACTATTCTGTCACTCCTATAAGCGGTCGAGCTGGTTTAATCCAGTGGGTGGACAATGTTGTAAGTATGTACAGTGTATTCAAAGCGTGGCAACAGAGGGTGCAATATGCCCAGATTGGTTCTACTGTTAGTGGAACTCCAGCTGCAAATATTCCACCTGTTCCACGTCCAAGTGACATGTTCTATGGAAAGATTATTCCAGCACTAAAAGAAAAAGGATTGCGTAAAGTTATCTCACGTCGGGATTGGCCTCAAGAAGTAAAAAGAAAGGTGCTCCTGGACCTTATGAAAGAGACTCCTCGTCAACTACTTTATAAGGAAATTTGGTGTTCAAGTGAGGGGTTGCAAAATTTCAGTTTTAAGTTACGAAGGTGAGTTCCAAATTTGTGTTTTTATTTAGTATATATGTTCTTTTATTAAACTCCACATGTTTCATTCATTGCATTTGCCTCTTGAATAAGAATTGTTTTTTTTAAACATAATGAGATTAAAATCTTGTGCATACACACGGATAAGTGCATATAGTTGAATGCTAGATTTCTTAAATGAATTTTGTACAGGATTTATGATTTATCATTTAAAGAGTTGAAGTATGAAGTTAATTTAGACATGAAGTTTGTCTGCTACAACCTGCAATTAGACTTCAATCATTGAAAACATGTATTGGGAACATCCTGGAATATTTTGGGTAATAAGACAAATGTACTATCATTATTTTCTTAGGAAAAATTATAATGCAAACAAGATGAATTATTTGAGAACCATAATTTGCATACTCTATCTCACTTTCAGATAAAATAACATTAAAGCATAGCACAGTATACTTCTTGTAAAGGGTGTCAGGTAGTGGTCAAAGATGCGTAACATAATAAGAATCTGCATTAGAAATCAAATCCTGGACAGAAAGGAAAGAAAAGCAATGCAAAATGATGATTAGGTACATAACCTGATGCCTATGTGCCATGGATGGAAGAAAAGAAAGAAGAGCAAAACCATAAGTTATGATTGAAGCACTGCAGTATACATGAAGAGTAAATTTGGACATCATAGAGTAATTACAGTGCTCTTAAGTGTGTGCTTAACCTAAAGATACTTTTCTAACATGGACTTGATGATGACATTTCCCATCATTGACGTGTTGCGGAATTGGAGTGGGTGCAGATAGAGCTAGTGACTTACATTATCATGAATAAGGTTCCTTAAGCATACATCAGCTTCGTTTTTGCTACACTGAGCCACCTATTGAAATATTGTTCAAACTATTATCTTTGTGTTTGTAATATCTGTAATTAAATTGAAATTGGATGATAACATCAAGGTTTCTATTGAAGTTATTTGTTCATCTAGGTTGTGTATAGGACTTAAAATTTAGTTCATGTCATCATGTGTTGTCTTGTGTTAAGTTAGTTATTCCTTTCAAACCTTGTGTGCATCAGAGTGTTGGTCTTTTCTCTTAAAAAAGATAGGCAAATAGTTGTATTTTCATGGAAAACCGTCCAGTAAGCATTGTATAGTGTGAAGAATTGTATATTAAATTTTCTATAGCCTAGTATGTAGGGTTATTTTAAATCTCAGGAAGCTTGTGATAACCCGTGATTAACACTAGACCTATGAGGAAGTCATGCCAAATAAACAAAATAAGTTCATCATGAAATTGAATTAACATAAATCAAGGAAATGAATTGTATTAATATCAGAATATAAATGTATAAGAACATGTATTACGTATATCTTAATATATATTAATATACACATTAGTAATTATATATCTATCAAACAATTATAAAAACATATATTAAATATAATACAAATTATATATATATACATAATTATACATATTTGTATATATATTAATATACATATTATATTAATAATATATATATATTGAAATATGTAATATATATTAATAATTAATATATATATATATATATATATTAACTATTAATACATATATATTAATACATTATATTATTAATAATTAATATACTAATATATTAACATATATTATATTAAGAAAATTATAATAATAAATATATATGCCAGCGACTAAAAGTCGCGGCCTCCCTTAGGACTGCGACAGAAGTCGCAAGCCACTAAGGGGCGCGACAGAAGTCACAGCCACTAAGGGGTGCGACATGCAGTCGCAGCCACTAAGGCACGACTCGCAGTCGCACCTGTGGGGAGAGGGTGTGACTCCCCTCATCCATGGGTTAAACAAATTAATTCCCCCCTTTATAAATTGGAAAGGAAATGGGAACGGGGAGGTAGGAGGGAATAGAGAGTAAAAGTTTAACAAAAGAAAAAAAGCAATAATTATAACAAGTAAAGGATAAAATATATAATTCTGTATATATATTCAGAATTAAAATATAATTGAATAATATATATATCATTACAGAGAATTGTGATATACATGTATAATTAATGGTGGAGGCATATTTGGAAAGATAAAAGATTATTATGTTTATAGATGTGACTATTAATGTTTATTATGTTAATGAATTTTATATTCATTCTTATGAGATTTTCCTTCGACTAACTTGGAAATGTGAATACTATATTCATTTTGAAATCTGAGCTACGATTAGGAGAAATAGAGATTGATTTAATGACAATTCGAGATTGATATAATCCCATTGTCAATTTGAGATTGATATAATCTTTGAGGGTTGATATAATCCTCAATAGCCAATATATACTGATGACCAACATATGCATATGTGAAAGGCCTTGGATAGAGGATATCTCTTCCAAGAAGAGGAAAGGACCAGATATTGGCATTCCTAAGAACCTTAGAGGATGCGCTCCAGAGAAGACGGTGGAATAACTCAGGATTGCTTAGAATTGATCTTATATCATTCAAGCAAGAGGATCCTTCTCAAGGGTTAGGAAATCTAATTTGATAGACTTACTCTCGGGAATTGTTAGGACTTAGAAATATGTGGGTCTACTTGTTTAATTTCATGTTTATTTTTTATATTGCAGGATCATCCAACTAAGAACTAACCGGAGTAGAGGGGACATTATAGTGGTATCAGAGCATGATCTTGCCATCCTGTGAGAAATAATTTATGCGAACTTATCAACGCACTAGAGGAGGAAAAGCCATGGTAGAACAACTAGCCCAAGAGTTAAGGAACTTCATGGAACAAACTACTGAGAGATTTGAAAGGACAAATCAACTAATCCTGCAAGCCATCCAAAACATGAGCAATAATAATAACCAAAATGATAGACCCGTTTCCAATCATGGAAGAGACATCCACTCCAATCACTCTAAAAATGATCACTCAACTCAAGGCTCCTCTATTAGGCCCACTATACCGTGTTTCCTCCCAAGGGAAGAACCCATTATAGAAGAAGTACCATCTGCAACTTTCGTAGAAGAAATTGCTCAAATGTATGCAAGATTAGAACCTGAAATCGGAAGACTCATTCCCTTTAAATAATACTATGAGACCAAAACTTTAGCCAACCATGGTAAAATAAAAAATCATGGAGACAGATCTTAAAGCAAAATTAGGTAAGATGACCCTACCATGTTTTGATCGGTCAGGGAAGGACACTGCTTAAGCATGGGTCCAAAAACTAGATACTTATCTATCTATCAGCTCTATGACTGAGAGTGCCATTAAGTTTGCTATAATCCATTTAACCAGGGCAGCCCACAATTGGTGGCACCATGGTCTCATTACTCTTGGACATAAAAACATTAACTCCTATAGTGAGTTCACCCAAAAACTCATTGATAGGTTTGACCAAAAAGACCCTGAATGGTACTTTCAAGAATTAATCCATCTCAAACAAACAGGAACTATTGAGGAATTTGCCAACCAATTTCAAAGCTTGTCTGTCATGGTTCTGGATATATCCCAAAAGAGGCTTGTTTACATGTTCATTGAGGGGCTTAAAGATCACATCAAAGCCATGGTGAGCCCCTTCGAATCACAAACATTGGATGAGACTATCAAAAAGGCCAGGAAGATAAAATCTAATGCATCCAAGGATATACCTAAGAGCTTCACATCCAAAACACCCTAGCGGAATGAAGGGCCCAAGGAGCACAGCCAAGGAAGACCATGTTACCTATGCAAGGAACCATGGAGCAAGGCCCAATGCCAAAAAAGAGCGGAATTGATCGATAAAAAACTATGCTTTAGGTGTAAAGCACCCTGGAGCCATGATCACCGATGTAAAAGAGGACAAATGAACCGAATAGAAGAAACACATGGAAATGAAAATCCAGACAAAAGGACAAGGATGGATTACTAATAACATGGATAAATTCATCAAGACGCTTCACAATAGATAGCCTAATCCAAAAATTTGCTTCAAACTTAAGTGGCCATTAAGATGCGTGAGGACAAGCAAATTTGGGATGGGGGGACTGTGATAACCCGTGATTAACACTAGACCTATGAGGAAGTCATGCCAAATAAACAAAATAAGTTCATGAAATTGAATTAACATAAATTAAGGAAATGAATTGTATTAATATCAGAATATAAATGTATAAGAATATGTATTACGTATATCTTAATATATATTAATATACACATTAGTAATTATATATCTATCCAACATTTATAAAAACATATATTAAATATAATACGAATTATATATATATACATAATTATATATTTATATATATTATGTATATATATTAATATACATATTATATTAATAATATATATATATATATATATATATATATATATATATATATATATATATTGAATTATATATAAATATATTAATAATTAATAAATATATGTATTAATTATATATATTTCTGTTGATGTTTATAGTTTTGATCAGATAAAATGATCACAATATTGTGAGAAAATAAATAAGCAATATATTAATATACATATAATGATGAACATTATTATATTAATATATAACTTATAATATTGAATTAAATAAACATCATTGAATTAATAACATTGTTATTCAGATGAAATAATATGAGATAATATTATTATACAGATACTAATATATATAATAATAATGATATTATTATATATATCAATATACTTATACAATGTATATATTTTAGTTGATCAAATAAATAATATTAAACTCATATATTACAGATGTTAGTATTACCGAATTGTTTCGGTCCCTCACATTAACAATTATTAATGCCAATAGTTTCTATTTGTTATCGAGCTTTATTAGAACTGATTGAATATCGGTTATACAATATAAAGGAAGCCCATTAGATTATCGGGCTCTTAACTAATGGAAACAATAAGTCATGGCATGATGAGACGTGACTCAATATTGAGTCACGCCTTATAATGATGTGACTCTTCTCTAGTTTGCCTGTATATATTGGAAATGAATTGAGACTATCAAAGACAATTGGTGATACAGCAATATACAGAGTTGATATATCTGCAATATACAGAGTTACAATATACAGAATTAATATATCTGCAATATACGGAGAAGCACATACAGAGAATTGAAGTTGAACATACACTACAAATCTGCAGAATATAATTGATATAATATATTTAGATATATCTGTAGATATATCTGCAGGATATCAATATAATATAATTAGATATATCTGTTAATATATCTGTACTGAATATATATATAATGATATGATTATATATCACACATATTGAGTTGAGATAAGAAAAATTAAAAGCCATACATTCTTGATCCAAAACTTAACATGGTATCAGAGCTAGGTTCCTTCGTTGAAGCCTAACCGCTTGAAGGAAGTTCCGATTAGATTGAAGATCAGATTTTTTGGAAATCTCAGAATGGCAAATGGAATGAGACTAGAGGACAGACTTGAAGGTGCCTCTGATTTTGAAACATGGAAATTTCGAATGATGTTGGTATTAAGGAAGAATGACTTGAAGACAATAATAGAGAAATGTTTCTTCTAAATGGAATTCAAGATGCCTTATGATTGAGAGGGAGTTCACTATTGAAGGTGAAACACTTTTGAGGTAAACCTGTAATGATTTTTTATTATTATGTTAAAATTTATTTTATAATTATATGGGCCCTGTGTAAATCATAAGGAAGTGACGACTTCCTTATGATTTATCACTTGTATTTGTTAAAGTTATTGTTAGGTGACGATCTTGCAATAACTTTTCTATTGTGATAGATATTTTGTGATAATTAAATGAAGCTCATGAGTTGTGGATAGAATCGCCGATAGAGGCAATCCACACAGGAGCTTGTGGATAGAATCGCCGATAGAGGCAATCCACTCTGAAGCTCATGAGTTGTGGATAGAATCGCCGATAGAGGCAATCCACACAGGAGCTTGTGGATAGAATCGCCAATAGAGGCAATCCACTCTGAAGCTCATGAGTTGTGGATAGAATTGCCGATAGAGGCAATCGAACTGGGAACTAACTCTCACAATTTATGAACCTATTGTGAGTTACATTTTATCTTCTCTAACTAAGAGGGAGTGTTGATGTTTATAGTTTTGATTAGATAAAATGATCACAATATTGTGAGAAAATAAATAAGCAATATATTAATATACATATAATGATGAACATTATTATATTAATATATAACTTATAATATTGAATTAAATAAACATCATTGAATTAATAACATTGTTATTCAAATGAAATAATATGAGATAATATTATTATACAGATACTAATATATATAATAATAATGATATTATTATATATATCAATATACTTATACAATGTATATATTTTAGTTGATCAAATAAATAATATTAAACTCATATATTACAGATGTTAGTATTACCGAATTGTTTCGGTCCCTCACATTAACAATAATTAATGCCAATAGTTTCTATTTGTTATCGAGCTTTATTAGAACTGATTGAATATCGGTTATACAATATAAAGGAAGCCCATTAGATTATCGGGCTCTTAACTAATGGAAACAATAAGTCACGGCATGATGAGACGTGACTCAATATTGAGTCACGCCTTATAATGATGTGACTCTTCTCTAGTTTGCCTGTATATATTGGAAATGAATTGAGACTATCAAAGACAATTGGTGATACAGCAATATACAGAGTTGATATATCTGCAATATACAGAGTTACAATATACAGAATTAATATATCTGCAATATACGGAGAAGCACATACAGAGAATTGAAGTTGAACATACACTACAAATCTGCAGAATATAATTGATATAATATATTTAGATATATCTGTAGATATATCTGCAGGATATCAATATAATATAATTAGATATATCTGTTAATATATCTGTACTGAATATATATATAATGATATGATTATATATCACACATATTGAGTTGAGATAAGAAAAATTAAAAGCCATACATTCTTGATCCAAAACTTAACAATTTCAATAATTAATAAATATATATATTAAGAATTAATACATTATATTATTAATAATTAATATACTAATATATGTTTTATTAATAAAATTATAATAATAAACATATATGCAAGTAACTAAAAGTCGTGGCCTCCCTTAGGACTGTGACTGAAGTCTCAAGCCACTAAGGGGCGCGATAGAAGTCATAGCCACTAAGGGGTGTGACATGCAGTCACAGCCACTAAGGGGCATGACTTGCAGTTGCAGCTACTAAGGGGCGTGACTTGCAGTCGCATCTGTGGGGAGAGGGTGTGACTCCCCTCACCCATGGGTTAAACAAATTAATTCCCCCCGTATAAATAGGAAAGGAAATGGGAACGGGGAGGTAGGAGGGAATAGAGAGTAAAATTTTAACAAAAGAAAAAAAAGCAATAATTATAACAAGTAAAGGATGAAATATATAATTCTATATATATTCAGAATTAAAATGTAGTTGAATAATATATATATCATTACAGAGAATCGTGATATACATGTATAATTAATGGTGGAGGCATATTTGGAAAGTTACAAGATTATTATGTTTATAGATGTGACTATTAATGTTTAGTATGTTAATGAATTTTATATTCATTCTTATGAGATTTTCCCTCGACTAATTTGGAAATGTGAATACTATATTCATTTTGAAATTGGAGCTACGATCAAGGGAAATAGAGATTGATGTAATGACAATTTGAGATTGATATAATTCCATTGTCAATTTGAGATTGATATAATTCCATTGTCAATTTGAGATTGATATAATCTTTGAGGGTTGATATAATCCTCAATAGCCAGTATATACTGATGACCGACATATGCATATGTGAAAGGCCTTGGATAGAGGATATCTCTTCCAAGAAGAGGAAAGGACTAGATATTGGCATTCCTAAGAACCTTAGAGGATGCGCTCCAGAGAAGACGGTGGAATAACTCAGGATTGCTTAGAATTGATCTTATATCATTCAAGCAAGAGGATCCTTCTCAAGGGTTAGGAAATCTGATTTGACAGACTTAATCTCGGGAATTGTTAGGACTTAGAAATATGTAGGTCTACATGTTTAATTTAATGTTTATTTTTTATATTTTTGTGTCTCCACTAACTTAGTTATTGCAGGATCATCCAACTAAGAACTAACCGGAGTAGAGGGGACATTACAAAGCTTCCCTATATAATTTGAAAAGAAGTTACATCTCACATACTATTATGATCTGAGTTGTCTCAGAGGCGACAAATTAAAATGCTAAGACAACCTATTTTATTGAGGGTTTATGGAGCTGTCAAATGTCTTAGAGTGCCTTGTTGTATTGAAATTTTTGGAAGTGAATTTTCTCTCATTATTGGATCACAAATTTTGATCCAGCTTCTTGTTTGGTTCTCAATTGATTCTTTGGATTTGTCAAGGGAACCAAACCAATCAAGTTGCTTCAAAAAGTATATTGATATTTTCTTGTTTGAATCATTAACCAACAAAACAAAGTACCTTGCATTGATGATTTCTAGGATGGCTTGCATAAAATCCAAAGTCCTTGAAACCCATCCCCGCTTCACCACATCCCCCCATCGGGAAACTCGGTGGAACTATGCATTAGATTATTCACTTTTATTGTTTTAGATTTATAAAGTAACATTATGTCCCCTCAAGTGGACACCTAGGTAAAGGGGGGACTTGGATAGAAGTTAATTTTAAATTGCCAAAAGGCCTTTAGAGGGAAAATCAATTATTTTGAATTTAAAATTACCCTGCTTTCCCTTCAACTCTATAAAAGGAGTTGGGCTGTGTTGATGGGTGTTTTTTGATCACACCAACAGAGAACAAAATACCAAGGTATCTTATCCTCTTGAGCAAAAATCTCGTGTATGCTAAGATTGCAAAAGATCATACAAGTAACTCCAAGGTTCTTTTATGCTAGGTCTTGATGTGTGGATAAGCTCAATGGTTGTTTTGATATGCTAGTAACATAGAGGGACTTAACGTAATTTTCTTCAAGATGGCTTCAAAACTACTGGTTTTGGGAGCTTTTCCGAAAGATTTGACAATGAGTACTTTTGGATATTTTCACAAAAAATTCTGAAAGTAAATGAGATAGGGCTGAGAAATCTATTCTAAACCTAAGAACTCGAAAGACAAATACTATTAAAGTGAAATTTACCACACTTTGCTTCACTAAATTCAACAACTACACAAAGGTGGTGCTATCTTCAAGGGTTGTGCAGACAATTTTCAAACCACAAATGAACATCATCATGGAACAATGCACGTTTAGAGATCGAAGTTAAGCATCCACATAAATGGCTTAGACCAACCTTGCACGACAAATAGAAATCATCTAATATCAAAAAGTATGAGCAAACGATTTCACAGTAAGAAATATTATCAATCTCATTCATCTAACAACATGAAAGAAAATCTATTCTAAGTGAGGGAACAAAGAAACCATGCAAGGTTAAAATCTCTTCAAGTAGTCACCAAACTTCAATGAAAATTCTATTATCTTGGTAGCTCTTAGCAACAATCTCCAAAGTTTTTTGTTACAAATGAGGGGCAAGCCCCTTATGCAGTTTTTCAAATTACAATGAGTGGCCTAGATTGAAACAAAATAGAGGGCCCAAATTTTGCCACCTCAACCCTAATTAGGGTTAGTGCATGGAGAGAGAATCTATCATAACTGAGCAGATCCACATGGATCAATAAGGACGCCACTCAATGGGGAAGTGGTCAAAGTTGACCCATAATGGAATAAGATTCCCCAGTAAGGAATAAATGCTCATTCGATCGGAATAGCTTACGCCTAATCCCTTTCCCTGAATGCAACAAACCTAGAAAGCACCATCTCCAATTCGTCCACTCTGACACTTGTTTCTTGCTTGAACTCTAGAATGGGTACGTCTTTGTTACATCTGGTGAAGTTGTTCTCCTAATCTGGTATCGATTCATGAGTGGTGTGTATAATATTTGAGAATATGTAAACATTCTCTAAGTCATCTCTTTGAGAAGGAATTTATTCTAAAGGACTCTTTTAGTTTGCTTTTCAAGCTATCTGCAGTCATATCTTCCTCAGTCAATCTCTGTGCAAACATTGCCACAACTGTATTGAAGATTCCTTTCTAGATATTTTCGATCATCTTCCTCAATCGAGCGGACTCCTCATTTGACTTCTCAAACATTTCTTTTCTTGAGACTATTGCACTATACCAACAGGTGGAATCATTTGCTTCACCTTCCCTTACTATTCCACCATTAATCAGTGTTTGCTTGGGAGTCTCCATCAAAGCTTGCAAGTGTGGGATCGTCTCATTTTGGTAAAGATGTGTATCATTCCACATTTCATCCATGCATTCTATCTTGGCAAGGATAGATAATTCCTTTCCATTCATCGAAGCCAGGTCCTCAATAGATTTCCTTGCCTCATCTTGAATGCCTTTCACCCATTCTTTTGCACCTTGGGTGATTTTCCTCATCTCCTTGATACCTTCTACTGATTCCCTTGTAAGAATTGTAGGTGGAATGGACACTTGGTCTTCTTGCATAATTGGATGAGATAAGCGCTGTATTTATTGGCACAAGGCTTTGTTCTCGCTCTTTACTTTCTGGTACTTTTCCTCCAATTTCTTCATCCTTTTTTTGCTTGGGTTGAATCATCAAATTCCTTTATCGCTTGTGTCTTAGTTGCATATCCCAGATCAAATGCTGTCACATCATATTCCTCTAGAGTAATCTTGTCTTTGGCCTTATCAACCTTAGGCACTGCAACATGCAGAGTCCTGGACCTTGATTCATCCCAAGTGACCTTGGCGAATCTCTGTGCTTTGCCCTTCTTTGTTGGCTTAATGATTCAGTTTAGGATCTCCTGTAATTCTAATGTAGGATCAATTTCTTTGTCAGGATCACTTTGCATCCTTTCCTTCTACCAATTTGGAGCGACTGTATGTTGATGATATATTGGCAACTGTTCCTGTTCATGTACTATCTCTTTATTGATTTCTTCTTCTGCAATGAAAATTTCTACCTCTTCCAGATCTCCCCCTAATATTGTGTCAAGACACTCCTCTGCAATAGGCCCTTGTTCCTGATTTCCCTGCTGAGTAAATTTTTGAAAGGTATTGATACTATGTCTATTTTGCATTGGTAGAGTCATCTGATCTTTTTGTGACCATCTTCTTCTACTAGTTTCAACCTCTTCTCTTGTGAAAGGATCAATTTCTTGCAAGCTTGGGGTCCTGCTGGGTGATGATGGTGCCACTTCCGGTCATTTTCCTTTTTTGCGAAGGCCTTTTACTTGGCACGTCTGGCCTTTTCCTTGGTTGCACATCCTGGATGATGTTCTTCCCTTTTCTTCATCCAATATTTTTTGATGGATTCTCTTCTATTTCAGTTCTCACTTTTAATGATTGACCCATGTCTATCATCTTGTGGCTCCTGATGTCCCATCAAGTCATAAGTCAAGCGGACATTACTCGTCTTCAATCTGTTGACTTGATGCTTGACCCACCAACTTGTGAATTTTAAGAATCATCTAGTGTGATGTCCCCTATCTCAGACATTAAATTCAATAAAACACAATAATAAATATAATAATTAATAATTAATATATAATATAATCTATTATTAATATAATAATATATGATAGTAATATTACAATAATTAAATAATAAGATCTTATTAAATAAAGGAGGGTGTTCAAAATACTATTCATAATAATAAATATAAATTTTAATAGACCATAATATCTCCACTCGAAATAATTTAATAAGTTAAATCAAATCATTCAAACTTATTACTGAATAAACGCAAGCATACAAGATTAATCCTAAAGATAGGATAGCTTCATAGAGCCGATGACTCACCAGTATACATCTACGTGCTCAACTCCAGCAATTACATAATGAGGAAGGGAGCATACTCTTTGATAGACTTTTCTGTAAGTCAATGTCGCGAATATTAAGAATGATCGTACCAAACCTGAGGCAACGTATGAAATGAAGATGTCAAAACATCTGATGATCATTGTAGATGATCTCCATCATATGCACAGTTTACCAGAGGTCCATTTTAGGATATCAGATGTATCTCCATGAAATTCCCATGGCAGAGATAATAATTTAGCCATCATAGATATTGCCGGGAAGTGATGTATGAGCCGTTTCCTTAAGCTAACTCTAAGACTCAGGTTTCAAGACTCAATAAGAATTCAACATATCACATATTATTACAGAAGTTCAAGCAAATATATTTATGCACAGCCTTCGTAAGCAATATCAGCCTCTGTGATTTGAATGAATATTGCTTTAATCCCGACAACAGTATGTACGTTCAATTGAGATATTACTCTAATCACCAGTATATATTATAATGGTCTTATGAAAATAGTCATACGATTAGTCAAGAGAAGATTAGGAGGAACGATTAGGATAGGGTAATGACAATTAACATATCAATAATAATAAAAGTTATTATTAATCAACTATTTTCAGAATGGTGCGATTAGCCTAAAACAGTGATGGCTTGTGTCTTTTGGGAACACAACCAATCGTTCCTCATAACAAGATATATAAACACAGAAGAATATCATGAGATGGGGACAATGAAAAAACACTTTCTAATAGTCCAAATCCTGTCAGCGTCAGTATCAGGAAGGCAATAAGTTCCAAATATAATCCCAGTCAGCATCGTATACATCAGCAAACAAAGAACATATTTCTTGCACTGTAGGGAATAAATACCAAGTATCAAGAGTCGACATTGAATAGTTTATAAGACAGACTTTTTACACTCCAGTCAGCAATAATAAGAATATATTTAGAATATATTTACAGTCAGCAATACTAGAAACACATATGATAGAAGTACAATCAGCATAAAGAATATTAGTTACAAACTACAAGAGTAATCTATATCAACCTTAACATATTTACAATTCTATCAACATATTTGGATATCTCATATATATATATATATATATATATATATATACAAGTACATATCACAAATACTTTTCATTATATATATCAGATCTGATAAGTGTGGTTCATAGTGGGAAGTCTCCTAAATTTAAAGAAATCAGTCCCGAAAATCCTAAAACCAGACAGGGGACATTACATCTAGATATCGAATCAAGATCTATTATTTCATGTCTAGACCAATCAAGTGTTTGAATGATCATTTTTTGTTCTTTCCATAGTTACACTGCCCTGGGGGACGGGGGGACAGAGGGGCCTCAATTTGGGGATGACGGGGGGATGAAGATGGGGGATAGGGGGAGGGGGGTGTATACACTATACATGTGGTACCTAAAATGCTAGTTATGAAAAGATGTATAACAATATAAGACATAAAGATGTAAAATCATTGAACATTGAACATTGCATTGTGATCGATCATTGAACATTGAACATTAAACAATAAATTTTAAATTTTAAATACTCCAATCAGCAAATGGAAGAGTTCTATTATTTAAATAATAATAGCAAAGCCAAATACTAAAGTCTGATATCAAAAGCATGAGTATCTATCTCATCATAAAAATTAAAAACTTGTATTTTTTTTTGGCATCACTTTTTTGGCTTGCTGTGATGGGGGATGTCTGGGCGTCCCCTCAGGGGTTGAGGTACGCTTAGGTGTTCCTATGTCCCCATCGGGAACGTCCCCGTGTCTCCTCGGGGACAGTGGCGGGACGGTGGAATTGCCGGGGATGTCAGAACGCCGTCTGCCCATCTCTGGTACGTCCCCGTTCCAGGAATGCTAGGGATTTTGGGGGGGACGCGTCCCCGGATTGCTATGGTTCTTTCTCATACTCAGGCTAGATCATGTTTGTATCTTCTTTTACTTGATTTGGCACTTGGAGGATCTTGCATGCTCTGATCATTTTGAGTGGCAACCTGGAAAACATCCTCTTCTTAATCTCATACTCATTTGTAACATTTGTCCAAAAATTTTCAAGATGCATCTTGTGTTGGTACTTTCAGCCAGCTACCACTCTGATTCTACTATAAAGATCATAATCCATCCTTGCTGTATGAAGTTTGAGATGATAGAACTTTAACTTCTGTACTGACCTTACAGCTACTTGCAAATGTGAAGATACTTCAACACAATTGCCCATGGTGATTTGGAATTCAAGTCCTTTCTTCTTCTTCTTCTTCTTCTGAATTTCATCATATGTAGTCAACAACCTAGTGACTTCCAGTAGCACCATTTTGTCTGTTGGATATCTTGGAAGTCTATATGGCTCAAAAAAGAATCCCTAAAGATGGATATAAGAGAAAGTTGGGAATTGGTTGAACATTTTCCACCAATTTCATTGTTTCAGATGACAATCTTGTATGAAAGCCACCTTGCAAAGATCTGAGAATGTGCATAGCAAAGGCGTCATTGACTCTCATGAAGTCGATCCTAGTGTAGCGGTGTAGCTAGGGATAACATTCATGCATTTTTAACTGATTTGGACCACATCCTATTGATCCCTTACATCTCATTCCTTCATATCTGGTCATTTTGGCTAGCATATATACTACATACGAGCTCATATCAAAGGTGTTTGATTGGCCTAGATTCTTGAACTACTCATCCAAGTTGTCGCTGATCATTCCTGACCAATCCATAGCCCTAACTCCATATGTCACTTACTCAATAAAGTACTACATCCAAGGCTAAAAAATGCAATATTGTAGGCATCCAAATACTTTGCTCAACATCATCACTAGATAGCTATATTCCTGCTTAAGATCCAACCAGACAAGCTGTTTGAGCAATTTGGAATGGTGAGGCTTGATCCTCTGCAACCACTTGTAGTTGATAACTTCATCACAATGATTAGCTCTAGAAGTATAGACTCTGTGTGCCTTCTGTTTTGACTTGCACACCATTGAATGGTATGTTGGAATTTGAAAGGCTTCTGCAATAGTTGGTGGAAAGAGATCTACCAATAGTTTACCATTTGGAGCCCAAATCACCCTTTCTTTTGAATTATAATTCCTCGCACATTCCAGGATCAGATGAGGACACTGGATGGCAAGAAGAAAGCCAGCTGCCACCACAATTCCACTTTTGACTTTGCTTGGCTAAGAATGTCGGAGAATATTCCTTGTTGCCGAACATCCTTTTTGTTGAACTCGTCCATGTGGAGGCCTCCCAAATTTGTGTCGCCAACTTCTTTCCATTTCGACACCAATTTCGACTTTGGAAGGAATCCTTTCAGCTCATTCTTGATCAAACTTTGCTTAGACAAGCCTGATCCTCTGAGTTCAACCATCTTCCTGCAAAACAAAATAAATAACATAAGAATCATGTGAGGAACTTAAAATAAGACATATAAACTCTTCATTTCGGTCATGGAATAGTTTCTAACTTGAAGAAGAAAACCTATTAAAATTCGAAACTTGACTATAAAACTTCTTTCTTCAAAAACCTATGCCTTCTCGTTGAATCCTCTAATTCAACGTTTGAAGAATAAAATGAAATCCCCATCTTATATAGAAAAATCACCACCAACTTGGCGAATTGGCAATGCGTTAAATTTAGCAATTGCATTCAACATATCTTCAATTTGCTATTTGGGGAGAGAATCTTCCTTTTTCTCTTACAAGTTGCCCTAAAAATCTCTCACTTTTAATGCCACTTGTCATGCCTTTTCTATTATTTTTCAAACATTCCATTTTGGGCATTTAACTTTTATTAGTCCTCTTTAATTAAATTCCATTACTTAAATGGTTCTTGACTTTAGATTTTCCAAATTTAAATCAATCTTTGCAATTTCTTCCATGGGCACTAATTAGACATGTTCAAGGATTTTACACTTAAATGGATTTTATCAACTTGTGCTTTTCCTCATCTTGGGCACAAATGAGATACTAAGAAGGATTTCATTCCCTTGATTTTTAACATTAAATTCTTGAACATTTCACTCAATTTCATGTCTTTGGGCATAAATCATGGATAGAGGAATTTCTCACAACTCTTAGCCAAATTCATCATTTCTCAACCTTGGTCTTGGGCACATACTAGATGTTGAGGAGGAATTTTCATGTTTTAAAATAATTCCTTGCCACTTTGGAAATGACACTCTAGAGTGCAGTGCACAATTTCTTGCCCATGAAGAACTAGTGCTCGTGGCACTATTTTTTCTTGGTGAAGGATATTCTCTTTTAAAACAAATTCCATGTTGTCTTGAAATTAGCAATCAAGGGCACTCTTTGAGCATAGAGGAATTTTAACGTACTTGGCCATGTTTTGCAAATTCCTTGACTTATGAAGAATGACACTCTAGGGTGCAGATTGAGCTCCTTGGTGGATTTTTGCATTTTTCAAACTTTTCCTTGGCATTTGAGAAACAACGCTCTAGAGCGCATATTAGGCCTTATGAAGGATTTTGGCGTTTGTAACAAATCCCATGCCTGTGGTGAATTAGTGCTCATGGCCGCTCTTTGGGATTGGTAGATGATTTTATAACTTTGGCGCAAATCCATGCCTCTTGTTGATGTGAGTTTTGTTCCACTACAACATGTAGAATCAAATACCCAATGTTTTGAGATGAAACATTAACTACTCAACCCTCTCTTGATAAAGGTCATCTCTTTTGCTAAGCTTGCAAAGTAAGATCATGAAATGACTTCAAGGTTCCTTCAGTTGTGGATACTCGCTCAATGAAATAATGTGATTTGCTGCTAATCACTTAGGGGACTTACGCTATTCATTCAATGGATATCAACTGCTTGCACTCCTAAAGATTTAGCTTCACAATGTGCAATGAAAACATAACTTTTTGATTCTCCAATTTCCACTTCAACTCAAACTTAATGTTCTATTTCTACTATTTCTAACTATGAATGCAAGGAATCATGGATGACTTGGACTCTACTAGATGTAGCGTAATCAATGATTCCACCCGCCTAGTGCAAGCTTCTAAGGAATACTCAAATGGTTTTCAAATCAATATCTCCTCTTAAATCCTATCAAATGGATGCAAACTAAAGATTGAATATCAATTGAAGTTAAGTTCTTTCAATCATCGGCTTACCACACAAGACACACTTACAATCAACAAGAGGCTAGTGGCTCAGATTTGTCGAGTCAATCAAGTAAACATCTACAATTACTTCCATTCAACTAAAAACTACTTCAACAAGAAAAGAAATCTACTCCAAGTGAAAGATTGGGGAAACCATGCAACACTTCAAAGCAACCAACATTAAGTAATTCACCATGAACAACCAACAATGAATTATCAATCACCTTAAAAGCATTATAGCAACAATTTGATCAAGGCTCTCCCTTAGCTAGCCTACTCTAATTCTACTACTAGCTCTCTAGCTTCTAGCTCCTCTACTCTTCTAATTCTCTAACCCCTTACAAATGAGAAGGGCTTGGCCTTTTATAGATGTCCAAATACAATGAAGAGCCAAGATTGAATGAAGATCAAGGGCTAGGATTAATCCCCACAAACCCTAATTAGGGTTGCCAAATGTACAACCAATTACATGAGGGCACCAATTCATGGGCCAATAAGAAAATTACAAAGATTTTTACAACCAATGAGAATATAGGACACTTGGCATGCTGTGATTGCTTGTGCTTGAAATTGGAATTTCTTGATTGGATAGGACAGCTAGGTGCCACCTCATCACCCTTATCCTATAATCTACTTAAAAAGCCGTGCTTTGAATTTTGGCTTGTAGAAGGTGTTTGTTAAAATTGCAAATATTTCTTGCTCGATTGTTAGAAAGTAACTCTCGATGAAGAAAATCTTGATTCTCAATCCTTCTTTGATTAACTCTTCCAAAACTATCAGCCCTTTGTGGATGATTGAGATCGTTCATGTTTTCAAATTGCTTCATCTTCTCGAATAGCTTCATCATAGATGAAATTCGAAATTCAGTGAACTTTAAAATAATCTTATAAATTTGTTCTAGTTTGCCCTAATGTTTGTACGGATAAGGGCTCACATAATTTTTATGCTTTGGTTGGGATTTTCTGTTGGCTTTGTTGGGTTTCTTTGAATGTAGATTAAAAAAGATTGAAATCTTTTTTACACTACAAAAATCTGAGTCGTTTGTGCGCAGACGTTGTTCACTCAAACAAGATGAACTGAAGCGGATAAATCTTTGTCTAAACCTACCCTATCCCTCTCTAAATCCTTTCGAGCACTCTTTGATCTCCCATATTGAGCGACACACTGTCGCACTGGCTGATAGTAATGAATGACATCCCCATATTTTCTGTTGCACTATCTCCACCCATATTGGCTACCGGCGGCTATGTTTACCCCCATACCTGTCGGCTTTGCTTCACTATCTCCGTCCATTATGCTATCAAGGGCTCTAGTCCGCGCATCAACAATGGCGCGTTGTTTTCATAGAGGAGTTTTGTTTTTATTTTAATTCTTGTTTAGTTGAATGAAAGTGATATCTTTATATGTTTGATATGTAAACAATGTCAATTTATTTTTTTATTATACTTTTTAGAAAATATAGTAGAATTTCATAATCTAAAATATTTAAATTAGATTTTTAATTAAAATATATTTATTATTTATATTAATATAATAATAATTTTTTAAATTAAAATGAAACATATTTAATGTGTATAAATTTCTTATAATGTATTTAAATTTAATATATTTATTATTTATACAATAATAATTTTTAAATTAAAATGAAACATATTTTATATTTAATGTTTACAAATTTCTTATAATGCATTCAAATTTAATATCACACTGTTTTATATTTATGGATTTATTAATTATATGTTTAAAAATCAAATTTTAGAAGGCGAATTTAATGTCAATTTTTTTCCTGAATTTTTTTTCCTTCCGAACTTCATCCGAATTTTATCGTTGTCGAATTTGAACACGAACTCGAACCTTGTGACATAGGAATTCACCTTCCAATAGCTGGTCTTGAATATTGCATCTTGAATTTGTAGACTTGATTTGAATTTGGATCTTTGATTGCATATGAGCTTGATAAGATTGTCTTCATGTAATTGAATTCTTGAACTTGATCCTGCTTGGGTCTCCTTGTCCTCCATCTCGCCTTCTAAGCTTCACCACTTTGAACGATATTCCTTGCAAAACCAAGAGAGAAAGAAGGGCATTAATGTCATGAAATGTTAATCAAATATGTAATAAATCTCACAATTTCATGAAATGAAATCATATAAGTGTTCAGCAAGAAAGGAATTTCTCAAGTTTAATATCAAATTTTTGCATGAATTTACTTCGAATCTGAAAATGAATAAGCTCTTTAATAGAGGTGATGCCCAGATTTCACCATTTCACCACCTTCACATCTGATTTGGAGAAAATCTGCTTAAATACCCAAATTCAATGCCCTTTGATATTTCAAGATATGAATTGTTGATTCCACAAGACGTCGTGCTGCCCCAAACTTGACAATTCGCTGGTAATTCAGTAGCTCACTGCCAAACAAAGATGTAGGTTGCTGGAAACTACAGGCTAACTTACCGAGGAATATGTCGCTGCCTTCTTAGAAGTAATTCGCTTCTAAACGAGGGTGAATTGCTGCCTTCCTGAGATGATTTCGCTGGCTTTTAAATCGCAGAGATAGGAATGAAATGTTCTGATGCTAAAGTGGGCTCAACTCACCTCTCCTTTATAGGCAATGCCAAGCTGAATGGTCACGATTTTCCATAAGGCCGACTTGCCTTTTGAAATGGTGCTAATTTTGATTTTAAATTTCGAACCTCTGCCGTTGAGGCTGACCCGCACTTTGTTTGAATTATTTAAAATTTCAACTTTCCCTCCAAACCCGACCTGCCTATACCTGATGCTGGGCGGAAATCATGAGGACTTGGGCACAAAATGTCCAGGAGAGGGCAGTTTCCGCCCTCTCTTGGGCAATGCCTTCAATCAAAACTTAGAATCGCCCATCCCTAATTCGATCTGCAAAGCCAATACAGCCCCTGTCTCCCTCTAAACATGCAATTAAAAACTGAATTTGGTATGAATTAGGATGTCAGAAATTGTGGAATTTTGGGCAAAAATGCCCAAGGAGGGTCAGATTCCGACCCTTCTTGGGCAATACCTCTAAATCAATCGTCAATCTTGCCTCTTGAATGTTCAATGTGCAAGCAAAGTCCCAGCCAAATCCCTGCTTCTTGCAGCGACATAGACTTAGAGATGAGAAAAAATGTGTGATCAAGGGGCAGAATTTCCAACATTTTGGGCAAAAATTGCCCAAGGAGGGTCGGATACCAACTCTTCTTGGGCATTTCCAGCAAAAACGAACTCTAATCTGCCCTCCATTACTTCAACAATCAGACCTGTTAACTCAACTCTCACTCATTTTCCTCCAATTCAACTTGAATCATCACACTCCAAGCTAAAACTAAGGGACAAATTCTAATGATTTTGGGCATTATTGCCCAAGTAGGGTCGGAATCTGACCCTACTTGGGCAATCTTCATGAAAACTTAATCAATCTCCTCAAAGCTTCCCGCCCTTGAAATCTTTTTTTATCAGATTTTGCCAAGTGCTTAAGCAGATTTTAAAGGCACTAATGATTTGAGCCAACATGGAAGGTCGGAAATCTTATGATCTTGGGCATTAATGCCCAAAAAGGGTCAGATTCCGACCTGTTTTGGGCAGTCTCAGCCGATCCTACTTGGGCAATCTTCATGAAAACTCAATCAATCTCCTCAAAGCTTCTCGCCCTTTAAATCATTTTTTATTAAATTTTGCCAAGTGTTTAAGCAGATTTCAAAGGCACTAATGGTTTGAGCCAAAATGGAAGGTCAGAAATCTTATGTTCTTAGGCATTAATGCCCAAAAAGGGTCAGATTCTGACCTGTTTTGGGCAGTCTCAGCCAACAAAAGAATTTCTAAGTCCACAAACCCACCAAAGTTTCATGACATTTCCATCAAATTTGGTAAGTTTTAAACGGATTCCAAAGGTACCTAAGGCTTTGCCAAGAAGGGGAGGGGCAGAAATCAGCCAAGTTTTGGTATAAATGCCCAAAGAGTGTCGGATTCTGACCCTACTTGAGCAATCCCAGCTACTCCACTCAAAATTTTAAGTGTCGAAACTTTCAGATATGCTCCCTTGTTCCTTGAAACGAACTTGACTAAAGGGCCCAGGACTTGAAGAAATGTTGCTATACGACCCCCTAAGATCACTGAAATCTACAGCTGCAACAAAGAGAGGGGTCCCCATTTGCGGGATGGTGTGTAAACCACACAACACCTCCCAAGGTATAACGCTCTAGAGTGCAAATTTGCATAGGGGAAGGGTTTTCATCCTTAGAATATTTTCCTTGGCATAGGAGGATCCACGCCCTTGGGCGCACTTGGGGTGTGATGAATTTTTGAAAATCCCTCATGCATAGTAGATTAGTCCTCTAGAGCACAGATATAGCCTGGTCAAGGAATTTTCAAACACTTCTTCATTTTCACACTCTCTATGCTCCTTTGTTCAACACTTAACCATTTATCTTATTTTTCCATCAATTTCCACTTCATGTGTTCATCATCAAGCACTCTCCATACTTAGTGAAATTTTATTTCCTTTCCTCTTTTGGATGCTTTTTCAAGGATGTTCTTTAGACTTAGACAGTTTTCATGCTTTTTGATGCCTTTCCTCATTTGGATATTTCAAGGATGTTTCCCGACTTAGTGCATTTTGGACCAACTGTTTGACTTGCATAACGTTTTGGATTTAGAACTGGATACCACCTTGCTCATTTCTCTGCCAGTGCTCATCAAACCTGCCAAAATAGACTTACTACAAATAGTAAGTTTGTTTAAATGCAAAATTAGACTAATCCAGGACACAGTGAAACTTACTAAAAATAGACACTGCTGAAAATAGTAAGTTGTTCCAAACTCAAAATTAGGCCGTTATAGGGCACAGTGAAACTTACTAAAAATAGAGATTTCCAAAAATAGCAAGTACATCAAAACGCTCAAAAGTTCATTGGCAACCTCTCAGATAGATCAATTCCCTTTTATACTTGACCTAATTCACTGTTTTTCACAAAATTTCCATTTTCAGAACCAAAGGCAGGTGACATTTCACTTCTATACTTAGCACAAATTGCTCAAAAAGTTCAAAACTCACTTGAAACACGAGGAACTTTACGAGACTGATGCCAAAACTACTAGGATCCAAAGCCAAAAAGACTAAGTGGACCAAAAAGTAGGGGTTCCCCATTTGCAATGGGGCAATGGGTGAAAAGGTCACAACAGGGCCACAGGCACTCATTTGGATCATTCGGAATATTACATATAACAGGATTCTACAGGAGTGAATCTAAGAGTTCTTCCAAGGGTTGATTGAAGACAAAAACCCTCATCGAATGACCAGGTTCAAATCTGAGAGATGATCTCTAACTGAATGGGGTAATTCCAAATAGGGATACCATTGTTTTCAAGTTTCATAGCTTCAAGGGATTCATTAAAGCGAAATATTCAAGGAGTTTTTGTTGCAGGTTTGTGGGTTTTCTTTTTGGTGTTTCACGAGCATTTTTGGGTTTATCACTGAACATGTGCAAGGATCTTTTTCAAGGCCATACATTTGGCTGTCATTAATGATGTCCTAGCTGGGTTGAACAGCTTTGATGCTTGGAGTGTGGTTGAATGGTTTTGTTAACACATCTTTGGAGGTTTTAAGCCCAAGTGATCATGTTTAGATTGTATTAGACCTGTTTTCTGGCCTGCACACATTCCTATGTTAGGCCATGCACTTTGCAAGCTGCCCCAAGCTTGGCACGTGGTCATCTGGAGCATAACGCCTGGGTTTTGATGT
Organism: Chamaecyparis obtusa; assembly: GCA_027943335.1. Lineage (NCBI taxonomy): Eukaryota > Viridiplantae > Streptophyta > Pinopsida > Cupressales > Cupressaceae > Chamaecyparis > Chamaecyparis obtusa. Next base: position 486,205 of record BSBK01003511.1, on the reverse strand, counting down.
TATTTCCAGCATTGATGGAGGCATTCAGATCTAATTCATCGCTCCCTGGAGACTTTGTTGGTGTGTTGGGTTAAGCTGGGTACATTATTATCCTAACCCCTTAGCTGGGAGCTGTCATCTTGTTGATAGAATATATGAAATTATCTGCTGGTTGTTATTCCCTTCTTTCTGCTACAGCAGACATGTAATTAGTTGTAACTGCTCTGTTCAAGGTTACTGTGTATTCCTGGGGGCATTTCTTGTTGAAATTGATCAATAGTGGTGGTCCTTGAGGCAGATTGGTGAGTGTTATTTGTGGTATTCTCATTGCCCAGGCTTATAAAAGCTGCAAATTTAGACCTGCTATATTCAGTTTGCAATTAACTTGTATCAGCCCTTCAAGATGGAAAAAATCAGACTTGTAATGTTGAGACTTGGATGCTTTATTGAGGCATTTTCCATTTATGATGTATGTTGTTTCATGAAACAAAGTCTTTTTGAAGGATTGTTCACTGAGTATCATTACAGGTGTGTTTGGGTAATTTTGAAATGTATATGAGACTTAATGATACAAGTTAGAATACCATTTTATGTTCATGTCGATGATCACTGTTTCAAAGTTTCAACATAAAAAAGGGGGTGACCGTTACAGTGATTGGAGTTGGGGGTCAGAAATCCCTGAATTTGGATCGATTCCTAAGATTCAAGGGTGTCAAACTTAGGAAGAAAAATACAAATTTATGATCAGGTTGAGCAATCAAGGACTAATTGTTAAGGTGGGTAAAGCCTCCGTTGATTTCTAGCTCTGCTAAACCAAGGAGAGCTTCCCTAAGGTGTTGCAATAGATATAACTATAGGGAACAAACACCTACCTTGACACAGACCATGCCTATCACATTGTATACCCCTATTTTTGTTGTCCCTTAATATCTATATGTGGGTTCAAATATTCAATGTCAAGCACCTTCACAAAATAGATAAATTGCCACACATATTGTCCAAGAATGTTATTTATGATAGTTTATCTTTCTATACCAAGCTCTAGGAGCTTGTTTGAAAACATAAAGTGAACGTGGAATCTTGGAGAAACATTTGTCATAAAAATCACCATATAGAAAAATACTCTTCGTGCTCGTTTGGTATATTGACCATCCATGTTATACAACTAGTGAAAATAGAAGAAAAACATTATACATCTTCGCACTAGGAGCAAATGTCTTCTAATGATCAATGCCCTCAACCTATGAAAAGCCCTTGTGTAAGAAGATGTGCCTTTTACTTGTCAGTGGAACTATCAATTACATATATAGTTTATTACACCCACTTACAATGAACAAACTTTCTTCCTTTAGGAAGAGATACAAGATCCCATCTATGATTCTTCTTCAAAGAAGAATACTCGTCAATTGTATAGTGTTCCACTTTGGTATACATGCTGCATTTGAAAATATTTGAGAACCATCTAAAATATCAAGACTTAAAAGATTTGACACTCGTTGTTTGTAAACAAGTGGTGAGAGTCGATAGATCGCCAACCAAATGTTCAACGTCAAGTGTTGTGCATTTAGTGCCTAATAAAGTTGCAACAATGACATTTGTGTCATCAACCTTATAAATTGCGGAGGAGAAACAAGGGTTCTAATATTTGCAAATTTCACTTCGTATTTCTTTCATTAACTGTCATTAGACTGCCAAAGCCAATGTAGGTCATGATGAAGTATATTAGGATATTGTTCTTTTACATTGGAGTGAGCTTGTGATAGCTTGCCATTGAAAACACAAATCCATTTCATGTACTGCCAAGTTACCGTGTACCATCCTAATCTTGTGCATTAAGGTCTGCAATGAAATAATTTCTTAAAGAAGAATATAATAGAAAATATGCTGCGAATATTTGATAATATTAATATGCCACTTGGGGGGCAGCTTCCCACTCCACTTCAAGGGGGATGCCTTTAATATTCCTCAATAAGATCTCAACACTCAACATGTTGATAATAACTTACCTATACTTCCTATGTATACCACACTTATGCCTTGGATACCACCTAGGATGACTTAGATATTTAAGTATATAACTCCTAAGATGACCTAAATACATATATATGGTTATGATAATGATTATGTATCTTATTTAAGAGTTAAGGTGGCCACAAGCCGTCTACTCATAACACAATACACACCATAGGGTTAGGGGCATAACAGCCTCTTTCATGTTTTGTTGAGCATATAGAAAGGACCAGCCCCTTCTATGTATTGATGAGTTATATCATAAGGGCTGGTAAATTGAGAGTCTTGACAATTGGTTAGGCAAGTCTTTCAGTAGAAACGGCTTCAAATGCTCCCAAAATCATGCTTTTGGACCCTTGCTCGATGAGAGGTGATAAGTATTCTTCGTGGAAAAGAGAATTACAAACTTGATTGGAGCTAGAATAGATCGTTTTGAGATAACTTCAGCTTCATATGTCATTTACTTGTTGTTCATCCTTTTTTTCAAACTCCTAATGATTATTTGTATCTAAGTCTTGATCAATCTGATGTCAGGTTTTCTGGAACTGTAGCAGCAATGAGCATGGTGGGGTTTATTTTGGGTTTAGGTGACAGACATTTGGACAATATTTTAATGGACTTCAGCACTGGTGATGTTGTTCATATAGATTATAACGTGTGTTTTGACAAAGGACTTAGATTGAAGATTCCCGAGATTGTACCATTTCGCCTTACTCAGACTATGCAGGCAGCTTTAGGACTTACAGGAATAGAGGGTACATTTAAAGCAAACTGTGAAGTGGTGATTGATGTTTTACGGAAAAACAAAGACATAATCTTGATGCTTCTAGAAGTATTTGTATGGGATCCATTGATTGAGTGGATGCGTGGAGATGGCCATGATGAAGCAACCATTGGTGGAGAGGAACGAAAAGGTATGGAGCTGGCAGTCAGTTTAAGCTTGTTTGCTTCTCGGTTTCAAGAAATCAGAGTACCACTTCAGGTAATTATCCAGCATTTTGTCTTTGTGATGTCTAATATATATATTATATCTGTAGATTGGATGTCCATATAAGTTTGTTTGGTTAAACAGGTGTTTTGGATTAGTTCTATCTATTACTGTCTCATAAATTTGTTCCTTCCATTTAGATTTCCTTCTACAGTTGGTTCTTTTTCTTGTATCGACGTGTGGCTGTGATCACCTTTGTATGTGATTTCAGTATTATTACAATTCTGTCTTAATTGGGTTTTGAACTTCCCATTCCTCATCTGTTGGCTTTTTTATTTTTACAGAAAACTGTCTCTATATTATAGAAACAAATTTTCCTTTACTCCACTTTAGAATGGTCAGGTTGTCACTTTTGTTTTGTGAGCAGGAGCATCATGATCTTCTGTTGGGAACTCTTCCCGCGTCCTCATCAGCACTTCAGGTACTAATTTGTTTTAATGTACTTGCTTTTCATTTAACTGCATCACAAAAAATATCATACTCATTATGTAATGGATTCTCCAGAATTTAGCAGATGTGCTTGATCGATATGATACAATATCCACTTTGTTTGGCCATGCTGAGCAAGAGAGGTCAAAATGTGTTATGGCTGAAGCATCTGCAAAGTCAATTTTAATAGAGGCAGCAGGCAACCTTGAGAAGGTTCGGATAGCTTATGAGTTACAAGCACATGAATTTGCTCAGGCAAAGGCAGTAGTCACTGAAACTGCCCAAAAGGCTTCTACATGGATTGACCAACATAGTAGGGTTCTCGATGCATTGCGTAATGGTTCTGCTCAAGAGCTACAGGTTGTCGGTAAAACATCTTGTGCAGAAGAGGCTTTGTCTCTAACATCTGCTGTTTTGGCTGCTGGAGTTCCATTAACAATTGTTCCTGAACCTACACAGGCACATTGCCAAGAGGTTGATAAGGAAGTTGAACGCCTTACAAAAGAACTCTATAAAGCTAGCGTGCAAGCAGCAAAGGCATTGCAGTCCTATTCTGTAGCTTTACAATGTCTTCTTCGAGGCAATTATATTGCTAGCAGTCAGATGCATAGTTGGGCACAAGTTTTGCAGTTATGTGTGAGGCAACTTTCGCCTGAAGTACTTTCACTTGCCAGAAGACAAGCAGCTGATCTTGTTGGAAAGGGACAGGGTGAGCATGCAGACATTATATGTCAGAATTATGAAACACTTCGCATAAAAATAGACATGGTTGATAAAGAAATAAGAAAAATTCAAGAGGACTGTTCTGAACTTGAGGCATCAATTGAGTCAGAAAATGAACATAAAGCTAAGGACCGATTACTGGCTATTTTCACAAAGCATTTGCAGCCTAATGTCTACTCTGGGAAAGACGATGATACTTTTAGTAGGGTCTCAGGATATAACAGACAGGATGAAATGAAGGATCGAGATGTGGGTTCTGTAAACCTTGACGAAAAGAGGGTTAAAGTGCTAACAGTTTTGCATGTTGCTGCAGCTTCTCTGTATCGTGAGATTAAAGGGAAAATATTTAACATTTGCAACTCTTTGACAGATAGAATTACCTTAGGACCGGGAGAGGATATAGGCTCTCAAAATTGGAAATGGTGTTTACCTGATTTGGAAGAGCAAATTGAGAGATGTGCACTGGTTATAAATATTGTCACTGAAGTTCAGCAACTGAGTGGGCCAAACTTTATCCAACGTGGCCCAGTTTTCTGGGATGCAGCAGGTTCTGGTGATGATAACTGGAGCTCGAGCATTCAAGGTTGTTTAACTGCTAGCCGTAGCTTGGTGAGCCAAATGACAGGACTTGCACTTCCAGAAGCAATAAAATCAGTTCTTTCTCATGACCCTGCTATTATGGAGGCCTTTGGTTCACTTTCACAGATAAGAGGGGCAGTAGATACAGCACTGGAACAATTGGCTGAAATAGAAATACAAAGATCTTCCTTAATAGAACTAGAGAAAACTTACCATGAAAATGTTGAAGAGATAACTAAAAAGAAAGCATCACTTGAAATGGCTATTGAAGACGGTAGGGATCACTTGTCTTGGGAAGAGGCAGAAGAGCTTGCAAGTCAAGTAGAAGCTTATCGAGCTCAGTTAGATAAACTGAGAAATGCATGGGAACAGCGGGACATCCAAGCTTCCACACTTGCTAGGAGAGAGCTAAGTGCACAAGGTGCTTTAGTAGCAGCAGAGCAACGGTTTGAGTCACTTGTGACCATTGAACGTGATGGAGAAGTGCATCCTACAAGGGGATATCTTTTACTTGCAACATTTGCTAGGCCATTCTCTGAGCTAGAATCCTTTGATCAAAAGTTGGCTTCATTTGGGCATGAGTCCTCCAAGAAGAGTTCATCCAATCAAATGGATATTGTGAGCTCTGGCTTTTCTGGATTTGAGTCAGTCTGGAAGGCTACTAGCATGTTAAAAGACCATACATTTTTTGTGTGGAAAGTTGGTATTATTGATGCTTCCCTTGATTCATGTATTCGTAATGTTGCATCTGCTATAGATCATAATACCTTGGGCTTTGACCAAATAGTTGGCATTCAAAAGAGGAAGCTTGAAATACAAATTGAATACCACCTAGATCAGTACCTCCGCGAAAGACTTGCACCAATTTTTCTTGAATGCCTGGAAAAAGAAGAAGATTCATTAAGACATATTTTACTGGAAAATAAAGAACTTGAATCTAATATAGCTAAGAAAGAATTTGAAGCTGTGAAACGGGCTCAGGGTCTTCTTGTTGAATATAGTAATGCACACGAAACTGCACGTGCTGCAAGAGCAGCTGCTTCTGCAATGAAGTTACAAGTGAGAGAGATGAGTCAGGATCTTCAAAAGGCAAAACTCGAGGCTGCACAATTAGAGTGGCTGCATGACTATATACTCCCTCTTCCAGAGAAAGATAGTATCCTTACACAGGGTTGTGTAAATGATGATAAACTGCCATCAAGCTATATCATGCTTAACCGAAAAAACTTGTTAGATAACATTAGATCTGCAATGTCTGCTATAAATAGGGCTACAGAAGATCTACGAATTTGTGAGAGGTCTGCCATTTCCACTGAAGAACAACTTGAAAGGGCCATGGGTTGGGCTTGTGCAGGTCCCAGTACTGGTAGTGGCTCAAACAATTCATGTAGAGGGATGGGAATCCCACCCGAATTTCATGAGCATCTTCGTCACAGGAAGCATTTATTGTTAGCAGGAAAAGAGCAAGCTTCAGGTATACTGAAGCTCTGTACTGCTGTTTCAGACTTTGAAGATTCTAGGGATGGTTTCCTAAGGCCACTTTCAGATGTAACAGCGGGTGGATCTTTAAGTGATGGTAAAGCTTGGCAGCAAGGACTTCTGAATATTGTTTCAAGATTGGATCATTCTTACCATTCATTCACACGTAAGTTCCTTACTTTAAGTCATTAGAGCCTTTCTATTTTTTCTTGAGCATTCTTGATTCTTTCAAATTTTTCTCTCCTTTATCTTTCCATCATCCTAATGATGGATCACAGAGTGTGATCCGAAACGTTGATGTAAAAACTAAAAACTCGCACACAATCAGATCCAGAAGCATTTATACTATACCTATGGATTGTGGAAATCTGATAGATCTTAACCAAAAAGAGTTTAGTTTAAAGTTGAGATTTCCTCAATTGTCTTTCATTAAGAACCATGAAAGGATGCCAAGCTGGTGGTAACACCTTTAAGCAGCCATAGATGATGGCCATATTATAGGTGCAAGAAATGGAAGTTTCGAAAAGAATATGTTCCATATCTTCAAGGATATCATCTTTGTCGTTGATTGGGGATTGAGGCATTTGGGTGGCAATTTCGGCTTTGTAAACTCGAAATGCTTTGATGAGGGGTGTTAGATCGTTATTCTTGGGAATGATGATTATGTTGGTTCTCAGTGTCCATATCACTCTGCTCCTTCAAATGTTCTCATCTTATTTTGACATATGGTGAGATGGCTAGTGTGTTGTGGCAAAGCAACTTCAGTAACACTTGCTTTCTCATAAATTCTACATAGGACATCTGTTTTTCAAGCAACTTTTCAATCATCATTTTGAGATTTCACTAGACTGTCTGAGTATCAATGGTTTGTGAATTGTCCTTTCTTTGAACATTTGAATTGATGGACTGAAATGACCCTAACCGGTCATTTACTAATTTCTCACAAATATATCCCAAGCAGATTTAAAACAGACAATAACATGCAAATAACCAGCAGATATAATCTTATTAAACTTCATAGAAAATGGTATGTATTTTACAACAGCAATACAAAACCATAGATTATAACATTTCAATCTGAACTACAGGCAAATAACAGTAAGTCTGGATGATAAAAAACCTGGTAAAACAATGGCGAATTTTGATGTGAATCCGCACCGGAGATGAATCAGGTTTCCGTCCAATCCACCAAGAAATGATGAAGGTTTCCGTCCTCAGATTTTTGATTTGATAGCTGAAGCTTCTCGAATTCTCAAGGAGAGATAAAATCCATAAACTGAAGCATGCTGAAATGAGACTCCCAACCTCCTCTTATGGCTGCAGCAGTGACTCTTCAGTTTCCCCACTGTGACTCTTCATATTCCCAATTCGTCTTTTTATAATTTCACTTAAGTCACTTTTTAAATAAATTGACCGTTGAGTTATAAAGTGAAATAATAAATAAAGTGAGAAATCTTCTGTCATTAAAACGGAGGCTCAAACGAGCTTGGATGCCGACATGTGATAGCTTGCTGGAAAGCTCTCGGTGAGACGCTCCAAGTCCACTACTGAAAAGCCGAGAATTCTGAACCCTGTTGACTTACTATAAATAGTAAGAACCTTGGAAACCTGCGGAAACTGCTCCTATTGGCCTGGAACTGAAGCCACCTAGGCCAATTATCTCCTGGAGCACTGCCACGCCACGGTTAGCCCTCCGGACCAAGGTAAAAAGGCTAACGACACGACTCAATATAATGTACCCCAAAAAGGGGACATTACAATCATCCCTTCCCGGAGATTGCTTGCCCTCAAGCAATCGGTATCTACATGCTGAGATCAAATACCTGGATCCCAAACCTACCTCAGGGAAGCAACTCCACCAACCTGTTGTGTGAAACTGACCCAGTCATTATGCTCCAATCTATGAAGCCACTCATACAATAACCAAACAGTAACCCATATAATGTTGGGATCCCAAACCTCTGCAAGATTTGTTGAACCAATCTGCCTTGTGCTGCTATCATCTGTAAGACAGGTCTCAACCCAACTGAGAATCTCACTCCAACTAGGATCTCCTGTGCCTCTACAGTCATATGCCAGAGGAAACCAAATCTCACACCAATCGGCTCCAAAAATGAAAACCGACCTCGAGTATGCCCCTCTGATTTGTTGCCTAAACCAGAAACTGCGCTGAAGAGGCAAATTGTCAAAACCGCCGGATAAGGCTCCCACCTGTGATGCACTGAACAACTCAACTGGAAACCCCAAATTAGCATAAGGACTCCATGACTGTCTCTCAATACCCGGAGTCATACAATGTATACCATTGTGTTGAAAATTCACACAAACCAGTATAACCAGCATGCCAAACTCGATAACCCCATGCTAAATAAGTCCTACCTGATCAACATCATCACCGAGTGGTAGTGTAAGAAAAGACATATCACTCATCATGCCACAAGACATAACTACCTCTCCTGGACTGCGGGTACACAAACCATACTGCTCATCAACTGAGCTCACCCCGCTACTCCAATCTGGTGACCAAGGCTCACCTCTGATAACTGCACCTGGGTCCCACACCCTGCAACCAATCTCGTCCTCATCCCGGGAATAGGAAGTATCCCCCTCATCTAACTCAAAGAGGGGATTGTCAAATGTCCATTTGGCACCCATCTCAAACAAGGAGTTATCCATCTTCTGAAAGTGATCTAACTCACCAAGGAACTCTCGATGACCCAAAGATCTCCTCGGACAATCGTCCAAGTCATTGGTTTGCTGTATGCTGTCAAGCTCCTGAATCACCTCCTGATAGAATTCAGACCTATCCCTATCATCCTGCTCCCTGTACTGGCTAGAGACCACAATCTGATTTCTCGCCTCCTGTAGAGTGATACGAGTATGCTCCAAAGTGCCTTGAGTAGTACTAAGCTCCCTATTGAGCTTATCGATCTCAACCTCCTTATTCCTCAACTGCTCAGCATAATTCCTGACAACCTATAACAGGTGGTCATGGTCTGTAAGTAATCTCAAGTACTTTGATTTCCAATCCTCGAATGCTGCCTTGACTCCCTGTAAATCTGTAGTAAAGGATCCAATCCTCCTACCGTCTTGCCCTTGATCTCTCTGAGTTGTCCTGTACAGATCGTCAATGATTTGGTGAGTGCTATCATGGTGAACTAGCGCTGCAATAATGGCGTCATCACTAACTTTCAGCTGACTCTTTAAGACACACTTCTCATCAGTGTTACCCCGAGGTGCACTGCCAAATGGGTCATCCATATCCGTGTGATGCAAAAATGAAGTGCTGCTAAAGAAGTCACATGATTCCTCATTACCAGAATCGCTAAAGGTCTCCAACTGGTTACCACAACCTATAACCATGGAGTTATCAAACTCCGCCATCAAGTACCGAAGTAGAGTTCTGAATACTCATCACTATGTCCCTAGAGTGGGGAAGTCTCAACTGTAGTGTTTCTATTACTAGGCTGCCATTTATCTTCTCCTTGAGCAATATTGCAAACATGCCCCTGTGACCAGCCCTCCTGGGATAAGAAACAAATCTGCCCTGCACTCACTAAGTCCTGGCCTATCACCGAAGATCTTGCATTTTGTAAGCCTAATGATGTTCGTTCATTCTCAGACACTGAACTCATGAATCTTTCAGCTTGAAGCTTAATTAATTCAGCTGAGTCCATATGTCATGGAAGCATTCCTTATTCCTCCTCTCCATAATGCCAACAATTCAGATCGCAATTGTTTGCATATGTCATAGTCCTCATCTAAGATCGAGGATAAGATAGTCACTGTGCATGTTTTCACCCCATCCAGATGATGCTCCTTGTAATTGTCTAGGAGACACTGAAATAATTGCTGAATCATTTCATCATAACCAAGATTCAACATGTGACTAAAAACTCTGGTGCTCGCCATTAACTCCAACATTTTCAATTGCTTCCTGAAGGTAGAACCTCTGTCATCTCAGTGTCCATCTAAATTGTCAACCATCAACTGTAACACCTGCCTCCAAATGTGCTCATTGTAAGGAATAATAGGTGTTGTAATACGAGTGATCTCACTGAGACATGAGGCGACTACAAGCCTAACATCTCGAAGTGGATGACTCAAAAATCTGCGTTGCACTAAGGCAACTATTGTGGGATGCATGGCCCAATTAAAAACCCTGCAATTAGCTTGATCTATCCTGGATAGATATGAATTTATTTCATTGAGTTTGGCCAGCATGCTGCTAGTAAATTTCTGCTCCTCTAGTTGCCATCTAAGGCAACATAATTCATTCTCGATTTCTATTTCTTTCCAGACATCTCTTAGTTGCGCACCGTAAAAGGTGCCATTGGATTTTTTTGAGAATATTGGGCTTTCCAAGGTCTCCATTGTTTAAATTTCTCCAAGAATTAAGCAAGGAACTGAATCACTTCGGTAACTGCAAAATGTTGTTATCACAATAATATTTCTGATTAACACTGACTATGGTATCCCTGAAGTTTACGGGTCCTGGTTTATTCTTTATTTCAATGTGCATGTAATTCTTCCCCAGTATGAAACAGCACTGGTTTAATGACTTGTGCTTCAAGAATACCGCTGCTAGTTATGTGTTGGATTATTTGAAATGTAAATTCTCCAAGCATTCATGCCACAAGATTTTTAAATTTCCAAATGTGAAGAGATAAATTTCCAGCAGTAAATAACTCAACAACATATATAAATCGAAGCAGCTTATTCCTCCAATGCTTAAAACAGTGCCACTGATTCAATACACTCCCTAAAAGAAACGTACCAGAGTCCTGTCGCTGAAAGAAACTTAAATGTGGTGACCATTGCGGCATTCAAAAAGCACATAACTAGAGTCTGTTGGTTTTCTAGGAACAAACAATGTCATCATTGGTATTGTTATTCACAGAACATGCAAATTGAGCCCATAACAATAAATAGCATCTCAATACTTAGTGTGAATACGAGCATTGCTAAACAACCAGCCTTCGAAGAATCATTCCAACTCCGAACATTTTGATCCACGCAGAAGCACAAGTACGTGACCTGTAATATATTTCTTTGCCTGCGAATTCCGAACAAATGCTGCTATGGTTGAATCGTAGAGTGATTATCTACCGTCGGGAGTGTGCTGTCAAGTTTTAAATTCAAAACTTCACAGGGGCATTATTTGGTTTGAACATTATAAGATTTCTTTAATGTTATGCGACTCGACATTAGAACAAATCATTAATATTATTCCTCCTTCCATTCATAAAACTAAATAGACTTTAGGCCCATCAACAAAGCCAAATAATTTGTCTATGTCGATAAATATTTATTTAAAACTTCAAACCGGTTCAGGCCCACAAAAAATTTATTTAAACCTTTATCTTGACTCTTGTGATTATTATTTGCCCATCGTTGTAGCTGGAATCTTGCATGCGTAACGACTGTGTGCGTATGCTCTGCAGAGCCTTCGCGTGTTCGCGAGCTCTCTTTTCTTTGACTTCGCCCGTAGTTCTTTTGGGCCCCTAATAAGTATTACAGGCCGTGCCAAGACTGGAGTTACAAGCGACAATGCGCACAGATACTAGGACGTGGTACTCTCCTCAAGCTTCCAACGCAAGCACACAGTGTTTAACGCGAGCCAGAGTAAGGAGTGCGAAGAAGCTTGGTTATCTGCTGTGGTAGTATATGTGATTCTTTTTCAAGAACGCTGGAAGTGAAAAGTTTCTTCGACCAAGACCATTCGCTGCTATATGCGAGCTGCGGTTTACCCAGACTAATGACTATGACGATAGGCTTCATTATATCTGCCGATATGTTCATGTTGCCTTTAATGTTTTCTTTGCATAAAACAAAACCCAAAATATTTTCCACGGAAATCCAAATACTTTCTTCTAAAAATATTTCTGAATCAACAAATCTGTTGGTGCTCTCAAAGCAACGTATAATATCCGTCTTTGAAAAATATAAACCAGTATCTCTAGAAATCGATTTGGTTCCAGCAAGCAATTTCTTACTCAATATTCACTCCCTTGCTCCTCTAAAAGATATTTTAAATCTCATACCCATCAAATCTCACAGGCTGGCAAGAAAACCAGCTCTGATACCACTGAAATGATCCTAACCGGTCATTTACTAATTTCTCACAAATATATCCCAAGCAGATTTAAAACAGACAATAACATGCAAATAACCAGCAGATATAATCTTATTAAACTTCTCAAGAAATGGTATGTATTTTACAACAGCAATACAAAACCATAGATTATAACATTCCAATCTGAACTACAGGCAAATAACAGTAAGACTGGATGATAAAGAACCTGGTAAAACAATGGCGAATTCTGATGTGAATCCGCACCGGAGATGAATCGGGTTTCCATCCAATCCACCAAGAAATGTTGAAGGTTTCCGTCCTCAGATTTCTGATTCGATAGCTGAAGCTTCTCGAATTCTCAAGGAGAGATAAAAATCCATAAACTGAAGCATGTTGAAATGAGACTCCCAACCTCCTCTTATGGCTGCAGCAGTGACTCTTCAGTTTCCCCACTGTGACTTCATATTCCCAATTCGTCTTTTTATAATTTCACTTTAAGACACTTTTTAAATAAATTGACCGTTGAGTTATAAAGTGAAATAATAAATAAAGTGAGGAATCTTCTGTCATTAAAACCGAGGCCCAAACGAGCTCGGATGCCGACATGTGATAGCTCGCCGGAAAGCTCTCGGTGAGACGCTCCATGTCCATTGCTGAGAAGCCGAAAATTCTGAACCTTGTTGACTTACTATAAATAGTAAGTACCCTGGAAACCTGCGGAAACTGCTCCGATTGGCCTGGAACTGAAACCACATAGGCCAATTATCTCCTGGAGCACTGCCACACCACAGTTAGCCCTCCGAACCAAGGTAAAAAGGCTAACGACACGACTCAATATAGTGTACCCCAAAAAGGGGACATTACATGGACAAAAAGTGAATCTGAACATCTATCTTAATTCGATCACATTCTTTTAGCAAGACATTTGCGCAAGAGCTACCAATCTCCTTTCTATGCTCCTCTTCCATAAAATCATTAGCCTTTTGGAGAATTTGCTTTGCAACTAACTTATCATTTCCCATCTTAGTCATTTCTTTAGGTTCATGTCTAACCTCACCCAAATTGTTTCCTTCTCCTCAACATGGTGATTTCATCATCAACTTTCTTTCTTGTAATATCTATCTCACCATATAATTTCTTGCCATCTTTAATGAACTTTGATCATTTAGTAACAATTTCATTGACCCATTCTTCAATTATTTTATCATAGAATCAATTGCCTCTTGACCTGGGATAATAAAAAAGATCAACTTTGTCTATTGACTGAGCTGAGCTATCTACTATAGAATAGACAAGCATTTAGGACTTTTACCTGCTGTTTAAGTTCATCTTTGGACTGCTTGTCCTTTTAAAATCTTAGCAGCTCACACCCTAAAATTATGAATGTCCCCATCTTGTGAAAAGGGGCCCAGTTTAATTTTCATAATGTCGAAGTCCCACTCTGTCACTTCACCCACTCTGTCACTTCACCAATATTTTTTGTTGTACATGTGTGGGTAACTTGCACATGCATGTGCCCTTAAGTGGTGTCCTGCATCAAGCTAGAGTTTGTTTTGGCTTTCTTTGTCTGACATGATGTTTGGAGCAGGTTAGCAACAACATTGAACTGGGGAAGGCTTAGGTGGGCTATTTTCCTTTTCTTTGCTAGTGTTTGTTTTAGCCAGGTTGATGGTGTATTGGATGGAGTACTAGAGGAGGTCCTAGTAGCACCAAGAGAGAATTGTAGTTGCCTCATGAGAGGGGGTGGTAAATGAAAGCCCCACTTTATTGAATGACGTTATGTGAGGTGATGATGGAGGTGAAGGATTGGGTTAAGCTAAGGGGTTTTAAGTTGAATGTGGCAGTGAGGAAGATGGTGATGTGTGAGATGATGGGGAGGGAGAAGTACTTATCTAGGATTGGGAGGAGGCAATGTTGATGGTATCTTCTCAATTGGACTCTTCTTGAATGCCCTCAAATTTCTCTTTCTCCTTTTTTTTCTTCACTTTTCCCTTTAAACTATCCTTGCGTGTTCTATTAGGTTTTCTCTTTTTGGGAGGGTCTTCATCATCCACATTTTTCATCTCTTCTTGTGGTTTGAGAACTAGTTGATGATGCTAGTTGAGAAGGGGGAGGTTTTACTTGCCTTTCTCCTGTGTGTTTAACAATTTTCTTTGCCTTCGAAGACTTTGTACTTGGGTTTTCAGCAATCTTCTTTGGTGTCCATTGTCTTGTTCTTCTAAGCACCATTATTATTTTTTCTTCTAAATTCCTCACCTATGTGTTAGTTGATGGGCAACATGGGGTGTGTTTAGATGTGGTCAAAATATGTAGCTGATATCCCAGTTTAACTTATAATTCTCAACTTGCGTCAAGGACAACCCCATTCTATCTCTCTTATGGACCTGAAATTTACTATTAGAATCCGCCAAATAGTCCTCTATGTTAATTTTTTTGGTAACTGCATGAGAAATCATTCATATCTGTGATTATCATGTTGCTGGAAAATGTTACACAGAGTTGAGTACGTGCTCATCACTCAACGACATTCTCTATGTCTTATCGATGTTTGGTCTTCACTATATCTAATATGGCGAGTTATGCCTTTATTGTTTCGAAACTGGTTGGAGGTGTAGCGACACTAACTGACACCATCTATATTCGTTGCTGACACTCTGTTGTTTCAAGCTCACATAAAAGGTTTGTGTTGACTGGAATCCGCTATTCATGTGTGGTGAGATGGCATCGTGATTTATCATTTATTGCTAGGTGTATGTGCTTCTCATGACCCCACATATTGCAAAGAATTTGAAGCAGCATATATTATAACTGCGATTGATTCAAAGCGTCTTCCTTTAGTTCATGCAATTGATTCGAAGTAGTGAGAATGCTGCCCCTACTGAGAGGGAGTCTCCACATTGAGGGAGTCTGACTATCCATCACAGGCAACCTTGGATGAGGACGTCAGAAGGTCGATATTAGATTCAGAGGGAGTCTGACTTGGACAAGGAGGTTACAATGTTGATATCTGTCTCAATGTTGATTATTGTATGTACTTCAAGTGGTGATGATTCTGGAGCAATCATATGAGACTTGTGAGTGACTTTGTCTTAGATGTGAGATATCAGCTATACTGGTTATGCTTGAACTGTTATAGGTTCTATTGTTGATTGTTAAGTGTTAACAATCCTGATTAGATTGTCTTTTGGTTAAGTTTGAGAAAATTGTATTTGTTTTGAGTATACAATAAAGGATTTAATTTTATGGTCTTTGAAGGTCACTGCAGATATTGTGTTTTGGGGCATTTTGCAGGATACGATAGATATTATGTGTGATTCTCAATGTATTGACTTTCAGTATTATTCATTCTGGTCTTTGAGATGTCAATAGTAGATGCTTTATGTGTGATTATTGTATGTACTTCAAGTGGTGATGATTCTGGAGCAATCATATGAGACTTGTGAGTGACTTTGTCTTAGATGTGAGATATCAGCTATACTGGCTATGCTTGAACTGTTATAGGTTCTATTGTTGGTTGTTAAGAGTTAACAATCCTGATTAGATTGTCTTATGATTAAGTTTGAGAAGATTGTATTTGTTTTGAGTATACATAAGACCTTATCACATAAAGTGTTAGTGATTTTTTCAGTGTCGGAAGCATAATATTATATGTGATGGAAGTTACAGATTTCTTATTTATATATGATCTGAGACGATTTTGACGATTTTGTGTATAAGGATGGTTCTAGCAGAAGTGTGTATTCAGCTAAGGGAAGAGATCACAACTTGGTGTTTACTGGAAGTCTTGTGTATCAATACTTATAATTTCTGTTGCATTCTTAAGAGGTACTGTTTGTTTATGCTTGCTATCCGTAAGATTAATAAAGATTAGTGTATTCAGAAGTGATTTGGGCACCCATTGCTGCATTTCAAGTGGTTGGGGTGATTATTTCTTGAGATACATGTACAGGAAGCTCCAACAGATGTTGGAGAGGCAGATTTCTTATGTGCTGCACTTGCAAAGTAGTCCCAACGGATTTTTGATTGTTATAGGTTCTATTGTTGATTGTTAAGTGTTAACAATCCTGATTAGATTGTCTTTTGATTAAGTTTGTGAAGATTGTATTTGTTTTGAGTATACAATAAAGGATCTAATTTTGTGGGGCTGTGTTTTTCACCCTCAAGTGGAGGGTTTTTCTAGGGTATCTTGGTGCTCTTGTGTTTTTGGTTCTTTTGTTATTTTTTGTATGCTATTCTGGTTCTTAGAACTTTACACACTCTATGCCAAGTAGATGGTGAAAAGGAGGAACATGCCCATAAGGAGGGCTCATGCTAAGGTTTTAAGAAGCAACACCAAGCCAATGACCAAACAATGAAAGAATCCATTAAACCTTCCTAAACTTGCACGCCAAAGAAATCAAGCTCAGGTCAAAGATAAATGATTACAAACCCTCATAATCACACAACACAAAGCGGGTATCAATTAATGCTTCTAAAGCCTCCTGCAATCCTCATTGAAAGAAGCCACACAAAAGTCTCAAATTTAACAACATTGTGAAAAACTTGTAAGATATCTCCAACAAATACTAGCTAGAGTAAGATATTCAACTACTGTAGCTAGTCTTTGTCAAGAGGGATTTCGTCCTTAGGAAGTTTGAGTTGGACTAGTCCATATCTCCAAAACCACATTGGTTTTCTTAGTGAGAAATATCAGATTTAATAAACTTATCTCAAAATGAGCTCCGAATGGTTTTCATAAGCTCCAAGACCCAAAATCCTAATTAAGGTTTTCACTTTTTGATTTAATTATAAATTTACCTTATGTCTCCCTGTCTTTTTGATAGCCCCAGTGTACCCCTGCGACCTAGCCTAGTGCCCACACTGCCTTACCTTGGACTTACATCTTTCCAGTTGGGGCAAGCTGGGGTGAGACTAATCCCCATGTACCAAGCAACCTGCCTATTAGATGGCATCGGGTGAAATCTGGGCTTGGGAGTTGAATTCGATAAAGCACTTCATTAAATAATTTCAAACCTTATAACACCCTAGGTGCCAATATAAAGTCACTATTAAATTTAAATAATGTTAAGTCAAATATACAATTTAACTTTAATGCTTTAACGTTATTTAAATAATACCTCAAAATACCATAAGTTGCCAAGATATCATTATTAGTGTTATTGTTGACTCTCCCAAAATAGTAATATTGTCATGACCAACTAAAAATGTTAGTAGATAACTAATACAAAGACAAGATTATACTAATAATAGCAACGTTCTTTGAGGACCAAAGAGAACCAATGCAAAAAGACCCAAAAAGGTCGGTGTCATGCGAGCACTTACTATACATAGCAATGTTCTTTACAAAATATAACAAAGCTAGGAAAACCCAAAAATATTGGTGCCATGCAAGCGCTTAATATAAATAGCAGTGTTCTTGGGTGACCAAAGAGAAAAAAAAACAAAATTCCTAGAAAGTTGGTGCCATGCAAGAACTTACTATAAATAACAGTGTTCTCCAAGAGCCAAAGAGAACAAACCTAGAAAAACCTAGAAAGATTGGTGCCATACAAGCAGTTACTATGAATAGCAATTATTGACAAAACCCATTGAAACTACGAATTGAACTCACTAAGAATATAGGAACACTCCTTGTAAAACTAGAGACCTCTAGGAAACCCTAAAAACTGGCGAACACTTGCAGAACAAGATGGCGTAAAAATGGGGACATGACAAACACAACCGGGCAACACTTTCCTATTGGCTAAAGCAGATATCAGTAATTCAGTGCAAACAAGATTTTGAAAGGAATAACAATTGCAACACAACATGATGCATGCTTTCATAAACCAAACATCTAAACCATATGCAAAGCTTTTGCTCAGGTGAATAAACAATTTGACTACAAAGATTGCTGCTATTATTTAGTTTTGGTTTATTTAATCAAATAACAAACACGATTAGCCAGCTCAAATAACAATTCCATCGCCTTAAGCATACTGTCAACTATTCTTAAGAATATCTAAGCTCAAATAACTAATTTAATGGTTGCAAGATGCTCAACTTTTTTGGGACTTAGGATAAACATTATTTTATCACAAAAATCTTTGCTTCAAAGCGCAAATGCTTGAATCTCTCAAGAAGCAGAAAAAGAAAGAACTTTTAAGCAAAAAATAATATAAACAAATAAAACAAGGAATAAATAAAAGATAACTAATGGGCTAAAAATATGCCCTGTCCCTATGTATGGAAGTAGGATGACCAGAAAATGAAACTGTTATCAATAACCATGAGTATAAATAACCAATCCTACCCGGTACATACCTCGGGGCCTATTTGACCCTTCTAAAAATCATGGCATCTCTAGGATGCAAGGATGCCTTCGGAACGTCCCCTGTCCATCCCACAGAATTAATGTATGTGCTTTTAATCTTGATAATTGTTTGACTTTGATTCTCATGTGTACTCTCAATTTAAGTTATTTAACACAAATGTTGCATGTTAAGGTTGTGTAATTTATATATGCATGTTTATCCATGTTTTCATATGAATATTCAAAATTTCTGTATCTATTTAAATTTTTCTATATTTTATATAGCCATCCCCTTTGCCATCCCTTAGCTGTCCCCAAAAATTGGCTTGTAAAATCGGGGACGAGAAAATGTGTCCCCCTGTCCTGAAATCTCAGGGTGAGATAAAAAATAACAATTTGTTGCATGTATGCACTTTGAGATTCTGAAGAAGCTTTTCACTCTGAAGCATAGTGGCATCATGAAGAATACTGAAAGCCTGACTTTTTTGATCCACTTTAAAGTTAGAACTTAGAATTGCTTCAGAGGGTTTGATAAGTTTGAAAATGTTTGCAAAATAGGGATAAACCTTAGGCTTTCAACTGCAAATTTCTTCTATAACACAAACCCTTAAATGTTTACATATGCTCATTCACCTCTGCCAAACCCTAGCACCAGACCTACTTGGAGAATTCCTTAACAAAAATGTGTTATGAAATATGTTTGAAGGGCCACTATTAAATCCTTCTAAAAATGCTGAAACTTATGCTTAGCTAGATTTCATTCTCAAAGTTGATAGCCGATAGCTATGGCAAGTCAAGCAAACGTAACCATGCAAAGCTAGCATGACTGCTGCCTTTATTTCTTGTTCTGTTGATCGAAAGGTATGATATTATCAATATCATAGCTCCATTTTTCGAATTTGGACTGTCTATTTGTGGAAACAGGGATATAGTGAAAGCTTTCAAAGCTGCTACCATATATGTCTGAAATGATGTCTTTTGCTGCAAGAGGCTGAAAAACCTGTCATAGGTATCATCCCTGTACTCCAACCAGTTCAACTCCCCCAAAGAAAACTTATGCGCCTCCGTATTGATATCAGTGACACTGAAATCCTGATTTTCTTCCAGGTTCAACTATAATCAGCCATTGCCACTCAAGGCACTCTTTAAATACTCTAGTGAACTTTACCACTTATAAGCATCCAAGCACCCTCTTTAGCGTCCCTTTTCACTTCAAACAGCACCAGGAAAGCTTTCTTGTCACTATTGTCACTTAAATTTCGTTTGCAATGGCCAGGCGCACCAAAACACCTCTTGGACCAGTTAAACGTTTTTTTTATTCCCTCCCAATTGTGCCAGTTGCTCAGCTCTGTCACTTAAAAACTGATGATCACTGTCTATAGGCATGCCTACAGATCTATCTTGCCAGCTATATGCACTTAGATCAGTCATGCATGTCCCATAGCATTCTCTTTTACCCGCTAATGCACATATTTTAGTCACCTTTGTCACTAATCAGCCACCCCTCACACCTAGGGGCCTATTTTCGGCAACTATGTCACTTAAATTTCTTTTTGGTACCCCGGAACTGTGCATATCAGGTATTCTTATCACTCCAAACGCATGTTTTTTCTTCCTAAGCATTCCAGTTTGATGCTCTTGTTACTTGATTCTCATTCACGACCTTTCACTTGCCTAGTTAAGTCATCTCTGGCACCTAAGGGTGTATTAGATGCTTATTTCTGCTAGATGTGTGCTTGTTCCTGCTTCTCAATTCTCTGCCTTATTATTCTTCTCAAGCTCCTAATTTGCCATTTGAGGAGTTTCATGGTGCCTTTCATGTAACTCCTCATCTGCCTTTCATTGTTCCTTGCTTTCCTTTGGAACTTGGCCAACAGATGAAACAACTTCAAGCAGGACA
Source organism: Chamaecyparis obtusa (assembly GCA_027943335.1). Classification (NCBI taxonomy): domain Eukaryota; kingdom Viridiplantae; phylum Streptophyta; class Pinopsida; order Cupressales; family Cupressaceae; genus Chamaecyparis; species Chamaecyparis obtusa. The sequence continues at coordinate 465,750 of BSBK01003511.1, read as the reverse complement.
ACTAGTTTCCAGAACAGAGCAAGTGATAGAATGGATCATGGGTGAGATCATAACATATGACTTGTATAGAAAATCCTTGGACACATGAACACAACACAATATAACAAAAGTGCTTATTAATTATTATTGAAAATTTTGTAGGGGTGCAACAATCTTTGACCCCAAACTTGGGTCATCTGAAATTACATTTTTATGATTTTTCATTTCATAATTTTGGCTGCATGAGTAGTACATAAAATGCTTTATTGAAAATAACTGCATTGCATAGAAATCCAATGAGTGCTTGGTGGTGGAAAAGGAGCTAGAATGTTTATAATGGGAAAATGCCTAAAACTGACTTTTCTCGTTTGTTCATACTCTTTAGGTGCGGACCATGAATGGCACCTAGCACAAAAGAGCATGGAAGCAGCTACTGCAAGCTTATCCACTGCTACAAATGATTTGCGTCTTGTATCTATAAAGTCAAAATCTACTTCAGGTTATCAATTTGCTTCTGTAAAACACATTTACTGTTGGTATATGATTCTTTTATTAGATAGCTGATCCCTTTTACAACAATAAGTTGTCAACGTATTTATAACAACATGTATGACTTGTTAAACACAGGTGAGCTTCAAGCTACGCTTTCAAGCATGCGAGACTGGGTAGTTAAAGCGAGTGAGGAGCTGTCTGCATTTTGTCGTGTGGCAAGGAGCAATTCTGCTCTAACAACTGAGACTGGTTCGATGCTTGAAGAGGTATGCTTAAATAGGTCAATGAATCTTGATTCTTGATTCCTAATTGTCAAGTTCAAATTCTGAAAATGTTTGTCCTGTCTGCAGAATATGGATGCTAGTATTAATTGATATCTTATTAGCTTTTCAAGTTTATGAACATTGTGTGAAAAATCATCTGCTAATACAGAACCTAGTTTGCTAGAGGCAGACATTTTGTCTAAAGGAAACATTCTGCATATGCCAATACTTCCTATCTGGGGTCTAGATCACTGTCTCTGTCCCAATTTGTGAGAATCCTATATGCCTTCATTTTCCAATTTTAAAAGAAAAGCCACCCAGTTTGCTAAAGTCCAGGCAAGATCCAAGTGTTCCAAGTTTTGTTGAATATCTTTTCATTTTATTTTGAGCCTTTATATCATGGGTAGTTGTTCTCTTTCATTTTTCATGACTGCATTCTAGGTCTTACTTTTGTGTCTTTTAGTAAATTCAAGCTTATTCAAAAACATTTTAAATTGCTCTTGAGGGTTTGGAGAAGGTATTCAATCCTCAAATGCCTTCCTTGGGAGTCATAATTGTGTTTTTAAAGGTTGTAGTGTATGAAGTTGTCCTGAACTTCAACAATTCTTCCGTGACTACACTACCATCCAGATTTGCTTAAGGGAGAGGAGCTAATGGCCAAGCAGGGTGCAACATTTGTGAAATTAAAGGACTATCCTTGTTTGACAAACATCTAGTAGATGTGGCTTTCAAAACAAGTGTTTGAACAAAAAGTACTTGTCACAAGAAGTTACATTAAAAAAATTAAAATAACAAATCAGACATTAAAAATTTAGGAGCTGTTATTGAACCTCACTCCTTGTAAAGGTTGCATATTACGGAATTTTGTTTGGTAAAAGTTATCTTTATGTATGCAACAGCGGATGTAGGGTTTAGGTTTAAAATTTTTAATTTATTACTTTGCAGGTTCTAGCAATAACAGAAGGGGCAGAAGGTGCACATGATGTGTATAGGTTGGCCAAAGATGCTGCTGCACAACATAGTAATCTAATGTCTGAACTTAACAAGGTTAGTTTTCTGTTACCAAGTTTTAAGGTGGTAGCATCTGCAGACAAATATATTGCTTTTATATACTTTTTAATGTCTTTCTGTCAAATTTTAAGTATGTTCTTAGACATTATCATATGTTGGAAATGATTCTGTTTTTATACGCGCAATTCAAAAGTTGAAGTTTTCCATATGTTACCTTAATATTTGTCCCAATTATTATTACTATCTTTTGTGTGTATTCATGCTTGCAGTTACAGAGAGTTTGCTGATATATGTATGAATGTTTTGCACTGTGTGTTCTACTTCTGCATATGAATATGTTTACTATCATTATTGGAGTATGAAATTCTTAGCACAAGGTTAAATTTATGAGTTTTCCTCTGCTTTTAGCGTAACACCGAAAGCAACTTTGCTAACATATGTCAGAGGAGGAATATTCAATATAATAATGTGCAAATGATCAGTGTAGGTCCCCGGGCATCACATTAAAGAAAATTTTCATAGCCTGTCAGGGGTGCAAAAGGAACTCTAACAACAGAAGATATCTAAAACTAAAATCAGGAAGCAAACAAACTAAATAGAAGGGCAAGGGGGCAGCAAACAGTCTTGTTAATTTGTTTCATTAACTGTATTCAAAGAATATATTTTTTATTGTTTTTAGAGGCTGCATCTTGTTGTAATTCATTACTGCAAGACAATCTTTTGATTGAATAGTGATAGTATACTACTCTTTCATGGGTTTTATTTTACATGATATTGATGATCAAAATGTAAGACAATTTAAGTGACTAAATAAATTGGATACCAAATTTTGGCACAACACATCTTACATTTTGTCTGTGGGAATAGAAAATGAGTAATAATGCAATAGTGTAACTCCTGTCATGACCTTTGTGCTTGTTGTCTGTTATTATCTTATTAGACACTTCTTACTAATATAAGGCTTCCATCTATACTTGAGATGACCAAGTCTCTTGCTTCATCTCATTCTTGTATTCATGCCAACACAAGAATGTAGAAATCTACTACAGATATTTTATATAAAACATCCACTGCTCAATTAAAGTGCATCCTCCTAGGCAGATCCTTGAACCATTAGACTTTGATATGCTTCCAAAGGTGACTACACTGTACTAACCACCCTCAAGTTTTTTAATTTTTTTTTGACGATATGAAATGCAACATCATATCAACAATAATGATTCACCACATAGGCATTGATATAGTTAAACAGTGTTTATACAAAGTGCTGATAAAGATTACAACAGTGACTGAGATGGCACTGATTATGTCAATTCTTCCCACAATCATGAATTAACCTTCCAGCTTATAAAGATCAACAAAATACCTCAAAGGATGACTAGAAACTAGTTGCAGGCCTGAAAATACTTTGAATATTCACAGCCTACAGGTGTGGACAGAAAACAGTCAATAAGATCGCCCAGAATCCTCATCAATTCACACCCAACTGAAATATGAATGATATACGTTGAGGTCATTTGCTAACATGCTCTGGATCAGGTTGAAGAATCACCTTGTAGGTTGATGTATGCGATGAATCAGTTCTGATCTTAGTTGCCGGATTCGCCTATATAGGTTTGGGTCCGGACTGGGTCCGGATTCATGGACCGGTATTTGTATAAATCCTCCTGTCAATCTAGGGTTAGATGAAAAAAAAAAAGCATTTTAAGTGCTTTATGCCTTCATAGGCCGCGGTCCCTGGGGATTCGCACGGATCCGTGCGAATCCCTAGGGACCGCGGCCTATGAAGGCATAAAGCACTTAAAATACCTTTTTTTTTCATCTAACCCTAAATTGACAGGCCCGCGGATCTGGACAAACCCTGCCCGGATTCGGCGTGGACCCAGGGGGATCCAGCGCAAATCCTCGAGGATCCCGCTTGGATCCGTGCGAATCCCCAAGGACCCGCAGCCTATGAAGGCATAAAGCACTTAAAATGCCTTTTTATTTTCATCTAACCCTAAATTGATAGGAGGATTTATACAAATATAACATTTAAGTATAAGAAATTATTTAATTTCTTATACTTTAAGCTATATTTGTATAAGTACATTCCAGGATGTTTGAGATAGGTTTCAGCTTCATAGGAGTTAAGATGCAAATTCTAGATTTTGGGGGTTTTCGAAAAATTCCAGACTTAGCCAAATTTCAGGATTCAGCAAGCCTTCAGCAGGGTTACCTCCCACAATCCTTCATGGCTTTCTAAGGACAAACTGAAGCTGGCAAAAGGATTCTCAAAGGGTTTTAACTCGTTTTTATCACAAATCACTTGGTTTCGACCCCATCTCTATGACAGACTTAGCTTAGCTCTCGCCCAAATCCCAGTCAGACATGACTTCCCAATAGGCCAAAATCACTCAAACCTCATTTACTGGACCTAGGGACTTGAAAACAGCCACCAACAAAGACTACCTAAGACCTAGTTATGAAGACATTGATCAATGATCAAGCATCATAGATTCATAGTATGAAGTGATTTAGTGCTAGAATTATGTATATTTCTCTTATATTTTTGGATATATAATGCATATATATATATATATATATATATAATGCATATATATATATATATACACACACACACACGAATCCTTATGAATCCAAAACAGGAATTTTTTTTTTTTCACGAAACCACGAATCGGATTCTCAAACCCGAATCCGTCCCCGAATCCGAATCGGCAACTTAGGTTCTGATATGTCTAGGAGAGCTGTTGCAAGTCTGATATACAATTATTGCAGGTTAAAACAGCCTTTGTAAATCATCAAACACCTTTCCAAACTACTAAAGAACACATCTGAACAATGACCAGCAGTTACATACATCCCCAGCGCCACCAAACAGCTAACAAAGATCATGGAAAGATTAGTGAATCATACCCACCAAGTCTGAAACTCAGGGATGGCAGGTCTTACAACTAAATAAGTTCATCAAACTCCTATTAACCTAGTGAAGAGCATTTCCAATCTATGCCAAACAACCAGCGACATACCCAGCAACACCTACACTCAACAAATCCAAGTGAAAAGGGGGCATTTCAACCTCCAAATCCCATGCCAGGTCTGCAAGTGTATCTGGCAGATATAACTTAAATAGAAACTGGCCATAACAAGGCCATACTCACATCAACACTACTTTCTCCAGCCATACAAAGGCAGAAAAACTGAGGGAAATCTGGTCATTACATTTTCCAATTATTAAATCATTAAGTATGGACAGCATCTGCTTCCAAAATCATCACACCAGACTGCTAGGCGCAAATTGCATATTGTATGACCACTCTGGATTAAAGGACAGTCTGCTAACAGCCTTTTAAACTGCTAAAGAGGATTCGGCCTCTAAGAACTGCTCCCAAATTGATATTCTACGCTGATAATAAAGTTTCACAGTCAAAACGAGTGGTACCACAGCTAGGGAAAACACCAAACCCTTAGAGCTGTCGTGCCAGAAAATAAGAAACCCCAAATAACTTCAAACTCATCAACAATCTTTTCAAAAAGGCAATCAATCAAGCCCCAAAATATTTGCACACTCAGAATACATCAAATATCTTAATACTAAAACCCACAAACTGAAACTCCAAAGGGGAACAGTGGTGATTCCTGAAAAGAACCACTCAAACTAGGTAGGGATTATCCCTCAAATGCGAAACTAAGAATCAAATGAGGGTTCTCATCCTCAAAAGATCAAGGAAGAACACAAAATTGATGAGCTTAAGGGGCTTTATAATGAGTGGTTCATAAGGCACAACACATGCTGAGGGTTTTGCAAACAGGTTAGCAAGCTAAATGGGCTTAACGTTGGAGGAAACTCTGTAATTAAACACGCTTGAGTTGGAGCAATACTGGGATGGGTGACATCCCAGGAAGGTCCGATGCTTCACCCTTGAGAGCATCACCTAGATGCAATGAGTTCTAAGAGTTCCATTCATTCTCATGAGAGATGGGTTCTTGTGAACCACTACTCATGGAACATGGGTCATTGAGCTTGACTAAAAAACTACATAGTTAAATCTTGATAGCAATATCACAATTTGTCTTGTTATGGATGAGCTTAAGGGGCTCTATAATGAATGGTTCATAAGGCATAACACTTGGACTTGGGAGTTACATTTGCAACTTCTCTCTCACCTCTATTTATTTGAGGTGTTTCTCTCATTCTTCATATGAAACATTCTCTCTCTCTCTCTCTCTCTCTCTCTCTCACACACACACACACACACACACACATTGTACATTCTTAGGGTTTTTGCTATCTTCATGATTTTGGCAGTTTTTTCTTTTCTTTTTCCTCGTAAAAAATCTTGTGTCTCCACTTCAATATTTGTTGTGAATGCTCTTGGTTCTCTTTAATAATAATATTGCCTTCAAACAATTGCTTATGGAAAAGTTAGTTCTTTTATTCCATTTTTATTTCTTTCAAGGCAATGAAGATTGTCGGTTTTAGAAACCTGCACTGATACCATGAAAGAAATATAAATGAAATAAAGCAACAAACTAATCCATTAGCAATTAATTGAAGGAAGGATGACCATTAAAATAGAACCAAGAGCAAGCACACCAAATATATTGAAGAAGAGAAAATTTTGTGAGGGGAAAAAGCAAAGAAAAAAAAACTTTAATATTATGAAGATGGCATATTGCCCAAGAATAGACAACGAGATAAAGAAAGGTAAAGCATAGAATGTTTTATATGAAGAATGAGAGAAACACCTCAAATAAATAGTGTTGGGAGAGGAGTTGCAAATTTAACTCCCAAGTCCATGCATGTCACCTTTCTTCCAATGTGTGTGCAAAGTGTCAAAATCTTGATAAGCAGTAATCTACACGCAAGATCTAATATTCCACATATTAGAAATAATAAAAATGAGTTGCTCTGACATATGTGAGAACACTCAAATAAGTCAAAAGACTTGAAGGGATTCCTAGGGAATATTCCTACAAGCTATAAGAGAAAAGAAATAACCTTTACTCAAGTAAAGATTAATTTCTAACATTTATGACATGAGTGGAAATAAGGGTTCAAAGAAGAAAACATATTTAATACCTGACAAAAGTCATAAATGAAAAGGAGCAATTGCAAAAATATTTAAGGGATTTTGCTAAGAAGCATTCAAGCTACAAATAGCACCATGGTAGGTAAAAACCAAAGCATCTTCTAGCAGAAGCAAGAGACAAGATTATAGTTTAGATGAGTATTATGCTAATATAGCAACATTCGAAAAACTAGACATGGAAATGGATGATACCACTAGAATAAAAAAGGATAATTCTTGATCAACAAAAGCATATTAAGAAAATTAGTGACTCAGTGCAAGAAATTAAAAAATAGTTTCAAGCAAATGAGAAGTCAGAGAAAGAAGCGTTAGATGAGTTAGAAGAATTGGCATCAACAGTTACCTTGTAAGTAATGGTTAGAATTCCGTTATTTTTTTCCTGTTCACAAACCTTTGAAGTCTGAGGTGTTTGTAGACTCGGGATAAGAAAGATCATTTGCAAAAACAAAAGTTATTCGTAAGAATTATTGGAGGCAAAGGTTGGAACTTCCCAAAGGACATTGTATTATAGGATAACAAGTTAAAATTGGATGGTATGCTCAAGATGTCCAAATCAAAATAAATGGAAATATATTCATGAAATATTTCATTGAATTCAATGATAAAAATAGCGATACTGTAATGGGCACCCTTGAATGCCCAAAAACTAAACCAGCTGCTGATAGGAATTATGTCAAATAGTTTGCATCCAACTTCTTATTTCTCCGTTTAATTGTTTGTTTGAGTTTTTGCATGGAATTGAAATCATACAACATAAACAAGAAAGAAACTACAATAATATGCAAACTGGACATTGAACTGCTGCTGATAAGATGTTATTTTCAGAACTTAATAAAATCAAATATATGGCAGATTATCAACTCACTAATTGCTCCAATATTATTGGCATAATGCTCCAGCACATGTTTTCAAACCTGCTGCTACAGTGACATGAATAGTACCGCGTGAATAGTAACCGCTTGAATAGTGCCGCTTGAACAGTACCCACGTGAACAGTGCTGCTACAGTATTTCGTTTCAAATAGTCCACAGTCCTCATAAAATCATTCCCTCAAAGTGGCATAAGCGTCGGACAAGTAGTGAAGAAGATATGAGCAAAACATCAAATCTGCCTGTAGCTAGAAGTGCACCCAATCTGCCTGATAATGAAGCTGATAGCAATGGATTCCAAAGGCCAAACCCCAAGGGAATGACGTCTAGAATGTCACAAGAGAGGATAGATGTCCTCTAATGCCAAGAACGGATCTACAACTCACACATCAATTTCTTCTCATATTCAACATGCTGAACAAGGGCCATAAACTCTCATTTTATTTCCACTTCATAGGGTCGACCCACTTTTCACAAGCAATGTGGGATAAAGTGTTTTAAAATAAAATAACACCTTGTGTCTCCCTTGGGCTTCCCTTCTCAAACACACAACCCAACATGAATAATATTAAAGTAACACTTCATTATTTTAACATTTAATTTAAATGTTACTTAAATAAACTTCGGGCATTAAAATAAAATAGTAATTGGGCTCGGAATAATATGAGTGATGGCTCGTCGGAAAGCTCTCATCGAGGAGCATCAAATCCAATCACTAACTCTAACATCGCCCATGCCCTGTTGACTTACTAAAAATAGTAAGTTTGCCTGAAACCATGTAAATCAACTCCGTTCTGGCCCAAACTGGAAATGACTAGGCCAAAACATTTCAATATCCCACTAACCCCTTCGTTAGCCTCCGGGACCACACAGAAATAGGCTAATGGTCACATAGTTGGACAACTGCTAAAGTGGGGACATTACAAATACCATTTTAGATTTTGCTTTCCTTATCACCAAATACGAGCCTTCCATTTTTGGCAAAATTTTCATCTTTCTTCATACTAAAGATGAGCAAGTAGAGATTCAAATTCTCAAACTTGTTACTTATAGATTAGAAGAAACAAATGATAACAAATTCAATAAATATAAAGAATGGACAAATGAAATTCAGGAAAATCATGCTGAGATGAACTAATTTATTTTTATCCATTCAAGAATGCTTTGAAAAAAGTTGCAGTATTAATTCCTTCAAACTCTTGACATCTGATTAAGAAGAGTGAAATCAATATAAGACTAGAATGGCATTCAGTGATCTGTCATGAGCCAATGTATCTCCTCAGTTCTTCAGAAGTAAAGGAAATGGTTGAGTACCTACAAGAGGTCTTAGTAGGACAATTTATCATAAAAAGGAAAAGCGCATTTGTTTGTCCAACTTTTCTAGTAAACAAAAAAGTAGAAAGAGAGAGAGGTAAACACAATACAAGCCTCTTATTGACATAAAACTTCCCCTTCAATTATCCATTCCTTTTAGTTTTGATCCAGTTAGAAGAGTAGGAAACAAAAAGATTTTCTCATAATATGATTGTAGGTTTGGATTGCGGCAAATTAAAGTTAGAGGATTAGATAAATATAAAACTACTATCTTTGTTCCCTAAGGTCTTGATGAGTGGAATGTCATGCCTATTGTTTTATGTATTTCTCGTACATATTTCCAATGCAGAATAGACTGGTCTTTAGGACATTTGAAAGACTTCTGTGCAATTTACATTAATGATATCATTGTTTCATCTAGATGGGACCACAAACTCCATAAACAATTAGATTCTTTAATTATAACGTGGAAAGAAGTTTGAATGTTAAAGTGGTCCATCCAAAGTTCAAACTAAAGTGGTGTAATTATTATGCACAACAGAAGAAGTGCCTTTTTTGTTGCAAGAAAGGGGCATATGTTTCATTGGTACAACTCTTTTGCAAATGGAGAAAATCACATTCGAAATCCTAGTGGGGACAATAGAAGAATCCAGGAAGAAAGGTCAGAAACAACAAGGAAATGTTGTTTCCTTATAATATTACAGTGAAGAGGACTACCTACAGGCTACAAAAATATTTACATCCTCTTTAAGACAATAAATGTAGTATGCTATTTTGGTACTTCTAGATACGTGAGAGGGAAAAATAAGAGGTTTATCAACCTGAACACATTGATTTCATACGAGCAAGTTTCACTTGGCAATGAGACAATCTATGAATTATAGGGCATTGACGACATTTTATTGCCACCCAAAAACCCATAGATATCGACTTATGAAGGTTCTTTGTATTCCGGGACTCATTAGGAACCTCTTGTTGGTGAGTTAATTAGTAGAGAACAACTTGAAAGTAAAATTCGATAGACATGATGGGGAGAAACAATGTCTCATTTGAAACAAGTCTTGATGGTGAGAAACTATGTCTCATTTGAAACAAGTCTTGCAATGATGAACTTTTGGCAAATGCCTCTTGAGTTGGGAAGATGGTTCAACTGGTTGATGTTGCAACATAAAGACAAAGCCCTAACAATGAAGGCACATTCATTCACTGCACATTATAGTAGACGGTTTGATCATCTCAAATTTGACTATCTTCTTGCTTTGAGTAAATGAGATATTGTGTAAAGACGTCCTCCATGAAGTAAAACAAAAGATCTTTGCTTCAATTGTCTTGTTAGGAAATAACTTCAAGGTTCCCTTTCTTAAGCAGCAAAGTGGGCATTTTGTGACTTAACATTTGTTTTTATCAGTGTTACACGGGGACGCGTCCCCCTCTAAACCCTAGCATTCTTGGGATGAGGACATCTCCGAGACTTGGGGACGTCGTTCCCAAGTCCCCAATTGTGCCACCCGTTAGTCGCCAATCGCTGTCTAAGGCCCGACCTCCCAAGGGATGATGAGAGGCCTCCCTTCACTACATTTTGACATTTTGTACTTGTTTTGATATCATGCTACTCGTTGTAATCAACTTTATGATATTTTGGATACGATAGAAATCTGCCATTTGCTGATTCAACAATTTAGATTTTTATTTAGTATTGAGTATTCTAATTTCTAATTAGTAATTATATAATCAAAACTTCAATGTTCAAGCATTTACTATTTAGTATTTGGCATTTGCAGTTTTGCTATTTTACTTCTTAGTAGTCTTATACATCTTTTCATAACTAACTAGCATTTTAAGTACCATATGTATATAGTATATACAACACCCCCCTGTCGCCGCCGTCCCCAAATCGAGGCCCTTTGTCCCAACGTCTCGGAAACCCTTTCCACCGTCTGTGGTGTAACTATGGTTTTTATTACCATTGCTTGGTAAGGATAGAAGATTATTATATCAAAGTGTAAACAATTTACCAAATGATAAATGTAATTAAGTAGACATTACAAAGAGTGACTAACACATTTGTGTTGTTTTTCAACATGGAAATTATAATGAATGCAATAGAGGTGAAGGAGAATTTGTCAAGTAGTACTTTTCTTTTATAGAAATGAGGTTATATGAGTTTAATATGTATCTATGGAGAAGTTAATGATCCAAGAGGAGGTTTCATTGCAAAAACAAACTAATGGTGATATTGAGTCCCATTGTACCATTGGGTTCTTTTGGACCGTCAGCCTCAATGTTACCATATCCTTTTGAATTCGCTAAAAATAAACTTATGTATGCGAAGATCAACCATAAACCGGTCCACAATTTTGAAAGTGTAGCTGATATGAAGCATAAAGCCCCTAGAACACAAAGTGTGGTGTGGGGTATGAGGATAATATTAGCATGGAATGTTAAGTATAACTTCTAGATGTACAGTTGGTTGTGAATACAATATCCCTCTGTGAAAAGAGATTCTTGATGCAATGGCATATGAATTTGTAGGCAAAGGGTGCTTTTGTGAGTTAGTAGGAAGCAGTGAGTTAGTAGGAAGCACTGACATGTCAAATAACTTTTAGAATTGATATGGTCTCTTAGTAATACAATATACAACCTAATTTCAGCAGTACGGTGTGGGTTCTGGTCAGAAATGTTAGGCCTTATGTTAGCATGGAGCAATGTGTTTTTGAAAGTGATTCTCAACCGGAAAACCATTAATGTTCGTATGGTCCTCAACAATATATAGATGCCACAAGCACTGGTATCTTTGTTATCGTACCAATAACAAAACCATAGGTACCATTGACAAAGGAAAGTACTTTCAAAACAGTAGTTCCACAACTGTCTATGGCTTCAATTGGATTGTGCACTACCCTTGATTATAGCATCAATTCTCATATTCTTATGCAATCATTGTGCGTGCGTACATTATGGTTCACATCATTTACTTGTACCACAACTTGTTGTCTGGCATTGTAGTTTCAACAGTTTACAAACTCTCCAATGTTTCAATAATTTTCATGACTCGAGGATGTGGCAGTGGACTTGTAGCACCTTCTCATCTTCGTGTGGACGGAGTGTTCTGTCCAGTTTGCTTCATGCTTTAGCAGGGATTGGCCTAGTCATGAGACGCCGATTGTGTTGGAGGCTTGGCACGTGACAAAACCTATGGTAGCTAATCGGGTCAAAGCCCTGGTGACTAATTTGGAGAGAACCTTCCGAAGTCAGTACTATGCATTCCGATGGATGGAGCACTCCTATGAGGAGGAGCATAGGGTGGTGTCCGAAGCTCAGTGGGTGCTGAACACTCGCATTGTTAGTTTGGAGCAGTCCTTAGAGGAGCAGCGTAGGGAATGGACCACCAGGTTGGCTGCTTGGGATAGGGAGAGTATGAGTATGAGGAGACTCAGCGGAAGGAACAGGCTCACCTAGAGACACAGGTTGCAGCAGAGTGGGCTGCCCTTACCCAGGAGAGGGATCTGGCGCAGGCTTTGGCGGACGTCAGACAACAAGAACTTCTAAAGGCAGCGGCTATGGTGAAGTCTTCCTTGGAACACGAGCTGAGGATTGAGAGCCAGTTGAAGGCTAGGACATAACAGGTGTATGCCCTCCAAGAGCAACTAGCACGGTTAGCAGGATCCGCTTCTTCAAGGACGCATTCTCGGCCCCCTCTGAGTTCTTAGTATTTTGATCTTGTTATTGTGTATTGTCATCTTTCTTGTTTTGTTGTTGTCGTGAGGAGATAACTTTCTTTTTGGGAGGGATGATGTTGTCGGGAAAATGGGTAGTTAGACGGTTAGCCCATCCGAGGGAGTTACACGGATGCGATGGTTCGCCTCGCATCCCCTCGGACATTATATGTATGCATTCTTCTCTTTGAGCTAGACGACAATGGTGATATAGAGTACACTTGTACTTGATGATTATTATATGAATACAATGTTGTTATGTTCCCTTTACATTTCCTATTGAATACTTTACTTTTTGGATGCAATTAGTCTCTGTTACCCCATGAGGGTAAACACTTAGCCTACTAACAATATGATTAAAATTTCTCTCCAGAACAATGATAGTTGAATGGTTTATGTGGTAAGAGTCTTACCTGATCACATACCAATTATGGAGTTGAAGAAACATTAGACGTCCACAACAAATTGGAGCACCAAATGAAAATTGCATGAATGGAAGTTAGAATCTAGGATTCTTCAAATCCAAAATTCACAACTTCTAGATGGGTAAGCATTAGCAGTTACCTCAAAGTCCCTTTGGCAAATGTACAAAAGTAAGGAAGATCTAAAGAAAAGTTTAGCTTCTAGAATCTTGCTCTTAAGAATAAATTTTGATAAATATAGTATATACCAATGAGTATAATAGACATAAAAACATATAAACAATGTTTGCTACCTATCAATGTATCCCTTTAATCACATTGCTTTGAGTTTGGAGAGAACATCATGGTTTATTCTCTGAAGTGTTTTCAAGCAATTAAAAAATCGACCGAAAATCATAACAAAATTGCTATTTTGGCAATTTATTTCTAATTATTAGAAGACAAAACAAAGTAAGAATTTCTTGCAGCTCCTTCTAGTTGGTCCATGGTAAGATATTCATAATATGAATTATCTACCTTGCCCATTTGTTTGGGATCACTTAAAAGTACTACAGTGTTTCCTCTTTATTTGTATTAGAAGCACTTTTGGTCAAATTTACTGTTGTTGGGCATGCCTATACTCCAATACTTCATTGTTACATATAGGGTATAAGATTATTGTAGTATGGATTTGAGATTGCTAAACTGCTGGATTGCCTTGATGTTATTTGCGGGTTCAGTCACGATTAGTTAAATAAGTAGATGTTACTCATGATTGCTGAGTGAAGTTTATTTGCTATTATATTTTCAGTAGGCATACTAAATGGTGAAACTGGTGTTGGCCTTCTTTTATGTGTTTTGTTTTCCACTATTTAAAGTTATATTGAATTCATTTTTTGATGAATATTCTAGAATTATTAGTGTTCAGTTTGGATTCTGATGTATAGCTCTGTGGCAGTGCCTTTGTGATCCGCAATGGGCAAGCCCATAAAATCAATTTTACTGTCAAAATGTGCAATAGGTCATACAGAGTGACTGAATTAAAACCTTTATTAAAGTCTTTAAACATAGTAGCTCTGTACTTAAGAATGTTAATGTATTAAGAATGTTAATGTTGTGGAACTTAGCTTTTTGTAACATCGCGAGTGATATTGATAGGTCACCTTTTTACTTCTTCCTCTGGAGTCTACATTGGCTTCTGCATCAAGCGCAGTAATTGGTCTTATCAATAGAGATGGAGGACAGAAGCTAGAAGCCTTTCCAGGACAGGGCCAAGCAATATTCCAGTCTCTTCATTCAAAGCTTGGAGAAGTTCGACCCATTTTGATAACTGCTGTTCCAGTGCTTCTGAACACTGTGAAAGAGTTACATGTAGCTTTGACAAAACTTGCACGCACTGCAAGTTTTGATGCCGGTGTTCTTCATAAAGTAAACTACTAATTCTATGCCCTATTGTCATTACTCTTTTGATTCTATATAGTATGTTACAGTTATGATCAAAATAATTTAGTTGAGTAATATCTAATGCTAATTGTTTTACTGTTTCCACAGGCTCTTGAAGGTGTTGGGGAAAGTCAGGAAGCAAGGTCACAAGAATTAGATTTGGTTGGGCCTGAACTTGATAGAGATGAAGTGCTTAACATAAATCAAGATAGAAATCTTGCAGAAGCAGTTGATGACAATGATGAACATGGAAGAGAGTCTGTAACTGATGAAGAAATTCTGCTTCAAGGTGACGAAGAGTCCTGGATTTCACCACCCAACAGCTTAGAAACCAGTGGGTCTGAGTCTGATGGTAATTCCTCACAGAGTACCATCTGCCAAAATCAGGAAGACCCTGTGGGTATCTTTAATGACTGGGAATCTCATCTAAGTGGAGTTGACATGATTAGGTTTAGTGAAGGAGAGTTGGAAGATTCCTCGAGATATACAGTAAATGAGGATATTCTTTTTACTTCTCCATCCTTTATTGCTAACAGCCAGGAAGATCCTGCAATGGTTCCACATATTGGAACAGATGGCAAACTTGAAGTTCCATACATGGGGAATAATCAGGTTTGTACAGGCAGCAATCAAATTCACTTTTCAAAGGGCACAAATCACAAGCCAGAGGGCTCGCAGGCATCTGTGACTACACAAATAAATGTTTCAGAAATAGGGATTAGCTATTTGAATGCTACTGAAAAACATCAAACTGGAGAATTACAACAGGGAAATAGGCAAAAACAGATCCATGTAACAACAGATAAAGGCAGGGTTGGAAGTTACAATGATTTATCTACTTTATTTTCATCTATGAAGACAGAACAAAGAAGTCACACTTTTAGGGGTATGGAATTTTATTTATCAATCATGCACTCTGATTAAAAACTTTTGATGTCGACAAATTTTGACATGCATTTCATTACCAGGTAAGAATGCTTATGCAGTATCGGTGCTAAAACGAGTTGAGGCAAGGCTGGAAGGCCGAGAAATTGATGGGAAAAGGTTAATTATTACTGAATATCTGATTATTTGATAATATTAGTCAAGTCCACTTATTTGTTTGTAACAGTATTTAGTAAAATCCTTTTACATTGTTTGCGCAGACAATTTACTGTTTCAGAACAAGTGGACCATCTTCTTCGTCAGGCTACAAGCATTGACAATTTGTGCAACATGTATGAGGGTTGGACACCCTGGATATGATGCCTCAAAAAAGATTTTTCATGGGAAGGTGCAGTTCATTTAAGGCTGGTTGATATACCTATTATATGATGTTCTAGAAAGTGCATTTATCACAGACCTCTTTGAAATCCAGTTGCTGTCTTTCTTCATTCGGGCTATCTACATATATTTGCATGAGTCTTTTATGATCAATTCAGAGAATGGAAGCATGGCAACGAAATTCATCCAGCACCATATTGGATGTGTAAGGACTGGTTGCTTCAGCTGCATAGTAAAACAAACAATCTCCATTAAATAAGGTAGTCTCTTCAACTGTAATATTCACATTACTACTGAGCTTCTTTTTATTAATGGTCTATTGGGAGCTTTTCTAGCCTTATCTTGTAGATGCCTAGAATATGATTCCAACATAATCGAGTCCTACCTTTTGTAATTTTTTTACAGTTACCTTTTCAATCAAACTTAAATCTTTGAATATGTTAGAGAAAGATACAATATTCATGGAAACTTTTAGAATAGTATTGTTGGAAAACACATGTTTGTAGTGATATGTTTTTGAAGAAAACATAATGATTTGCGATGCTGGAGGCAGGGGGTCGACTTCAAATTTTCAAAAAGATCAAAAACAAATCAAATGACACAAAAACTGGCATTTCACAAAAAAATAGTGTGAAAATTCCATTCATGGCATATATATTGAATTATGGAACCATGTAGACATAAATTCGTCTCATATTAAATACTAAATAGTAACAATAGTTTATTGAATTGAAACTTCCAAAAGTACGCACAGATTCCATCTTGCATGGATTGTGATCTCCATGACATTCTTAATAAATTATGAGATTAAACAACCAGAATGGTATGGAACAAGCATTCTTCATGTTAGAAACTCCTCAACAGGAGTTCCAACTTTCCTTTATAACTCCATCATCCAATCTAACTCTATCACCCTTGACATAGTTCAGTCCATAATCCATTGTGCCTGCTAAGTACCTCAATGTGTTTTGCTGCAATCCAGTGCACTCTCCTAGGCTCCACCATGTACTGACTGAGAGTGTTCACAGCAAAGCAAATGTCCGGTCTAGTGTTGATCGTGTACATCAAGGAGCCAATCTTCTAACAATACAATGTGTGATCCACCAACTCTGACTTAGAAGCTCTCAACTTCTTCCAATTGGTGGTCATGGGTGTAGACATGGGCCTGCAGTCCTCCTTATGGAATCTCCTCAGAATGTCTGCAGCATACTCCCCCTGCCCCAGAAAGATGTGTCCATCCTCCTTCCAAACCTCCAATCCCAAAAAATAATGCATCAATCCTATATCTTTCATCTCAAACTCCGAAGCAAGATCCTTATTGCAACTAGCTATGAGCCCAACTTCTATAATGAACAAGTCATCAACATAAAGTACGAGAATGAGTGGATCATCCCTAATCACTGTGTAGTAGAGATTCGGATCTGCCTCACTTTTCTTGAAGCCCATCTGCTGCAAGTACGAATCAATCCTAGCATACCAAGCTTTTGGAGCTTGCTTTAGGCCATATAGTGCCTTCTTCAGATGGCACACGTGAGACTCTTTGTCAAACTGATCAAATCCCTGTGTCTGCTCGATGTATACCTTCTCCTATATGAGACCATTCAGAAAAGCACTCTTCACATACATCTAAGTAATGCTCCAACCAATCTTTGCTGCAATGGCTATGACACTCTGTATGGAAGTATATCTCACTACAGGAGCGAAAATCTCATCATAATCGATTCCCTCCACTTGAGAGAATCACCTAGCCACAAATTGAGCCTTATACTTCTCTATGCTGCCATTTGTGGCATACTTGATCTTATACAACCACTTGGAAGTCATCACTGACTTCTCCTCTGGTCTAGGCACAACCTCCCAAACATCATTCTTCATTATGGAGTCATACTCCACCATGGAATCCCTCCAAACACTCTGATCTACTGCCTCTTCAAAAGTGGAAGGCTCAAAATCTCTGATGCGTGTTACCGTGGCTAGATAACTACAAAACCTCTCAGGTGCCCAGCTCTCTCTAATTGTCCTTTGTGGCTCACCCACTAACTCCTTGGCCTCTTTCAGTGTATCCTGAAGCCATCTTGCCTTCCTCTTTCCCGAAGTAACCTCCTGTAGAGAAACACCTTCATGTAGTCTCTTGTGTGAGTCTAGCCATAGGAGATGTACCTCTAGAACCTATGCCAAGACTTGTGCACTGTATACTGAACCCTGTGAATCTGTATCTGTACACTGTATACCTAGAGTACCTGTACTAGGTGAACCTGTATTCCCTGAACTCTGTGTCCCTGAAACCTGTGACTATGTCCCCTGTGATGTACCATTCTATACTTGTGGAACTTGATCATTGCTGTCTCTCAACTGACGTGGCCTGAAGGCTTGCTCCTCAAATCTGACATCCTTCCTCACAACAATCTTCCTCTGTGGTGTTATGTAGATCTGATAGGCCTTTGAGGTCTCACTGTAGTCTACAAGGATGCCCTTCTCTGCAGTGGGCTCCAACTTTGTCCTCTTCTCCGAAGGGACATGTGAGTATGTCACGCACCCAAAGATGTGAATGTGTCCAATATCTGGCCTCCTTCCAGTGAAGGCCTCCTTAGCAGTCTTGCTACCCAATGCCTTATGGGACTCCTGTTCTG
Source organism: Chamaecyparis obtusa (assembly GCA_027943335.1). Classification (NCBI taxonomy): domain Eukaryota; kingdom Viridiplantae; phylum Streptophyta; class Pinopsida; order Cupressales; family Cupressaceae; genus Chamaecyparis; species Chamaecyparis obtusa. Next base: position 447,276 of record BSBK01003511.1, on the reverse strand, counting down.
AAGGTAAATTGTTGTGTTACAAGCCTCAGCCCATAAGAAAAGTGGTAATGTATCATAGCCCGTGTTGTCTCAACAATTACCCAGTTCTTTCTCTCTGCAACCCTATTCTGCCAGGGGTTATAAGGTACTGCTAGCTCCCTCTTGATGCCCTCCTATTTGTAATAGTCTGAAAACTCATTTGAGGTGTACTCAAACCCATTATCGAACCTTAGGACTTTGATCTTCTTTCGCGTTTGGTTCTCCACAAGAGCTTTGAACTCTTGAAACTGTTTGGACCTCATCCTTGGTCTTCAAGAAGGAGATACAGGTCCTCCCATAGTAGTCATCAATGAAGGTCACATAGTACTCATGACCGCTCAAGGAAACTGTAGACATGGGCCCACATACGTCAGAGTGTACCAAGTCTAGATTGCCTGTTGATCTACTATCACTGGTGGGAAAGACTCTCTTTAGTATACTTCCGGAAAGTACACCCCCTGCATACCTCCAGGTGTTCAGTTCTAAACTGTGGCAACCCTGCCACTATCTCCCTTAGTACCCTCAAAGCTCCATGATGCAGGTGAGCCATCCTTCTATGCATAGCTCACATAAGTGACTGCTGCTACTACTGCTGGTCAAGGCATGTATAGGCTGGAAAGAAAGTCGATACAAGCTCCCTTGTCGAGTCCCAATCACTTTAGCTGAAGTGACACTATACTCCTTGGGGTAAATAAGTACCTGTCCTCTAAAGATCACCTCAAACCCCCTACTCTCAATGTCAAAAACTGAAATCAAATTCTTCGTCAGCCCTGGAACATACAACACATCTGTTGACATATTTAAGTTGTCATTGGTTAAGTTAGATGCAAACATCATTCCCACCGGTAAACCGGTAGACCACTCATACTCCCTAATAGGCACCGGTAGACCTAACCAAGTATATGTACTGGTAGATCAAACAGAGTGTCTACAACCGGTCTTATACAGGGGATGTATGAACAACAGGGTATAAGGATGATAGCGGTCGACTGCATGTTAATCCGCACCGAATTATGCAGAGTTGTCCGAGTTAAAACCGGATTATATGGAGCATTCACTGTTTAGAACTGGAGTTAGCTTTTTAACAGGAGTTAGTTTTATTTCTACGCGAATGTTTCAAGGTAAATTCAAGATCATTTTGCAAAGCTTTTTTGCTACATGATTTATGGGTGAGTTTACAGCTTGGCGGTACTATGAGTTGAGCTCTTATTAAGATTAATTTTGTATAAATATAGGTCATAGGACACAAAAGAAGTGTTGTTGAATATACAGAGCAAGAGAAAGATATCTTCTGAGAGAAGCTACAGTCACAAGAGGTGAGAGGCAGAGAGGTTCAACAACCAAGCAGAGCGGAAAGGGTATTAGGTATGATCTAATCAGACAGAAAGTGTCAATTCGGATCATTGCTTTTACATTGTTAAGGCATATTCAAATCCCTCTATGAGGGTGAACCCTAATAGGTTCGTTGTATAAATCCCTTAACCGGGTAGCATCTTAATTGGTGTTGAAAGTCATTTTGCAAGGTGACTCCTAACAGAGTCAAGATCTTAACAGGTCTTCTATCAAATCCCTTTACCGGGTAGCACTCTTACAAGTGCTTTGTAAGCTCTTAACAGGGCACCTTTATTACTGCAGTAGTGAAGTTGTGAGCTCTGTCTCATCGTGGTCTTTTCCTTCTAACCAAGGGTTTCCATGTACATATGCTGTGTTGATCTGAGCATTTCTATTTCTGTTCATGATTGATTAATTACATTCTGTTTATTATGTAAGAATCTATATACAAGGTTTAATTGAGATAGAAATAGTATTTACTAATTCACCCCCCCTCTTAGTAACCGGTTAGGAATAACAATTGGTATAAGAGCCTTTTGGTTCTCAAATATATAAAGCTTAACCGCTTGAGTAAAAGATCATGGAGGGTTATAGGTATCAGAATCAGCTTGAGGAAGCCAATGACATCGTTGCCTCTCTTGAGAATAGGCTAAGAAGATCCCTTGCTAAAAGAAAGGAGCTGACTCTACAGTTGAGTGAGAGCAATGAAACGATTGAGAAATTCTCTGGGAAAAGTGGATCAGATGAAGCTGAGGAGGCAGTCTCCAAGCTTATGGAGAAGAATTAGATCCTAACCGATCAGATCTCCAACCTGAAAAGGGAGCAAGAGGATAATGCCCTAAGAATGACTGAATTAATTGAGAAAAAGAAGAAAGATGAAGATGAAAGAAACAGTGCAATGAAATCACTAGCAGCCTTAGAGAGAGCAAGAAATCTGGCAGAAGGAGCAGTAAGAGAAAGCGATCTTGTCGTTCTCCAACTTCAAGAAGACATGCAGATAGTCACTCAAGAAAATGCAAACATGCAAAAGAATTGGCATGATAAAGATGTTGCATGCAAAAGGCTGACAATTGAATTGTATCAACTAAAGTAGCAAATAAAAGGACTCGAGGAAAGAAATGAGACACTCAGAAGATATAATGAAAGTTCAGAAAAGTTTGATGAGCAACTAAGAGCTTAAAGAAATCACACAGATCCCACAGGACTTGGGTTCACCGGTCAAAGCACCAAGGAAACCGATGAGTCATCTGGAGTCAAGAAAAGCAAGAAGGAAAAGAAGAAACCGCTGGAACAAAAGGGTAAAAAGACTTTCAACACTTCTTCCAATCATTGTGGCAAATCGGACCATAAAACAAGTAACTGCAAAAATGCACCGGTAAAGCCAACTAACAGTTACTGCAAAAACTGTTACAAGTATGGCCACAAGACCTTTGAATGTAGGTCTCGTCCCAACAGTGTGTCCAATGGAAGCAGGGGAAGCTTCAAGGGCTATTGGTACGCATGTAACAAGTTCAGACACAAGGTTGATGAATGCAGATCCAAAACAATGGCATTCAAATCCCCATCGAGACTGATATTTGCTAAGAGGAATGAGAATTGGAGCACAACCAATTGTGCTAACTGTGGCATGCATAGCCATAATGACTCTTGGTGTCATTCACCCAAGAAAAGAAGGGTAAAGCCATGGAAGGCAATCGGGATAGTTTGTTACACCTGCAACAAAGTTGGACATCTGGCCAAAGATTGTAGGAACTGACCAATGAACAAAAGAAGAGGATCGGTCAAACTGGTGAAGAACACCCTGTCTCCAAATCAAAAGGACAACAAGGGAAAAGAGACCGAGAAAGAAGTCAAGAAGATTTGGTTCAAAAAGGAATCAAAGAGCTCTGTTGAAGAGAAGACAGAGGGAAGATCATCGTCTGCTGATGGTGATATCTCTTTAGCAAACTGAGCTTAAAAGGCTTAGAGGGAATCGGTAGCCCGTCTATTGTTCCCGATAGGACTGGTAAAAGCCTGAACATCGGTTGGCGAAAAAGGAAAGAAAGATTAGGTAAGGTAATTAATGCTATAGCCATTAACAAATAGATACCATTTGGTAATTACCGTTAGACCCTAAATCTATATAAAGGAAGGAGGATTACTCATTTCAGTTTACTTTGCGAATTGTGATTTATGATTTCTTATGTTTGAGTAATATTCTCGTGCTTTGATTCACGGTCATTAATAAGTTATTTCTGTAAGATCGATCAAGGGATTTTCTGAGTAAACCGGTTAATAGCAATGGCATCATCATCATCTGTCGCCAAGTTGATCCAAGGAAATCAATTCGATCGAGCTGTTTACGATATCATGACAGTACAAAACATGGAAAACGACATGACTGGTGCACTGTCATCTGTGCCAAATGGAGTTCTGATGACTGAAGATGTCACAACTTTTATACATGCTAAACAAGAAGAACTGGGTGAAACCTTCATCCAGAGTGAGTACCTCTCGCTGTGCAAAGATGGAAGGCTTCAGGATAAATACACGAAGCTGGTATCTTCAAAGCTGATAAATGGAGTCTGCTATCCAACCGTGTTTTGACTGGATTGGATACGATTGGTTCTCAGTCACGTGCATGAACTTGGTTTCTGGCTTGCGAAAGGCGCATGTACTCAAATCACCAAGGAGGATCTGCACAAAGTGACTGGGTACAACGACAAAGGGGAAGCGCTCACCCTCAAAACCATCTCCAATGGTGTCGCTAAATTGACAAAATCAAAATTTGATAGTCGGCTGATGACTGTTAATGATATTGAAGATGAGGGAGTTAGGTTTGCGTCTTCTATGATAGGCTACAAGATCTATCAAATGAGCAATATCAACGGTTTGCCGGGAGGAGCCATTCATGCCGCTTATCGGATTATGCATGACAACGCACAATATGACCTTTGCGCCATGCTTGGGGGGCAGATTTTTGAAAATCTAAAGAAGCTCGGTGTCGTAAAGAAGAAGTTCCTAAAATATGGAACCCTATTGGTATGCTTATTCTTTTATTATCAGAATTACTTTCCGGGAATAGGCAAGGTGACATGGGAAATCGATAGACCAATTATGATTCAGATAAGTGATTTGGCCAACAAACTGGGAAACCAGTTTAGTAAAGTCATGAATGACTTTTTTGAGGCATTCCAGCTGAGGATGCACGCGAGGGAAAGGATTCCCTCAACTATTGTTGACTTCTACAAAGACAAGGTGTGTTTCCTAGTCTCCATTGATCACTGCATCATTCAGGCAGTGGAACCGAGAACTGGTTATGCACCAGAACTAGGGTATGAGATATCTACCAAGACAACCAAGGCATATGCAGATGCCTTACAAGAAAGTGACCTTTATTTGTTAGCCTACCGGTTTGGGACCTTTGAAGAAATTCAGGAGAATCTGAAGAAAAAGTCATCGGCCAAAGAACCTAAAAAGGTTTATGTCAAAAGGTCTCCCACTCCGAGGTAGAAGAAATCAATTGAAGAAAAACCCAAGGTGCAAAGAAAGAGAGTACAAGAAGCGCCCAATGCTCAAGAAGAAGAAGCAGAAGAAACATAAATTGAAGACACAACTCTTCTTCGAAAGAGAAAATCTGCAAAACCGGTCAAAGAAGATGCGCCGAGAGGAAGAAAACCCACAATTGATGAATTTGTTGAAGGATTAAAAGAAAGAGGCGGTATGGCATTAGTTGGAAGGAGGTATGAACTGGCTAATGAAGAAGATAGGAGAAAAATAGAAGAAGCCGTAGTTCATTGTATTCATAAGTTCCATCTTACTCCTACCGAACTTCATAAGGTCATCCTTGGCGATCTCTAAGAGATTCTCGAAGCAAGATGGAAAGATTAAATGGAAATAGAAAATGAGCTAAGAATAAGGGCTCTGCTTGAAGTTCATAATCATTTAACTCTGGACGAGGCAACTCATCAAGCCGAATTGCACAAGCAAAATTTCTTGATAAGAAAGAGGATAAGTCAAATGCTTGTTGGAGAAGTTGACAAGGTGCACGAAGAAGGTGTTGCAATATGGACGAAGCTTCTTCAAACCCAACAACAGGCAGAAGAAGCATGCCAAAAGAACACTCTGCCACTGGTCAAAGACATTGGTAAAGGAAAGGGAATTCTGGGAGCCGAGGCTCAAGTCAAAGCAAAGGTATCGATTCAACTGGTCATCGTTGATATCACTGATAACAAAGGTGGCGATCTGGCTCCACCAACCATACTGGTGTCTCCAGAAAAAGGTAAGGCTTGTACAATGACTGTAAATGATGTTGTAGATGAAGTCATGGATTTTGGTGAAGTAGCCAATGTGGCAAAATGGTTTAGTGTGTTAGGAGAGGAAGATAAACAAGTTATAATAGTGGCTTTGTTGGAAACCTTCTTGGATTTCAACAGAAGTCCAAGAGACTATAGGTCTAAATTTCCTCCTGAACTGAATACTAGACTTATGAATAAATGGAGAACCGGTCTAGGCTCCAACAATAGAATTGTTAAGGAGACATTGTCATAGGTAAAACCTGGTCTCAATGAAGCAATTATTAAACTGTTAATTGCGGAAGTATCAATGAACCTAGATACAAAGAATAGAGTTGCCAAGATAGTAAATGGATATGAAAAAGAAGTCTATCAAGAGACACTAGATTTCTGGCAACAATATGACTTTAGTGTTCTAAGGGCAATAGGTCCACAGGAAGAACCCGAGACACTACAGGAACCACCGGTTGAATTCACTGCTCATGAACCAACCGGTGAGCAACAAGAAGTTCCAATAGAGACGTTCACAACTAGTGAACAACTGGATCTGGGAGAACAAGCTCTACCAGATGAACAAGTACTGGGAGAGTCATTGGTCAAGATGACTACAGATAAAGGGTCAAGTGAGGAAGAGATCACTGTGGATAAGCAACAAGAAGCTGAGGAGCAACACTCAGAGGAAGCCCCACCAAAAGAACAAGTTCAACAACAAGGAGAAGAACACCCAAAAGAAGAGGTACTACCGAAAGGGGAAGTACAACCAGAAGTAGCAAGACCAGAAGAAGAGGTCCTACCAGAAGAGGTGCTACAACCGGAAGAGGCAGTACAACCGGGAGGGGAAGAAAATCAAGAACAACAGAACAAACAGGAGCAAGAGTTATCTGTACATATTGAACAGGAAAAGCTTGCCGAAGAACAACCGATACTAGAACCAAAGCAAAAGGAATAGGTTGATGTTCCAAGCTCATCCTCATCTAAGAGGAAGTTAACCTTTGTAGTAGAAACTGAAGCCAAGAAGAGCAAAGTTAGCGAAACTATGGTTGACATAAGCAAGATATCTAGGCAACTAAAGGAGCTCACAAAAAGGAAACAGGACATGGTCCTCACAAGTGTAAGGAACATCCTGTACAACTTTGTACCAGATGCAAATATTGATGAAGATGAACTTGTTATTGATCAATTGGAGATTTTGGCACAAGCAATAGGAGAAGATGTCACCGATCCGGAGATAGTTGCCATTGATCATTATGAGAAGAAGAGAATAGAAATTCTCCATAAATAGGTTGAAGAGATAAAAGTAACAGTATCTGCAAACATAAGGGTACTCTAGCAACAGTTACAGGTTGCGGGAAGTCTAATGACAAGGACTTCAAACTTCAATGTTTTTGTTCAAGATATCACAGAGAAGTCATCTAAGACTTCAAAAGATATAAGAGTTCTTTCTTCTCAATTTGATATAAAGAACTCCTCTGCAACAAAGTACAATAGACAGATGACCAATCTTTGTCTAATTTTGAGAAAAGCTTTAGAAGAGAAGACAAAGAGAATCCAAGATCTCATTGGATTCCAATTATTTCTTGCCCCAACATTTGATCTTATGCAAAGGACTGCAACAGAGGCTGAAAATCTGATCAAGGAACCTGACTACAAGACTATAGAAGACATGGAGAATATAATTGTATCGTTGCAAGTAGCACAAAATTTTTTGGAACATGTCACCGGTCAATGGAATCCTTTTCTTCACACAACGAAGAACATTTACAAGGATATCTTCACTAAGTTACATATGTAATCCAGAAGCATAATCCTTTGTCCTATGGAGGGAAAAAGGGGAAGAAGATCTCAAGACAGACTAGAAGAAGATCAGAAAGAAAAGCTCAGAATATAGAGTAGATTCAGCTTACAGAGCAGAAGCACAAGCACATGGGAAGTCTACATGACAGGGAATTAAAAATGATGTTTTGCCACCAATGCCAAAGGGGAAGATTGTTGACATATTTAAGTTGTCATTGGTTAAGTTAGATGCAAACATCATTGCCACCGGTAAACCGGTAGACCACTCATACTCCCTAATAGGCACTAGCAGACCTAACCAAGTATATGTACCGGTAGACCAAACAGAGTGTCTACAACCGGTCTTATACAAGTGATGTATGAACAACCGGGTATAAGAATGATACCTCTCGACTGCATGTTAATCCGCATCGGATTATGTGGAGCTGTCTGAGTTAAAACCGGATTATACAGAGCATTCACCATTTAGAATTGGAGTTAGCTTTTTAACATGAGTTAGTTTTATTTCCATGCGGATGTTTCAAGGTAAACTCAAGATCATTTTGCAAAGCTTTTTTGCTGCATGATATATGGGTGAGTTTATAGCTTGGCGGTCCTATGTGTTGAGCTCTTATTAAGATTAATTTCTCATAAATATATGTCATAGGACACAAAAGAATTGTTGTTGAATATACAGAGTAGGAGAAAGATATCTTCTGAGAGAAGCTACGGTTACAAGAGGTGAAAGGCAGAGAGGTTCAATAGCCAAGCAGAGCGGAAAGGGTATCAGGTATGATCTAATCAAACAAAAAGTGTCAATTCAGATCATTGCTTTTACATTGTTAAGGCATATTCAAATCCCTCTATGAGGGTGAACCCTAATAGGTTAGTTGTATAAATCCCTTAACCGGGTAGCATCTTAATTGGTGTTGAAAGTCCTTTTGCAAAGCGACTCCTATCAGAGTCAAGATCTTAACAGGTTTTCTATCAAATCCCTTTATTGGGTAGCACTCTTACAAGTGCTTTGTAAGCTCTTAACAGGGCACCTTTATTACTGCAGTAGTGAAGTTGTGAGCTCTGTCTCACAGTGGTTTTCTCCTTCTAACCGAGGGTTTCCACGTACATATGTTGTGTTGATCTGAGTATTTCTATTTCTGTTCATGATTGATTAATTACATTCTATTTATTCTGTAAGAATCTATATGCAAGGTTTAATTGAGATAGAAATAGTATTACTGATTCACATCCCCCCCTCTCAGTAACCGGTTAGGCATAACATCTCGTAGTACGATAGGAGACAAAGTCTCCTTCTGAAAGGATATAGTACCACGTCCTATTGTGCTGACACTGGTATCATCTCCACGTATAATCTCAATGTCGTTTCCTGCCCCTGTGAGATCTGGAAAGCTCTCTGACACCTGACATATGGCAAGATGTTCCACGGTCTATATACCACCCACTCGAATATATGACACTAGTATATAGGCATACAATTACTGAGGATTCATTCTCAAACTTCGATGCAAACTTGTCCTCCTTAGCGGAAGCTGCCACACTCATATTCTTCTTGCCGGGACATTGACTAGCATAGTGTTCCATCTTCCTGCAAGCAAAGCATTATATTTTACTTAAGTCCTTTGGCTGCTCATCCCCTTTTGCTGCTTGGCCCCACCCTTAGTCTTCTTCTTGCCCTTGGCTGCAAGAGCTACATTCTCCTCCTCATCCCCACCACATTGTCTGCTAGAAGATCCAGAACTAAGTCTCAACTCCTCCCGCGCAAAATCATCCCAAAGTCTCTCCCAACCTGACATGTTTTCATGTGGTACAATGCCTCTCATAAAGCTCTCCCATGACCTCAAAATTCCATTCAGAGCTGTCCTTACTAGCTCAGCTGAGTCAACACACTCAACTACAACAACTAATTCATCTTGAACCTGAGATAACTTGGTGAGATATGAGATAACTATATCAGACTTAGTCATTTTAGTACTTCTCAACTTCTCCCCGAGTACCATTTTCCCGTTCTGCCTTGCACTCTTGTAAAGACCCTTCAAGGCCTCCCACATCTCAGATGCATAAGCCTTGGTACTTAGATGAGGTATGATATGGTCTTTCACGGCATCTAAAATTAGCCTTTTAGCTTCAATATTCTTCTTGAAATCTGCAAGTAACGTTGGGTCCTGAGGTAAGGTTACAGATTTCTCCACAATGTCCCACAATTCACTCTCCTCCAAGAGTAAGACTATTCTAGCCTTCCAGGCACTCCAATTTTTCGCCCCACTCGATCTGTCCTCATACCTAAGTCCGGATGAACTTTTGACTGTCAATACTTTTCTGAAGAAATCCAATCAGCAAGAATGAACTGCAAAATTTGCTCTCTGTGACAAGTTAACTGTGTCAAAATTTGAATCGGAGTTAAATGTAATTTTCAAACTCAATGTCTCAGGTAGTTTTAGACCCTTATGCCTCCAGTAGCTCTGATACCATGTTGATTTTTGTGTTGAAAATGATGTGTTTAACAACATTTTTTAGTTTCACACCAAACTGATCTAGGTTTTCACGTCTTTTTCACAGTTTCATGTTGAATAAGAAATACAGTATACTGTAAATGATGCCACTTGCAATGTATATACAGTGATCTCTAAAAACATGAATGTAGATACCTTTCCAACAGACCTTTAACATAAATCTGAACACTACAGCAGATATAAAAGATGACACAAGACACAGTAGTTTGAGCAAATGCTCAGGGATAAAACCCCCAAAGGGGAAAACCTAGAAGAAAGGAATTGTATTACAAAATGTCTTTAGAAATCATTACAGCATTAAAGAAAACTCTTCGTAATCTCAGAAATTACTTATCGCAGAATGATGAGACCCTTCTGCTGACTCAGAAAAACTTTCAGCAGTCCAACATCAGTGCTGTATAAATCGAACTGGGTACAGAAATAATTTCTGCTATTTACATCTTAGCTGTGTCAATACAAGCAGCTTCTGCTCCTGTTGACACACCACTCACCCTCAGAGAATGAGCGGTCTGCTGTCAAGAAGATTCTGTACTCAAATTGCTGTTATGTCTCCAAAAGACCTGTTTTTTGTTTCATTCAATTCTCCTCAATATGCCCCAGCCCACACACACTTCCCCTTTTCTTATTTCTTACACTCGTACATGCCTAAAACACAACCCTAAAGGGAACGATGGAGATTAAGTCCAAACGAACGGTTCAGATTTGGTTTCCACCACTAATGTTTTCATTAGTTAGTCACCTGAGTTGCAAAGAAAGGCCACGCCAGAATAGAAGATACTAATGTAGAAGATGAGGGGGGGCACTTTACCCTTTCAAAAATATGGGCATAAAATATTTTTGAAAGGCACTTTCCAAGGTAACTTTTAACGGGGGGGGGGGCGAAGGGTGAATCAGTATTTCAAAACTTTTAAACCTTCAAATGCAGAAACCTCATAAAACCATAATGAGAGCAACCATAAAGACACATACACCAGGTTTCTCGTGGAAAACCCTTTTGAGTAAATAACCGTGGCCTGCAATGGCTTTTATTAAAAAAATGGGCACCAACCCATATTAAAAAAGTGAGCACCAATCTCAGAGAGCACCAATTCTGAACACTGAAGCACCAACTCAAAAATGTAGAACTTAATTTCACTTTTCAGAATACACATAGCATTTCATTCCTCTTCATAAATCACAACACATCCTTAAAAACATTGATTCAATACCACAGCCCTATCTGTTCAATTCAACCATATGTAGCAGTCCCGAACCAAAGAGAAATAAACCATCCAGAAATTTGTCACACAGAATACTCATTCACCACTTCAAAGGGTTGACTTAGCTGTAGATGTCCATGTCTTTCTTGAAACAATACAACACTTATCAACTGGTACATAAACTCAACATTCTTCTATTCTATTAAAACTCCACACAAAAGAAGTAGAAATCCGAATCACTGCTGTCAATGACGATGACTGCTACTAACCCCTTCTTTTTATCACTCAACTCATAACATGAAATCATGCATTTACACATTAAAAACATCACCATAAACATAGGCTCGGCTCTGCAAACTTCAGAAAATGAAATGTTTAACAATCTGCTGAAAAACTTTACACAGTATCATGCTGTCACTTTCCTTTTAATCACAACGCCTTAGCATAAGAACCTGTTTGTCAAATCTGAAGCAAAAGGTCATGTTTTGTCATGCCCGCACCTTGGTCGCATCAATTCCCAGCCTTACTTTTTCCCTTGAATTTACTATGCTGCAAATAAATCATTCCCATTCCCAAGAAAACGCATTTCAACACCCAGAATAACTCCGCCCAGACTCCAAAAGAAAATCAACACACAACAACACAAAAACAATTATCATTCATCACAGCTCTTATTAAAAAAATGGCAGGCTCATATATCATATACCAATACCCTTTCTAGAGATACACGGCCCTTCTGGAAATTCAATAGAATATGCACGTCTCAAAAATATGTCCGATTCATGTTTACTCATTAACTCCTTTGCCCAGCAATAATCTTATCAATGCACCAAGACTTCCCTTATGCATTTTTTACACCTACACATGGAGAGAAATAACTAATGGACCACAATTTCTGAAGAGAAACGCCAAGTCATACGTTCACCCCAAAATAGTTAAAAGACATATAGCTATCCCACTTATTTATGAATCCAATAATTTTGTCTACGTCCACTATACATACAAGAGGGGACCCACAATTTCAAAAATAGTTGTCTTGACCTTGAAATACATGAACTCATAACTCCTTCAATAAAAACATTACTCCAATAAATGCATCAATTCCATATTAGAAAATTCAGTTGATGGTATGGCAAATAAATCTGACATGGCATATTAATCTGATTAAGCACAAAGAATGGACAAGTAAGCTGCTGACTTTGACAAGAAACCAGCTCAAACACACAGCCAAGTAGCTCAACTGGGTAGGCAAGGAGCTCAAGCATGTCAAGCAGCTCAACCAATTTTCTATTATTTAGAGTAATCCTTTGAGATCTATATGACCTTGAATATCGACCTTTGACATCAATGACAACATACTCAACACGGAGATCCAATAACTAGTAGGGGCTAGGAGTGGAGACCCCAATGGGGTTGAGGCGCAGAACTCCTCATGGTGGTTAGGGGGTGATACCCCTAGTGGAATTGAGTGGCAGCACAAACTAAAGTCTTTGAAACCACACAAACCTTCATGGTGCATGCCATTTCACAATTTAATCACTGAATGGTGAAATTAGGTATTTGGCACATTTGTTTATACTTAATAATAATATGATTTTTATATTATTTTTTAGGATGTTGGTTCAATCTTTGTGTACCAATTGATGGTCACACCTCGCAAGGTGGCTGGAAACACTATAGCCAACATGCTTTGTTCTATTGGCCATAGTGGATTCTCCGATCTATTTCTTGTAAATTTTTATGGCTTCTACCTTTCTATGTTTGGGATTGATGATGGAGTCACTATGGTCTTATTTAACTCAGTGCTTGGAACATGCTCCTTAGGGTGTTTTGATTTGCATCTTTTGGTACTCCTTCAATAACCTCAAACACATGAAAGCTTCTACTTTTCTTATAGCTTTAGTTCTTTACACACATGTTTTAGGTTGTCTCTTGTACGCTTCAACCCTTAGCCTTCTAGATTTTTGCTCGGTTTCTTCTTTTTCTATTAACAACTCTTTGATGCTTCAAAAGTTTCTCTCTGATGGAGGCTGTCCTTGGCTAGAGGAGGTTGTATTGATTCTTTGTACCAAAATTGGATCAATTGAATTGCACCGAGTCTTACTTGCTGTAGAAAGATTAATATAAAGATCGCTGCATTAGCCACATAACATGGTTTTCTTAGATATGGACATTGATTAGTAATGCTTATATATGATCAATATGCCCTTCTAATTTCATCATGGTGAGGCTCTTCTCACTCTGTATGATATTGATATCGATAAAGGTTCTGCTGACTATTGATATCAAGTCTATTTGATCAATAGTTAACATGTTGACCAGTCTTTTGTAAGGATGGTACCCTTCGACTTTGCTGATTATTTACTTATTGGATTTCTATTGGTTGACTGATAGTAGGTTACGGATTGTAGTCTTTGCTTGACCTTTAATTGATCCGCGTATGCATGGTTTTAAATTCCGCTCCTTGCTTTATATTAATGAACCAACTAATGTATAGTGATTGTCGATCACTTGGATCTCCTTCATATAATATTGATCATTATTTGCTGTTCGATAACTTGCTGAGCTAATTCTGCTTTCATCATGATGCTCTGCTTTACTTGGTATTGTTGATGTGAGTTTTGTTCCGCTACAACATACATAACCAAACATTTAATGTTTCATGTAATGTCCCCTGTCAGGACCTTAATTTTTATAATATTTCTAGATTAGGGTCTTTGTAGACTAGTTCAATGTCTAATTCTCCTCTATTCTGTATTTTTCGGTGTTAATATTTCTCTATATACTTTGTCATGAGAAAAGGTGTCTTTTCATTTAATGAATTTTATTATATTATTTTTTTAATTTATTATTATTATGTTATTATTTATTAATATTAATAATAATAATAATAATAATATTATTATATATGTAATGCATATTATATATTCTTCAATTTATATATTTTAATCATTATAAAAAATTATATTTTATTGTTTTATATAATAATATTTAATTATCATTTGATTAAATTTCATAGTTTAACATTATTATTATAATGTAATATATTATGTGATACTATAATATGACTATAATATTATAATTATATCATTATTTATATATTTTTCTTTTTTTATTAATTATTCATTTATATTTTAATTATATAAATCTTATTTTGACGGGGATATCACATTTCAAAGTGAAACACCAAATATCTAATACTCTCTTGAATAAAGACACCTCTTATACTAAGACTGCAATGAAAGATCATAAGGTGACTTCAAGGTTCCTTCTTAATGTGGATACTTGCTCAGTTGAAATGATGTGATTTGCTGGATTACTAAGGGGACTTACACTGTTTTGTAAGACTTGTCAATTTGATTCTATAGATTTGGCTTCACAATGTGCAATGAACATATATTTTGATCTTCACCTTATGGAGTTCAACTTAAACTTAAACATGCTAATTTAACTATTTCTATTTCTACCTAAGGATGCAAGGAAGGGTGAATACACTTAGACTCTACTAGATGCAGTCTTATTACCTACTTCACTCACCTAGTGCAAGCTTCTAGGGTGTGTTCAATGATTTTCAAATCAATACCATTTCTTCAATCCCTTCAATGGATGCAAATCAAAGATCAAGTACACATTGAAGTTAAGTGCATTCAAATGCCATTCAACCACGCAAGGCAAGACTTAATCAAGTTGTAGCTAGTGGTTTTAAAAGCAAAGACTATTCTTCTAAAGGTATTTTGGAGTTGGTACATACCGACTTATGTGGTCCTATGAGAACTCAAAGTTATTATGGTGACAAATATTTAATTTTATTTCTTGATGACTACTTTAGAATGATGACAGTCATGTTTTTGAAAGAAAAATTTGAAGGTTTCAAACTGTATAAGTGGTATAAAGCTAAAGTTGAAAAGGAAACCAGGAAAGATTTAAAATGCTTAAGATCTAATAGAGGAGGTGAGTTTATTTATGATGAATTCACTAATTTTTGTAATGAGCATGGAATTAAAAGACAGGTTTCTGCACCAAGGACACCACAACAGAATGGTATTGCAGAAAGAAAGAATTGATCTATAGTTGACTGTGCTAGAACACTGATGATTGAGAAAAATGTTGCACAAATGTACTGGAGAGAAGCTGTTAGCATTGCTGTATACACCTTGAACCGAGTTCAACTTAAGAAAGATACAAATAAGACACCTTATGAGCTATGGTTTGGCTACACATCGAATGTAAGTTATTTCAGAATATTTGGAAGCAGATGTTACATTCTGAAAGATGATAAAAATGGTAAATTTGATTCTAAAGGTGATGAAGGAATATTTCTAAGATATTCTACTAAGAGCAAAACATACAAATATTTGAACAAGGCTACTAACAAAATGATTGGAAGTGCTAATGTGAAAGTTGATGAGTTTGCTGAGAAGAATGATGAAGAAAGCAAGAAGGAACCGAAAGAGTATGGTAGGTTTACATATATTGAGCATCCAGACTATATACCCAAGCCACAGACTGAGTCTACCGAGCAACAGGAAAATGCTATCGAGAATCAGCAAATGCAAACCGAGAACCAGGAAGATGCTACCGAGGAAGAAAATGAACCTGAACCAAATGATGAGCAAAGAAGAGAGCAAGTACTGGCGAGATTTGTTAGAAGACACCATCCACAAAACTAGATTATTGGAGACAAGCAAGCTGGCATGACGACACGAAGTAAGTTAAGACAGAACACATGTTTAGTTTGTGAATTTGTGCCTAAGAATGTTAGAGATGCACTTGAGAATGATGAATGGATTAAGGCAATGAATGAAGAAATTGAACACATAGAGAAAAACAAAACATGGACATTGGTACCAAGACCGAGTGATAAAAATATAATTGGTACTAAGTGGATTTTCAGAAACAAGTTGAATGAGAATAGTGATGTAACTAGAAACAAAGAAAGACTTGTATGCAAAGGATATGCACAAGAAGAAGGTATTGACTATAGTGAAACTTTTGCACCAATAGTAAGACTTGAAGGAGTTATAATATTACTTGCATATGCTGCACATAAAGGATTCAAAGTATATCAAATGGATGTGAAATCAACATTTCTAAATGGAATTTCCTAGGTGGTTTTTCCCTTAGCAAGGTTTTCACGTTAAATCTTTGTGTTGTGTGTTATTTGTTATGATTGTTTTGCTATCATACTTTACATATTGCATATTTGATTAATTGGTAAAGACAGTTTTGGAAATTATTGTTATTCGGTAAATGAGCAGAAAGATAGTTATCTTATCGTACCGAGTTGTTTCATTTGTTGAAAAAGTTTGAAAAACTACATCTGAGAGTTTGGGACTGAAGGATAACTAATTTAACTGATTCACCCCCCCTCTCAGTTATCTAACAGCTGAGACTCCCTCTTAGTAGTAGTTGTGTCCTCCACAACTTCAAGTTTCTTCCAACGCTACTTCCAAGGCATTCGGTCTTTGTTTGTGATGCCAAACCCAATAGCTTCTCTTGAAGAAGCACTCCAAAAGATCCAATCAATTTCTTGTATTAAGAAAAAAAGACATACACTCATCCCTTCAAGTTAGTTCAATCATAATCAAAATGAAGAACAAAAGTCAAAATTGATTCAAGAATACTTTACCTAAGAGAATTCCAAGCCAAATACTCATTACCTCTTAAATCTGAATATACCAAACTTAAATGATGAGAAAGTGTGTGACTCCCTCTTGATCCTCGCTCCTGCACAAAATAAAAAAACTACAACACATACTTACCCTAATGTTAGATTCAACATAAAATAGTTAGATCTCAAACAACATTGATTCTAAACTATCTAACACAAAAGGAATACTAAAAGAGAAAGTCTTCCTTATCTTCAAGGTTGACAACTTCGCTTGGGTTAGCCTTTTGTTGAATGAGTTGAACCTGACAATCCTTGGCATAGTGACCAAATTTGTCTAATTTGAAGCATCGGATATGAGAGAGATCTCTTGGCTTCTTCCTTGAGCTGTTAGCATCATTGGATCTGAAATCGTTGTTCCTCTTGAAGTTGTTCTTCTTCCAATGATCACCTTTGACTGATTGGGTAGCAAGAACTTGTTAGCCGGAAAGACTACTTTATGTTATGTCATGTATTAGTTATGTGGTCCCGACGGGAATTAGTTATTATCGAAGGGTAGTTGGGTTGGGTGGCGACGTTTGGTCACAACCCTTCGGGTAGAGAAATATGTACCACCTACGGGTGAAGGGGGGATGATTATTAGGTGAATGTACTCGTACGTTGGAATGATTAATGAAAGCATCTATTATTCTCTGATATATTCTATGTTTTTTACTTTTCCTGTACTATGTCTATGCAATATTAAGTTTACCCCAGCGGGCAAACATTTGGCGCCGTTGCCTAGATGTAGTCGGGAAGGGAAGGACTGGATGGCGTACAGGCACTATGGGCCTACCAGTTGGTGAGACTAATCCAGAGGCCGACGATGCACGTACGGAGCTCTACGAAGGAGAAGACACTACAATGAGGAAAGCACTCAGTTGAGAAGTGTTGTAATAAAACGACATGAATGAATAAATGTGTTTTTTTATTTTTTAAAATAAAAATAAATAAATTGATGTGTTGATTATTGCCCTGTGGAGAAGTGAGCAAAGAATTTATGCCCAATCAATTGAATAAAAATAGAAATTTAAAGAAGGAACTTGAGGAGGAACAAGCCGCTAGAAAAGCCGTACTCGCACAGCAACAAGCCAAGCGAAGGGAGAGATTCAGAAGATGCGCTGAAGGACTAGCGAAGGGAGTAAGTGAAGGCGAGGGTCTGGAGGAATCTGACCGGGAGGCCGGAAGAAGTGACGAGGACCACCTAGATGAAACAAGGAGCTTGTTCGGGTCCTTAACCTTAACCTTAACCCCACAGATGGAAGCAAGAGAAGCTCGTAGGAAGGAAGAAGAGGAAGCCGCACGGAGGGAGGCTCAGGATACCGCTGCCGCCGAGAGTATCAAAGTGACATAGGGGCACATGGATCACAGTAGCCCACCAGGCTTGGACAATTCCAGTAGTTTGGGAACATCAAGTGGTACGGTACCAAACATTTCCGGGGTACCGACGTCGACAATACCATCCCAACCTGTAACACAACTGGTGTTGCAAACACAATCGACACCTAGAAAAGTAAACATGGAGACTAACAAAGAGAAGCTGCCAAAATTCCATGGAGATGGGAAGGAAGATCCAATACGGCATTGTCGTACGTGCGAGACAATCTGGTCGGCAAATGGAGTCGCCAACCATGCAGAATGGGCGAAACAGTTTCCCGCCACACTCAAAGGGGTAGCCATCGACTGGTACTCTGATGTGGACAAAACAAAGGTGACCACTTGGGCCGAACTCAACATAGAATTCTAGACGGAGTTTCGACTCTTGAGAGGGATGGCAATGAAATTGTTTCTGAGATATACGGTACCAAACAAGGTAAGAAGGAGATTGTGCGGGCTTACAGTCGCCAACTGAAAGAGTTAGTCGGAAAAATGGATAGCCAGCTAGCGGATGGCCTAAAGAAAAAATGGTTCGTGGAGGGCCTGAAATATAACCTACAGAGGAAAATGAAGATATTGCCCCCCTCATATGGAGATGCCTATAACCAGGCGATGGACTTGGAGAGCGAACAAAAAACCTCCAAGAAGAAAAGAAGCAAGTCCTGTTCTGACGAAGATGACACTTTGGACGATGATAGTGGGAGTGATGGCGAGACGAAAAAAGTCATGGCACTCCAAAAGGACATGGAGAGAACGATGGAGTTCAAGACCATGAAAGGGGGTACCAGCAAGGGGGAAGATGACATGTGGTGTACGGGTTACAAGGAGAGCGGCCATACAAAGGGTTTGTGTCCAAAAAAGGCATTTTGTGACATTTGCTAGATCATGCGCCATTCCACCAAGGAATGCCCATACAACATGAAGGTGAGGAATCAACAAGTGCTATTTACCCAAGAGCAACCATCTACATCGGGGACAGAGACTAACAATAATGCATCCTCGGGCGGGTACAGAGGCAACCGACGCGGTGGCGGAAAGGGCAATAACAACAACACCAACACAACGAGTTGAATACAATACGACTCCAAGGGTCGGCTGATGATTCAGTGCCGAGCTTGCAATTAGTGGGGCCACTTTGCAAGGGATTGCAACAAGGGTGACACCCCACATAAGCTATGCCGTTGGTGTGGTCTTGGCAACCACGAGGATGCCAACTGCCCAAAATTCGGGGTCAACTTGCTCAACATTGAGGGAACAAGAAGTGATGAGGGGGTACTAGCCATCACACGATCACAAGCAAAACAAGGGGCACGAGAGGGTAAGGAAGAAATAGAGAAGGTGATGAAAGCACAAAAAGAAACATGGGAGATGGCCACCACCTCGGGCCGGAGGGATGCAGAACAAAACATTCAGAGACAAATGTTACATTTAGAGGTATTGATGAAACTCCAGGACCTCCTTCACACCATGCCTCACTTGGGAACGACATTGTTGGGGAACTTGGGCACGCAACCAAATACCACAGGTACGGACATCCCCGGAGGGTTCGCTACTAACCCGATGATACTCGCTGTAAACAACGGAAGGTACCCTACAGTCGTCGAGATGGGCATCTTTGGCACCATCCTAACATACACTATAGTGGATGGAGGGCCAGGAATGAACGTCCTTCCCGAGGAGACATGAAAGAAATTGGGCATGCCAACCTTGTGGCCCCCAACCTTCAACTTATTGGGTGCCGATTAATAGGGTATCAAACCCCTCGGAATGTTGATGGCACAACAGGTCACCATTGGCTCACAACCATTTGTATTAGACTTTGTGGTGATACCTTTGAAAAAGAAGGGTTACGATGCCATTCTGGGTCGAGGGTGGCTGGTCACGGCGAAGGTAAACCACAATTGGAAGAAAAACACCCTCTCGATGGAGAATGGGGGAAGTTCACCATCGACCTTCGCACCCAGATGGTGAGAGAAATGATAGCCTCTTCTTCAGACTCAGAATCTGACAGTGAAAACGATTGAAGGGATGAAGGAAGGGACAAAATGGAACCGAATAGTGGAGATGTGCTAAGATTGGGGGAATACTCAGAGGATGATGTAGATTCACTAAACGGTCTCTTCCACTGGCAAATAGAGGATTACGAACTCTTCCGACCAACATGCAATTTACTAAGTATTGAGGAAGAATCGAAAACATTTCTCCCCGAGTACGGTGAATACAAGGAAGGGGATGCAAAATCCCAACGCATAAATTTGATGAGCAAAACCCCATGAAGTATAAGGAGTTGTCTGTCAAACCAATGAATTTGGGCAAGGAAGAGGAACCTAAGATCATTCTTGTTGGCCACGATTGGAATCCTGAGTGGAAGATGACAGCCTTCAAAGTCTTTATTCTTCTTATGTACGGGCAGGCGACCGTGGTCCTTGTAGAATCTATGGTTCCAAGCCTTTGGATTGCCAGTGAAAACAGACTCGGCGACAGGGAAAGCTTGAGGGAGCGGCTGCACACTCTCAATAAAATAGATGAAAGAAGAATGATAGCACAATGGGCAACAAAGGTCGCACAACAATAGAGAAAGTGTTGGCACGATAAACACCTATGAAAGATGCGTTCCTTCCTTGGCCAGCTGGTGCTGAAGTACAATGGAAAAAATGAGATTAAGCTAGGAAAATTTCGGGAAGTCGGCTACGACGAGGCTGTCAAGTTGTGGACTCTTGACGGACTGGAGATACATGAGGCCATCAACGGGTCCAAATTGAAACCTTACTCGGAGAGGATGGACCCGAGAGAAGTGACAGAGCACCCGAGAGGATGGAAAGGGACTCGAGAGGTCAGGCAAGTGACCGTAGGGGTGATCGGAAAAGCATCCAGAAGTTAATGGTAAAATTTAAAAATAAATAAATAAATAAATTTAAAAAAAACCAAAAAAACTAGAGGACACTGTACGACTGTACGGTGCAAAAAGAAACTACGAGAAACATGACCCCACCGTACGAAGTTTGACCGTACGACATAAAGTTTGTACGACCAAACCACCGTATGGCTACGAAAGAAGCTTGCACCCAATCGACCGTACGATACTAAGAAAGATTCGCGCCACGTTGGGGACTGTACGACCTCCCGCGCGTTTTTCCGAGAGGTCACACGCAGCACCGTATGACACCAAACAACGACCGTACAGAAGTAAAGAAATGTGATATTGAAAAGTACGACAGTGAAAAAGAGAAAAAATGCACTCTGTACGGTAGGAAATTATCTTCGTCCGTACGGATATCAGAAAGTTGGGTGTGGTTGAGAAGGCACGTCTGCACGGATTGGGCAAGTAACATTTTGCACGGATGTTGAAAAAGTGGGAAACACACGGGAGACGTGTACGGAAAGGAGTACTGACGGACGCGTGACGAATTTAAAAAACTACATACAGGTGCCATAACGCGGGTGAAAGGAGAAGTAAAATGCTGAGGGAAGGTACTCAGCTAAAAAAAAACCACAACAAATATAGAACAGTCACAGTGAATAGCGTATGGCACCGAAGGGAAGGACATAAGCAAGTAGTGAAGAAAATGTAGTTATTGGCCATTTGCACAGGCACTGAAAGCGGTTGGCAGAAAGAGTATGGCATCGGAAGAAAATCACGAAAATGGTGTGTCCCATGGACTTTTGTGTGGGTTTGAAGGTGCTAATTTGGTCTTGGCCCTAGGACCCTGCGGGGGCGTTGCCCCTCGACCTCCATTTTATTTTTGAGGTACACCACAATTGTGAGTTGGGGCATCAAAACGGCATGAGGAAATTATTCAGTTTAGTTATCAGCCTTTGGGGAGTGTGACCAGTTGATGGGACCCGGAGTTGCTGCAGGCAAGGATTGTTTGCACGCCAGAGGTGGAGAGAGCACTGGAGAAAGCCTTTCAAGAGGGGTACTACGCTTTGGGGCACTCAGAGTAGGTTTTGGTTGGACGTAAGGCTGTCTTGGTGGATGCATAGAGAGCTTGGGAGGAGCTGACCACCCGGTTGGAGGCAATAGAGTGCCACTTGGCTCAGCGTACCCAGGAGTTGAAAGCGGCGAAGGTGGCTATCGAGGTCAGATTGGCTAGGGAGACAGTATCGTTGGAACAAGTGTTAGTGGAGGCTATAGCTGGAACGCGTGTTTTGGAGACAAGTTTGGTGCAGGCACAGGAGGAATGTGATGTGACGGAAAAAGAACTACTTAAAGCAGCATTGTTGGTGAAGGCGACACTTCAGCTTCTTCAGGGACGCCTCTCTGCCCCTTCTTCTCAGTGATTTTCTTATTCTATGTAGTGTATTTCATCTCCCTTTTGTTGTGAGTTGTCGGAGACGACTTTCTTTTTTGGGGGGGATGATGTTAGCCGGAAAGACTACTTTATGTTATGTCATGTATTAGTTATGTGGTCCCGACGGGAATTAGTTATTATCGAAGGGTAGTTGGGTTGGGTGGCGACGTTTGGTCACACCCCTTCGGGTAGAGAAATATGTACCACCTATTGGTGAAGGGGGGATGATTATTAGGTGAATGTACTCATACGTTGGAATGATTAATGAAAGCATCTATTATTCTCTGACATATTTTGTGTTTATTATATTTCCTGTACTATGTCTATGCAATATTAAGTTTACCCCAACGGGCAAACAGAAGTAAGTTTTCTTCATTACGGGTAGACTTGATTCCTCTTGTTATGAGCCTAGATTCCTCTTGAATGCAGTCAGCACGAAGGAGATCAAATGAGGGAAAGTTACCACTACCGCTTAAACCTTGAATGAAGGGTTCCCATGAGGGAGGGAGACCATTGAGTGCAAGCATGACGAGATCCTTGTCTACAACTTCACTATCAATGGCACTTATTTTATCTCTTATTTCTGAAATCCTCATGAAGAACTCCATGACTGACTCATCCTCTTTCATTTTGATTTGAAGTAAGTCTCTTCTCAAGGTAAGAGCTTGGCTCATGTTATTTACTTTGTACATACCTTCCAATTGTTTGAACATATCTCTGGCTGTAGACATCCTGGAGATGACAGGAACAATATGATCTTTGACAGAATCTATTAAGATCTTCTTGGCCTTGATAGCATTCTTCTTGAATTGACAAAGCTCCTCCAGATTCGTAGGTGATTCAAAATTTTCATTTTGAACAAATTCCAGCAAGTCATGTTCTTCAACTGCAATCAAAATTCGCACTTTCCAAGAGTTGAAGTTGAGGGCACCTTCAAGTCTATCATCCACCTTCAATATTGTCACCATTTTGACACAAGAAAGAAACACACAAGGACAACAAATCTAAAGAATACAAATTAGATCTGATACAGTTAGCAAGAACTTGGCTCTGATACCATGTTAAGTTTTTAAGTAATCAGATCTAAGCTAAATCAAAACAGTGAATTTAAACGAATCAAAATAAAGGACACAATGCGATTTACCCTGGGAAACCTCTAGGAGGAAAAACCCAGCATTCAGATCCAGTTATTATTGCTTCTCAAATTGCGATTACAATTGACTCACAGTAATATCGCAGTGAATTTGCTGAGGATCCCCGATCCACGAAGCAAATCAAATGTAGTGGACTGATTCAATATGATTGCCCAGATATTTATCTACACAATCAGATCTCTGTATGCATGCCCAGATGTATGTGTTGCAGCACTGTGTCTATGCAGCCTGATGTATGCGCAGTTGAATCAGATCTAAGTGTATACTTCATGATAATACTTCTATGAGGTTCGCTGCTTGCTAGATCGCACATGTTAGAACTGTTTCGCCATGAATACGCTGTTGAACATGCCACCATGCTGTTGATAGGAAATCGCAGTATGCTATATATTTGTTGTTGGAGCAGATCGGATTGATGGAAGGAGGAATTCGCTATGGAGCAGATATACTTTGCAAGTGTCTTACAATGATCAGATCACATATAATATGATGTGTAGTGTCTTGTGGATGCTTGTGGCAGTCCTCTATATATACTGCCCGAAAACTTAATTCATGCAGGCCGACTCATGTTGAATAAAATAATATTTGGTGCCAAGAAGAGAAAGGGCTGACTTAGGAAATAATTGCCATGTGGGCCGACCCACCTAGGAATAGATAAGGCGCCAATGGGAGGGCCCAAGATGCAAGACACTTAATTTTATTTACCAATACAATTGCGATTTTATTTAAATTAAGTTAAAGATATAATTTAAATGTTTTAGATTTTATTTACCAATACAATTGCGATTTTATTTAAATTAAATTAAAGATATAATTTAAATGTTTTAGATTCCGAAATAGCTATAACATTAACAAATTCCAAATGCATATGCTGTTACAAATGATAATGACTGATATTTTGAATGATGCTTAATTCCAAATGCATACACTGCTATAGAATGGTAATGATTGCATAACAATCTATCACCAGTATATGATGGTTGTTTCTGATATGCAGATAATTATATGCTCAATTGAGAGTGATCTCAGTACCTGGTATTGCTGTCTCTGATATACAATTGATAACATGTGAATATGCAGGTCGTTTCTGGTATAACAATAACAATGTGTACTAAATATTGTAACAAGCTGAATCTGATATGTCGATATTATTATGCTTTGAACAATGTGAAAGCCGTCTGTGATATATCAATATAAGTGTGCTTCAAGTATGATGCCGTCTCTGAATGATCTTTATGTGCTTGCACGAATGATTGCCAAAGGCAATAAGCTCTACAAAGGGTGATCCGCAAAGGATACGATATATTTTATATTCTCCAATTCATGTCTCTACCAAATGATGCGGTCTTCAATGTATATGTGCACAATGAAGGGAAGAGGCGCATATGAAGATTGCCCTCTAATTATGAAAGGTTACCATAATAATCATACATAATCAGATATTACTGATTACCTTATTAATCATGCCTCCATGTTTAGTTATGCAATGTAAAGATAATTGCAGGCATAGTGCAATCTGAATTTTCTTTTCCTGGCATACTGTTCATTTCCCTTTCAGTTATGTTTCTTTTAATACTTTGGTTTACATTCTATGAATAGTAAGATGTGAATCCTAAATTGTTGTGTAGATTTTCAACAGAATGGTTGTGTCAACAATGTTATCTATGCGTACTTCAGAAAGCTGAGGTCAGTGTCATCAAAAGGAAGGAGCTATTGCTGTTAAGAAAGGTGAGCTATTCTTGATTCAAGTTTTGCACTACCTCCTTTCTGTAGTAATTAAATTTTATCTATTCTTTGGCTAACATCAGTAAGAGGAACCTAGCTATCAGTTACCTTGTATTTGAGTGAATGTATACTCTCAGTCTAGACTACAGCTATTTAGTTGGGAATCCAAACTGTCTTTCGTGGCTTTTTGCCAATGTCATTTTTTGAAGGGCTACCATTCTTTAATTGTTTTTTGAAGTTATTTTTCTTATAATTGTTTCTTAATGAAACTCTCGTATGCCCTGTATTTGATATTTCAAAATGCATTTATGAAGTTCATATTATTTCAATGTGTCCACTGTAATGGATACAAGGTGTGTACAAGGTACTTTGTTCGTAGACTTCACTGGATCCCTCATATTTTTAATGGAGTATGGTTGGAAATTTAGTTTATGTTAGTTTAGTTTTTTAATTGTTTTGGGTGTTTTTCCTGTGTAGATGAGAAGCTATTGTAGAAGACATATCTTATGGTTTGCATGTGTACTGTAGTGACATAGTTAACAATATTTATATCATTAATACTTCATTTTAAACTTTTTCTCTCTTTTGCAAGCTAAGGAATGTCTGAAATATTTACATGTAGGGCTTTAATTTTGAGTTGAGTGTGGAGTACTAATGTATCATTACAATACAGACAATACAGATGTTTTAATGATCATTAAAAAAGAAGACTAGTTTTTGTTGGAGATTTTATATTACATCTTATGTTAATGCATACATTAGATAAAAGAATAAATAAGTGTTAGTATAATCATAGATGAAAAATTTGCAGACTTCTCAGTGAAGTTATTATCTCGCGAGAAGTTTTTGTTTTCGAGTATTTCTGACTTTTACTCACCAAGAACTCGGTGAGTTCGAGCCATTTTCTTGGCCGTGGCTGTATAATAGACTTTTGACATCAAACAAAAAGTTTTATTTTCTTTTTTTCATTTACTGTTTGCTTTCCAAGCCACAAAACATCCTTCCAAGGTATTGCAAGGTCATTTGCAAGGATTTAAGCTGATTTGGAGCAGATTTGAAGCAAATTTGAAGTGGATTTCCAAGGGAGTTCAAATACGTCAATTTTGGGAGAACTATGCTTCAAAAATGAAGAATCCAAAGGCCGTGCAAGAGGGAAAATGTGCTTGGTGGTAGGGGTTCTACCCCTTGACCTCGCCTAGTATCGCGACAGGGAGTGCGCCTTGGGTGTTGCCCGTTGACCCCACTGGGGGCTAAGTGATATCCCCTCTCTGTGATAAGAATTTAATAATGACAATATAGTTACTAGTATACATTGATCAATCATATTAAATAATATAATTATTAAATAAATAATTAAGTAATTAATTAAATGAATATATTAATTATATTAATCATTAAATAAATAATTATTAAATAAACAAATAAGTTAATGAATGAAAATATATTAATAAATTTTACATATTGTATTAGACTATCAAACATGTATAATTTATTATTAAAATTAACTATATTACTAATATAATAATAAATTAATTAATATAATGTAATATTATTTAATAAGAAATGAATATAATAAAAAAAATAAGAATGAACAGCCATATAATAAATGTAGTACAATTAATTGATTTTATCAATACTCTACATCATACTGTAACAGTGAAAATGGTAATATGAGTTGACGGTGAACATCACGACACCCTTGTCGACGATATTAGCACAAGAGATGAAAATATGAGACGGACAAGATAGCCAGGATATCCCTTCTCAAGTCTTCATTATACTTGTGCCATGTTTAATATTTATTAAGATTGTGCTATGTGATAAAACCAGAGAATATGAAGAGGCAATTAAATTAAGATATCAGGAAGTTATCAACTGGTGCAATTAAGGAGTAGATGTGACTCCTCATCCCAGAACGAAGGTATAAGAAGGCATTACTCATAATCATTGATGGGAGGGAAAAAGAGGAGATGGAATAAAGGAAATCAGAACTTGAACACAACACGTATTAAGCAAAGGGAATAAAGAATACAATATCAAAGGAGGATATTGTAAGAATATTTGATACTCTTCAGTACTGTAACAAGGTACGTTTAGTATGTGATATTTCTTAGTAAGCAGGTAGTCACAGATAATCAAGAAATAATACTTAGATCCTGTTACTAATTTAGTACTTCGGAGGAGAAGGCTGAAGTAACCAAAGTGGGGCAGTCTAAATCCAATAGGATAGTTCCCAAGATGAGGTAGGGATCAGCGTCCCTTTTAAAACCTTGAAGGCATGGTCCCAAGACAGGACAAGGGCTTGGATCTGTAAACTTTGAGGGAACCTATCAAATGGTCTGTAAGCACTTTGGGTAGCATTCGAGTCTACTCCCTTCTCAAACTAAAGTAATAACAAGATCAAATTTGACAGTAAGAACTATACAAGGAACCAAATTACGTAATATGTTTAATAAATGAACAATCTTCTCTACTTGTACAATGTAATAATATAGATACGGAATCATTGTATCTTTGTCAATTCAACTTAGGACATAAGAACACTAAAATTGGGTTAACTCTGGTGATAGCTAAATCTAGTCCTAGCAGGGGACATTACAGGTTGCCGCCCCTAGACCCCGACGTTTGAATTTATAAACAAAATAAGAAATTGATGGGGAAATCACATCAAATTAAGTTGATGATTTTATACCCACTTTATTTAGCTCCCCCCTATACTCGATGTCCCCCCGTCTTCTTGTCCCCGAAGGGCAATGAAATATTGTTTTATCTCCTTTTTGTTGCGTCTAGGTTTGTGGAAACTCAATAATGACATTTCCAAAGTACTCTAAATTGCTTTAGAGTCTAATGAACAAGATTTAACACTATTTTTTACAGGATGGAGATCAAGCCACAACTAGTCGTGCCGAGTGAGCAAGCACAACCACAGTGGACTCCTACAAATAGACTGTACCTCTCCCCTGGTTTTTACTAGAGCTGGGGAGAGGAAGATGTAAATTGTTTTGATGTTGTATTTACTTATAGTTTTACAGAGACGGTTGCTTTTTTAATTTTGCTTCAGACTATCAGGCAACCAGCCATCAACATTCCACATGAGGATGCTATTCTATACCCAATTTGCATTTAAATTATCTAGACTTAGCTTGTTTTTTTTGTTTACTCATTTACTGACTCGTTAGATGCATCTCCTCATTCAAATTTGCAAAAAACAATGCATTTCTAATTAAATTTAAGCAATCTTTTAAGTTGTCGAATCTTTTGTTGAGTTTTCACCAAGTTGTTTTTGGGCCTTGGCAAGATGTTGAGTACGAGTATTTCCACTATGAGTATTGCTAGTTATTTGGGATTTTTTTCCTCTGAAGTAGTTGTTGAGTTGGGTAGGGAAGTTAAGAAGATAATGTGGGAAAGAATTGCTTTATAAGAATATGCAATCAATGAAAACACAACTCTGATGAAATTTTTAAATGAATAAACAAATCCCTTGTGTGGTTTAGTTGTTTGAATTTCTTATTTTCTCTTCCTTTTTTAATATGGTATCAAAACATCAACTTCTTCTTGCCTATGAAAAGCCATGGAGCTTCTTCTAGAATGATTGAACGCCAATGAAAGAATGGAGTATATTGTACCAGCCATGTAGGCATAAGACTGTAGAAATAAAAAAATAAAGTAGGTGTTTATATAGTTGTTTGTTGTTATTTGGGAGATTGTTGTTTTCTGTAGACTACTTTTTGAGCTGGGTAGGGAAGCTAAGAAATTAGTATGAGAAAGCATTGCTTTATAAGAATATGCAATGAATGCAAATGCAACTCAAATGAAATTTTAAACAAATAAACAAATCCCTTATTGCGGTTCAATTTTTGGAATTTCTTATTGTTCTACCTTTTTTCAATATGATATCAAAACATCAACTCTTTTCCTGCCTTTGAAAAGTTGTGGAGCTTCTTTTTGGAAAGATTGAACACCAATGAAAGAAAAAAGTATATCGTATGAGCCACAAATGGATAAGGCAGTAGAGATGTGTTGAACATGCATTTTAGTTTGCCCAAGTGAGAAGTAACGTTAGAGACAAGTGTCGGGAAGAGCAATAGATTAATTTTATTTTTGAGAAGATAGAGATTTAGAGATTTGGTATGTATGATCTATTTGTCCATGATTATGAGTGCTATTAATGTTTGTGGCTAATGAGAGTGATGAGGGTTGTAGCAGAAAGACTACGACCAAGAACAAACAAACCAAAAAAGGTCGTGGGTCATGTTTGATGCAGAGGCTAGTGGTGAGGGTTAAGGGGATGGTGCATGGTTATAGCAGCAGGAGTTCTAGCCACTGGAGGGGGGTCTTTTGTTTTGCAATCCATTAAAGGATGATCCAAGGATGGTGAATCATCCGTTTATTTGAGGCTATGATATTGGGAGGTCAGACATTGACCAAGCCCTAGATTTTAAGGGGTTTTATGGAACAAATTAGGGCTTTCACACTTAGGATGGTCATGGCACCAAATTTGTTGGGGAATGCTTGGTTTGGGGTCATATCATGACACTGTTGAGAGTCTCAGAGTTTGGAGTTAAGGGTAATGAGTAGTTGCTTTGAAAAGTGAGTCAATTTAGCCCTCCTAGTTCAGTGACAGTGGCATTTTTTAAGGGATCAGTCCAAATCAACTAGGGTTGATTTTCAAGTATGTTGTCAAACTTCCAAAAGGGTATTGGAATATGTGACTGGTTTGTAAAGTTGTTTGGGAAAAGTTGGGAAGAGGATTGGAAAACCCTCACTGCTGTACTACTAGGACTGTGCAAGCAGGGACAGTTTGGTGCAAAGAGATAGGTTGGTCACTAGAGTGAGTTTAGATGTTGGAGAGTGAATGGTTCAAGTGTATTGGGATCCTTGGAGGGGTTAGGATCACCAGTTGAAGCATAGTTGCTGTTTACGGTTGTAGAAGCACATTGGTTGAAGAATGCTTGACATGGAGTATGGAACATGATTGATAGGTTTGGGTATGAAGAAGTGCATGGAGATCCAAGGTGTGGAGTCTAGTGGAGTTTAGGGAGATTGAAGATTGACCACTGATAGGTCTATGGAGTGGAATGGGTCCAAGAGTGATCTTAGAAGGAAGTTTAAGCAAGTTGCTATCAAGCAAAGGAGGGAAGAAGCATTAAACCATGAAGGAATTGTAACCTACCACTAGCCTCTGCATCAATGTCCCTATCAAAATACAAGAAGTCATAGCTATTCAAGATCACAACCCTTATGTCATAACAAAGGTGTTCAAATGGGATGGCAGCAATTCTGTAAAAGGAGTTGATTAAGGTTAAGCACTAGAATACCATGACCAGCAATCCATAAAAGAATCAAAATTAAATCAAATAAAGAGAAAGTCATTGGCAGTGATTGCTTACGAAATGTGATTAAAATATAAAGGATCAAGACAAGCAATTAATCTTTGGAGGAAGGGATTCCAGTTGATGTTTCTTCCGAGATGGCTACAGTAGGTATGGACATTGTGCAAGAGTAGAAGCTCCCTATTTTGAGTCAGCATGGTTGTTCGCAGTAGGTTGGTTCTTCTGCTATCCCTACATCGGGGGTTTCTTGTGCTCCCATTGACTTACATGATGACATTGTTCTATTGGATTTGGCTAAGTAGGTGTAGTTGGATGGCAAGGGACAAGGCTCATCATTGGGTCTAGGTTTGCAGCAATGCCCTCATAAGAAAGTCTCATATGATAATTCTTCTAAAGGTGGCCATAAAAAGGATTAGGAGAAGATTAAATCTATTGGGGATTTGTTAGTGGAATTTGGGGATGTCAAGCCCATTAATGTTCACTTCTCCCAATCTTCTCAATGATTGTTCTTTCTTTGAATGTTAGGGGGTTGAATAGCATCCCTCGACAAAAGGCTATTTATGATTTGGTTGCAGTTCATTCCCTGGACATCTTTTGTGTTCACAAAACCAAGGTTTCTGTTAATGACATGCTTCACTATGCTTCTCATATTTGGTATTTTGGTCAATGTCAGTGCATTAGCTCTCAGGGTAATTTTGGAGGTTTGGTGCTTTTTTGGGATCCACGCAAGATTGCTCCCCTTTGGCAGTCGTCTAGTCATTCTTCTATTTCCATGGTTGCTTGTGTAGTGTCCCCTTTTTATAAATATTAGGACACTACGAGAATTATTGATTCTTTCTACAAATTTGTGCAAATGCTATGTGATATGAATGCAATAACAATGAAAAGATATATGACTGGTAATTCCAAATGCTATAATGGATAAAAGGAACTAATGAAATATGATACAATTGATATGGTAATGCAGCATTGTGTACTGTATAATGCAATGACATTGTATTGAGATGGATAATATGTAATATTTATAATTTGTAATTCCAATGCCACAATGGAATACACGAAGCTTACATGGCTATGTCTGCAATTCAATGTGATTCTATGGTCGTCTTTGATATTACAATGTAGATTATACACATTCCCTGCTAGCCATCTCTGATAGACAGTGAATTATATGCTGCAATAATAGGGAGATGACTGGCAATATGCCGTCTCTGATATTCTCTGAAGTGTTTATGCAATCTGCTATTTCTTTGAGCCGTCTCTGATATAGATATATAATTATGCTCTATTATTGTGCCATCTCTAATCTTCTATTATGATACATGCACTTGGATATGAATAGGTTGCGTTAGCAACCAATAATGCTTAATGAGAGCGAAAGTCCACAAGGGAACAAATATAATATTAATTCTTCAATTGACACACCCCTTGTAATGATACAGACTCCCTTATATACTTGCCATATTGAATTGATTGCATCACTTGAGTATTGAAGAGATACATCTCTTACAAATTGGGCCTCTTGAATGTAAACTCTCAATTATGGTAATCGGATGCTTATCATTTCAATATCAATGATCATTATAATCATTTTTCATGACGTCTCTATTACTGATGGAGAAGATGATATCTATATAGTCTCCCTGATTAATGTAATTGTTATTAATATTTAATCCATGAGCCGTATAATGATGTGATTAATATATATATTTGACTAGACGGGTTCCGCACTCCAAATCGATACCATCCATCTATCCTTACGTCCGATTGTTGATTCATGTTACTATGGTCTTCGGCTATAATGTGTAGTTGCTAATATCTACCACCATCGATTCTTCTCCTTTGACTTCCTTCCTTTACCGATGATGTGTATTCACCATGCACATATAAGGTCGATGGTCTTCGTATAATATCGAATTCCTAGTGGTAGTTTGGTTGAATCGACTTCTGAAGGCGATGAAGGCACTTGTACTCCCTATCGCTGACAAAGAATGTTTCTGCATATCGATTGCCGTCTTTATTCGTCTTTTACTCATCCACGTGTCAATCATATTATTTGTATTTGCATTACTCTTCCATAGCACGTATCTCCTCCTCGGCTCAGTAATGGATAACATTTCATACTTAATCCTTATGTTCACCATAGTAATTCATATCAATAAATTTCAATCTTTAATTAAAATTATTTGAATCGTATTTCTTTTTAAATTTCGGGGGGCATCACAACTTCTTTGGATTCTAGTGAGACTATTCTAATTACTAATGTTTATGCTCCAATTGACATCCATGGTAAAATCCAGCTTTGCACTCACATAAGGTATGTTTGGTCATGTGCTCCTTATCTTGGATCTTAGGTGGTGCTTTTAATTTTGTGTTGAGTTTGGATGAGAAAAGAGGGGGGCTGTCTAGGTTAGGTCCAACCTCTTGTTGTCGTAAATTTTGTTTTAATAAAATTTATTTCAACTATACAAAAATTTAATCATGTTTTCGATTAAATTAAATTTGTTTTTAAAAATCTAAGTATCTTTAGTAAATAAATTTATTTATTTAAAGGTTTTAAGTTGTCTAATGTTTATTTTTAATTTTTGTTTTTGTTGATGTTTTGTAGCTTCAGTTGGATAAACACTATGAGTCAATACTAGTAAAGATATGTATATATATATTTAGTATATATGAGATGTATATATATATTATTATTATGTAAATATTAGAGAAATTAATATAATACTCGAGAGATTTATATATATAATCATAATTGTCATTATATTAATTACATAATAATGAATAGACATGTCCCATCATGGGACATGTCTCTTCTGGGCTCATTCTCAATATAAATGCAAGATATTGTTGCATTTGGAAAACACATACTCTATAAGCAGTGCTATTACATTTGCAACGACCCTAAAAACCTTTACATGGTATCAGAGCCAAGCTGCAAATGTAAGAGAGTAGTTTGTTGATGGTGAATGTGTGACTCTCAGAAAACACAGTCTCAGTATGGGGACCATATCTCATAAATACACCGTTGGATTTTGGTGCATTTTGGATATGTGGGTGATAAACAAATTTCGAAGAATCTCACCGGAGCAATTGGCGAAAAATTGTCGGGTTCAAAAGTTATGACCGATTATGTACAGGTCTATGTGAAATCTGGTGAGTGAAGTTGTGTTGCAGATTTTTGTCCACACCAAGTGCAAAGAATAAGGTCAAGTGAATTGTAGCAGATTTGTTAAGAAGCAAACATCAACGATTATATATTGGCAACTATGTCATTCGTGAATGCGGTGATTCATTAAAGACATAATTTACGCACTGATATTTGTT
This sequence comes from Chamaecyparis obtusa, assembly GCA_027943335.1. Taxonomy (NCBI): domain Eukaryota; kingdom Viridiplantae; phylum Streptophyta; class Pinopsida; order Cupressales; family Cupressaceae; genus Chamaecyparis; species Chamaecyparis obtusa. The sequence continues at coordinate 413,297 of BSBK01003511.1, read as the reverse complement.
GATGTGAGTTTTGTACCACTACATAACATATAGCAATTGAAATACTTGATAAAGCGTACCAAACACTCAACCCTCTCTTGAAAAGTATATAAGAATACTCCAAGGTTCCTTACACCTGTGGATACTAACTCAGTTATATAAATGTGATTTGCTGGTAATCACTTCGGCGGGCTTACGTTGTTCATTCAGAGATGTTAAACTCTTGCTATGATGATGATGAGATAACTTCCTTCTTCTATATCATTTCCAACTTCGCTCATCAAACTAATTTATATCACTTCTAGCTTTGCTCTTCAAACTTTCGAACTTCAACTCCTCAACTTCAACTACTGAACTACTGATTACTTCTACTATTACTCCTACTGAATGGAAAGATTGGCAAATGGACAGGGATCAAACCAAATGAAAGCTTACCAACGGCGCTACCTCCATTGGTGCGATGAGTCTAAGGGTTACTCTTAGGATTTTCACACTAACACCTATCTTCCAACCCAACTTGAAGTACAAGCGGAAAGATAAAATGCAAGTAGAACTTGGGAGCAATTGACTAGATTACCACACAAGGCTCCTTGACAAGCCGCCAAGATGCTAGTGGCCTAGTATAAGATCCTCATCAAACATTCACCAACATCACCATTACAACTAACCATTTACTTCTATTCTAACAACATGAAATGAAATCCTATTTTAATTTGAAAGATGAGAAGAACCATGCAAATACACCAAAATGATCATGTATATCCACCATGCAAGTCACAACAATGAATAGAGAACAATTTTGATAGTATTTTGGCAACAATTTATCCAACATAACTCCCTTTACAAATGAGTACAAATGGCCTTATATAGAGGCTCAAAATTACGAGTGGCCAAGATTAAGAGGCAAAATCAAGGGCCAAGATTAAACCTTACAAACCCTAATTAGGGTTACCATATTTCAACCAATTACATGAGGGCACCAACTTTGTGGGCCAATGAGAAAATTACAATAATTTGTCAACCAATGAGAACATAGGACACTTGGCATGATTTGATTGCATGCACATGAAATCACCACCTCATCAACCTTGTCTTATAAGTTCATTAATCCTTGAGATGAGATGAAGCCTTGTATGCTTGAGCTTGTCCTTAGAAATTTTCTCACCACCACTTGAACTTGCTTGTACTTGATGTCCTGACCTCGAAAGGGTGAGGTCTCCATGCACTTGGGGTAATCTTGCCTTGACCTTGGTGGCTTGCCTGGATGTGAACCTTGTGCAATTTAAGAGCCTTGCCCTTAGCCACCGCCTTGAAATCAAACTTGACCTCCCTCAACCTTTCAATCACTTTCCTCCTTACTTCAATACTTTGCCATTTTTAACCTTCCTATTTGGATTTAATCTGCATGCATGCATCTTTGTTTCAATAACCTTGGATTTTGGGCACCTGCCCTCACCATATCTCCTTGATTGTTCCGCAATCCACCCATCACTGAGTTCATCAATTGCTTTCATCAATGCTTTCCTCCTTGGTTAACCCTTGACTGCCTTCAACTGTTCGAACTGCCACAACCTTGCCCTTTTGGCATAAGTACTTGCCTCAACCATAGTGGTGCAATGCATCTCCCCAAGATTAGATTTGGTTCGACTGGCAAAGCATCACTAGTAGTCTTGCACCCGAATTGAAAAAGTAGGACCCCATGTAGATTTGCCCCCGATTTTGTACTATTTAAGTTGCAACTCTAAATTCATGCTAGTGATCCTAATCCAATCAATTGTCCTTAACCATTCTCAATCTCTTCAATAAAATAAAACATCCAAGGATCAAATTGTGTACCTTTAGCATAGCTTGGGATCCGACTGAGAAGCACGATGAGGTCGCTGCACTCTGATTTGCTGTATCTTGTTTGCTGCTAGGGTAGACTGAACACTTCCTTGTACAAATCCATATTGATTGATCTTCTTTGCCACAGGGGACTAGCTGTCTCTCAACCTCTCTCTTACTTGAATCATATCAAAGGTACCAATGTTGGTGTCTCCAACGCATTTCAATTTTGAGCGGAAGTTGGAATTGGGTATCATGACTTCCTTGTCTCCTATTTCAGCATTAATTCCTTTGGGTCGCTTGCTTGCATTAACATCAACCATCCTAAACACTTATCACTCCCCGCCTTTTCTACAATGAATGTGGAACTACACTTATCACTCCAATCTTCGCCTAGGGGTGGAATACTACACTTATCACTCCCTGTCGTTACCTTAAGATGGACTACACTTATCACTCGAAATCTTCCTTCCTACAATGATGAAATGCAATGATGAAAACTACACTTATCACTCCCCGCCTTTGCCTTAAGATGGACTACACTTATCACTCCAATCTTCTCCCTAGGGGTGGAATACTACACTTATCACTCCCCGCCAATACCTTAAGATGGACTACACTTATCACTCCAATCTTCACCTATAATGAAATGCAATGATGGAATGCAAGCAAGAACTTGAAGGAAAAAAGCCAATCAAGACAATCGAGTGATCAACCTACTAACCAAACACCTAACTCTACTCTTGAAATTAGTTTTCAACACCTAAACCAGCACCAATGAAATGAAAGCAATTAAGGAGAGAGGAAAAGATAGGCCACTCACCAAAAACAAAGCTTGGAATTCCTTCTCAATGTAATTGGCTTAGCTTGATTCTCAAAAAATTTCTGTCTCCACAAGAGGATCTCTTCCCTTCAAAATCGCGCTATGAATCACTATCAATAAACTCCTCCTCTATCACAAATCTGAACTTTGCCACCTTGCCAATTGAAAATCTGAGTGTGGATGCCTGAGAATTGACAAATCTGAGCCTTAATATTTGCAAATCTGAACCTCCTGCCCTCTACACCAACAAATTCTTCTCCAAAGAAGAAGACAACACCAAAAATGCACTCCTTGCAAAATTTTGCTTTTTTGCTGCTCCAAGAGCTCCTCCTTGGCTGCCAAGAGACAAGCAAGAAATGAATGAGAAAATGAGGAGACAAGCCCTCCCTTTATACTAATTTTTTGCCTCTTCAAATAGGGCTGACCTTTATTGGAGGGAAAATAAAATTAATTAAATTGCCAAACATATAACCCAAATTAAATGCATTAAATCACATAGCCTTGGGTATTTAATTTTAATTTAAAAATGGGCCAGCCCATTGCAAAAACAAAAATCTGTGCAATAGCATGTTAATTTTCTTTTTTAAAATGAAATTGGGCCACTCCAAAAAATAATCCATATGGGGCCCCTAAACATTGAAATTAACCAAGCCATGGCCCCAAAAAAATTAAATTAATTTAAGGAAAGGGCAGATTTAAATTAAGAAAGCCACTTGCATTGAATTGTGCAAAATTATGGATTTAAATTAGCCAAATCCGAAATTATCAAAGGTCCAAAAATTGAAATTTTGAAAAAAGGTTATTTAGGCCTCTAATATAGCTTTAAACCTTCCCCATTGTGGACCCAATAACTTGCCTTGAATTTCACACCTCTTAGGCCTTAAAATACATTGAATTTAACACACAAAGGAGCCCAAATTAAATTTCTAAATTACAAACACTCAGCCCAAAAATATGATTTTAATTATTTTAAAATTGCCAAATAAATGCATTTAATCACAACAACCTCACCAAAATTAATTAAAATTTGCAAGCCAATCACAATTCAAACAATTTCAAATTTTCATTTATTCATTTCTCATTTAAAATTTCAAAAATCCCACTTGGCAATTTAATTTCTTTTTATTATTTGCAATCCAAAAAAATCATTTAGCAATTTAATTTCCATTTGACCATTATTTTTTATATTTTGCAATTTATTATCTCTATTTGGCAATTAAATTCAAATTTGGCAATTTAATATCAAATTTTTATTTAATTTCCACTTTTCTCCACCAACAATTTACAAGATTTTCCCAAAAATATCCAATTTCACAATTAAATTTTGAAAATCTCAAGTTATTTAATTTCATCAATTTTCAAAATTTAATCAAGTCCAAAATTTGCAATTTTATCCCACCAGATATTAAAATAAAATTTTCTCATCAAATTTCATTTGGCTTGGAGACAAAATTGACTATTTAAGAAAATCAACATTTCGCACAAGGTGAAAACAAGCAATACCCCCTCAGGCACTTCAAAAATATCCAAGGTGTAAAATTCTCATTCCAAAACCTCTAGATTGCCCAAAATTCGCTAAGGCACCCAAACTCTAGGATCTAGGAAAAATTGCCAAGGCTTGCTTAAAATAAAATAAAATTGGGGGTCCCCAAATATTTTGGGGCGATGGTGTGAAAACCTCACAACAATATTTTGAATAAAGTGACTTGATTAAAGAAAAAAAAAACATTGTTTAGTAAGAGGTTGAGGACGATGAATTTGCAAACTATACACAACGATTTCCATAATGATTAGTTAGACCTTGTAGCGGCTTTCATTAAAGAGACATTAATTTGTTATGATCGTGGTCAAGCATTAATAAAGAAGCACGTATTGAAAGAAGGGTGTCTCTTTCTAGAAAGCGAGCATTAATTGTAGAGTGTCACCTCTCTTGGAGCAATCAAGTCATTTCACAAGAAGACATAAGCATTGTTCAACGATATAAGAGTGAGAATTTTATTTTGTGGGAGGAATAATAACCAATGTTACATTCTCACTTGAACCATCCTTAGTGAGGAGATGATTCAAAGGGGAGATGTCTTTCAAATAATCTGAGAAGGTGTTTTCTAATTTGATGTATATGGACCTTCATTGAAGCAACTTGTATCAAGGATGTTGATGTGCAGATAAGTATTTATTATCCTTGAGTATTACTTTATCTACTTATTGTAATCTCTCTCTTATTTGTATTTCTGTATGTACTATAAGAGTTATTTGCCTTGATCTTTTCCGGGGATGCTCTTGCAGGAAAAACAAGATATCTCAGATTCAGAGGGAGTCTAACTCTTCCGAGGTAACTTTGGACGAGGAGCTCAGAAGATTGATATCAGACTCAGAGGGAGTCTGATAGTTCATCTTAAGCAATCTTGGATGAAAAGATCAACAGATTGATATCTGCTCAATGAGTTCTTTTTGAGAAAAGTTTGAGGTGAAATCCTTTGTTTCCACCCTCTGCGTTGAGGCATGATGGATGTCATGTGTGTGACTCCATGTTTTTTTTAATGGGCCTACCTCCTGTGTACATCATGAGGAAGTGGCGACTTCCAAATGATTATCACTTGTATTTGCAGAAGTTATTGAAAGGTGATGATCTTACAATAACTCAATCTTCTATTATGATGGACATCCTATGATGTCTAAGAAGATCATGATAGATGATAACTTGCATGGTGGATTAAGCTCCTTAAACAGACCATGACCTACTGTGATAGACATCTTATGATGGCTCAAAAAGATCATGAATAGATATCTTGCATGGTGGATTAAGTTCCTTAAACAGACCATGACCTTCTATTGTGATAGACATCTTATGATGGCTGAAACAGATCATGATAGATGATATCTTGCATGGTGGATTAAGTTCCTTAAACAAACCATGGCCTTCTATTGTGATAGACATCTTATGATGGCTGAAATAGATCATGGTAGATGATGAATGTCCCTATGGTAAGTATTATTGAGGATACATGTGCACATTACCTATGGACATTTTTGAGTACTTGGTGAGTATCATGCTACTTGATATTCTGTGGCCAATGCTTTGGATATCATGAGATGATATCTTTATAAATTTTTGAGTAGTTGGTGAATTTTATGCGACTTGATATTCTGTGGCCAATGCTCTCAATATCATGAGATGATATTCTTATGAATCTGAGTTATGGTGAATATCATGCGACTTGATATCCTAGTCAAATCATATCTCTGATATCACGGTAAATGTATCTTCTGATCCTAATCACGTGTTTAATCTTCCCTGGCTAAGAGAGTGTTGATGTTTTGTAGCTTCAGTTGGATAAACACTATGAGTCAATACTAGTGAAGATATGTATATATATATTTAGTATATATGAGATGTATATATATACTTTTATATATATATATAAATATTATTATGATGTAAATATTAGAGAAATTAATATAATACTCAAGAGATTATATTTATATATGTATGTATATATATATATATATATATATATATATATATAATCATAATTGTCATTATATTAATTACATAATAATGAATAGACATGTCCCAGGAAGGGACATGTCTCTTCTTGGCTCATTTTCGATATAAATGCAAGAGATGGTTGCATTTGGAAAACACATACTATACAGGCAGTGCTATTACATTTGCAACAATCCTAAAAACCTTAACCATTTTATTTTATTGTTGATTAGTCTTTAATAATATATTATTAAAATTCCTAAGTTACCTTTAGGTTGGACCTTTAAAGGTCGATCGCACATCTTTTTATATGTGATTCGATGTGTAACGTTGAGATGGAACTTTTTGAGCACTTTGCATATAACATTACATATAATATGTAATTCAAAGACTTTAGAAACTCCTGATAATTTTCCCAAATGAGGCCTTTTCCTTAAACATTACATGTTTGAGTAATGTAATTTGCAAGTTTGTTAAAAATTCCCGATGATTAAAGTGAGGGAACATTTTAGAGGCTATTGTACATGTGATTACATGAAATATTATTTTCAATGTTTCTATAAAGTTCCGACCCCAGTCTTCAGTGCCAAATGCCGAGTTTTTTAGAGATGGAACTCCAAGTTTTTATAGCCGCCAAGCCTGGAATTGAGTGTTCACATCCACTGAGCACTAAGAATGCTCCTCGTACCTATATTATTTCCCCAAACTCTTGTTGTTTGAGAGTTTCATTACAAATGGATTTGTGTCTACGTTTTTGGCTTGAAAGTAATTTACAAATTCTTTCCTTCAAAGACGTCTTTCTTCAGAGATTTTGGTCATGTTTTTCATCCACAATTGGTTGCCATTGTCTATTAATTGTTTTTTTTTCCAACTTCATGTTCTTTTTGTGCATTTCTATGGATGTTTCTGTTAAAAATGTGGTAATTTATGCATTTTTATGGACGTTTTAGCATTTCTTCTCCTTATACAGCCACGTATAGGGTTTTTTGTGACATTTTTATGCAATTTTGTGGTTGTATCTGTGATTATGGTGGATGTTTTTCCCCAATATGCCTGCGCTAGGGTTTCTATATGTTGTCTTTTTGAGAAATGGATATCATATTTTTTTTTGGGTCATTGTTTTTGAAATTCTGGTTTTTCTTTATTTAATACTCTGAAACCTATATCAAATGGCCTAAGATTTCAGTGTGATCAATGTTTCATACAGTGATAAATTTCACCTTATATGCAGTCATATTCATGGCAAATACAACATTCAGATTTGTGTGGAAATACAAATAAGTTCCTTCCCAATTTTTCACTGTGACCTCATACTCCAACAAGCTTCCAATTTGCAAAAGAAAACAACTATACTTGCAGGTTTCAATTTTCTTCCTAATGGTCAAGTTATATACACAGTTTGAGAAATCAGAACTTCCCATTGTTTGCAGCCACAGCCGGAAATTTCACATACATGTCATTACTTTGACAAATCAGAAATTCCCTTTCATTTCCATGAAATAAGAAGATGCAGCAATATTTGGAAACAGCTGCATATACTTTGCAAAAATCAGTATTCTTCATATTTACCATGTAGTTGCAGCAGTTTTTGTGTGTTTCCATATACAGTTGTTCCCAAAATCCTAAGTTGTGCAATTTTGTTTGCTATGATGTTCTCAAATTGGGGTTTTTAATTCTTTATTATATATTTTTTATATATATAAATATATAGTAAAGAAACACTTCTTTATTATATATATATTTATGTATATATATATAATATATATACATAATGATTACTTACCTGATGTTAATCATGTATGTTATTCATTTACAGAACTTTTCTCCGACTAAAGCTATACATCTTCAACATTTTTCAACATCTTTTACTCTACTGTTCCAGTAACAATCATTTTCCTTTCTTGCAAGAAAAGATGACTGGGAGTCTGGTCTCTGATCCTTAAGTGCAAAAACTTGAGAAAGTCTTCCTTGGTTGAGAGAGGGTTGTGTCCAGAAATGGCCTATTTGAAGGTCAGGTTGGGAGATGGGGAGATGATAGACTTCCCTTGTGTGCAACCAACACACTATCAATGCTTTATCACATCTCCACTCTCGAAAGGAAGCTGCTTTGAGTGAGAAAATTTTGGAAGAGTTTTGCTCAATAAGAGGAGGTTTGCAACTTATTGTTGCATAGTTTTCTGTTCAAAGAGAGACATGTTTGGTTCTCAATGTCAACATGACATTTTTGCTAGATCTAAAAATAATCATACCATGTGGTATATGGTCAACAAAGGTGCTGGCAAGGTCTACAGACTCTAGACAGATTAGCTGCCATGGATTTGTAGTTGCCATTCTTAGATGCCTGATATGTTCAATGGACGGAATGAATACTTCAATTTGCTTTATTGTATCAAAATTGTCTTCAGTTAATAAATTAAAAATTGAAAAATCAAATTATGCATCATAAAAAATGAATATCTCCAGACTTGTGTCCTTGTTGCTTTTCAAATAAGCCTTCCTATATTCTGGGTTACCTCTCTTAAAATAGTACATCAAGGTTCTTTTATTTATGTTTCCTTGATTTGATTCTATGAGTTTATACAAAAAAAGCTTTGTTTACAAATAGGTCAACATTACATGTAAATTTGTATGTCATATTAATACTTCTGATTTTATGGTAACAGGTTTCTGGGCCTCGTAATGAAAGTGTTGATTGTGTCTCAAAACTGAATTGAGTGTTACTGAAGACACCCTTGCAGTTCTCCAAGTGGAGAAGATGCTGGGACCATCGAGAGGAATCAAGATCTTCAGTTCATATGCTACTGTAAGTTGTACTAGGTTTTGTGCATACAAGGATAGAATTGAGATATGATGGTTGTGACTTTTATGACTTGTACCTGACAGTTTCTTTAACCTGACTGCAGGGAATTCTTTGGAGGAATTTGTCACTTCTGATGTTATAGCGAAATGAAGTTTTGTATGAATTGGATTTCGTTTTTATTTTGTTTGTATTTATCTGTTTTTCCATTAAATACCACGGTGGTATCTAAAACTTTTCTTTAGATCACAATACCACATTGTGGATGTTAGCCTAGGGCTGAAGTGAAAAGAGATGACAATTGAAAAGGGTTCTAGTTGCTTCTTTTTTCTTTGCAGCCAGACAACCATCATTGCATCAAGCCTTGATAAAATGCTGTCAATATTTTCTGGAAAGGTGAAATGTGATTAGTAAATCTGTTGTAGTTTACAGATGGTTCTGTAAAATAACATGTTAACGTACTTTTACAAACATGTTATTATAGCAAAGCAGATTAGTGTTCTTTCTGTCAAGGGTGGTGTAATTCAGTTCTGTATATCCATACTGGGGTCTTTATCTTCTTTTATGTATATTGCCAAGTTACATGATTACATGTCCAGAATGCTCTTCAGTGATTTTTGTTTGTAGTTTGATTGGATATTCTTTAAACTGTTTGAACATATATGCATTTTTAGGCAATATGCTCATTATTGGCAGAATGGCTGCAGGAAATTAATCAGCGCTAGAATTGATGGACAATCTGGCAAGCTATTTTTTTTTCCAGGATGCAATAGTTTCGTTGGCTAACTAATCTGCACCTTACACGCTTGTGTGTGTGTGAGCAGGAAGCTTTCAAACTGAAAAGAGTGTGCATCGGCTGTCCCAGGCCTTTGACACGTTACATGCCAAAACTTTTTACACATCGATCCACTTATGGTTGCCTTTTCTCATTCTTATATATTCCCAGGTTCCTTTCTTTGACAGAAAGGGCCCATGCTTACAGTTGTGAGTGGCAATTGGATGTACAAGTGAGAGGCTGACGCTACTGCTGCAAGTTTAACAGATCTTGCTTATGCTAACACTTTTCGCAGTCTTCTGTCTTCCCAATGAGTCGTAGCACTTCTTTAAGATTTCATAGCCTTCTGTTTGCTTAAGTTTGCTTCTGCAAATTTCAATCAATAACATCAATTTCAAGCAAAAGGATTGACAAATTTAATGCTGATAAACCCAATTCATGTTAGAAATTAGGTGTTCTGCCTGTATTGGCCTCAAATTTGGGTTTAGAAAGGGCAGCATTGTGCTCAGAAATTATTTGGACATTGTCTTCATTTTCCCTTCGTTGCATAATTATGTAACACCTGAGGTTGCCTCTTGTAAGGCCAAACTAATATGGCTTTTGGGCTTGATATTAAAAGCATTGTGACTTTTGGCATGCTATTTTCCTCCAAAAATGAATAGTTATTTAGGTTCAAGCACCTATACCTTGCGTTAAATACATTTGGAGTGGGTATTGTGAAGATATGGTAGAAGAGCCCTACAAGGACCCTTCTCTCCATCTTTGATATTCTTTGACCTAATGGTTGAGGATAATTTTAACTCTTTATCCATCTACACTTGCAAGTTCAATGGACCCTCCCCTATCCCCATAAAAAAATATTTTATTAAAAAGTCTACAAATTATATTCTATTAAAAATAGATAATAGACTAAGTTTGGGGATAAAAAATTATTTAATTAAAAAATATACAAATTATATTCTATTAAAAATAGATAATAGACTAAGTTTGGGGACACTTATTTTTATGATGCAGGAGCAGCTTGGGTGTAAGAGCAATCTTGCATCACTTAAAAATATTTCTAGTTTCTTTTCAGTAAGGGCTATCTTGTGCAGAGCTGTTATTTATGGAAACTTACTATTTTTAATAAGTTGGTCAAACGAGCTCGTAATGTTCTGATTTCACAGGTGGAGGTTCATTTTAGTCATATCAGTTTACCAGTTGAGTTTCATTGCCATATCATCTATATCGGTGAAGTTATTGAGGCTTTTTGGTACAAAATATTTGAGCTCAATTTTGAAGGCCTTAGAGGCTCTGGATCGCAATCGACCCTTGATTAACTGGAGCTTACGCGAGTCAGGCGCTGTATATCAGGTCCTGTCATTTTCGAAAAGTGGTTATAATAGCCAAACAAAGCTACAGTTTGGAGCTTACGCGAGTCAGGCGTTGCATATCAGGTCCTGTCATTTCTGAAAAGTGGTTATAATAGCCAAACACAGCTACAGTTAAAAAGTGATGGCTTCCGGAAGTTGGGCTACCTGAAAATATAATTTGTAATTATTTTGAGCCGACCCTAATGTAATAATTATGAAAAATAAAATAATTCTAGGGAAAGTCGGCTTTGAGGGCTAAATTTCTAGAACCCTCTTAGGTGGTGGAAAATTGTCTATATAAGGAAGGCCTGTAGTGTTTTCTAGAGTAGTGGTTTTGGGTAATAATTCGAGGCTTGTCTTACAGAATATTGTAAAGAAAATATCCATATGGCTTTGTATATTGTAATTCTGAAATTTGTAATTCCACATTTGTGGAGATAATAAGAAGCCTATTTTCTGTTCTTGCAAATTGTTGTTTGTCTATTTCTATTATGTGTTTGTGGAATTAAGGGGAGCACCTTTCATCAAGTGGTATCAGAGCAGGAGTTTTTGAGTGTGTAAACAGATTATCGACTGTGAGACAGTTTGCACCAAGACCGTGGTTTAGGGTTTCAACAATAAGTGTGAAAATGCCTCCACGAAGGGAATATGGCGGAAGAGCTGGTGGTTTGCCACCTAAGGTTAGAGCTCTCTAGAGACAAATGTGAGCATTGCAAGAAGAGATTCACAGGGAAATGAATATTACAGTCAAAGACGAAAGTGAGGATAGAGTCGAAGAAGAAGAAAATTTTGATTAGAAAGGAGAATGTGAAATTCTGAACCAAGAGGAAGAAAAACTTTTCTGGGCCATTTCCAAGATCGGGAAAAGACCTAAGATTGAGGTTTTTACATTTTCAAGAAATCTTAACTCAGAGGAATTGATCGACTGGATCAATGAATTAGAAGAATATTTTGAGTATGAAGATATCAAGGATCTTGATTGGGTCAAGTTTGTGAAGGGCAGATTGAAGGGTCGTGCGAAGATCTGGTGGCAAGAGATTCAATTGGAGCGAAATAGAAGAGGAAATGAGAAAATCACAAGATGAGATAAGATGGTGGATAAATTAAAGCGACAATTCATTCATGTTGATTATGAGTTTGATCTACTAAAGAAAATGCAAGGTTTGAAGCAAGTAGGAAGATTTGTTCAAGAGTATACGATGGAATTCTATCGAATCTTCATCAGAATAGACCATGCAGAAGATGATAAGGAGAAAGTTGTCCGTTACCTTAATGGGTTGAGGCCAAACATTCAAGAAGAGTTGAATTTGGTTCGAATGAACAGTATTGAAGAGGCATACCAGTTTGCCCTAAAAATAGAAGAAAAGTTGAACAAGAAGTTTGAGAGCAGACAAAGCAGAAGAGGTCATGGCGAAAGATCCAGTGGACAGTCGTATGGAGGTCGAAATGAAGATCCAAAAAAGAAGGATGAGGTCAGTAGAAGTCAAAATCAGAGAGGAAACAATTTCAATCGTCTCCCTATTATAAATAAGAGATACTTTTCTGCGCAATAGTAGCCACAACTAGATAGAGAGATCAAGTAAGAAGTTATAATAGTTTCTTGGAAGTTCAATCCAATTATATGTAATAGAATTATCTTTGATGAATAAAATGATGAAGTGTTGAGAATTTATTTCAAGTAATTGAATTTTGGATGGTTTTTGAGGGGGCCCACTTAGTAAGTAATCCCAGTTAGATTTAGTTTAAGTTTTTAGTAGTTTGTGTTAGGAATATTCCCAAGAGATAACTGAGAGGGGGCGAGGGGTGAATCAATTATCTACAAGATTCAATTTTTTATCCAATTAAGTATATAAGTACATTAAGCATAAACACAATGAAATAACACTTAACACAACACCACAATTTTGGTTACGGAGAAATCCAAATAGGTAAAAACCTCGATAGGAATTTACACCCACTAAGAACTATACTAGTGTATTATGATCCTTTTTAGAAGATCTTACAACCCTGTTAGGAGTTGATTTTTATAATGCAATAAATACAGTGACCTAGTCAAGGGTCAAACCCTGTTAGGAGTCTTTTACAATTAACCCTATTAGGGGTGAGGATGCACTATCTGAGAGCACATTGCTCAAAGGGGGGAAGGCGACAACCTTCTGATTAAAAGATACACACTATATCTGGATCTTGGTGAACTGCGCATAGACCTACTATCTGGATTAGTTCCAATGAATAGCATATACTCTTTACTTGGTCACATATATCTTCTAATGATGACTCAAGACTTCACACCTTTTGGTCTGCTCTTTGTCTTTCCACACTGAACCACACTTTAGCAATCACAAATGACTACCTATAAATATCTTTCCTCCAAATGATATCATCAAGTTGGCGTATTAGAACCATATTGAAATCATATTAGAGAAACAATATAACTCTCCAATAACACCTTAGTTGGCTCTACTAAGCACACAACATAAATTAGGACTTCACAATTCCATGTGAGTAGACGCCACGCTACACACAGTCGACTTCACTAAATTATCTCCAACTTTCTTCTTATGTTGAATTACATCATGTGCTCTTAACCAAACATTGTTAACTCTCCTCTTAACATAAATTCAAATGTGCATAACGCGATGATAGGCGCAACTACTGCAATCTTATAAACATTGTCGACTCTCCCAAATAAACTCAGGAAACTAAAATTGTCAACTAGAGACTTCATAACTCAACTTGTACTACATATCTGACTCTACATTCATGAATATAACATCATACATATGTCTACAACATAAATATGAAGGCACAAGGCTCTACTGCAACCGTATGACCAATCACATACATAACTATTCCTGGGACCTGTCAGGAACACTCACTGATATACACAATTGTATTACTGTTTTTACTCATAATCAACCTCTGCATCTATGATATTATGTTGATAACATATCCATGCAACATATGTTGAAGGCTCTCTTCATTAGGCTTCTACACATGCTACTTACCATATGTTGTCATCAATGACAAACATAAGGTCAACAATCTGGCTTGCTAGCAAATGTCCAACAATCTCCCCCTTTGGCATTGATGGCAACATATGGAATGAAAAACACCACCAATCTAAATGATCAATTTTTTTATAACATTCTCCATTTCCTCAACAAAAACTCTCCCAAGGAAGTATCCTCCAACTGCTTCAATATTTTTCAATATTCTCCATTTCCTCAACTGTACTGCTTCCCATGATTGTATTTTTACTCCCCCTTTTTACTTGTTTTTTGTTACTACATATTCCTTCTTTTTATGTTTTTCATGACTATATATTACTCCCCCTTTGAAATCAATGGCAAAGGGTGCCAAAAACATTAAGCACTGGTACTACTCCTAAGGTAGAGTAGTCAACCTTTCATCAGTCACTGAGGACTGATGCACTCCTACTATCTCTAATCAGATTCAGGGAAGGGAATTACTCCCAGCTTCTCCATGAGATACTCAAAAGTATCCTTGGGTAAAGGCTTTGTGAATATGTTTGCTAGCTGATCTTTTGTACTCACTTAATCCACCATTACTTCTTTCTCTACAAATTTCTCTCTTAAGAAGTGATATTTTATCTCAATATATTTTGTTTTTGCATGCATCATAGGGTTCTTTGACATATTGATAGTGCTAGTGTTATCACAATAAATAAAAATAGGGTAGTCAATTTGAATGCCAAAATCTTTTATCATCTACTTGATCCACACAATTGTAGAACAATTCAATGCTGTTGCAACATATTCTGCTTCTGCTATTGACTGAGAGATACAATTCTGCTTTTTACTTGTCCAAGTAACAAGTCTATCTCCAAAGAATACAACTCCTCTAGAGGTACTCTTTCTATCATCCACGCATCCTACCCAATATGCATTTGTATATACTGTAGATCTCTATAGTTTTGTTGACTATTAGTGACTCACACTTAGTCATTTATCTAGGCAATGATAGTTGGTCATCACTGCGACCGAGTCATTATGTAAAGGCCAAGTTATGTAATGTATACTTACCGAGCAGTAGTGCTGCCGAGTAAACTTATGGTCACTATGTATTTTTGTATTAGCCGAGTCTAGTTTTGCCGAGTCATATATGCAATGACTACTGAGCGACAAAGATATCAACATATGCCGAGTACAATGAATGTCGAGTATCAGGAATATCATTTGCCGAGTTAGCCAGGAATGACATATGAGTTTGATATGGCACAGTGATCGAGGTAAATCATTTTGGCTGACATTCATGTTTTGTATTTTGTTTGTTGAGATAATTACATAGGTGATTACGCATCTATTTTGTAATCATTGATCCTTATGTAATACTTAGAGCCAATCAGAAATTAGTAAGGCTTAAGCGGAAAAAGGAGTTAATCTAAACCGTAGATCTTGAATCTTGAAGATGTTTTGTTGTTTATATAAAGATCTGAACCCTAAAACGTGTTAGAGAGTAAGAGTGAAAGAAAGGATGCGAAGGGTATGAAGGAATGAGTAGAGAGGAACATTTAGATTAGTGAAGCATTTAGACAGAGTTCAGTGACCGAGCTAAGCGGTGAAAGGACATAATAGAGATAAATCTGATAGAAAAGATCAATACAAATCTGTAAAGAGAAGATCTGTAATCTGCATACAGTGCAAACCAAAGGATCAGGTACTGAGACATTCTAACCAATGTATCAGGGTAAATCTCTTAACTGAGTGGTCCTAACAGACCTTTTGTAATCTCTTAACCGAGTGCTTACTTTTTTGTAAGTGTCAAATCCTTTAGCAAGGTAGACTGTATAAGTCTTATAGCTCTTAATAGGGTAGACCCCTCACAGGGTAGATCATATTTTGATTAAATTTTGTAAGCCCTAACAGGAAAATTTATTACTGCAGTAGTGAAGATTTGTGGGTGTCATCCCCACCCTAGTTTTACCTTTCAAGGGTTTCTGGGTAGCCAAAATTACTGTGTTATGAGTACTTTCATGGATGTTTCTTAGTATGTTAGTTATTTTATTTTAGTTAAGTATTGTTGATGCTATGAAAAAAGGTTTTATACATGTTAAAATAGATTAGTAGGTGATATCTAATTCACCACCCCCCCCCCGCTCTCAGTATCACATTTCCCAATTATATTTCCAAAAATTGGTATCAGAGCTGCAAGGTTTCTCATAGAAAGTCTAACCACTTGAAGAAAAAGATCTTGAGATGGAAGTCTATAAGCTAGGAAAGGTCATAGAGAATTATAAGATTGATGTACAACTGACATTACAACAACTTGAAGTAGCCAGAGGTGAACTGAAGAAATCCTTGAGCAGAAGGAGAGAAATTTCTATTCAACAAAATGATTCACAATATCAAGAAGAAGATACCACTGGACTATTTGATAATGGAAACTCTGTAGAAAGTGACAAATCCATAAAAGAGCTACTAGAGAAAAATACCATACTAAATGATGACATCAAAAATCTAAGGAGAACAAGAAATTCAATCTGCCAGACTTTGTGAGGTGGTTGAATAGAAAAAGAAAGCTGAAGATGACAAGACAATGGATGAAGAAGATAAAAGACAAATTGCAATAAGACTAGATGAAAGGACAAGTGACATGCAAAGGTTGACTAAAAATCAACTAGACATGGTAAATCAACTGTTGCTGGTTAATCAAGAGTTGGGTAGGAAAGATATGGAAATCAACCAATTGAGGTCTAAAAATGTTCAATTAAGGATTGAACTAAGATCTGAAAAGGAAATCAATGAAAGGATGAACAAACCTAATGAAGCTGCAAAATATTTTGAAGAGCTGTTAAGATCACCTAGAAGATCTGGTGATAGTCTGGACTTGGACTAAATGAGCATGCATCATCTATCGAGGAAGGAGAATCATCAAAGAATGAAGAACATAAGAATGCAAAACCAAAAAACAACAAGCACACATGCCATCATTGTGGAAAGCCAGGACATACAACCAACATATGCAGGAGCAAACAGAGTAAGTCTGATCCTAAACCTAAGTTCAATGGGCATTGCTTTAACTGTAAGAAACACGGACATCAGGCACATGAATGTAGGTCTAAGGTCAGTGATCCACCTACCTCACCTGAGTTTCAAGGTAATTGTTTCAATTGTCAGAAATATGGGCATAGAGCATTTGAATGCAGATCTAAACCTAGATAGTCATCAAATGAACAAACTAAGTCACTTGTGAAGAATAACTCATACAATTGGGATTATAACACTTGGTACAACTATCATTACTATGGAAAATATGGACACATTGGAGAAAATTGTATGAAGACTCATTTCAAAGGTAAATCCAAAAGCTGGATGAATGGAAGCATGGTATGTTACAAGTGCAATAAGATAGGTCACTTAAAGAAAGATTGTAGTTCACCTATGCTGAGAAATGATCAGAATTAGAATGAAGATATCCGTGAGAAATTGAAAAATCAGATGAATAAGACATGGAAGAAGAAAGAAGAAGAAAACGCAAGTGAAGCTAGCACATCTAAGGTCACCCGATCGGATGGATTAGGTGATCACACTTCTTCTAACTAAGCATAGAAGGTATGTTTGGAGCTGAATCTTTCAAAGCTTTATCTTACATCAGCTCCTAACATAAACTAGAGTAAAAGTCCATATCTGCATAGATAAAGATGCATTAGGACATATCTGAGTAAAGTAGAGAATTTCATTTTTGATGTCGAGCGTCAGTGTCTTGACCGAGTTATCAATGTATGTCGAGCACCTATTGTAGCCAAGATGCTATATACACCAAGCTATGTCTTAACAGTTATATTGACTGAGCTTGTGTTAGCCAAAGTTAACATGAGTTTGTCGAGACAATTGTATTCCACTGAAAAATTGTGTACGGAGCATTTATGAGGCCCCAATTCTACTTTTTGGAATCTATAAAGCAAAAAGTTGCCACCCATTTCATTTCACCAAGCGAATTGAGATTTCTTTGAATGATTCAGAGTGCAAGCAACCAGTTTGTCAAAGGTGATTTCAAATCTTTTTAGTGTGCCGTCAGCAAAAATCATCTACAGGACATGTACAAGAAAGGTACAATATTGAGAAAACATTTCTTTTTAGAAATTTCAAATTAAAATGGCATCATCATCGTCCGCTATAATGAAGAAACAAGGGATGGAAGTTTTCAACGCACAATTGGTGAGAAATGAAGTTTGTAAGCCACAAAAATTTAGGGCAATTACGAAAACTGCAATTAAAGGAGATCTTATCGGCGCCCTATCCTCAATTCTAGAGAATGTGTTGATAATGAACGACATTAGATCTTGTTACATATGTAAGATCAGAGAAATCAAAGATTACGAGATCAGGGAGGCATACGATAAATTGTGTGACAATGGGTATTGAAGTCGGAATATAAATCAGTTGCCAAACAAGGGTTAGTGCATGCCCTAGATTTCCCACAAAATTTCAAAGTTGAATGGATAAAAATAGTGTTGAGTCGAGTGCATGATATGCAATTGTGGCTGGAAGATGGACCTGTGAAAATAATGAAGGAAATGATCCACCGAGTAACTGGATACCCGACAATTCAAGGAAAAAGAACAAGGAAGTGTTCAAGCAAAGAAGAAATTTAGGCAAACACACAAGTAGTATGGAACAAGCGTGGAATGATGATCTCCACCATCACAGATCTAGAAATTGACTTTGTTGTTAGGGTTATCTCACACAAATTCTACCAATCCAGTCGGTTGGACAACGTCTCCTATATGGCAGTGGACCAGGCATGGAAAATCATTAAGAAGGGACATACGTATGATCTTGCCGAGCTCTAGCTGACTCAGCTTGCCGAGAACCTTAACTCAATCTAGACTGCAAAGAATTCTATGTGTAAGTTTGGATCTTTTCTAGTTCGTCTATTCTTTTATATATAGAAGTCCTACTGTTGGAGGTGTAATATGGGATAAGAAGAAACCCATTACTATTCAAATAAGTGAGTTCATAGGTCAGATAGGAGATAGTTTTAATGGTGTGATGGAAAACTATTTTGTTGAATTCAAGAAGAAAATGAGGAAGAGTAGAGTTCCTATGTCGTTAGTTGAGAAGTATAGCAAGGATATATGTTTTCTAGTTGACACAGACTTCACTTATGCACAAGCAGTCTTGCCTAGGGTTTCATGGCTAATGCCATTACCCTATGAAGTAAACATAAATGAAACCACTATTGTTATTACAACCCGCTTAGCTGAAGAAATTGATAGTAAATCACTCTACTTTGGAACATACAAAGAAGCCAAATCTAAAATCACTATGCGTTTGATGGCTACAACTGTAGAGAGAAAGAGGAATAAAATAGTAAAGAATTTGGAGAAATACGTGGAAGAAACAGAAAAGGATGCTCCACTAGAATTAACCCAAGGATTGGGAGAGGATGAACAAAGTGACTCTAGTGACAGTGAAGAAGAAGAAGAGGTACAAGTAGAAAAGAAGAAAGGTAAGAAGACAGTAATTGTCGAGCCCCCAACCAAGAGAAGGATACTGAAACCTAAAGTGTCATCGACACCTGTGCTTAGGCCTAGAAAAAGGGGAGCAGTTGCCGAGACTCCAAAGAAATCCCCTACATCAGGTAAACAAAAACTTGTACAACCTAAGGCAGTGTCGAGCAAGGTTAACAAAAGGCCTAGAAGGAAACTTGTTTTGGAATAGGAAGATGATGAGGAAACTGAAAGTGATAAAAAGGTGAAGAAAAAAGTTGCATTGCAGAATGTAAAACCTACTGTGGATGAAATATGCCACAAAATCACAAGCACTGCAGGAGTTGAAGACTTGAAAGGATTAAAGTTTGGAAGCATGAGTATAGGAGACAAAGAGAAAGTTGAAGATGCTATTCTTGAAATGCTTTGCATTTTCAAGATGTTACCTATTCAATTGGAGAGCTGAATTCCTAAGGAGTTGAGCAACAGGGTAGCACAGAAATGGAAATATGCTCTTAATATAGAGAAACATATAAGGGAGAGCACCCTAGCACAAGTGGAATCAAGTCTCACCTCGGCCAACATTAGACAAATTGTGGAACAATATAGAGCAAAATTTGACCCTAAGCTTAGAGCTTATTTAATCCTTCAACACAAGGCTGAGGATGTTGTACAGGAAAGTCTTAAGATTTGGAAGATAGTGTTTGGTTTGTTGATTGACAAGGATGCAGATAAAGATGCTAGTACATCTACGGATGCTAAACCTACAACAGAACAAAATGTAATGGAATCACCCATTTTGGAGACTGAAGCTCCTAAGGTAGAGGAAATTTAGAAGGTATCAGAAGTACACATTGTTGATATAACAAAGGATACCCCAATCAAGAATCAAGTATTGACCGAGGAGTATATACAGGCTGACCAAGCAAAAGACACATCTTTGCGAGGCAGTAATACTATACTTTTGCAAGTTAAAGACAATGGATGAGACATCAACTGTTAACATTACCCCCGCCAAACCTGAAGTTTTTATAGTTGACATGTTAGCCGGTATAAGCACTACCGAGGAACAGGATAGGTTAGCACCAACAAATCAACCCACAGCTATTGAGGAGTTACAACAAGATAAAGGAGAGAAGTCCAAAGAAAAAGCTACTAGTCCTCATGTGGAGGATAAGGAAACAAAAGAAAAAGAAGTAAAAGACAAATCTATTGAGGTACAAGAGCCTAAGGAACAAGAGGCAATACAAGCTCTTGTACGGATGCCGAGTGGGAGCACACTGAAGAAGAAAATGAAAGTCTTTTCCCTAAAGGTAACCATTGACGAAGTTATTATTATTCGTAAATGGGATTCTGATAACTTATCTTATGAACAAATGTGAATATTGCAAGACTTATTGAAGAAGAAAAGCAGACAGGAAGAACTGAGAAGAGAACATCAGCAAAAGCAAGTTTTGTATGAAATTAAAGAGATAATTAATGATGCTTTTGAGTTGTTTGTGTTGACTTGGTGGTTAGAACCTCCTTGGAGATTCATGACATGGCTTAACCACCTTCCGTGGATCGGGTTAAATCTGGCATTTGTATCGGGCATTGACAGTTCAAGCTTTTGGTGCAACGACAAATGATTCCAACAATTGGTATCAGAGCCTTGGGTCACGGGTTCGAGTCTCCCTTTAGTGGGTGCTAAAGGCTCAGTCAGTGCTAAGGGGGAGATTGTTGACTTAGTGGTCAGCACCTCCTTGGAGATTCATGACATGGCTTAACCGCCTCCCGTGGATCGGGTTAAATCTAGCATTTGTATCGGGCATTGACAGTTCGAGCTTTTGGTGCAACGGCAAATGATTCCAATAGTTTGATGTAAACAGTTCTGCTCCCATATTGGAACAACTTGTACATATTGTTTAGAAAGTAAATAATGAAGAAAGTGGAGCCAGTGATAAGTTGTTAGAGTTGTCAGAAATAAATTTTGAGACCAAGATGATGGAAAAAGTATCTGCTGAGATTGTAGTGAAACAGGTAGCACTTTCCACTTTGGTAACATAGACAGAAGAAGTAGTTGTGAATGCACAATCTCTGCTTACCAAACTTTGCAATGTAGAATAGTTCATTGAGGATAACCAAGGATTGGTTGATAAATTACAACAAGAACTAAAGTCCACCAGTCAATCCTTAAGCTTGGATGTAGAATCAAGTTCAAGACATTATGCCAAGCTTATGCATACACAAGGATGGATAGCCGAACTGATGGCTAATGATGGAAAGATAAGAGCTCATCTACTCTCTATGCAAATAATCTTGACACCTCACCTAGAGGCCATACAAAGAGAGTTAGCCAAGGGTAAGGACTTAATACAAAAGAATCCCAATCTATCTAAAGTCGAGAGCCTAGTCAATCTAGCTGTCGAGCTAGAAGTGCAATGAGAAGTTTTAAATGTTGCTACAATAGGATGGGAAACTGCACTACACATGGTTATGATGTTGCATAAACCATTATTGGAGAAATACTTTACGATCCCTACTCTAGAAGAGATTCATCATGCCAAAAATAAGGGGGAAATCAAGTGACATGACATGACAAAGGGAATGTAACAAAATTTTGAATGTATATATATCTTAGGGGGAGTATTCTGCTAATACTAAGTACTTTTGTAAATACAAATGTAATGTCATGACAAAGTGTTTTTGCCACTAATGTCAAAGGAGGAGATTGTAGATCTCTATAGTTTTGTTGACTATTAGTGACTCACACTTAGTCATTTATCTAGGCAATGATGGTCGGTCATCACTATGACCGAGTCATTATGTAAAGTATACTTACCGAGCAGTAGTGTTGTCGAGTAAACTTATGGTCACTATGTATTTTTGTATTAGCCGAGTCTAGTTTTTCCGAGTCATATATGCAATGATTATCGAGCGACAGAGATATCAATATATGTTGACTACATTGAATGCTGAGTTAGCCAGGAATAACATATGAGTTTGATATGGCACAGTGAACGAGGTAAATCATTTTGGCCGACATTCATGTTTTGTATTTTATTTGTTGAGGTAATTACAGAGGTGATTACTCATCTATTTTGTAATCATTGATCCCTATGTAATACTTAGAGCCAATAAAAAATTAGTAAGGCTTAAGTGGCAAAAGGAGTTAATCTGAGCCATAGATCTTGAATCTTGAAGATGTTTTGTTGTTTATATAAAGATCTGAACCCTAAAACATGTTAGAGAGTAAGAGTGAAAGAAAGGATGTGAAGGGTATGAAGGAATGAGAAGAGAGGCACATTTATATTAGTGAAGCATTCAAATAGAGTTCAATGACCGAGCTAAGCAGTGAAAGGACATAATAGAGATAAATCTGATAGAAGAGATCAATACAAAACTATAAAGAGAAGATCTGTAATATGCATATAGTGCAAACCGAAGGATTAGGTACTGAGACATTCTAACCAATGTATCAAGGTAAATCTCTTAACCGAGTGGTCCTAACAGACCTTTTGTAATCTCTTAATCAAGTGCTTACTTTGTTGTAAGTTTCAAATCCTTTAGCAAGGTAGATTGTATAAGTCTTATAGCTCTTAATAGGGCAGACCCCTCATAGGGTAGATCAAATTTTGATCAAATTTTGTAAGCCCTAACATGAAAATTTATTACTGTAGTAGTGAAGATTTGTGGGTGTCATCCCCACCCTAGTTTTACCTTTCAAGGGTTTCTGGGTAACCAAAATTACTGTGTTAGGAGTACTTTCATGGATGTTGCTTAGTATGTTAGTTGTTTTGTTTTAATCAATTATTGTTGATGCTATACAAAAAGGTTTTATACATGTTAAAATGGATTAGTAGGTGATATCTGATTCACCCCCCCTCTCAGTATCACATTTCCCAATTATATTTCCAACATATACATGAAGCTTTACATTCTCTAAATTAGGGTACCATAAACCATAGTCTAAGGTTCCATTCAAGTATCTGAATATTCTTTTTACTACCATGAGATGACTTTTCTTAGGTTTTGCTACAAATATTCCAACAATACCAACTACATTTGAAATGTATGGTCTAGTTTGAGTAAGATATATAAGTTTTTCAATCATAGATTTATATAAAGTTATGTCTATTGCCGGTGAATCATCTTCTTTTGAAAGCTTGCACCCTGTTATCATAGGGGTGCTTACTGGCATGCAATCATCCATCTTGAATGTCTTCAAGATCTTTTTCACATACTTAGTCTGATTTATGAATATACCTTTGTCTATCTGATGCACATTCAATCCCAAAAAGTACTTGATAGGACCAATCATGCTCATTTCAAATTCACTCTACATCTCTTTAGAAAATTTTGCACTAAGCTTATCATTACCACCAAATATAATGTCATCAACAAATATATCAACTAAAAATAGTCCTTCAGATGTCTCTCTTATGAATAAGTTACAATCTGTTGCTCCTTTTTTGAATCCAATATTAGTCAAGTAACCATCAAGTCTTTCATACCATGCTCTAGGGGCTTGCTTAAGTCCATAGAGGGCTTTCTTCAATCTGCATACCATATCAGGTCTATCTGATAAGGTGAATCCTTCAGGATGCTCTATGTGAACTTCTTCCTTCAACTCTCCATTCAGGAATGCTGACTTAATATCCATTTGATATACCTTAAATTTTTTGTATGTAGCATAAGCTAGAAACAACTTTATAGCTTCCAATCTGCTTACAGGTGCAAATGTATCTGAATAATCAATTCCTTCTCTTTGCACATACCCTTTACATACTAATCTAGCTTTATTTCTTACTACTGTTCCATCTTCATTCATCTTATTTCTGAATATCTACTTGCTTCCAATCACATTCTTATCATTAGGCCTAGGGGCCAATTCCCATGTATCATTCTTAATTATTTGATCTAGCTCTTCTTTCATTGCTTCATGCCAATTTGAATCATTACATGCATCTTCAACACTTAAGGATTCAATCTGTGATAGTAAACATACCTCTTCATTTGCTGTGGAACTTTTTGCTTTTGATCTTGTCATGACTTTACTGCTCTGATCTCCAATGATGTCTTTCTTTGAATGATATCTAGATGTGAATTTAGGAGCATTGAAGGTGACTTCCTCATCAAATTTCTAAGATTCTTATTCACTTGTTTAAGGGTCATTGAATAACACATCAATGTTGTCAAACATTTCGTCAACAATTGCTTCACTACTGGTAGGTCTAGGTTCTTCTTCAATCATAGGTGCATAATCATGGTATCTCTCTTGAATCATAAACTTCTCATCAATCTTAATGTGATCACTTTCAATGATCTTCTTCAATCTTAGATTAAAAAATCTATAAGCTTTGCTTTTAGTAGAGTAACCAAGAAAAATACCTTCATCACTTCTTGCATCAAACTTGCCAATTGCTTCATCTCTCTTGATGTAGCACTTGCTTCCAAAGATTCTGAAGTGTTTCACTGTAGGTACATTCACAAACCATAGCTCATAGGGTGTCTTATATGTTCTTGGCCTCAATTGAATCCTATTGATAGTATAGACTATTGTATTGACCACATCTCTCCAACAAGTGTGTGCAACCTTTCCTCCAATCATGATGGTGTGCATTGTGTCAAGAATGATCCTATTCCTCCTCTCTGTAATTCCATTCTGTTAAGGGGTTCTAGGAGCACTTAGCTATCTCTTTATCCCATGTTCTTTGCAGTACTCATAAAATCTATCAGAGGTGAATTCTCCTCCTCTATCTGATCTCAGACATTTAATCTTCAATCTAGACTCATTTTAACTTTAGATTTGAATATTTTAAATTTGTCAAATGCTTTTGATTTGTCCTTTAAGAACACAACCCACATCATTCTAGAATAGTCATCAACAAATAAAATGAAACACCTTTCACCATAGTATGATCTTGTTTGAGTTGGTCCACATAGGTCTGTATGTATCAGATCTAACTTGTTCTCTATTGAGTTGTGCTTGCTTTTGAATGAATTTCTTACATGCTTTCCCATCACACATTTCCTACATATTGCATCAACTAGTTTTGCAATGCTAGGAAGATCTCTTACTTCCTTAATATTACTTATCTTTACTATGTTGTCAAAATTGATATGACAGTCTTTTGTGCCATAGCCAACTGTCATCTACTTTAGCAATAAAACAACTTGCTTCTGGATTAAGATGAAAAACATTACCTTTAGTCTTTGAACCTGATGCAATCATTTCTCCTTCCTTGTTATTAATGATGCACTTGTTGTCTTTGAATTCCAATCGGTAACCTTTGTCAAGCAAATGTCCAACACTCAGTAGGTTATGCTGCAAACCATCAACATATAGAACATCACCAGTGATTTTCTTTCCATCCAAGGTAATGGCTCCTCTACCAATGATAGGTTTAGGAGTGTTATCTCCAAATCTAACCATGCATCCTTTGTACCTATCTAGATGAACAAATCTACCTTTGTCTCATGTCATGTGATGTGAGAAACCACTGTCAATGATCCAATCTATCTTGATGTCTGCTTGTGAAATCATTGATAAATCTTGTGTATTCTTTTCATCTTCAAGAGCGATGAATCCAATTTCTTCCTTGGCTGATTCTTCAACTGATACTTCATCTTCAGCATAGTAACATTCCTTTGTATACTTAGGCTTGTAGTTATTTTTGAACTTAACTCTTGTAGGACACTTGGATGCAAAGTGACCAATCTTATTGCATGAAAAGCATTTGAATGGTAATTAACCTTCATATTTTCCTTTTCCTTTCTTTTCTCTTTTAGAAATCATAACAATGAAATCATCTAGTGTTTTCTCTTCATTGTCATCATCAAAATTACCAAGGTGTTCAAGGATTTCTTACTATGTACTAAAACTTTGAATGTTGTTTCACTTTTAGGTTCTATCTTCAATCTTGATATCTCAAAGGCTGAAAGTTTGTTGATTAAAGTTTCTCTTTTAAAGTCTTTTGTGGACTACATAGTTTCATCTAGGATGCATATCTTGTTGTCATATTCAGGATTCAAGGTAGTCATCAGTTTGTCCATTATATCTTCTTCCAAGATTTCTCCACCATCGTTTTTGATTCCTACAACTACTTCATTAATCCTTTGATTGTAGGCTCTGACATTCTCATCAAGTAGTATCTCTAATGTACTGTATCTTTTCTTCCATGTCTTTTTGCACTCATTCTTAGCTTGAATATCTCCTTCAAACATGTCTTCTAGGTATTTCCATATCTTATAGGATTTGTCCATTTTCTTGATCTCTAAAAACTCACTGTCAGATAGGGTGCTAATAAGGGCTTCTTTGGAAATAGCATTTGAAGTGAACATCTCCTTTCTTCAAGGTTGCATCTTCTTTTGCAAGATTAGCTAGTGATGGAATCTCAACTTCTTTGGTAGCTACTTCAAAAATCTCAAAGGTAATGCATTGCAAATGTGTCATCATTTTGTTCTTCCAGTCTAGATAGTTCTCTTCATCAAACTTAGGACTTTATTTTCTAAAGAATGCCATGTGATCAACCTCAAGTTGTTAAACTTTCACTCTGAGGCACTTAGCTCTGATACCAATTGTTAGTTATAGTCCCAAGAGATAACTAAGAGGGGGGGGGGGGGGGTGAATCAGTTATCTACAAGATTCAATTATTTATCCAATTAAGTATATAAGAATATTAAGCATAAACACAATGAAAGAACACTTAACACAACACCACAATTTTGGTTATAGGGAAACCCAAATAGGTAAAAACCCCAGTGGGAATTGACACCCACTAAGAACTGTACTAGTTTATTATGATCCCTTTTAGAAGATCTTACAACCCTATTAGGAGTTGATCTTTACAATGCAATAAGTACAATGACTTGGTCAAGGGTCGGACCCTATTAGGAGTCTTTTACAGTTAACCCTGTTAGGGGTGAGGACGCACTATCCGAGAGCACACTACTCAAAGAGGTGAAGGCTACAACCTTCTGATTAAAAGATACACACTATATCTGGATCTTGGTGAACTGCGCATAAACTTGTTGTCTGGATCAGTTCTAATGAATAGCATATACACTTTACTTTTTCACATAGATCTTTTGTTGATGGCTCAACACTTCACACTTTTTGCTCCGCTCTTTGTCTTTCCACACTAAACCACACTTTAGAAATCACAAATGACTACCTATAAATATCTTTCCTCCAAATAATATAATCAAGTTAGCCTATTAGGACCATCTTGAAATCATATTAGATATATAATAAAACTCTCCAATAACACCTTAGTTGGCTCTACTAAGCATGCAACATAAATTAGGACTTCATAATTCCATGTGAGTAGATGCCACGCTACACACAATCGGCTTCACTAAATTATCTCCAACTTTCTTCTTATACTAAATTACATCATGCGCTCTTAACCAAACATTGTTAACTCTCATCTTAATATAAATAAAAGTGTGCATACTATGATGATAGGCGCAACTACCGCAATCTTATAAACACTATCAGATCTCCCAGATAAACTCAAGAAACTGAAACTATTAACTGGAGACTTTATAACTAAACCTATACTTCATATCTGACTCTACTTTTATGAAAATAACATCATACATATGTCTACAACATAAATATGAAGGCGCAAGGCTCTACTACAACCGTACAACCAATCACATACAGAACTATTCCTGGGACCTGTCAGGAACACTCACTGATATACACAACTGTATTACTATTTTTACTCAGAATCAACCTCTGCATCTATGATATCATGTTGATAACATATCCATGCAACATATGTTGAAGGCTCTCTTCATAAGGCTTCTACGCATGTTGCTTACCATATATTGTCATCAATGACAAACATATAGTCAACAATCTGGCTTGCTGAAAAATCTCCAATAGTTTGTAGTTCGAGCTTTGGCGTTGGACTATTCCTACAACCATTAGGAAGCCCATTCCTTATGTATGTTCCTACAACCATAATAGGCAAAGTAGTTCTTGCCTGATAAAAAAACAAACTTTGTTTTATTTTAAAGTTGTGTGTGTTCAATTCAAGCATTTCATTTAGCAATTATTTAAGTTGTTTCCTTTAAAGCATTCATTTATGTAGCTTTCTATTAAAATGTCTTTAGTGGGTACTTAGTCCACATACTGTGGTACACCATTTCAAGTATGCATCCCTAGATTGATCATTTAAATGTGTCTTCACAATCAAATAGATAATGTCTTGGAGAGGATGTCAAATCCGCAAGTTGAGTCATAGACCAATTTATTCATTCCTTTTGTGGAACCAACCATTTTTGTCATTGTTGTCGAGGATGGTGTCAAGCTAAAGACTTAACTCGGACATTGATAGGAGTTAGTTTAAATTTTTTATTCAGAATCTTTTATTTTTCAAAATTTGTTAGGTTGCATTCTTACAATCCACTGTATGCATAGAAGAAGAAGAGATCCCTTAGGTAGATATCTCCCCATTTACCCTGATAATTAGTTAGGAGATCCTTTTGGAGAAAAGGGACCTAGAAGAAGAAAAAGAGAACCCTTTTATTGATTGTGTTCAAAATTTTCCCCCATCCTCTTCAGGAGAAGAACCTCCTCTATTCTACAATCTTGAAGAGCCTATAGACCTCAACCCTTTTACAAACATCTTATCCAATCTACATATTCACCATCCTAAAACCCTTTTCAATCAGGACTAGGAGCCTAATAACCAATCGACTTTGGTAGTCTATCAACCTAGAGTTCCACCAAGAGGTCCACCAAGAATGCATGGTAGCCACCTTTCCATTCCTATTATTGATTAGCAAGATAATAAGAACATCAAGAATATTCCATTGTTAGATCTTCCTAATTTTTATGGCTTAGTGATAGAGGACCCAAATACCTTTATTTTTAAGTTCAATATCCTTTGTAGAAGTTATGATTACAATAATAATGCTCATAGACTTAAATTATTTATTGTAACTTTGAAGGATTCATCCTTAAGATGGTTCATAGGTATAGGAAATGATGTCATCCATAAATGGGATGGGATGAAGACTAAGTTCTTAGAAAATTATAAGGAATATTGTTGAAGCAATGATATGAGAGGAGATGACATGTTTAAGATATCTCAAAAGGAAGATGAGAGTTTGGAAGACTATATAGCTTGATTTCTCTTTAGTCTCCAAAAGAACACTCAACATGAGCTTTATGATGAATCACAAAAGCTACTATTTTTTAGAGTAGTAAGTGAAGGATGTACTGAAGCTTTGGATTTTATGGTAGGTGGAGACATAACTTGAGCAAATTGAGATGACATTCAGAGGATATGCCATAACTATTCAAGAGATGATGACAAGAAAGGAAGAGGATATAGATCTATTATGGGGAAGTCCAATAGTACTGGTGTCTCACGGTTAGATATAACTCATTTTTTATCAGACTTTAAGCAATATATTATCAATAACATGGAAATACAACTGGGAACCATGAAAGCTAAGAAGAAACATGAGGAAGTTGATGCCATGTTAGTTGAATTATGCCCTTGCAATAGACATAAGAAGATAGATTGCAATTTCAAGATGGTGGCCAATTTGGAGATCAAGAAGCTACCTGCTGACTTCAAGCTAGTAGAGGGATATGATGATCAAGTGTTATACATTGCACAAAGGAGGCCATGGGCTCCAAGACAAGGTATGTCTCTAGACCCTTTAAATTTTAGTGGTCCTTATTACAATACATATAATACTCAATGGAAAATTGCATATAATTATCAATCTCAGACTTGGAATGTCCCTCAACTGTAGTGGCCTAATTACAAAAACCCTTCATGGTAACCTCCTAAAGGGAAATGTTAGCAACCCATGGGAAGTTAGTCACAACCCCAAAGGGGATGGATTCCACCACAGGGAAATTGGTACCAAAATCCATAATGGAGAGGATGCCAACAATGGAAAAATCAACCGGCTGGACTCTTCTTGCTTCCCTCTCAGCCACAACAGCAAGAAATTATGCCACCTCCTGCATCCAATACTGGTTCTGCAAAACTGATGAAGGGTGCTCCCCTTAATACCACAAACACATAACAGAAATAGAGAAACAACAACAATATGCAAGAACAGAAAATTGGCTTCTTATTATCTCCACAAATGTGGAATTACAAACTTTCAGAATTACAATATGCAAAGCCACATGGGCATTCCCTTACAATATTCTGTAGGACAAAGCCTCGAACTATTACCCAGATCTACTACCCAGAACTATTCTGAACTGCCTAAGACAATAATACAGCTTTCCTTATATAGACAATTTTTCCACCGCTTGGGAAGGTTCGAGAATTTTAGCCAATAAGGCCGACCAAACTTAGAATTATCTTATTTTACATTTTATTACATCATAGTCGGCTCAAGATAACCTTTGAACAGAAATTTTGAAGAAAATTATTTTCCGCCATTTTGGGTAGCCCAACTTCCGAAGACCATAAGTCATCACCAGTTGACCCGATCGGCTATTATAACCCCATTTCAGAAATGCCACGAAGCGCTCTACAGGCTTGTCTAGCGCAAGCGCTCGTCACCAAAATTTTCGACCTCATCCGGGGCCTCTAAAGCTTTCAAAACTGAGTCCAAAGTTTCTGTACCCTGCTGCCAATACCGAAAATCTTCAATATCTTCCAACATACACTTGATCTGGAAATGAAACTTTACTGGCAGACTTATATGACCAAAATGAACCTCCAAGAAAGAAATTAGATCATTTTGAGCACATACAAAAATTACCAAAAATAGTAACTTTCCATAAATAGTAGCTCTGCACAAAATAGCCCTTATTGAAAAATAAAAACAAAAATATTTTTGGGTGATGCAAGATTGCTCTTACACCCAGGATGCTCCTGCATCAGACACCCAGGGTAATTTGAGAAGTAACCCTGTCACGACTCAGGTGTGCAGAGGAAAACCAAGACGGCTAACCTCCTCCTTTGTTAGCCATGATGAATCTTCAACAGGCTGTCCTTTCCACTTGACCAGATATTCTTCATATGTCCTGTTGCTTGTGCTTCTGCCAACACGACTGTCCAGTATATCCTCGATCTCCTTAGTGTCTGAACTAGTTGCTGGAATAATCCACTGTGCTGCTGTGATCTCATCTTCAACACCTCCTTCATGATACTCTGTCAGATCTGAAATGTTAAACACTGGTGAAATATTCAGCTCACTAGGCAATTCTACCTCATATGCATTTCCTGAATCATGCTTCTTCAGTATCTTACATGGCCCAAACTTCTTCATTTTCAGCTTGTTATATGTACCAACTGGAAACCGCTCCTTCCGCAAATGAACCATGACTTCATCACCAACCTGAAATTTCTTATACCTCCTTTTCTCATCTGCCTTAGCCTTATACTGTGCATTCATCTTGGTAATATGCTTCCTCACCTCCTCATGGATGTTCTTCAAGTGTTCTGCAAAATCCTCAGCTTCAGCACTACTTATTTCTCCTTTATCTATCTTTCTCAATTCAGATGCATTTCTTGGACTACTTTCATATACAATCTGGAATGGTGATTTACCAGTGCTCCTATTGACAAAATTATTGTATGCAAATTCTGCCTGTGGTAAAATCAAATCCTATCCTGTTGGCTTATCTCCAACCAAACATCTCAGCAAATTTCCCAAACTTCTATTCACCACCTCTGTCTGTCCATCAGTCTGTGGATGATGGGATGAACTGAACTTCAAATCTGTCTTCAACTTCTTCCACAATGTACGCCAGAAATACCCAACAAACTTAGTGTCCCGATCTGAAACTATGGTCTTTGGCAAACCATGAAGTCTCACTACTTCTCTGAAAAACAATTCTGCTACATGAACAACATCATTAGTCTTCTTGCAGGGAATGAAATGTGTCATCTTTGAAAATCGGTCAACTACTACAAAAATTGAATCATGTCCCCGCTGTGTCCTCGGTAAACCAAGAACAAAGTCCATACTGATATCCTCCCAAGGCTTCTCTGGTATAGGTAATGGCTGATACAACCCTGTATTCTGCTTCACTCCTTTCGCCATCTGACATACTCTGCAACTCTGTACAAACTTCTTCACATCTTGCTACAATTGTGGCCAATAATAATTCTCACCAACCAAAGCAAGAGTTTTATCACTACCAAAATGTCCAGCCAATCCTCCATTATGCTTCTCCTTGATGAGATTCTCCCTCATAGAACTTCGTGGAATGCACAACTGACTCCCTCTGAATAGCATATCATCTTGGATGATAAAATCCAGCCATTTCATCCTGTCTAGAGTAACAGGTTCTGTACAAGCCTTCCAAGCTTCACCAAAATCAGGATCCTCTGGATATAAATTCTTGAGTTCCTTGAACCCAACCACCTCAATCTGCATCTCTGTCAGCAATAGTTGCCTTCTGCTAAGAGCATCTGCAACCCTATTAGACTTTCCACTTCTGTGTTTCAAAACAAATGTATAACTCTGCAAAAACTCAACCCATTTCAAATGCCTTTGATTCAATTTTCCTTGACTATTCAAATATTGCAAAGCTTGATGATCAGTATACAAAACAAACTCCTTAGGAAGCAGATAATGTCTCCACTTCTTTAATGCCTGAACTATAGCATAAAATTCTTGATCATAAAGAGAATATTTCCTCTTGGCATCATTTAACTTCTCACTGAAATAAGTAACAGGTTTACCTTCTTGGCTCATAACAGCTCCTATTGCAGTACCACTAGCATCACAATCTACTTGAAACACCTTATTAAAATCTGGAAGTGCTAAAACAGGTTGTTCTGTAACTTTTTGTTTCAACAATTGAAAACTCTTTTCTGCCCCATTAGTCCACTTAATTTTTTTTCTATCCCCTCTCATTTTTTCAGTCAAGGGTCCACAAATACTGCTAAAATTTTTGATAAACTTTCTGTAAAAGCTAGCTAGACCATGAAAAGATCTTACCTCAGTAGCATTCCTTGGAGTAGGCCATTCAAGAATAGCCTGTACCTTCTTTGGGTCCATTTTCAGACCTTCTGCTGAAACTACAAATCCCAAATACACTAACTCTTTCTTCACAAAACTGCACTTCTTCAAATTAATCAACAATTTCTCTTCTCTCAACTTCTCAAATACCATACGAATATGCATCATATGCTCCTCCAATGTCTTACTAAAGATCAAAATATCATCTAGGTAAACAATGACAAACTTACCTAGAAATTCTTTCAGAACCTCGTTCATGAGCCGCATGAAAGTTCTCGGTGCATTGGTTAGCCCAAAAGGCATGACTAACCACTCATATAGTCCTTCCTTTGTCTTGAAGGTAGTCTTCCATTCATCTCCTTCTCTGATCCGAATCTGATGATATCCACTTTTCAGATCTATCTTTGAAAAATACACAGCTCCACTCAAACAGTCCATAATATCATCCATTCGTGGCAATGGAAACTTGTACTTGATTGTGATCTTGTTTATTGCCCTAGAATCTGTACACATCCTCCATTCTCCATTCTTCTTTGGTGCTAATACCGCTAATACAGCACAGGGACTCAGACTCTCTCGAATCAATCCTTTTTGTAACAACTCATGTACTTGTTTGTTCAACTCCTCACTTTCTGCAGGTGTCATTCTGTGTGCTGCCTTATTCGGCAAACTCGCTCCTGGGATCAAGTCCATCTGATGACTGATCTTCCTGACTGGTGGTAATCCATCAGGCAACTTATTAGATACAATATCCTGAAACTCATTCAACAAATTTGCAACTTCTACAGGAACATCTTCTACTTCCTCTTTACCAGCTTTTGGAATTAAAGCAAAACATACATGCTCATGCTTCATACCATCTAGGAAATTTCTTCCATCAACAAAAGTTATCTTTGCATTACCACATACCTTTTCTCCAGTCTCCTTCAATGGTTTAAGCTTATGTCGCACTCCATCCTTTGTCAGGGAATAGGTATTCGCACGACCATCATGTACAACACATCTGTCAAACTGCCATGGTCTACCCAACAACATATGACATGCATCCATAGATATGATATCACACAATACCTCATCTTGGTATCCGCCAATCTTGAACTTCACCAGGCATTGTTCATTGACCATGACCTTGTGGTCATCCTGTACCCAGGCAATCCGATATGGATGTGGGTGTTTCTATCTCTTGAGCTTCAACTTTGTCACCATCTCTTCTGACACCAAATTGTCAGTGCT
Organism: Chamaecyparis obtusa; assembly: GCA_027943335.1. Lineage (NCBI taxonomy): Eukaryota > Viridiplantae > Streptophyta > Pinopsida > Cupressales > Cupressaceae > Chamaecyparis > Chamaecyparis obtusa. The sequence continues at coordinate 378,628 of BSBK01003511.1, read as the reverse complement.
TCCACTATCAATAATCACATCACAACATTTACCTTTACACTTGCACCTGGTGCGAAACAGGCTCCTTTGCTCAGGTTCATTCTCACCACTCAATAGGACTCTTCTGTTAATCAACGTTTCTCCTCTTTCAGCATCTTCAGAATTTGATGATCTGGCATCTTCATCTACATGTGCAACTCTGGCCTGGCCTTCATTTCTCCTGTTTGTTCTTCCTTGGCGCTGAGGACATTCAAATGCCCTATGACCTTCTTCTCCACAGTGAAAACATGTTCCACGGAAGCCACCTCTTCCAGATCCTTGTCCTCTTCCTCTTCCTCTCTGATTTCTATTATTTTGATCCTGGAAGCGATTGGAATTATTTCTTCGCTGATTCTGACTGCTACTGGCCTCATCCTTCTTTTTCAGATCTTCATTTCGGCCACCGTATGACCGTCCACCAGATCATCCACCACGACCTCTTCCGTTTTGTCTACTCTCAAACTTCTTGTTCAGCTTTTCCTCTACTTTTAGGGCAAACTGGTATGCCTCTTCAATACTGTTCATTCGAACCAGATTCAGCTCCTCCTGAATGCTTGGCCTTAACCCATTAAGGTATCGGGCAACTTTCTCCTTATCAGCTTCTGCATGGCCTGTTCTGATGAGAAGTCGATAGAACTCCTCTGTATACTCCTGAACAGATCTTCCTGCTTGCTTCAAACTCTGCATTTTCTTCAGTAGGTCAAGCTCATAATCAACAGGAATGAACTGTCGCTTCAATTTATCCACCATCCGATCCCATCTTGTGATTTTATCTTTCCCTCTTCTATTTCGCTCCAACTGAATTTCTTGCCACCAGATCTTCGCATGACCTTTCAATCTGGCCTTCACAAATTTGACCCTATCAGGATCGTCAACATCTTCGTACTCAAAATATTCCTCACATTCATTGATCTAGTCAATCAATTCCTCTGGGTTAAGATTTTTAGAAAATGTAGGAACCTCAATCTTAGGTCTTTTCCCAATCTTGGAAATGGCCCGAAAAAGTCTTTCTTCCTCCTGGTTCACAATTTCGGCTTCTCCTTCTTGATATTCTTCTTCAGCTTCATCCTCGCTTTCATCTCTGACATTGAGATTCATTCCTCTGCGAATCTCTTCTTGCAATGCTCGCACTTGTCTCTGCAGCTCTCTAACCTCAGGTGTCATAGCACCAACTCTTCCGCTATGTTCTCGTCGTGGAGGCATTTTCGCGATGCGCGCTGAAACCCTAGCCACGGTCCTGGTGCAAACTGTCTCACAGTCGGCGATCTGTTTACACACTCAAGAACTCCTGCTCTGATACCACTTGATGAAGGGTGCTCCCCTTAATACCACAAACACATAACAGAAATAGAGAAACAACAACAATATGCAAGAACAGAAAATTGGCTTCTTATTATCTCCACAAATGTGGAATTACAAACTTTCAGAATTACAATATGCAAAGCCACATGGGCATTCCCTTACAATATTCTGTAGGACAAAGCCTCGAACTTTTACCCAGATCTACTACCCAGAACTATTCTGAACTGCCTAAGACAATAATACAGCCTTCCTTATATAGACAATTTTTCCACCGCCTAGGAAGGTTCGAGAATTTTAGCCAATAAGGCCGACCAAACTTAGAATTATCTTATTTTACATTTTATTACATCATAGTCGGCTCAAGATAACCTTTGAACAGAAATTTTGAAGAAAATTATTTTCTGCCATTTTGGGTGGCCCAACTTCCGAAGACCATAAGTCATCACCAGTTGACCCGATCGGCTATTATAACCCCATTTCGGAAACGCCACGAAGCGCTCTACAGGCTTGACTGGCGCAAGCGCCTGTCACCCAAATTTTTGACCTCATCCGAGGCCTCTAAAGCCTTCAAAACTGAGTCCAAAGTTTCTGTACCCTACTGCCAATACCAAAAATTTTCAATATCTTCCAACATACACTTGATCTGGAAATGAAACTTTACTGGCAGACTTATATGACCAAAATGAACCTCCAAGAAAGAAATTAGATCATTCTGAGCACATACAAAAATTACCAAAAATAGTAACTTTCCATAAATAGTAGCTCTGCACAAAATAGCCCTTATTGAAAAATAAAAACAAAAATATTTTTGGGTGATGCAAGATTGCTCTTACACCCAGGATGCTCCTGCATCAAAAACCAACTCAATTACCTACACATCCTTTTCCAAATCCTAACAAAAAGAAAGAACAATAGCAACAACCTATGTATTTTGTAGATGCCAATCAATACCTAGCATATGCCCTCAATCTTGGTAATATCCATTTAAGGTCTGGTACTACTTTTCCTACCCTAGAACTACTTATTGTCACTAAAGTTCCAGATCAAGAATTAGACCAAGTGAACGGTCTTACTATTTCCAATATGCCTCCTCATGCCAATTCACCAAAAGAGCCTAAAATCCAAAAGAAAAATGTTTGACCTTTTCCTAAAAGGTTACAAGATGAAGGGACCCAACCTCAAGAGGAAATTACATTTGATATTATTAACCATATCAAGCACATTTGTATTTAAATTTCACTTTTTCAAGCTATCAAGGATGTTCCTATTTATGGAAAAGCTATCAAGGAAGCTTGTCTCAAGAAAACTAGTAGGAAAAGAAATAAATATCCTCAGATGATCTATGTTCTTGGCCAATTAATAGATATCATGTTAGGTAAAGTTGTAATTCCTAAGTATTCTGATCCTGGTAGCCTAGTAGTTGAAATTATAATTAATGGCCAATATGTGAAAATTTCTTTAGTTGATCTAGGAGAAGCCATTAATGTTATGAATAAGGATACCATGTAGCAATTGAATATCTTAAGTCTTATATCCACTCCTACTATCCTACAGCTTGCAGATAATTCAGCTATCAAACTTGATGGACTAGTGGAGGATGTCATCGTGACTTTAGATTCTTGGGAATACCTAGTAAACTTCATGATATTATCTCCTATAGTAACACTTGGAGGATATCTTATCATCCTAGGAAGGCCATGGTTAGCTATTGTTGATGCATGTATAGGATTTCATTCTGGAGATATGACCATTTCAAATGGAGTGACAACTAAGAAACTGGCCTTGTACCCCCTTCTCAACCTCAACCATATTTAGCTCAACCTATTTGGTCATATTTAGGAGAAGAGGTAGAAGAAGTGAAATCAATAGCTCAGTTGATGATGCTACAGAGGAATCCTTTCCTATTTCTTCAAGGAGAAGACAAATTTCTCACAAACATTATACAAAACAATTATGTAGTAAGTGAGCAGTCCTTTAATTGCTTATCCACTACACCATGCTTCCTATGGCCACCGCATCAATTCATGAAATCTTTAATAAGTTTCTTCCTCATAAGATTCAAACACCTCCTTTTACTACAACCTTTATGATAGAACTGGCAAAATAGATTGAGGTGTCTCCATATCGTTACTTGAGCATAAATAACAAAATTACTTAGTTACAATAGTCCTCTTTAATAAGCTTGCATTTGTATGGGATTATGGGGATATTAAGGGATTAGATTGTAAATTATGTACCCATAGAATCTATATAAAGGAAGGAAGTATGCATGTGAGATAGTCTCAAAGGAGAGTGAATCCTTCCCTTCGGGTGATAGTTAAAAATGAGCTGCAAAAATTATTAGATGTTAGTTTTATTTACCCTATCTCAAATAGACAATAGATTTCACCTTTAGTAATTGTACCTAAGAAAGTTGGGAAATGGAGAGTATGTGTGGATTATAAAGAGTTGAACACTGCAACTCAAAGGGATCATTTTCTCTTGCCTTTTGTTGATCAAGTCCTAGACTCATTAGCTGGAAAGAAATACTTCTCATTTTTGGATGGGTACAGTGGATATAATCAAATAAGGATTGCTCTTGAAGACCAAGAAAATACAACTTTCGCTTGTCCTTGGGGAAATTTTTCATACTCTATTTTACCCTTTGGCTTATGTGATGCTCCAACCACATTTCAATGAGCAGTTATTAATATCTTTTCAGATATTTCCCATGACTGTATAGAGATTTATATGGATGATTTTACCACTTATAGAGTAACATATGAAGAATCCCTAGCTAATTTAGAGAAGGTCCTCACAAGTTGTGAAGAGAACAATCTCTCTTTAAATAGTGAGAAGTGTTTCATGATGATGCAAGGAGTTATTCTAGGCCATTTCATATCTCAAACTGGTATACAAGTTGACCCTACTAAGATAGAAGATATCCTTACTTTGCCTACTCTTGTTAAGAAAACACATGTTAGGAGCTTCTTAGGTCATGCAGGTTACTACATGAAATTCATTAAGGATTTCAGTAAAATATCCAACCCACTGTATACACTCCTCACAAAGGAATTTGGGTTCAATTGGAATGAGACATGTGAAGACTCCTTCTTGCAGCTCAAGACTCTTCTAACCCAAGCCCTTGTACTCAGAGGTCCTAATTGGAAAATCCCATTTCATATCTATGTTGATGCTTTAGATTATGCAATTGGAGTATTCCTTGGGAAAAAGGAGGATTCCATTGAAAATGCTATTTATTTTATCAACCAAAATCTCCAAGGGGTTGAGCTTAACTACACAGTCACAGAGAAGGAATTACTACCAGTAGTTTATGCACTCAATAAGTTATGCCACTATGTTACAAGATATCAAGTTTTTATACATATTGATCATGTAACAATCAAATATTTGATGAAAAAACTTGCAATCTTAGGACAAATAGCATGTAGGCTATTATTGTTGCAGGAGTTTGCTATTACTATCATTGATAAACCAAGGAAAGCCAATGTAGTTGTTGACTTTTTGTCTTGACTGCAGAATGCTGATAATTTTTAGGCAATTTATAACAATTTCCCTAGTGAACACTTGTTCTTAATATATGCTAAATCACCTTGGTATGAAGATATAGAAAACTATTTGGCTACTAATAAGGTACCCTCGTACTTTTCACCAAAAGAAATGTGTCTTCTTATAGAGAAAAGTTTTATTTTTTCTTGGATAGAATATTTCTTATTCTACACAGGGCCTGATTAGATAATAAGATGTGTCTAAGAGGATGAAACTTATGATATCCTACATACATTTTGAACAACCCCACAATAGGTAATAATAATCATGCCAAAGATTCCCCTAGGAATAGTGTATACAAACTAAGTATTATTTTCCCTATCATGAAGTGCATTTAAATTGTCAACCCATGGATGTATACTTGAAATGGGACAATACAGTTTGTGCACTAAGTCTCTCATGAAGTCATTTTGCTTAAGTTGCAAGAAGGAAAATACATGAAAGAAACTTATACTATTATTGCAGGAAAGTAAAAACACACAACTAATTAATAGAAATGATGCTGAAAAACTATAAGTTCAACCTTAACCTATTCTTTGAACCTAAAGCATTCACAATGATTATCTCTGCAGGTGTTGTAGGAACATAAACAGTCTATAGTGCTATAGGAAAGAATGATGAATTCTATTCTAAATGTTGTAAATTCTTAAAATAATTAATCAATTATACTCTAATCCACCTCCCAAGTGGGCCCCCTTGGTCAGCTTCTACTAACTATCAACACATAATATAACTCAAAATAACTTCTTCATTGTATTTCTAGAAAAAATGATTACATCATCATAAAACAACACATGGAACTAGAAAGAGTAACTTGCTTCAAACTATAATAACAATACAACCATTTGGCTAACTTGATTTCTAACAATCATATCCCTTTATATAGAGGATTGATACTTATTTAAACATAAATATAAGGTCTGACTAATTTATGCCATAAAGAAAGGAGAATGCAACAGTCCACAATAGAATATCTTAGAGATTGAATAACCGCTTCAATAGAATATTGACCATAGAGGAAATATAGCATAAGTGTGTTCCTATATTCCATGAAATGATCATTCCTTCAATTCATTAGGCATGTTCCACGGTATCATAATGGCTCTCTTCATCGTGACTGAGTCTTCTTTGCTTCTTTATCAATGTTTGTCGATCCACTCTTTGGTTGCTCCTCTTTCCTGGTAGGTTAGTAGCACATGCATATATATTCAAGTATTCAATTCAACTTAATCCAAATATTAGGACCTACATTCAAACAATTATATGAAATACTACAAAATATATATAATATTTAGCAAGGTATGTCAACTACTATCTACCCATAGGTTTTGTGGATTTGACTGTACTTATAGCATGTACATAAGTTCAAGTACTTTAAAAGACATAAAAAGTATTTTGGAAATGTCTAGAACAGAGCATAAAAGTAGTATAAAGAAAGACAAATTATTGCCCCATCATCTGCCCCCTACAAGCATAATGTTTGTCCTCAAGCATTAGACTTCTTAGAAATTCTTTTGAACTCTCTAACTTCAGTCTTTCCCCTCCTTTTTCTCTTGAAAGTGTAATAGAACCCCTGGTCCATCCTATAGTCTTCTTGGAGCTGATCCAATTTGGTAGCATTAATATCATACAATGGCCTCAAAAGCATTGGTGGCTGGAATGCCAAGGGACACCAAAGCTCATGTCGTATTTTCCTTCCCAACTACATGCACTTAGGTGCCCAGTTAATTATTGCTTCCAGGTTGAGAGGACTATGTGGTTCTGACTTCTTAAAAGCCTCTGGAAACCTGTTCCATCTATTCCTAACACCAGCTAGGACTCTCTAAAATGTAAAATAGGGCATGCCTTGATACTCTCTATAAAAAATTTCTGTGACAACAAAAATTCTATTCCTAGTTTTTGGTTTTGTCTTTCCATAGGTTAGAGTGAACCAGTCCCTCAGTAGAATGTTAGGCTTACTACTTTCAGCCCTCAAGGGTAACTGTTCTGATCTCTCCCGACCCTTGTAATTATCTAACTACCTATCATAATTGGTTTCATTGTTCATCCATGACATTAATTCCTTTAGATGTATATCTCCAATGTAAAGTAGGGGATTCCAATCAATCTCTTTAGGGATGATAAAGTTATGGATATAAAGTTCATAGAGTATGTTTTTTTGCCAAGTAGGAAGGGTTTGATACATACATAAAATTCTTAAGCTATCCTGAACTCTAATTCTTTATCTTTGATGGTCATCATCAATTGAAACAAGAGAAATTACTCTTTTAAGAAAATGGCATAAACTCTAGGAGGAGGTCTACAGGCTATGATTTGGTCAGCCATATTTAAAGCATGGTTCATCCTTTGTTTCCATTTCTCCATTTGTTCTTTCAAGTCCTCTATTTCCTCCCTTTAGTCATCAATTTATTTTTGCATCTTTCTTCTTCCTTCCTTCCACAAAGCCCTTTCAAAAGAAAACTAGGTATATAAATTGAAAAGAATAGATTGAAGAGTAGGTGGACCAAATTCTTTTGACTGAGGCTTCTTCCTTTCACTATTAGCCTACTATAGGTATTTAGTGAACTAAGTTCTCTTAAAGGGCACTATAACATTCTTGGAGCAAGAGCGAGCTGATGGTTGAGACAATTGAGGTTCTTTTGTTTGCTAAATTTCTCTAGGATCGCTCTATTGCTGAGGTGGCTCTTGGCAAGAACTATCATGATGATTATCAATTGATTCATTCAAATTCTAAACATCATCTGAAACATTCATTTGATCTAGGAAACTATCAGGAGCATAATCAATGTGGGGTTCAGTGGTAGGTTTATCTGAGGGAACAAATTGGCTATCTGGAGGAACATGTGGAATTTTTCCTCATCCAAGAACTTCTCTATAAAGGAGTCTCTGTAACCTCTATAGTTTTCTTCCAAGATTTTTCTTTGGTCTCTCTGTTGCAAGAGTGGTTGGTGCAGGAGATGACTTTCTTTTCTTGTTTCTTGAAATTGTAGGGTTTTGGGGTTTATTCTCAGGAACTGAAGTTTCTTTACTGATTTTTCTTTTCCCTTTCTTTTGGGAAGAGGCAAGTACATTTTCCTCTAGAGTAGGGGAAGCTTCATTTTCCTTAAGGTTTTCAAGTTCTTCTCCTTGGCTAGTTGTTTCAGTAGTTGGCTCGTAAGGAATTTCATTCTCATTAGTAGGTTGTTCAACAAGTTTGTTTTGAGGATGTAAAGTCTTGACTTGAACAAATTCATCCCATGTCAAGGGAAACACATCTTATGAGATTTTTCAACTAGTAATTTAATTAGGGCATGGTGGGTAATAGAATTTGTTTTTCCTTTCTTATTTTCTTCAGCACTAATGCTCAGCATATTATACAAAAAATTTGGAATGATTACTAGAAAATTATTCCTAATATAACTAAGCAATTTAAAATGGTGTGCATATAAATGGGAAAACCTTCCTTCACATGTGAGGTACCTTATAATATGCATCACTAGCTCCTCAAATGGGGCAGGAAGAGATACACACTTGTAACCCTATTTGTTTACCTCCAATGGAGGGTCTGAAGGAAGGGTGAACTAAGCTTGAGTTGACCTAGCATCGTATTCATTAGGATAATGCTCCCTAATTGCGGGTAACCCAATCACTTTTGTGATGCATTCCTTTGTTGCCAAAACTTTCAAACCCCACACATTTGCCTCTCCTTCCTCGAAGGTGTTCATAAATTTGGTGGCTACTTCTTTGTCAAATTCTGTCAACTTTAAGAAATATCCAAGCCATACACAAGCATGGAATCTTTGGACTGCTTCTACATCTATGAGCAGAATGGTGTGGACCACTAGCTCATGACGCATCAACTACCCTCCCATTGTTCCAAATTCCTTCTCCAAATCCTTTCTACAATTTTCCAATTACAATTTTTTTGCTCTAAAATTCCCCAATTCCTTAATTTCTTCTGAAATACCCTGAAATTAAGGTCCTAACTACACTTTAAACTACAAATTTCCTTGTCTTCTTTATGTTACATTTTTAAAAAATGAGCCATAATAGCGCTTTATGACAAGGAATGATAGCTTTAAATGAAATTAACTTCCACATAACTTGATTATGCCATCTTGGGGTTACATCAAGTCAGAAAACATGGATAATTTCAAAATTGAGGTATGACACTTGTGCAAAAAATAAAAGGACTTAATAAAACAAAAAATAAGTATAGATTTGAACTGACAGACAATCTCGCTAAGGATGATGGGTACAACAATAGTGACTTGGAGAAATTAATACACTTCCCTGCCCCCTACAAAATAAAGACAAGTGTCCACACTTGTCATAGTTAGTTGCAGGTAATAAACTGGCGTAATGCCAAATTATAAATATGTGTAATATTATATATAATTATCGAAATGTACATACTAAAAGTGGAAAATATTGAAGATTTGTACCTGTCATTATGTTTCCAAATGTGCTAGAAGGTGATGAGAATGGAATTCATCGTCAATGGAATGAATGTTGTGGATGTTTGTATCTGCTAATGTGGCATTTATTGAAAATATAGAAATATAGAAAATGTGATGACGTGGAGGATGTGTGGATGGAATGTAGAGAAGTGGAGTGGAATGGAAAGAAGAATTTAGGAAGTGAATGGAGAAAGGTACTTGATTGGAAATGAAGTGTTTATTATGAGCATACCCAAAAGAAATTAGGGTGAAGTTGTAGGAAGAAGGTTTGCACCTTCTACTTTAGGAAGTATTACCTATTGTGCTTGTGGAATAGTATCTCTGAATTGCTACATGAAATCATTCTTGGTCTGGGGTTGATGGTATAGATGAAGTCTATGATCATTGACTAGTAGTTTGAAATGAACTGGATCAATTGTTGTCAGTTGGACTGCTCCATTGTCGAATACATGATCTATCTTATAGGGTCCTAACCATCATGTTTGAAGCTTGCCTGAATTCTCGTGATACCGTGAATCAAATAGGAGTGCCCAATCAGCTACCGTGAATTGTTTTTTCTTTATGTATGAGTTTTTTAGGAATGAATGGTAAATATATCCTATGGGGGAGTATTTGCAGCCATTTTGTAGCAGTTGTTGTTGCATTCATGACTGTGATTGTCATTGATGTCAACACAATGATCTACGAAAAGTTAGCAGAGAAGCAGATAATGTTTGTATTAGCGCATGTGGGATATTGAACATCAAGCTATATAGAGTTGAGGACTTAATCTATGATGTTTCCTAAGATCATGGTTAAGAGAACATATGTAAATTCAACTATTCATGATAGTTATGTGTAAATCAGTGGAAGCAGTATTCAGGCTGTGTTCCTGAGAAGTAGTTTGTGGAAATCAAATGATATCTCCTAATCGGGATAGAATATGAGCATGCAAAGTTATATAGATTTTGAAGAAATGATGATTGTGATGTGGATGTGATAGCAAAGTTAGAGGTCACACAAGCGAAGAATTATCTTAATTAGAAGCCGACAATTTTATGTTATTATACAATATCATGTAACGTGTGGAAGATTTTATTTTGTAATTTGTATGCCAAATCGTTTGTAATTATTTGAGTGTGGTATAAAGGAAGGATTATTTTCCTTATTGTAATGTAGAATTATGTAGAAGATAATTGTGAAATTGAGCAATACTTGTTGTAAGAGGATATACGAAGTACAAAGATCTGGTATTGAGATTTGATAAAGCAGTTGGTGTGGTTTTGCATAGTCAGAGGAGAAGTGATAAGTTGTTGAGATTAGTAATCTTTTGGTATTATTCTATTGACTAATACAAAGATCAATTGGATAGTGTGTTTAGTGATCTTGCCCTTGAAGTTGTTTGGATAGTGGGTCCTTCTGTCTTCCATAACTCCTAACAGGGTTAGAATCATTTAGCTGGGATTCAAAGTCTCCTAACAGAGATTCATATCTACTAAATGTATTTCATAAGGCTCCTAGCAGAGTCCATCCTCTCACAAGGAATTTTCACATTAGTGCATCTTTTATGGGCATCATTCCCATCGGGGTTTACTCTTTGATCAAGAGGTTCCCTAGTCAACATATCTTGTGTTATTGCGTATGTATATCTTTCTATGGTTGTTGATTAAATTGCTTACATGGTTAAAATATATTAAAGGTAAAAAAATTTGTATTTATCTGATAACTGATTCACCCCCTCTCTCAGTTATCTTGGACTTTACTTTCTAACAGAGTCATGCCACTTCTTCCTATGTTTTTGGACTATCTCTTTTCGCTCCAATGCTGATTTTATCATCTCATCCAAAGAGTTGAGATGTAGAAGATGGTCTCATTATGTTGCACGAAGATCAATATTTAGCTTTAGGGTAGTACACGATGTTTTGTGCTCAAATTCAATGGGAAACATAGTTATTTTCCCATAAATCATCTCAAATGGAGTGAATCTTGTTGTTGTCTTCCATGTTGTTCTATATGCCCAGATTGCTTCTGGAAGGTGACTACTCCAGTCTGGGCGGTTTAGTTGAACTATTTTTGTGAGAATTGCTTCAATTTCTTTATTAGTGACTTTCGCCAGACCATTTTCTTATGGATGGTAGGGACTGGACTTCTTGTGTTTGATGTGTACTCATTCATGAGTTCTATTGTTAGGGTGGATATCAATTGTGCTCCTTGATCTATTAATATCTCTCTTGGCACACCATAAAGGGTAAATATTTCTTCATACATGAATTTTTCCACTTTGGTGTCACATGCATGTTTCATAGCTTTGACCTCTACCCATTTGGTGACGTAGTCAGTACAAACTAGAATGTATGATTTTCCATTAGATGATGGGTCAATAGTGTTGGTTCCTGAAAAGGATTTTACACTCAAAGAGACACCAGTATACCTAAGACTGATTTTGAGAAGTTCATTCCAAATGTGGGGATATCAGTCGATAACCAGACCAACTATAGGAACAAGACTACCCGCTTCACTTCTGGCTCTGTAAAACCAAGGCGGGTCTACCTAATCCAATGAAAATAATATCTCTACAACACCAAGACTAGATTGAACAAAGTAGATGATAGCAAGAAAGTACTAAATGATAACCAGTCATTCATTGACTCTCTATTGCTACGATGGAACTGAAACCACACAACCATCAACATAAAAGGATAGGAAGAATTTTTATTTAGGTTTCTTGCAGAATGTAAACAACACTTCCAAACTTGCAACACCACAAGAGATACTAGTTTTTGATCAATGCCTTATCCATTGGCAATATACCTAAAGAAGACATAAAATACAAGAACAACTACTAGATTTATCAGAGATTCCAAGCCATAAACATGGTTGACCAGACTCTTACACTACTTACAAGCATCCTTCCCGTTGAACCAAATGAATCTATGCTTCATTCAGAGACCTCTAACTTGATCCTAGATCAAGGCTGAGAGATGAAAACATATACATAAGTAGACCCTAATACAATGAGTTAGAAAAATCAAAATTCATTAAGAACAACTAAAGGAGAGATCTAAAACTAGAAAGCTATGTTAAGTATGAGGATTCAAATCCTTATATTACAAGCTGATTCAGAATATACCTTAGACAATATGCAAAAGATGAAGAAGGATTTTCCCTTGTGTTGATACAACTAGCAAAAAGTGTTACACTCTGGACTGAGGATGCACATTCAACTTTTCAGCCTCCCATGTTGAAGAATTTCTAGTCAGCTAGCCCTTCTAAATGATCAAAAAAATCCTTTTATAGAAACAAGGATTGCAACAAGCAAAAGATCATTTATGACCAAAACCCTAACCCTAATCAACAACCACAAGCTCGATAGGAGAGAAATCTAATCAACCATTAAGACCTTGGAAGAAACAACAATCAAATCTCTGCAAAACCAAGTTGCAAGAAATCTAAATCATTTCCCCCCGTCGGATCTACAAAATCAATCTTGAATGACCATCTCACCAAACCCTAATCTGAGTTGCAAAAATCATTAATGCTCCTACTAAATTGGTCAAATCTTGTTTTAAACATCATCACTGTATTCCTTACTTTCTGCCATTTCTAAAAATATATAACATGATTATATTCGAGCAAAAATATAACCCTAGGCATTATTTTTACGGGAAGACAAACCTTTTAAATTTTTGAATTTATTTAACCATTTAACTGCCTCTGCAGACCCTTTTGACTTGTCAAAGTGGGCCCCATGTGCTACATGGCACCACCTGATTAGGTTGCTGACCCACCTCAACACCGTACTAGGCCGCTGAAATCTTCCTTGGCCACTTGTCAATCTCCTATTCATTTTCCTCCCCAGTCGGGCATCTATCTCTAACAACCTCCACTAGCGTGCCCTAGGACATGTGTCAGCCTATTATAATGTTGCAATGGTAATCATTGAGCATCTCCACCTTTGCGACTATGAGACCACCATAGATCTGTTAGCACATATCTCGAGGCACAAACTTTCATCTGTGTGACGTGTCAAAATTTATTTTCCTTACATGTGGGACCACTACTGAATTGGCATCCTTGTCATTGCCAACTAGGCACCTCAGGCCTCGTGTACGCAAGGGCTCACCTCCAACTAGGCATCCATACTTGGACACTAAGGATGTGTTTGTTCTACCTTATAAATATCTTTTTCCTCCTCCGCACGACCAATGTGGGATAAATCCCCTTTGAGAAATAAGACTTTCTCTATCAAAATATTGGTCCTGACTATGCGCACATGACTGGCCCTACCAGAAGGCACCACTTGAATTTGATTGACTTCACTTTGCTATCAACCTGAGCCCTCGATCATTTGAAGACCTATTTCACATGACAATTGGTTAATATGGGATAAAGACACAATAACCCTCTTTGTTCTTGCGTTCCACTCACTGGTTTCCACACTAGTTTCTTCAAGTGCCTGACCTGTATATTGACCTTGAGAACCCCTACCATAGACCTAATTGGATCTTGAACAAGATCATCAACATGCTTTTGGAACTAGGCAACAATATCGTCAAGATTGTCAAACATTATCCCTCTGAACTCAAACCATAGGGAGAAAAATGAAGCATGGACCATAAAATCAGACTATATTTTAGAGTCCCAACAGATAGGACCAACAAAGTCCATTCCACATTTATCAAATGGTGTGACCACCACTTGTGGATTTAGAGGCATTTCATCTAATTTTGTAGTATGACCCATCCTTTGACATTTATCACATTTACCAGTATAGTTTGTTACATCCTTATGAAGTGTAGACCAGCAGTATCTAGTTGTCAATATTTTCATAGCTATCCTTTTAGCTACAAAGTGTCCTCCACATGGCTCACCATGAAAAGTATGGAGGATTTCATAAGTTTCATCTTCACGTACACACCTCCTCATGAATTGGTATGGACCAATATAGAATAATATATTGTCAATCCAAGAAAATTGAAAACTTTTCTCAACGAGTAGTTTTCTTTCCTTAGGAGAGAAATGTGTAGGCATCTTGTTAGTGACAAGGTAATTTTCTATATCAACATACCATGGGATTTCGACAACAATATGGAACAAATGTTCATCAAGGAATGCATCATCTATTACAGAAGTATTTGTGTCATCACTCTAGAGTCTTGATAAATAATCAACCATGACATTTTCTTTTCTTGGCTTGTCAATGATTGTTAAATCAAATTCTCGTAAGAGAAAAAGCCATCTTGCTAACCCACCTGAAATGACAGGTTTATTCATAAGATATTCTATGGTTGCATGGTCAATATGAATAAAGATTGGATATCCTGTTACATAATAACAAAATTGATTCAGAGCATAGACAACTACCAACAATTCTTTTTCTATGACTGTATAATTTAGCTTTGGTCCATGTAAATTTTTTTTGATATAGTAAATGGCATTTTCAAGGTTATTGGCTTTCTGGCCTAGGAATCTCCTATTGCATAATTAGAAGCATCAGTATGAATATGGAATGGTAAATACCAATAAGGCCTTCTAAGCATTGGTGTTGTTGTTAGAAGAGACTTGAGCTGCAGGAAAGATTCATCACATGTTGTTGTCCATGTGAACTCAAACTCTTTTGTAAGTAATGTGTATAATGGACTGGCTATTTGATTGAATTTTTTAATAAAATGCATATAATAACCAGCATGTCCTAAAAAGGATCTCACAATTTTTTTCTTAGTAGGTGTGGGAAATATAAGAATTACCTCTATTTTTACAGGGTCCACTTGTATGCCAGCTTTTGAGATGAAGTGTCCGAGCAAAACTTCTTCTTGCGTCATCATGAAACATTTTTCACTATTTAGGCATAAATTGTGCTCTTTACATCTAATCAATACTTTTTCCAAGTTCTCCAAAGCTTCTTCAAAAGTAACACCAAATGTGGTGAAATAATCCATATAGATTTCCATGTAGTCATGTGAGATATCAACAAAAATGTCGATTACAACCCTTTGAAAAGTAGTTGGAGCATTACATAAACCAAAAGGTAACATAAAATATGCATATGTTCCCCAAGGACATGTAAATGTTGTCTTTTCTTGATCCTCTGGAGAAATTCTAATCTGATTATATCCACTATATCCATCAAGGAAAGAAAAGTACTTTTTTTCGGCTAAGGTATCCAGTTTTTGATCAATGAATGGCAAGGGAAAATGATCTTTCTTTGTAGCATTGTTCAGTTCTCTATAATCTACACATATTACCCATTTACCTCCCTTTTTAGGGACTATTACGAAAGGAGAAATTCATTTACTATCTAAGATTGGATACATAAAATGAGTATTCAACAGTTTTTGCAACTCAATCTTTACAATTTCTCTTAAGGCTGGGTTAATTCTTCTTTGAGGTTGGTGGAGCGATAGACTTCCTTTATTGATGTAATTTTTTTGTGTAGAGATTTTTGGGCTCAATACTTTCATATCTCCATATTCCCAACCAAAAGATTTTTCATGTTTACAAAGGAGTTGGGTTAACAATGTTAATTATTGTGGTGGCAGTTTATTGTTCAAATAAAGATTGTGACCAAGTGAGAGATCCACATTAGTTGTTAGTTCAAGAATTGATACCTCAAATATAGGAATTGTAGATATCTCATAGGGTAGTAATTGATGGATAATATCAGGTGCAACTGGAAGAACATAGTCTTCATAGGTAGACAACTACAGAAAAGAGCATTTAGAGATATCTTTTACTATGACATAGTCATTAGTAAGGATGCTTTGAATCACATCATCATATTCTTGAAGTTTCAGGAAGGATTTTATGTGTAACATCATTAGTTGAGAAATAAAGTTAAGCTCTTCTATCTCATCTCCCAAATCTAGCCAAATAGGAGTACTTAAATCTAGTTATGGTTGGGATGGATGATATAATGCTAACTTCTTTATTGTTTGGCCATATGAAATTGTCATGTTTCCTAATCTGCAATTGATATTAACATCAGTTGTGGCTGACCAAGGTCATCCAAGGATAACTGGATAGCTAGTAAGGGTTACCTTGGGGGATAATATCATAAAGCCAACATGATATTCCTAGGAATCCAATGTAACTACTATATCTTCTATTATGCCATCTGGGGTGATAGTGGAACTATCTGGAAGTTGTAAGATTGTTGGAGTGGTCCTTAATCCTTTTATACTAAACCTATGCATGGTATCCTTAGTCATAACATTAATAGCAACACCTAAATCTATTAGAGCATTCTTCACGGACTGACCATTAATTATAATATCAACAATTGGGCTTCCAGGATTAGAGTACTTTGGAATGACTATATTTCCCAACATGATATCTGCAAGTTGACCAATAACATGTACTATTTGGGGATCCTTTTTCTTTAGGCTTCTTAAGACATGTCTCTTTAATGGATTTTCCATAGAGAGGGACATCTTTAATAGCTTGAAAGAATGGAATCTATATATGCATTTTTTCAATTGATCAAGGATATCAAATGGTGGTTCTTCCTGGGGTATAATTTTGTTTGTCCCAAACCTCTAAGGAAAAGGAGGTTTAATTGTGGTATGAACATCATTTCAACTTGGTGTATTAGTTGGTGGGACTATATTTGAAAAAGTAGTTCTTGGAAGTGGTGTTGATGTTGTAGGAAGGTCTGGAACTTCTGTTATAACAAGAGGTTCTAGTGCAGGTAGAGTAGTGCCAGATCTCAAGTGTATACTAGATATGTCTAATGCATAGGCATGGCACTGTTGAGCATCAATAGCATACACTAGTTGTTGTTGCTTTTTGTTAGGATTGGGTTGTGGCTGAGCAAGTAATTGTGTTGGACTTGGAGGAGGACTTGGGGCTGTAGGAGGTGGCATAAGTGTCAATTGAGACATTGGAGGTGGTAATGATTGATAACTAGGATTTGGTTAGGCCATTGTTGGGGTCCTTTCCACTGGTTATATGGTTTCCAATTCCCTTGTGGCAGCTTCCATTGATTTTGAGGTTGTCTCCATTGGGTTTTTTGTGAATTAAACCACTGGTTCTACTAAGTAGTAGGTCATGCATTGTTCCAAGAAGGTTTGGAATATTGAGAAGGATATTGAAAATTCTGGTTCTGCCATTGGTTATTATAAGGACTAAAAGATTGCAAAGGGCCTTGAGGCATACATTGTCTTAGGGCCCATGGTCGATGTTGAACAACAAATAATACTTGCTTGTCCTCTCCTTCTATTTGCCTAAACTCAGTAGGAAGGTGTTGGGTCTCCAAATTCATCACTAGCTTGCATTGACAATCCTTCTTTTTCTACTGACAGTGAGGGAAGTATTCAACTAGCTTTGCTTTGACATCTTCATCCTTCTTTTTGGCTTGCATTATGTCCAAGTATGTATCAACATCATTGATAATGTCTTGTTTGAAATCTGATAGCAAGTTTGAGATTTACATCTTAGAGATGTGAGAGCTATTTCCTTTAGCAACTGTGGGTCGAAATCCTCTGCCTTTCTTCACTGCCAATCTTGAATAGTTAAGGCATATTTTATTAAGATCATCCCAAGAAGATTGATATATTTCTCCTCCAACCACAAGGTCTAGTGCTTCAAGATAGTTTTCATTTACTCCCCTCAAGAAAATGAGTTTTTGTGAATCCTCCTGCAACACATGATGAGGATTATTTTGCAGATTATACAAGAAGCGTGAAAGTAATCTTATAGAGTTTTATCTTCCTCCTATGACATATGAAAAATGTCATCTTCTCTCAAGTCACCTCCTTTACAATACTCTTTATACTTCTATAGAAATAGAGTCTACATCTCATTCCAATCAGTTGTTGCATTAGCCCCTAATCTCATAAACCATCTTAGAGATGACTCCTTCAATGTTGCTGGAAACAACTTGAGTTGGTGGCTATTAGTTTTGTAATCAAAGCTTCGACATAGAATGCTAAACTCAATATAGAAAGGTGTCAGGGTATTTAGTGACCAGGCCATATAATTTTGGAAGTGCAGTAGTGGGTATGTTTTTGAGATTAGCATTATTTATAAGGCTAGGGAGAGGAAATGGAAAGGTAGGTTGTGCCATTACTGCAGGTACTTGGGCGTGAAGTTGTGGCTAGAAAATGACAATAGCCAAAGGATTATTAGTAACAGGTACACTTGGGGTGGAACTATCAAGAAAGCTAGCCAAAATTTTAGCAAAGGGTTGAAGATCAGATGGATCAAAAGGGGCTTCTATAGATGAGCACGTGGAAGGAAATTCAGGACTTTCATCAACAAAAGGTAATTCAACATCTCCATATTCTTCATTCAGATTAATGGGTTTTCTTGGAAGGAATCTTCCATAGACATCTCATCTTCTTCCTCTTTGATGTATGCAAGTAATTGGATAAACTTGTGAAACAAGTTCAGGACTATAAACTATTATCTAAAAAAATAGGAAACTATCTAAAATAACTCAATAAGGTTCTCAGCTTGACACCATCCTCGACAATGGTGCAAAAAATGAACAACCCCATAATAGGTAATAATAATCATGCCAAAGCTTCCCCTAGGAATAGTGTATTAAAACTAAGTATTATTTTCCCTATCATGAAGTACATTTAAATTGTCAACCCAGAGATGTATACTTGAAATGGGAAAGAATGGTTTGTGCACTAAGTCTCTCATGAAGTCATTTTTCTTAAGTTGTGGGAAGGAAAATACATGAAAAAAACTTATACTACTATTGTAGGAAAGTAAACACACACAACCAATTAATAGAAATGATGCTAAAAAACTATAAGTTCAACCTTAACCTATTCTTCCAATTGTTATCTCTATTGAGCATTAAAGGTTTTCATTACTATCAAAAGTTATCAAGACATCAGTTGGTTACCTATAATTAAGCTAGTCAGTAACTACAAGCAAAACAGGCTAGTTGGTTAAAGTGTTTACACCAAGCATCAGTAAGTTTACTGAGCATCAAACACCGATACCGAGCGACAATAAACACCAAGCATCAGAATGAACACCGAGTAGTTTATACAATGTTTACCGAGGATCATAGGAAACAACATAGTAATCAAGAATGGCACATTCTTCTATGCAAATGGTTACAATAGATCAGAAAACATTTTACCAAGATCGAGAACAATTTATTGTTGAGATTCTCATTAAATGTAATGAAGATCATATGTAATAGTTTGATCTAGGTCATTTTTGTACACCGTAGATCTTAGGGTTTTGTCTAAGATTTGTAAACCTAATTTTGTAAGTGACATAAAGCAGTATGATTTATAATTGTATGTTTGCATCATTTTTGGTGTGAACTGATGTATGAACAAAGAAGCACTTGAAGTTCTAGCCAACCTTCAAGATTATCAGTTGACAGAGAGAGAAGAACAGAATTCATAAGTTTATCAGATTAAGCAGAATCAAAATAGGATTACCGAGCGGTTCAAAGAAGAGATTCATCGTAGTAAAGGTGATATTTTATCATTATTTTATTAATCTGTATCAGACAATCAAGTTGTCATTAGTAGATAATTGCCTATTTCTTTCTAACAATTGTAATAGAGTTTTGGTTAAATCTCTTAACAAAGTAGACTTGACAATCTTTTGTAAATCTCTTAACCGAGTGCACACTCAAGTAGTGTTGCTAAAATCCTATCACTAGGTAGATCTAGCTGATCTAATATGTTACTCCTAATAGGGTAATATCAATAGAAGTGATCAAAACTTATATCCCTAACAGGAAAACCTTTTCATTTTGCAATAGTTAAGAATTTGTGGGTGTCATCCCCACCGCAGTTTTTACCTTCTAACAAGGGTTTATGCGTTACCAAAATACTTGTGTTATGGGAATGTCTTATTGTTGATTTCATGTTATTTACTTCTGCAAGTTAAATGAATGAATGATATATGCATTTGATGCAAGTTATTTTGGAAGGTTACATTGTTTACTAGTTCAAATCTTAAGGTTTACAAATCAAAGTTTTTGTGGACACTGATTCACCCCTCCCCTCTTAGTTCCGTATCTCTCCTAATTCCAACAATTGGTATCAGAGCACAATTCTCTTATTGAATAGTTTAACCACTGAAGGGTAAAGATCTAATTCATGGAGAGGTATAAGTTAGATAAGACTATTGAGAACCAGAAGATTTAAATGCAAATGTTTATGGAATAGTATAAGCAAGCTAAGGATGAACTAAAGAAAATGCTGGTTGAAAGGAAGAACCTAGCTATTCTGTAAAATGAAGTTGGTTATCATGAAGAAGAAATTGATGATTTATTTGATCATATTGGATCTAGTTTTGGAAGTATCTTTGATGGATCTGAAAGCATGATATCTGATTTGTCTGAAAAGAATTTACATTTAACTGAACAAGTGAAAGCACTACAAATCGATCAAGAATCTTAGATGGTGAGAATGGTAGAGATAATGAACAATGATAGATAGGCTGAACAAGAAATAAATCTAGCTATTGACGACCGAAGACAAATAACTGAACAACTTCAAGAAAAAGAAAGTGAAATACAAAGATTCACCGATCACCATTTTCAAACATCCAATCAGATGATGGTTGTGAATCAAGAAGTCAACCAAGTGAATGGAGAATTGTCAAGAAAACTTGAAGAAGTTGTAAGACTCAGAGAGGAGAATGAGAAGCTAAGAAATGAAGTGAAAACTCAATAGCAACACAATGAAATGAAGAAATTGGCTGAGGATAGTTCTAAGAAGATTGATGACTTTCTGATTAATCAAAGAAGATTTGGGAGTAAAGCTCATCTAGGCTATACCAGCAAAGGAGAATCATCACAACAAGCTGAACAAGTCAACAATAATCATAATCAAAGACTTAAAGTGTTGACATGTTATCACTGTGGAAAATTGGGACACACTTCTAATGTTTGTAGAAGCAGAGGACAAGGTAAACCTCCTGTCACTCCTAAATTCAATGGATATTGTTATTACTATGGAAAGTATGGTCATCAAGCTTATGAATGTAGAGCTAAACTAAATAATAATGCTAACAATACTACTATTGAGAAGTTATGCTATACTTGTAATAAACATGGACACATTGCATGAGAGTGTAAGGCTAAGATGAAACAAGTATGAACTCCTAAGCATTAAACATAGTGCAAGCCTTATCAACCAAAGAGACAAGGTAACTCTTATGTTTGGAATTATAACACATGGGTTAACTGTATTGAATGTGGTAGATATGGGCATATTGCAGAAAAATTTTACAGGAAAGGATGGGCTGGACAATCAAGAAGCTAGACAAGCATTGGAATGGCATGTCTACATTTCCATAAAGTTGGTCATTTAAGCAAGGACTGCAAAGATCAAGCACCAAAATAAAATCATGTATTTGAGAGTGGAAACACTATTGCAGATATCATGAAGATAAGGAACACTATGTAGAGAAATGCATCTAATGAAAATGCTGAGTCAAGTAATGTTGTTGGTGAAACCTCATCCACTAGATTGGGTGACATCAGTTCCTCCACCTAAGGTGAAATAGGTATGTATGGGACTGACATTTCAAAATGATCACATTTTACATAAGTTCCTTATATATGATGAGCACATACTTTATCTACATGAAAAGAGATGCATTGTGGTTTATATGTTTTGAGCTAACAAAGTTATATAGTTGGTAAAAGTAAGAACGAGCATTGGTTACCCATTGGTAATCACTATTCAAGGTTAACCGAATATAAGTATGAACTGAGCAAGGAAATCTTGTGTTAACCAAGTGGATAAAAGTCTACAGTTGTCACCGAGCAGACAATTGTCATAAACTAGAAAGTACGTCAGGCATTTATTACATAAAGCTTTGAGTGGGAATATTGAAAATTCTATAAATACACGGATGCAAGAGTTCATTTTTCACATTGCAAATATCAGAGAGCTAATATTTCATAGAGCATGTTCGAGAAAGGATCTTTCAAGCTAATTCAATTAGTTGCAAATCGAACCGAGGGCTAGGGTTTCAAAATTTCTTAATGAAAAATAATACAAAATGTTACAAAATGTTTCAAAGTTCCTAATGTAGCAGCAACCTGTACTTCTTCTCTATTTCTTGATGAAAAATAATAAAAAAATGTTACAAATCCTCAACTGAGGGCTAGGGTTTTAGAATTTCTACCTTTTCAACACCTAAACTCTCAATGCCTAGAATGATCTTGGAAAATCCTTTATATACAAGGAAATGCAACAAGCTACCAATCATTCTAGGGTTTACAAAATTCCTAACCTAAAAAATTTACAACAACCCTATTGGGTTTACAATAAATACACTGATCAAAATTGGTGAGATATTTGTAGATGAGCCACCTTGCTTTATGTCTTCAATTCTATCCTTGGCTTCTTCCAACAAATCTAATTGCAATATCTCCACTGTCAATCTTGCAATAAATACCTTTCTGCATCTCAACAACCTTGATGGCTCAAAAAGTAACTCTCTTTACTTATCTCAAGAGGCTGGCAGAGTATTTACTTTTTCTACATGAGGTATGTACTGATACCTCCACCTATTGTACACCTCTTCACTTGGGAACTCAAAATTTGCAAATTCTGCATTTTTGCCAGACAACTGTTCCCACCTGTCCTCCAATTGAATAATCTCTCATTGAATAAAATCAAACTTAGACTTAGTAGAAATTAAAGTCTCAATAGTATGAATAAAGAATAAAGTATTCTCTAGAGTCAAAATGCTAGTCATTCTAGCAGAGAAGTCATCATCTATTTGTGCTCGCCACTTAATCAATTCTTTAAGCTCACCATTCTTCTTAAAAACTCCCAGGATCAAGTCACAGTTGGGGAGTGTCAATTCCTTCTTCATCAAATTTGACTCTCTCAAAATCACCTAAAAGTATGTCATGCTCCATGAGCTTCTTCACATTCTGGTGCAATGGCTTGATTAGTGGATCAGGATCATTTTGGGACTTAGATAACAACCTGAACAATCTCACATTTGGATATCTCTCAATCCATTTCTTAAAAATTGGTTCAAATTCCCTCTTGTATTTATCCAATGATACAAGTAATATCTTTAGCCTCCTAGCATGGTCAAACAAGACTATGGGATTCAAGTTTGTAGCAAACTGCATCACAGCCTCTATTACCTTGTCTTCATATTCCTGCTTCAATAAGCTCTTATCTTTCAAATATTCCTCCCTTATCCTATCCAATTCTTTCCTCTTCCTTTTGAAGTGATTGGTTTCCTCAAGTAACTATTGCTTTTCCCAACTGATTCTTGCATCAAGGTGTGTCTCTGGGTAGGGTGATGGTGGAAATTCTATGATAGGGCTGGATGATGAAGCCACTGTAGGTTTTTTAGCTATTAATAGTTGTGGTGACCTATGATCCCGTGGTCCTAATAGCTCAGCAATCAACTTGTCCTTCTGGATCAGCTCTATCTTGAGCTCATTGTAAGACTTGAGGATAGTTTCAAATTTGAGCCTCAGCTCTTCCTTTTCTTGTGCATCTTTCTCTACCACCTTGACATTAAACTTGGCAGTTTCTAAAATAAGGTTTGAAGCTTCCACACTAGAAGTCTCACCTACTTATTCTACCAACAAATTTCCTACATATTCTATAGAGAGAGCCTCTCTTTTTCCTTTGTTCTCTTCCCTCTTAAGGGACCACATTACCAAGGCTACATGATCATCTAAAAAAGAAATTCCCCTAGTAGCTTGTTGAGCCTATTCTGTAGTAGCAAGAGTCTTTACCTTGCTCATCCTGACCTAGTCAAAAACTATTGTATCAACAATATCCCATTCTGGTAGAATTAGTACCCCTGCAGTATGGACCATAGCCCTTCCCTCCTCAGGAGTAATCTTCTCAAATTTTTTTACCACCTCTTCCTTGGTCTCAGTTTCTATTTCTGTTATGTCCCTATCAGGGAACTCTTCTTTCTTCTTTTCACAAATTTCCTTGAACTGATTTATTTTCATTCTCCATAAAAATTGAAAGAATGCCCTAGTCTTTATAAATTTGTCATCATTAACAAAAGAATCACTAGCTTGTTTCAAGATAGGGTCAATTTGTTTACCCTCAAATTCAGCAATAGTAAGATCCATTACAACCTCCTTAGGTGCTTCTAGCATTCCTTCTTGTAACTCATCATTGGAAAAAAAAATGTTCCCCTCATTCCTTAGCTCTACCAACTACTCTACTACCCCATGTTCTGTTAGAAAGTAAAGATCCCAAAGATAACTAAGAGGGGGGGGTGGGGGGGGTGAATCAGTTATCAAATAATTTAACCATTCAATAGCTTTAAATAATATAAGTAATGTACTGATCAATCATAGAAAGATAATCATACACAATTGCACAATAACACAAGATATGTTGACTAGGGAACCTCTTGCAAAGAGTAAACCCCGGTGGGAATGATGCCCACAAAATGATGCACTAATATGAAAGTTCTTTGTTAGAGGATGGACCCTGTTAGGAGTCTTATTAAATACATTCAGTACATATAAATCTCTGTTAGGAGATTTTGAATCCCTGTTAAAAGATTCTAACCCGGTTAAGAGTTTATGGAAGACAGAAGAACCCACTGCCCAAACAGCTTCAAGGCAGGCTCTCTAAACCCACTGTCCAAAAGATCTTAGAATTATTCAATAGAATAATATGAAATATATTACCTCCTTCACACTGTTCCAAAACTGCACTCTCTGCTACACAAGATCACAATTCCATATCTCTGTACTCACAAGTCTTCTTTCATCACTGAATTAGCTCTTTTCTTCACTTCATGCATATATTCACATCTCAATCTTCATAGTACACATTACAACAAGGAATAAATTCCTTCTTATATACCAAACTCAAATAGTTACAAATGAGTCAGTCCTCAATTACAAAATAATAAATTCTACACGCTACACACAGAATTCACATAAAACTGTCAGCTTCCAGATACTGTAACTTTCTCCAAACATATCCTCAAAGTTTGCATTATGAACCACATCATCATTAATGAGTCTCCAACATCCCTTTAACTATGCAAAATGAGATTCCATCCCAGCTAAGAGATATCCTCCGATTTCCAAACATCGCTTCACAGAAACACTGTCTAAACACTGCTTTCACCAAAATGCTCATAACTCTCACAAATGAATGAATTTCTTTTTGTGTTGTTAACCATAGGTTAATAAAACACCAAAGAACATACCATAAACTGTGCAAAATCCAATCTACAATACAACATGTGTGCAAAACAAAACTATACCTGCTTTCCTGCTAATATCCAGAATATCATTGTGTTGACATCAATGACAATCCAAGTCATGAATGCAACAACAACTGATATAGAATCACTGCCAAAATGTTTTGCATTCATTCCTAACAATCTCCCCCATTGGCATTGATGGCAACATAGATGAAAAATATCCAATGTTCCAAAAATCCAATACTGCAACATCACTGCAAAATATCAAATCAAATCTTGCTTTGTTTTCCTATTAAGCTCTCTCATACAATCCACAATGTTTTTCATGTATATCTCTCCCCCATTGACATCAATGATAGAAATTCCATCACTAAGTCAACAACAACTTAATGTCAAAAGACACTTTTTATAAAAATACAATAACAAGAGTCCTCATGACTCAGCTCATAAACTCCCCCATAGAGGAAGTTCCAACATCCAATCCAGAAGAAAGATAGGGCTCATATACCACTGGACAGATGCAATCATCTGCATCAATTCTCAAAAATAGGTTGGGGCATAACCCCAAGCATACCTCTTAGATACACAAATGTATCCTTAGGTAAAGGCTTTGTAAATATATTTGCTATCTGCTCCTTTGTACGTATGTACTCCAATATTACTTCTTTTTCTGCAACTTTCTCTCTTACAACATGATACTTGATCTCAATATGTTTAGTCTTAGAATGTAAAATAAGATTTTTTGACATACTCACTGTACTGGTGTTATCACAATGTATAACAACATGCTCATCAAACTTTATTCCAATATCCTTCAACATCTGCTTCATCCAAATAATCTGATTACAATTATTTGCTGCTGCAACATATTCTACTTCTGTTGTGCTTTGTGAAGTACAATTCTCCTTCTTACTTAGCCAAGAGACCAATTTTCCTCCAAGAAAAAAGGCTCCACCACTGGTGCTTTTCTTGTCATCAATGTTGCCTCCCCAATTTGCATCAATATAGGCACATAAAGTAAAATCATCAGAATTCTCATACCATAATCCATAATCCATTATTCCTTTCAAATATCTCAGTATCCTTTTTACTATTGCATAATGTGATTCTATAGGTTCTACTTGAAATCTTGCTACAATCCCCACTGAATGTGCTATATCAGGTCTTGTATGTGTCAAGTACTACAATCCTCCAATCATAGATTTGTACTTTTTCTGCTCAACTGCTGGTGTCTCATCTTTGCTAGATAACTTATGTCCGGTTACCATAGGTGTTCCAACAGGTTTAGAATCTTCCATTCCAAATCTTTTCATTAAGTCATTCAAATACTTAATCTAACTTACAAATATACCTTCCTTGCTTTCTGTTATCTGTAATCCCAAAAAATATTTCATTTCTCCAATCATGCTCATCTCAAATTCAGTCTTCATTTCATCTGCAAATTTGTCACCAGCTTCATCTTCTCCTCCAAAGATAATATCATCAAAAAATATAACTATAACCAACAAACCATTCTCAATTTCTTTTGTGTATAAGTTACTATCTGCTCTTCCTTTTATAAATCCCAATTTCAATAAATACTTATCCAATCTTGCATACCAGGTTCTAGGTGCTTGGTTTAATCCATATAAAGCTTTCTTTAACTTACATACCATATCTCCTTCTTGTGTCAAAGGAAAACCTTCAGGCTGCTCAATGTAGACTTCTTCTTCCAATTCACCATTCAAAAATGCTGACTTCACATCCATCTGATACACTCTGAATTTCTTGTAAGTTGCATATGCTAGAAACATTCTCACTGCTTCAAGTCTGGCCACATGTGCAAAAGTTTTTTCATAGTCAAATCCTTCTTGTTGTGAATATCCTTTACATACCAATCTTTCTTTGTTTCTTATCACTTCTCCTTGTTCATTCATCTTGTTTCTGAATACCCACTTTGTTCCAATCACATTCTTGGCTTCAGGTCTAGGGACCAATTCCCATGTCTTGTTTTTTTCAATCTGCTCTAGTTCTTCTTTCATAGCATTAATCCAATGTTCATCTTCACAAGCTTCATTAGTAGTCTTAGGTTCAATTTGAGAAATCAAACATAAGTGTACCTTATTTCAAGTCAAAACTCCTCTATCTAAACTTCCAATAACTTGCTCAACAGGGTGATGTCTTGAAGTATACCTGTTAGGTGTCATAGTTACTGATCTTGTTCCAACTGTAGATTCTTCTCTGCTTTCTTCTTTGTTTTCTTCTCTATTTTCTTCTCTATTTTCTTCAGTATGACTTTCATTCAGCAAATCACTATTAGTTTCAAAAAATAATTCTGCATTTTCAATGTTAGGCTGAGTTTGTGCTTCTCCATCAGATTCATAATCAAGCATTCTTTCTTGAATTTTAAACTTCTTATTAACTTTTACATTTGCACTTTCAATAATAGTCTTAGTTCTCTTGTTATAACATCTATATGCTTTGCTTTTTAAAGAATATCCAAGAAATATTCCTTCATCACTTCTAGGATCAAACTTTCCTATATCATCATCTCTCTTTATATAAAATTTACTTCCAAAAATTCTAAAATACTTAACTGAGGGTGTATGTCCAAACCATAATTCATAAGGTGTCTTGTTTCTATCTTCTCTGATTTGTACTCTGTTCATAGTGTATACTGCTGTGTTCACTGCTTCTCTCCAAAAAGTCTTAGCCAAATCATTTTCAAACAACATAGCTCTTGCTGCTTCAGTTATTGACCTGTTCCTTCTTTCTGCAATACCATTTTGTTCTGGTGTTCTAGGGGCTGAAAGTTGTCTCTTAATACCATTCATTTCACAAAAGGTGTTAAACTCTCTAGATGTAAATTCACCACCTCTATCAGATCTTAGACACTTAATCTTCATTCCAGATTCATTCTCAATTTTGCTTTTTATGATCTTAAATTTATCAAATGCTTCATATTTTTCTTTCAAAAATGCAATCCACATCATTCTTGTAAAATCATCAACAAGAATCATAAAATACCTTTCTCCATAGAATCCTCTAGTCCTAGTAGGACCACTCAAGTCTGTATGAACAATCTCCAACTTCTCTGTCGATGTGAACTTCTTGTTGGGAAATGAACTCCTTTTCTGCTTTGCCATCATACATTCTTTGCAAATCATGTTATTAGGTTTCATAATTCTAGGTAAATCTCTTACCGCAAGTGTAGTGCTCACCTTGACAATATTATCAAAGTTTATATGACAACCTTTTATGCCATAACCAACTGTCATCAATCCTAGTTATCAAACATGTAATCTTAGTTTCAACTGAAATACATTACCTCTAGTTCTGGATCCTTTTCCAACCAAATTTCCATCTTTATCTTTTATCACACAAGTTTTCTCAAAAAACCAAACTTGATAACCCTTATCAGCCAATTGTCCAACCTTAGTAGATTATGTCTTAGTCCATCGACAAAGTAAACATCATCAGTGTTAGTCTTTCCATCAAGAGTAATAGATCCTATACCCTTAATCAAACAAGGTGCATTGTTACCAACCTTAACAATTCCTCTATCATAATTATCTAACTTAACAAACTTTCTTTTATCTCCAGTCATATGATGTGAACAACCACTGTCTATAATCCAATCAGATTTCTTTTCAACTTGTAAAACTAATCCTTTTTCTTCCCTTTTTATCAGATTCAAAACTTTCTTCTTTAATTGCTACAAATCCTATTTCCTCAAAGTTATCATTATCACTGTCACTTAAATGTTTTTCAATTCCTACTTCAAGATCTTCATCATTTACATAATAACATTCTTTAGATCTTCTAGGTTTAAAGTTGCTTCTATACTTCTTAACTCTTTTAGGGCATTTAGATGCAAAATGACCATATTCTTGACAAGTCCAACATTTAAAGATTTTCTTACCATCTGGTTCTCTTTTTACAAGTAATGCAATACCTTCTTCAATCTTCTTATCTTCCTCAGATCTGCTACTACTGGTATAATCTCCATTCACACTAGTACTCCTTGTAGGTCTAATGTTAAGAGCACTGAATGTTGTTTCCATTCTAGGTAGCTCTCCTGATAATCTCAAGTTCATCTCTGTTGTTTCTAATCTTCCAAGAAGAGTCTCTCTTGAAAAGTTTGATGTACAAGGTATCACTTGTTTAATCATCTGCGTTGTCTACTTGAATACTGGTGTCAAAGTTTTCAGAATTTTCCATATCACTTCATTCTCTATCTTATCACCTCCACAAGGCTTTATTCCTGTTACAATCTTAGACATCCTATCAATATAGCTTCTAATAGATTCATCTTCCATCATTCTGATATCTTCAAATGCACAAATCCAATTATGTAATCTAGCCTTCTTTTCATGTTCATCACCTTCAAAAGTAGAATGTAAAGCTTTCCAAATTGCATGAGATGTTTTCAAACATTTTACCTGACTATATTCATTCTCCGGTAGTGCTGACAAAAGTGTTTCTCTTGCAAGTATGTTACACATGAATAGATCTAGTTCATCTTTAGTTCCTGCCTCTAGATTGTCTTCCTCAATGATAGTCTTCTCATTCTTTGTAATCAACCAATAACTTGGTCCTAAACACAATAGATGTGTCTTCATCTTTTCTTTCCAGCTGTCAAAATTTACTCCATCAAACTTAGGGCTTTCTTTTCTGAAATTCGCCATCGATCTCCTTAAGCTGTTAAACTTTTCTTTCAAGGACCTGCTGCTCTGATACCAATTGTTAGAAAGTAAAGATCCCCAAGATAACTGAGAGGGGGGGGGTGAATCAGTTATCAGATAATTTAACCATTCAATAGATTTAAATAATATAATTAATGTACTAATCAACCATAGAAAGATAATCATACACAATTGCACAATAACACAGGATATGTTGACTAGGGAACCTCTTGAAAAGAGTAAACCCCGGTGGGAATGATGCCCACAAAATGATGCACTAATATGAAAGTTCCTTGTTAGAGGATGGACCCTGTTAGGAGTCTTATGAAATACATTCAGTACATATAAATCCTTGTTAGGAGATTTTGAATCCCTGTTAAAAGATTCTAACCCGGTTAAGAGTTTATGGAAGACAGAAGGACCCACTGCCCAAACAACTTCAAGGCAAGATCTCTGAACCCACTGTCCAAAAGATCTTAGAATTATTCAATAGAATAATATGAAATATATTACCTCCTTCACACTATGCCAAAACTGCACTCTCTGCCACACAAGATCACAATTCCAGATCTCTGTACTCACAAGTCTTCCTTCATCACTGAATTAGCTCTTTTCTTCACTTCATGCATATATTCGCATCTCAATCTTCATAGTACACATTACAACAAGGAAAAAATTCTTTCTTATATACCAAACTCAAATAGTTACAAATGAGTCGGTCCTCAATTACAAAATAATAAATTCTACACGCTACACACAGAATTCACATAAAACTGTCAGCTTCCAGATACTGTAACTTTCTCCAAACATATCCTCAAAGTTTGAGCTATGAACCATGTCATCATTAATGAGTCTCCAACATCCCTTTAACTGTGCAAAATCAAATTCCATCCCAGCTAAGAGATATCCTCCGATTTCTGAACATCGCTTCACAGAAACACTGTCTAAACACCGCTTTAACCAAAATGCTCATAACTCTCACAAATGAATGAATTTATTTTTGCACTATTAACCATAGGTTAATAACACACCAAAGAACATACCATCAACTGCGCAAAAGCCAATCTGCAATGCAACATGTGCACAAAACAAAACTGTACCTACTTTCTTGCTAATATCCAGAATATCACTGTGTTGACATCAATGACAATCCAAGTCATGAATGCAACAAAAACTGCTACAGAATGACTGCCAAAATGCTTTGCATTCATTCCTAACATGTTCATCTAAATGTAAGGGGGATTGAGAAGGAGAATATACATTGTGTTCTGATCCTAATCCCTCTTGTCTTTGCCTCTTAGGAGAGGGTCCTTGCATTGTTGGAATTCCATGGGCCTCTTTCCTCTTGAAGTAGAAGGAATATCCTCACCTCTCTGCTGTGTTGGTAAGAGAATAGTGTAACCACTTCTATTCTACATAGTATAAACTCCCCTTGGGGTCAATTTTATATATCCTAGCTGGCTCAAAATCTGCCTAGCTCTCTCAGGGTCTGTCTTTCTCACAACGACCCTTTTCTCATTTACTACATGCATGATGCCTTCAAAATGCTCCATAAGAGCCTCT
Organism: Chamaecyparis obtusa; assembly: GCA_027943335.1. Classification (NCBI taxonomy): domain Eukaryota; kingdom Viridiplantae; phylum Streptophyta; class Pinopsida; order Cupressales; family Cupressaceae; genus Chamaecyparis; species Chamaecyparis obtusa. The sequence continues at coordinate 346,962 of BSBK01003511.1, read as the reverse complement.
ACCTTTCTTGCCCATGGCTCAAAACCCTTCAATGGATCGTAAGCTCTATCAAATTTTTTAATAAAATCTACAGTCTTCTTGTAGATCACCCACTTGTCCTTCTTAATCTCTTGAGTTTGGAGGTCAAACTCATTTCTTATTATATCTTTAGGAAAATTGAACTGGTGCTCCATAAGAGCACACCTTATCTTATCCCTAAACATTCCTGATAAGAAACCCTCATTATCTGCACACCTTGCTGCAGCTATAGGCATTCTATAGGGTTGCAATACCTAGTTCAAATATACCCATCCTCCCTTAGTGATAACATACTGATGAGAAATTGTAATATCAGGGAAGAAAGTCCCTCTTCCTTTAACAGTAAGAGAATTCTCCTGTAGGTCACCAATCTGCCTCAGAATTTTAGCATATCCTACCTTCAAAGGAACTTGGTAGGGCAAAATGTATGGTGCCTTCCTGCAACCATATACCCTAAAAACTGTGGAAATGGGATACAATATGATATCACCAAAATTGTGGACTATAGAAATGTCCTGACAATATTCCTTTGGCCTAATTAATCTTAACAACTCCCTGGGGATTCTTGGGTTATCAAAAAACAACAGTGTCCTAAGCCTTGAAGCAAAATCCCTATCAAAGGTAATGAAACTGGCATCAGCTCTATCCCATGACAAAGTTGTGGTCCACAACTAAACTGGAAGGGTTTCTCCATTCCTCTCCTTCACAATGTTGAGTATTGAGCTGAAAAACTACTCACCCTTGTATAAAAACATATGCATGAGCATAGAATACCACCCAAAAGGCCTACTAATCTTCATATTCTTTATTCCCATTAATCCCTCATGGATTAGGTCAGCCAAGTGAGAAGCAAAATAAAAAATTAATGCCAACTAGGGATGCAGAGATTGCACCATCATGAACATTTATGGAACTGGCATATGAGTGGCCTCATCATGCCCTAGGATTAAGGTCAAAGACTTGTAAAAACCTTGTGCTCTTTTGCTGAACAAATCCAACCTAAAGGGCTCTGGTGTACTTGGGCTGACAACACACATTGACCCAATTTGACCTAGAAAATCTCTCAGAGGCCCTGTCCTCAAATAATCCTTTTGAGCTTCATATACTTCAGTAAATTCATTGAAATCTATTTTCTCTAACCCAACAGAAGGGTCATTCAATGATAAGACCTCCCTGATCTCATCTTTTGTAATACTGATTAAATAATTTCCATTTACATCCTTGACACACTTTTTCATAGGATCATAGCACTTAGCAATTTGGATTAATAATTCTGCATCCATAAATACTCCAGGGACTACCAACTTTCCAATATCAAACTGCCAAATGTTGCTAAGGGGGGAACACAAATTTCTCTATGAGTAAGCTGATTTGAACAAGATAAGGCCATTATAGTCCTCTCCCACCCTTGCATCTCTCATCCAATTTCCTCTGTCATGGAGTCCACTGTTCACATAATCTCTAGGGTTCCTCGGGACCAATTCTTTCAATCTAGCTTCCCCATTATCTGAATGTGGGAGCAATTGCATTAGGTCCTAGAAAATGCCCCTATCCTTGTATTCTGTCTTCCCAGACAGTCCCCTCTTTGGCATCATTTTAACTAGGGCTTCTTAAAATAATGTATAAATACCCAAGAAAACCCTAAATACTAGCAGCTAGCAACACAATTTCTCTTACAATTTCTTCACAAACTCAGACAATTCTTGAATTCAGAGATTATGACCTACCAGGCACCTAAAAAACTTTGCTTGATATTGCTCCAAAAAACAATTCAGCTCACCAAAATGCTTATGAGAGAGGTAAAGAATACAATGATCAAATTTGGGTATATAATGTTGCCAATCATTTGCAATTCATCCGTACGTAGCTCATTAAGTCCACCATTACTAAAAACTGGCAGCCTCAGCATTCATAGGACATGAGCAATGTCACAGAGCCAACATTTAAATTTAGATCGTTGATCTTGTTTCCTTTTTGGTACATCAGACGATCAACAAAAATAGCCCCGCAACCTCCCTTTTGTTTTCCCCAAATTAGCTCCCAGCCAATGAGAACAACTCAATTTAACCATGTGGGAAAAAGAAAACTTAAATTTACTTTCATCAGAGTGGACAAGTGTCAACTTGTCGCTAAAGCATAGGCATAAGATCTGAGCATCTTCCCTCAGTGGTGTAACAACAACCACAGGATCCTTTCCTAACTTATTGCGCTTTACCAATTCTCGAAGCGATGACCCCACATTTTCTTTTGAACCTTTCATTGAATCAATGAATGCCACATCAGACATATCAATAGGTATAAAACCCTAACTTTCTCCTCGGTGTCAAGTATACTGACAACCTGACAGGTCACCTTCTACCTTTGGCCAATAAAAAATGAACCTTTCAGCATGAACTAGTGACAGAGGACCCACCTTTCAATCCTCATCCTTTAAACAAGATCAACGACTGTCGCTATATCGCAGGTCTTAAAAATTGCCCAACGGTATATCGACAACCATGAGATCTATTCAAACCTTAAGTATCTGAGAAAGCTGACCCCACAATAACACTTCACTTAACTCTTTGTCAGATCAAAATTTGCCATGTTTACAAGAACAGGTGGGTGGGCCCTTTCTCCTTTTCTTCTTTAATATCAAACATCCCGTCAACCGCCACATCACAACCTACTTCAACCAATCGAAAGCAAACATGTCAAAGTGACATGGAAATTTTAGGGCCCACTTCATATCTTATCCATCATAGTGAATTGAACGGTCATCGCTATACCGCAAAGCTTAAAAACTTCACATCTTTTATCAACGGTATAACGACAACCGTAGGATCAATCTATGTTTAACCCTTTGAAAAGTTTGACCCCATAGCTGCTACATCACCAGAGACAAGTGTCAACCCAAAAGAAACACCATTGAGACTGAGATGCCAGAATCCTATTATTGTGAGTAAGAACTTGATCGGATGCTTGTCGCTATACCGCGATGCTTAAAAAGAAATCATCTTGACCCAATGGTATAATGACAACCATCGATGCACTACTCTGTTTAATCGCCAGCACAACACCAAAAATGTGCCCACTAGGACATATGTCCGCTTGTCGCCAAATTGCATGTTAGAAATTCTGACAATAGGGAGCCTTGAGATTCAATGACAACCACTCATTTTTAAAAGGTTAGTCATTTAGAAAAATTTACAAGAAACTTAGGCTTTCAAAGAATTATTAAAAAGGTATCCCGTTCAACAACCTAGCAATTTAACATGTAAAGTGGCTACTTAAAAGGGGTGGAAAATTGCACATGTTTATTTAGAAAGTTAGTGAGCCAAAAAGTAACGCAAAATTATAAAAATGCTAAGACCAACTAGGGTTTCCATCAGATTTAGATTTTTAACCACAAAACCTCGCAATTAGGTCTAAAAACCATATTTTTAAAAAGTTTTAGCATGAAGCTGAATTTTTTTTAGGATAGTGATAACAGGTAACTACAAGCAAAATAGGCCAGTCAATTAAAGTGTTTACACCAAGCATCAGTCAGTTTACCGAGCATCAGACACCGATATCAAGTGACAGTAAACACCGAGCATCAGAATGAACACCGAGTAGTTTATACAGTGTTTACCAAGGATCACATGAAATGACATAGTAATCGGGAATGGCACATTCTTCTATGAAAATAGTTACAATAAATCAGAAAACATTTTACCAAGATCAAGAATAATTTATTGTTGAGATTCTCATTAAATGTAATGAAGATCATATGTAATAGTTTTATCTAGGTCATTTTTGTACACCATAGATCTTAGGGTTTTGTCTAAGATTTATAAACCTAATTTTGTAAGAGACATAAAGCAGTATGCTTTATAATTGTATGTTTGCATCATTTTTGGTGTGAACTAATGTATGAACAGAGAAGCACTTGAAGTTCTAGCCAACCTTCAAGATTATCAGTTGACAAAGAGAGCAGAACAAAATTTAGAAGTTTATCAAATTAAGCAGAATCATAACAGGCTTACCGACCGATTCAGAGCAGAGATTCATCGCAGTAAAGGTGATATTTTGTCAGTATTTTATTGATCTGTATCAGACAATCAAGTTGTCATTAGTAGATAATTTCCTATTGCTTTATAACAATTGTAATAGAGTTTTGGTTAAATCTCTTAACAGAGTAGACTTGACAGTCTTTTGTAAATCTCTTAACCGAGTGCACACTCACATAGTGTTGCTAAAATCCTATCACTAGGTAGATCTAGCTGATCTAATATGTTACTCCTAATAAGGTAAGATCAATAGAAGTGATCAAAACTTGTAGCCCTAACAGGCAAACCTTTTCTATCTACATTAGTTAAGAATTTGTGGGTGTCATCCCCACGCAGTTTTTACCTTCTAACAAGGGTTTCTGCGTTACCAAAATACTTGTGTTATGGGAATGTCTTATTGTTGATTTCATGTTATTTAATTCTACAAGTTAAATGAATGAATGATATATGCATTTGATGCAAGTTATTTTGGAAGGTTACATTGTTTACTAGTTCAGATCTGAAGGTTTACAAGTGAAAGTTTTTGTGGGCACTGATTCACCCCCCCCCCCTCTCAGTTTGCTATCTCTCCTAATTCCAACACCAACCCAAATCATTCACTGTGATTATCTCTGTAGGTGTTGTAGGAACATACATAGTCTATAGTGCTACAAGAAAGAACAATGAATTTTATATGAAATACTATAAATGCTTAAACTAATTACTCTATGATACTCTAATCCACCTCCCAAGTGGGCCCCCTTGGTCATCTTCTACTAACTATCAACATAGAATATAACTCAAAATAACTTCATCATTGTATTTCTAGAAAAACTGATTACATCATCATAAAACAACACACGAAACTGGAAAGAGTAACTTGCTTCGGACTATAATAACAATACAACCATCTGAGTAACTTGATTTCTAACAATCATATCCCTTTATATAGAGGATTTATACTTATTTAAACATAAAGATAAGGTTTGACTAATTCATGCCATAAAGAAAGGAGAATGCAACAGTCCACGACAAAATATCCTAAAGACTGAATAACCACTTCAATAGAATATTGACCACAGAGGAAATATAGCATAAGTGTGTTCCTATATTCCCTAAAATAATCATTCCTTAAATTCGTCATGCATGTTCCATGATATCATAATGGTTCTCTTCATCATGACTGAGTCTTCTTCACTTCTTTATCAATGTTTTTTGATCCACTCTCTGGTCGCTTCTCTTTCTTGGAAGGTTAGTAGCACATGCATAAATATTCAATTATTCAAGTATTCAACTTAATCCAAATATTAGGACATGCATTCAAACAATTATATGAAATACTGTAGCATATATATAATATTTAGCAAGGTATGTCAACTACTATCTACCCATATTTTTTGTGGATTTGACTATACTTATAGCATGTACATAAGTTCAAGTACTTTAAAAGACACAAAAAGTGTTTTGGAAATGTCTAGAGCAGAGCATAAAAGTAGTATAAACAAAGACAAATTATTGCCCCATCACATGTCATAATGATTCATGTAGGATATCAGCAAAATATACATCTATGAAGGTTTAACAACATGCTATTATTGGCCTACACTACATAAGGATGCATTTTTCTATAAATGGAATGTGATAGATGCCAACGAATGGGCTACCCAACAAGATCTAATGAGATGCCATTGCACCCCCATGTAGTAGTAATCCCTTTTGAAAAATGGGGAATGGAATTTATTGGGCCTATTGATCCCCCATCCAATGGAAAATATTACATCTTGTTGTGTAGTGATTATGTAACCAAGTGGGTAGAAGTTAGAGCTATGAGGCATGCAAGAGACAACAAGGTGGCTGAATTCTTATATGATTTTACTAGATATGGAGTTTCTCGAGAACTAGTCACAAACCAAGGAACCCAGTTTACTTCTACATTGATAACAACATTGATGAATGAGTATAACATATGTCACTAAAAGTCCAATCCATATCACCCTCAGGCTAATGGACAGGTCAAGGTTAGAAATTGGGAAATTGAATCTATTTTAACAAAGATGGTTCATCTACATAAGAAATATTGGAGCAACAGACTCCCCAAAGCAGTATGGGCCTACAGGACAACCTAGAAAATAACTACAGGGTGCACACCCTTTGAGTTTCTCTATGGTAAATATGCCATGATGCCCATTGAGTTTGACTACAAGACACTTAGAGCATCATTAGAATTGAATATCGATCTTCTTGTAGCACAACAAGAAGGTCTCTTGTAGCACAATTCCCTAGATGAAATAAGGAAAGTTTCCCTATACGTAGCACACAAAAGTAATCCAAAATCAATGAAAGAAATGGCATGACAACCATATTAAGTCAAAACCATTTATACTTGGTGACTGGGCACTGCTATATGATTCTTGCTTCTAGGAGAATCAAGGTAAGTTAACTGCCATGTGGAAAGGTCCTTATGAGATTCAACATGTTTTTGACAATGGAGCAGTACAATTGACTACCATAGATCTAGTAAAATTCAAGCTATTATTCAATGGTCATCGGCTTCACCTATACCAAAAATATGCCTCTAGGTCTGAATTTTTAAAGCAATTTGAAGAAAAAAACTTACAAGTACTTCCTATAGTGGAAGGTACATACCTTCTTCCTGTAGAAACTCGGGCAATATCTCCTATAGCAGAGGGAAACAACCTTCTTCATGCAACCCCTCTTTAATGACTATGTCATTTTTCCTAATAAATACTTCCTTTTCTTCTAGGAATTTCTTTTAATCCATTATAATTTTTCCAACTCCACCTCATATTCATTTTCTTCCATTTTCATTCCACCCATCGTTTCACAATCCATGCATTTTCTAGCCATTTTTCACTTGTCGTACCTTTGACCTATCATACACTACGGATTTGGTTTTGATGAACTACAACTGATTTGGAATCTAATTGAAGAATCTGTGATTAAAGATCATTGAGGAGTTGATGATTAGATATGTAATATGATTGAATCAGTATTATGTTGTCATTGATGTCAACTAGTTTGACATCACTTATCTTGTAAGTTACTATACCAAAACATCTTAAGAAAGGTGAAAGAGATGAAGAAAGAAAATATCTACATGAGGAAGATGTATATGTCAGATGAGAATAAGGAACACATTGAGTAACTTTTTGATGAGTCTATGACCTTATGATATTGACTTTATTATGTTGCATTCATCTATGATGAACAATAGAGCTGAAAGACACAAAGCAGTGTTGTCGGTAAATGAAGCATTTTAGATACACCGACGGAGTATAGTGTATATTGAGCACAGTGTTAACTGAGCGTGTGTTCATCGACACATTTCTTTGTTCACCGAGTAGAACATAAAGGAATTAAATGATCAGTTTAGCCGATAAGATTGATGAGCTGGAAAGTGTATGAAATCGAGGTAACAAATAATGTTTGTTATGAAGATTGATGGCTAACATAATTAAAGGAAGATCTAATGGAGCAGACTGAAACGTGTTATCGACACATTAGCCGAAGGAGGTTAAAGTGGAAAAATCAATGAAGATGATTAAGAGACAAAATCTGATGGAGGAGAAGAGAATGATTTACTCATCTATATAAGAGACTAGAGATTTCATAATGAAATATCATCGGAAGAAGAAGATACTGCAGGATTATCGCGTGAACAAGTTTTCATGCATTCTAATCATACTAGTTAGTAAGAACTGAGCTATAGAGAAATTACCAAGTGATAGAGAGTAATTACTTATAGACATTAAGTTGATACATTATTGAATCTGAAGTGTTACATTGATAAGAAAGATTTGTATGAGCTGAATATTGATCTGTAATATGCAATTAAAGTTATTTTAAGGCAAATCATCTACTATTACATATTTAACCATTGTACATAGTCAAATCTCTTAACTGAGTGGACTATAAAGTCTTATTATGTATCATTCATAGAATGAGCATTGTTATCCTATCAACCCCATAGTGAATACTGGTTGGACGATAACGGTTGGTCTAAAATCCTCTAACAAGGTCACACCTAACAGTGTGTTTGTAAACCTTTAACAGGGTTGGGTCTTCACCGACCTCACTTCAGAAGAGTGAATATTTTGGGTTGCCGGTCCCAAGTGGTTTTTCCCTTCACAGGGTTTCCACTTTAAATCTCGTGTTATGTGTTGATTGTGATATTTGTTTGTTATCATACTTTTCATATTACATGTTAGATTTGATCGGTAACTATTATAAGTTTTAGATTGATAATCGGTAAAAGCCCAGAAAATGAAAGCATTTTATGTTTACCGAGTAGTAGAAGTTGAAGTATTTGTTTTGGATTATACATTTTGTTTTGGGACACTAGATAACTGATTCACCCCCCTCTCAGTTATTCTAATAATTGGTATTAGAGCATCTGGTTGCTTAGAACAGAGTTTTAAGGACTTCAGCACAAAGGTCTCAAGATGTATAAGAGGGAAGTGCCAAGACTGAACAAAGAGAACTTTGTAGTATGGCAAAGCTAAATGAAGTTGCACATATCTAGAATTGGGAATTATGCACTAGAACTGATGGAGAATGGCTACATTGAACTGACCCCTGGTCCCTTAACTCTTGATCAACTGAACGAGAGGCATGAACACAATATTACTATGATGGAACTTGTTGCTACCTGTACCCACGCAAAATTTGAAGACATTAAGGGATGCACTACTACCAAAGCCATGTGGGATAAACTATCTCTAATATACAGTGGAGATTTGAATGTTAAAAGAGCCCGAGCTGAAAGCCTAAGAGGCAGACTCGATGATATGAAGATAAAGGAAGGTGAGAACATTGTGCAGTACACAAATAGACTAAAAGAGGTAGTACATGCTATTAGAGCATCATATGGAGTTATTGATGATGAAACAGTGATAAGCAAGATTCTCAAAACTTTACTGCTAGTTTATGCAATTAGGATCTCCGCAATTCATGAAACAAGGGCTACATCCAACCTTACTCTTGACACATTGATTGGTAAGCTTACAACCTTTGAATTGAATAAATTTGATAACAATGTTGTTCCTTCTGTTGAATCCACTTTCATGTCTTCTTTGAAATTGGTAAGTCTAGCAGGAATAGTAAGAATAATGATAGTGATAGCAGTACCGATGATGAACTTGATGAGCTTGAAGCTCTTATGGCTAGAAGATTACCCAAAGGAAAAGGAAGGTATAGAGGTAAGCTACCTTTGGCATGCTTTAATTGTAAAGAGGTTGGCCACATCACTGCTAGATGTCCACATAAGAAAGATGATGATAGATCTAGAGACCGATCTAAAGGAAGCTATGGGAGAAGAGTCAACAAAGGCTACCGACACAACAATAGAGACAACTAAGAAAGTTATGACAAAGGGAAAAAGGTATGTTACATAGCCGAAGATAGTGAATCTAAATCTGATTCTGATGATGACATAGAAGTTGTATTTGTTGCTATGAAAGATGACTTAGAGGAAGAAGAGAAACATGAAGAGACAACACTGATCTCTAGAGAATAGAAATGATACATGGATCATAGACAGTGGCTGTACACATCATATTACTGGTGATGTAGAGAAATTTGATCAACTTGATGAATACAATGGAGGATCTGTGAGAATGGGAAATGATGCACCCTATATGGTAAGAGGTAAAGGCTCACTGATGATTAATGATAGAATAAAATGTGAAAATGCATACTGGGTAGATGGAATGAACTATAATTTGTTAAGTGTGGCACAGCTAAACAATTCAGGCCATCGACTTGCTTTTGAGAGCAAAAAGGTGAATATTTATGATGATGGAGGAAGACTTGTCAGAACTGGTACATAATCCAGAGGTAATCTATTTTATCTTGATATTGATTAGTCTTCTTGTTTGTTAATGAAGGATGAAGATGCATGGTTGTGGCATAAAAGGTTATGCCATGTGAATTTTGATAACATGATCGAGATTAGCAAAAAGAGAAGAGTTAGAGGGTTTCCTAACTTGTCAAAACCTGATCATGCTATGTGCCATGAATGTCAGAAAGGTAAGATGACTAAGTCTAGTTTCAAAAGCAAAGACTACTCAACAAAGAAGATACTTGAGTTGGTTCATACCGACCTGTGTGGTCCTATGAGAACTCAAAGTTATTATGGTGATAGATACTTTATTCTTTTTGTTGATGACTATACTAGACTGATGACTGTTATGTTCTTGAAAGAGAAATTTGAAGCTTTTAAAATGCTCAAGTGGTATAAAGCTAAGGTAGAAAAAGAGACTGGTAAATAATTGAAATGCTTAAGATCTGATAGAGGAGGTAAATTTATCTCGGATGAATTTACTAATTTCTATAATGAGCATGGTATTAAAAGATAGGTCTTTGCACTGAGGATACCCCAGCAAAATGGCATTGCTGAAAGAAGGAACAGGTCAATAATTGACTGTGCTAGAACACTGATGATACAAAAGAATGTTGCTCAAACATATTGGAGGGAAGCTATCAATACAACTGTATATGTTCTTAACTAAGTACAATTGAAGAAGGACACCAACCAGACACCTTATGAACTATGGTTTGGACACAAACCTACTGTAAGTTATTTCAAGATTTTTGGAAGTAAATGCTTTATTCTGAAAGATGAGAGAAATGGTAAATTTGATTCAAAAGGTGATGAAGGGATATTCTTAGGATATTCTACTAAAAGTAAAGCATATAAATGTCTGAATAAGGTTACAAATAAGATAACTGAAAGTACTAATGTCTGTGTTGATGAGTTTGATGAAAAGAATACAAAAGAAATAGAAAGGAACTGGAAGACTATGGTAGATTCACTTGCATTGAACAACCAGAGTATCTACCGAAGCCGCAACTTGTGATAACCGATTAGCAGGAAAACAATGCAGAACAATAGGAAAGACAAACTGACGAACATGATGAAGCTACCAAGAAAACAAATGAACCTGAATAGGATGAAAAAGAAAGAAGAAATTGAGTACTGGATAGTTTTGTTAGAAGACATCATCCTGAGACACAAATTATTGGAGACAGACAAGCTGGAATGCAAACTAGGAGAAAAGCAAGACAAGGTACATGTCTAGTTTGTGAATTTGAACCGAAAAATGTGAAAGTTGCATTAGAGAATGATGAATGGATTAATGCAATGAAAGAGGAAATAGAGAAAATAGAGAAGAACAAAACCTGGTCCTTAGAACCCTGACCAAAGGAAAAGAATGTTATCAGCACTAAATGGATATTCAGGAACAAACTGAATGAAAATGGTGAAGTCACAAGAAATAAAGCTAGATTGGTATGCAAGGGATATGCACACGAAGAAGGCATTGACTATGGTGAAACATTTTCACCCATTGCTAGATTAGAAGGAGTTAGAATGCTACTTGCATATGCTACACACAAGAAATTCAAAGTCTATCAAATGGATGTGAATTTAGCATTTCTGAATGGTATACTTGAAGAAGAGGTCTACATAGAACAACCTGAAGGATTCATGGATCTAGACAACAAAGACATGGTATGTAGATTACATAAAGCTTTGTATGGTTTGAAACAAGCACCGAGAGCCTGGTATGAAAGGATGCATACCTACTTATTAAGTATTGGATTTGTTAGAACCAGTGAAAACAATGATTTGTATATGAAAGGTGATACTGATGACTCTATTCTTATTGCTAAGATATTTGTGGATGATATCATTTTTGGAGGCCAAGATCATATATGTAAAGCCTTTGTTGATGAAATGCAAAAGGAATTTGAAATGTCTATGTTCGAAGAGATTCAGTTCTTTCTAGGACTACAAGTGATTCAACAGAGTGATGGGATATTCATCACACAATCTAAATACATAAACGAAGTATTGGAGACATTTGGCATGGAAGATGCTAAACCTATGGGAACACCAATGGCTACTGGATGTAAACTGACAAAGGAGGATGAAACTACAAAGGTAAACCAGACACTTTACCGATCCATGATTGGTAAGTTAATGTATGTAGTTCACAGTAGACCAGATATAGCACATGTTGTGGGAATTATTGCTAGATTTTTTGCTAATCCTAGAGAATCACACATGATTGCTACTAAAAGAATCTTAAGATACCTAAAAAAGATAGAGGATTATGGATTATGGTATCCTAAGGAAGGCAAGTTTGAACTGAAGGTTTACACCGATGCTAATTGGGCTGGAAATGTGGATGATAGAAAAAGCACCACCGAAGGAGCATTTTTCTTTGGTGAAAGACTTGTTACCTGGACAAGTAAAAAGTAGACTTGTATTTCTCAATCTATAGCTGAAGCAGAGTATGTTGCTGCTGCTACTAATTTCTCAAACATTGCATACATTAAGCAAGTGTTGGAAGGAATAAATGAGGAAATCACTAACCCAATGATCATATACCATGACAACACTAGTGCCATTAATATTTCAAAGAATCTAGTGATGCACTCTAAGACAAAGCATATGTCTATTAAGTATCACTACTTAAGAGAAAAAGTGCAAGAGAAGCAAGTGAAGTTAGAATTTTTTACATCTAAAGAACAACTTGTAGATATCTTTACAAAGCCTCTACCAAAGGATACATTTGAATACTTGAGGACTAGACTTGGGGTTCATCCCCTGTCTATCGGTCATTAAGGTGATCTAGATGTTGCATCAGCCTAATCTTATCAGAAGATCATTCATGTTGATGTAGCATAGTTCACACTTTGGATCATGTTCAAGGTTGTGATTAAGTTTGGAGAACTGAAACAGATTGGGATATCAGTATACAAAGATACAGAGACTGCAATGGATACAGAGAGTTACCTAGCTACTGAAGAGCTATTTGTTTATTTGTTTCTTTGGCATTGTTGTCAAAGGGAGAGATAAATAATATGAAAAGGAAAGATAAACATGCACCAATGAGAACTATCTAAGGGAGAGATAAACTGAAAGGAACAGAGCATTGAAGATCAGTTACTAAGAATAGAAGCAGGAACCTGAGAGCTAAACCAAGCACATATACAAAATGGTAAAGTTGTATTATGTAATGTTGTTTAGTAATGCCATGATTAAACATATTAAGTCTATTCGACTTACAAAATTTGTTTACAAAGTTGTAGATACATGTTTGGTATGTGTCATCAATGCCAACAGGATAGATTGATGAACTACTACTGATTTGGAATCTAATTGAAGAATCTGTGATTAAAGATCACTGAGGAGTTGATGATTAGATATGTAATATGATTGAATCAGTATTATGTTGTCATTGATGTCAACTAGTTAGACAACACTTATCTTAAGTTACTATACCGAAACATCTGAAGAAAGGTGAAAGAGATGAAGAACATAAATATCTACATGAGGAAGATGTATATGTCAGATGAGAATAAGGAACACATTAAGTAACTTTTTGATGAGTTTATGACCTTATGATATTGACTTTATTATGTTGCATTCATCTATGATGAATAATAGAGTTGAAAGACACAAAGCAGTGTTGTCGGTAAATGAAGCATTTTAGTATACACCGACGAAGTATAGTGTATACCGAGCACAGTGTTAACTGAGCGTGTGTTCACTGACACATTTATTTGTTCACCGAGTAGAACAGAAAGGAATTAAATGATCAGTTTAGCCGATAAGATTGATAAGCTAGAAAGTGTATGAAATTGAGGTAATAGGAAAGTGTATGAAATCGAGGTAACAGATCATGTTTGTTATGAAGATCGACAGCTAACATAATTAAAGGAAGATCTAATGGAGTAGATTGAAACGTGTTATCGACACATCAGCCAAAGGAAGTTAAAGCAAAAAAATCAATGAAGATGATTAAGCGGCAAAATCTGATGGAGGAGAAGAAAATGATTTACTTGTCTATATAAGAGACTGGAGATTTCATAATGAAATATCACTGGAAGAAGAAGATACTGTAGGATTATCATGTGAACAAGTTTTCATGCATTCTGATCATACTAGTTAGTAAGAACCGAGCTGCAGAGCAATTACCAAGCGACAGAGAGTAATTACCGATGGAAATTAAGTTGATACATTGTTGAATCTGAAGTGTTACATTGATAAGAAAGATTTGTATGAGCTGAATATTGATCTATAATCTGCAATTGAAGTTGTATTAAGTAAGTTCATCTACTATTACATATTTAACCATTATACACAATCAAATCTCTTAACTAAGTGGACTATAAAGTCTTATTATGTATCATTCATAGAATGAACATTGTTATCATGTCAACCCCATAGTGAATACTGGTTGGACGATAACGGTTGGTCTAAAATCCTCTAACAAGGTCACACCTAACAATGTGTTTGTAAACCTTTAACAGGGTTGGGTCTTTACCGACCTCACTTCAGAAGAATGAATATTTTGGGTTGCCGGTCCCAGGTGGTTTTTCCCTTCACAGGGTTTCCATGTTAAACTCTTGTGTTATGTGTTGATTGTGATATTTGTTTGTTATCATACTTTGCATATTACATGTTAGATTTGATCAGTAACTGTTATAAGTTTTAGACTGATAATCGATAAAAGAACAGACAGTGAAAGTATTTTATGTTTACCGAGTAGTAGAAGTTGAAGTATTTGTTTTGGATTATACATTTTGTTTTGGGACACTGGATAACTGATTCACCCCCCTCTCAGTTACTCTAACAGGTTTTCCAGGTAGAAATATTTATTAAATTTTTACATTAATTTTATTCATTTATTAAACATCTTAGTGTATTATTGATATGATCATTATATTATGCATACACAACCATTAGTTAGTCACTCTGCATGTGCGAAAACCTACCAAAATTTAAGTAGGGGGAAAAATTGGATATATTGTCTTGTCATGATCTTGTACGACACCTTTTTTTATTCCTTTCCACATCATCTAAGTACTACTCTTTCCAATAAACTTGTCATCAACCCTCCATCATAATTAATTAATCTATTTATATTAAATACGAGTTGATGTGACTAAAATGTGATTGGCCATGCTTTTGAATTAATACCGGCTACACAAACACCTACGTATTAAAACATTATTTGTTTATCATATTTTTGAATGCTTTGCTCTATCATAATTTTTTTTGAGGTACTATCAGCTACAAGGGTGTTTAAAGAAGAGTCGATGCAGTAAGTGAAGTTTAAATTTGGTAAGCTTTCTTGAAAGTTTGTTTCTTCGAACGTATCTTCAGCTTTATTTCAGATTTTTTGAGTTGCATTGTAGAAATTTGGTATAGTTTTAGAGGAGTTAATTGAGTTGAAAACATTGTGGTCAAGGGTTCATAAAAACTAGCAATGGGGGGACAATTAATCTTCCATGAACCAGTTTCTCATACATCTTTGCTACAAGATAATGAAGTGGTTCAATGGTTTAACAATTGTGGTTGGTTGAGAAATCACAATCTAGTCTCAAAAAAATGGCAGACCTGCAATGACAATGATCATGGAGACCGAGGGTGGCTAACCATTCTCAGTTTCAGAATGGGGGTAGATTGGATGGTTTTTGATGGAAAAATCAATGACCATTCAATAGAAGGGGTCAACCTTCCTTTAGTAGAGGTGTTTAGGATCGAAATGGAGGGTTTCAATAATGTCAAAAGAGGTCATTTGGGTATGGGAGGAGATGGAGGAAGAGTAATAGTGTTCGAAGAGGCTTTCAAGGTTATCTATAGGTTGATAAGGATTTTAAGTTCAAAAAGATTGAGAAGAAGTTTTGGAGGAAGAAATCAAATGGAGGTCTAAAAATGCAGAAAGAGCCGGCTAAGGGAGATTCTTTATCTCCCCCCAAGGTAAGTAACATAACTATAGCTTCTTCATGATATGCAACAACGGTCCTCAATAACCCTCAATGGATGGAAGAGAGGGAAATGTTGGAGGATAAGGCTCTTTTTTTGAAATGGTTGGGCCCTTGGCCTTCTTTTTCTAAAATAAAATCTTGGTGTGAGAATACATGGAGGTACTCTTTCATTTCTCTAAAGACTTTATGTAATGGTTTTTATTTAATCATTTGTGCTTCAAAGGAAGATAGGGACTAGATTCTTGGCAATGGTCCTTTTTTCCTTGATGGGAAAGGGTTGTTTATGAAGAAATGGAATGACAACTTTGATCCAAAAAAGGAAAAAGTTAAGGAATCTCCTATTTGGTTTAAGATGGAAAACCTAACTCAGGAATATATAGGAGAGGAAACTATGAAGATCCTTGGTGAATCTTTGGGTAAGTTTGTTAGATGGGAGGAAGTGATCAACCAGGTAAACTATGCAGTAATGCCAAGGGTTTTGGTCTGGCGTCAGACTTATTTTGAACTCCCTTCTCATATTATTATTCACACTGATAAAGGAGAATGGAGGCATCCACTTATAGCTGAAATAGATGACTTTGAGGGGGTTGTTCAGAATCAGGACTCTTCAGACTGTTTGAAGAAAGGGAAAGACACTAAGGACTCAAAGTTGATTAATTGCCTTATTAAGATGACAGAGTAGGCCCAAGGGTTTGTGGACCATTCTTTTTCAATTTTATACCCTTCAAAGGAAAGGAGTTTGGTTTTTAATGATGGAGTTTTTGTGGATAGACCTTTGCTGCAGGAAATAGACAAAATAGAGTTTCTGGATGCAGATCCAGTTCAAAACTCCATCCAAGATAATATCTCTACTCAAAAAGTAAGTGAAACACCTCTTTCAGCTTGGCACACAGGTGGGATGTTTCATGAAATAGATCCCTTTCGGAGTTTTTTGAATCCTTGTTTGTGGGAAGGGGATGTTTCACAAGCTTGGTTTGATAAATTTTTTAATCCTTCGGTTGTCAATAAAGGGGAGATGCAAGATCAAGAGGATGTTTGCTTTTGGAGGAGGTTTAAGACTTCAAGTGTTCTTTGGATGGTAATAGGGGGATCATCCAGAGGATGATATCCCTAACAATGAGGAGTCCTTTAGGAGATCTGATAAAAGGTATCCATCATCTATTTTTAGGAGATAATATAATGATGGTAGAATCTCTCCTATTCAGAACTTGGAGGGGTTATTTGGAGATGTCAGAGATAGTGGTGGTGATTTAATTGTTGAGACCAACTCATATCTCTCCCAGGATGAGGATGAGGAAGAGGATGGACTAGGTCTTCTTGAGATCCCTAATATTATGATCCATAGAGGGATTAAATAGTTTGAATCCTTTTTAAAAGGCCCTAGGTTGGGGGAGAAGAAGAAGAGGGGTGCTCATTTGAATAAGGAGAAACTAGAATTGGTAGGTTGCGCAATAGACCAAACAAAATTTCTAAAGGGATATGCCCTTTCCCGAAAAAAATGAGGATACTTTCATGGAATTTTAGGGGCTGCAATGCCCATGACAAGTTGTGTTTGATTAAGCGGGGTCTTGATCAAGTGAGAGCAGACTTAGTTTAACTTCAAGAAACAAAGGTAAAAGCTAGAGATGATGATGCTTTTAGGCTTTAATTTAGGAGGAAGGATTGTGTTTTCTCCTTTGCGGTTGGGGTCTCAGGGGGCCTTGCTACAATGTGGAATCTGGAGGTGATGGATGTTCACCTTGTCTCTCAAACCTTTAATATGCAATGGTTGAAGGTGATTTCTAAACAATTGTTTACTTCTTTTTATGTTTTGAATGTGTATGGCCCGAATAATCCCAGTGAGAAAAAGGTTGTGTGGAATGCCTTGAGTGAATTTCTTAATTCAAACAAAGAGGCTTTGTTCCTTTTAGGTGGTGATTTTAATGCTATCCTCAGTCCTGAGGAGAAAAAAGGTGGCCTTGGATGGGGTGGAAAAAGCCATAGGGACTTTTTTGTTTTTGTTTGGAATAATGGGCTTAGAGAGATTGGTTTCAAATCAGGAGATTTTACCTAGTCAAATAGGCGGAGTGGATTTTTGAATATTGCTGAAAAATTGGATAGGTTCTTCCTTTTGGTCATTGGGATCAACTCAAATGGATATGTATTGTTGACATTTTACTAATTTCAGGATCAGATCACTTCCCTATTTACTACAGCATTCAACAGGACATCTCCCCTAAATGCTCTCCATTTAAATTTGAAGCAATTTGGTTTAGAGATCATAATATTGTCTCTAATATAACTAAGTGGTGGCATGATGCTCTGGTGGAGGTTAGTAATCTTGCTTTAAAATTTTTTAAATGCCTGCAATTTGTTAAAGATTAATTAAAAATCTGGAATCGTGAATCCTTCCACAATATATTTGAGGAAAAGGTGGTTTTAGAAAAAAGTTTGGTAGTGTTGAATGATAGAGTTATTGCTACTAGAATGAATGAAATGGCCTTTCTAGAAGAACATGAGTTGTTTAGAAGATACAAGGAAATTCTTAAGGGAAGAAGTTTTTTGGAGACAGAAGTCTAGGGAGACTTGGTTGAGGAGTGGAGATCATAACACTAAATTTTTCCACAATTATGTTAAAGAGAGGAGGTCAAGAAATAGAATATTTTCTATTTCTGATAGACAAGGAAGGATTTTATTAGATGTAGATCAAATTAAGAGGGAGGTTTTTTCCTTCTTTAAGGATATGTTCATAGGTATTTCAATGCCCCTAGAAGGCTCGAAGCAGTTACTGGATAGGATCCCTAAATTATTAACTGATGATCAGAATGTGAGTTTGATGCTTCCTGTTACAAAGGTTGAGGTGAGAAAGGCTCTTTTCAATTTGGGGGCAGATAAATCCCTGGGACCTGACAGTTTCCCTGCCCTATTTTTTCATAAGATGTGGGAGGTGGTGGGTGATGACCTTTGGGGTGTCGTGGAGGAATCAGGTGTGGTGATTTTATCTTGAAAGACTTCAATAATATTTTTATCTCCCTGATTCCTAAGAAAGGGGACTACCTTTCCTTTGCTGACTTCAGGCCTATTACCCTGTGTAATACTGTCTATAAGGTTATT
The DNA here is from genome assembly GCA_027943335.1 of Chamaecyparis obtusa. NCBI lineage: Eukaryota > Viridiplantae > Streptophyta > Pinopsida > Cupressales > Cupressaceae > Chamaecyparis > Chamaecyparis obtusa. The sequence goes on along the minus strand of BSBK01003511.1, from coordinate 328,039 downwards.
ACCATGGTAATGTCGAACAGGATCAAACCTTTATTGAAGTGTCTCATTTCCCCTGAACAAAGTGGATTTTCTCCAAATAGGTCTATTTTTGAAGGGATCATTGTGGCTCATGAAGCCATACATACTGTTCAGAAAGCTAAGGTGACCAAAATGATGATTAAATTGGATATTATGAAGGCTTATGATCATGTTAATCAAGCCTTTCTTGTTGATGTTCTTAAGCAATTTGGTTTTTGTGAGGCATGGCTTAAATGGATTAATAGTTATGTTAATTCCCCAAGGATCTCGGTCCTTGTCAATGGAATCCCTCAAGGATTCTTTGAGACTTCAAGAGGTTTATGAGAAGGTGATCCTATATCACCTTTTCTCTTTATTATTATGGTTGAAGCTCTGGGAAGGTTGATCACATGGAAAAGGCATACAAGAGCATGTAAAGGCATCACTATTGTGGAGGGAGTTGATCCTACAACCCACCTACGATTTGTGGATGATAATTTCTTGATGGGTGATGCCTCAGTAAAGGAAGCAAGTGTCATTAGAGAAAATTTAGACTCCTTCTCAAAGGCCTTGGGGCAGTGTGTTAACTGGAAAAAATCTGATGTTTTCTTCTTTAATACTAGTACTCTGATGAGGCGACAGATATGCAGGATTTTGGGGATTAAGTAGGCTCTCTACCAGGTAAATTTCTTGGTGTCCCCTTATTTGAAGGTATTTGCAAGCCTAATTTATGGAATGATTTGACTGATCAGTGGTTTAAAAGGATGGAAAGTTGGAAAGGAAGATGGTTGTCTTCTATTGGTTGAATCTTATTCCTTCAGACTGTCATTTTAGTTATTCCTATTTATTCAATGAGCTACCTTAAGATCCCTAATAAAGTCTTAGAAAACATTGAGAAAAGGATGAGAAATTTATTTTGGTGTGGGAATCAAGAGGATCATAAATGGCCTCTTCTTTCTTGGGAGAGAATCTGTAAGTCAAAGATTAATGGTGGTATTGGACTTAAGGACTGGAGAAAGATGAACCAAGCCCTTGGGGCTAAATTGGTGTGGAATATCTATGATGATCCTTCTAATTTATGGGTCAAGATTGTTAAACCAAAATATTTAGGTTCTTCAGAGGATGAAGGCATTTTGAAGATAAGAAATCCTCCTAAACATTTGGCTATGTGGAATTTTATTCTGGATTGTAGGACAGTTATCAAAGACCACATTTATTGGAATATTACTGATGGTAGGAAGGTTTTATTGTAGAAAGTCTCATGGAATGGTTATGCCCATGTGTTATGTGAGGATAAATATAAAGAGTTAAGTAGTTTTATGATAGCTCAATGGGGGGATAAGGTGGCAGATTACCTAGTTTTAAAGGATTCTTGTGTGGGTCCTTTTTGGGCTTGGAGGAATGTGGACAATTTGGGTCTCAATGATCATCAAGAAGGGTTATTGTCAAAGGTGTTTCAGGCTAGGAAATTTTTCTTATCTTCAACTAAGGACAAGATAGTTTGGTGTGTTGCCACCTCTAGCTCTTACTTAGTACAATTAGGCTATAGAGCCTTGGATCTCCAAGATGATTTCAAAGGTTGGCCATAAATTTATGCTGGAACAAGGCTTGTCTACCGAAACCTGGCTCATTTGCTTGGTTAGTAGTCTGAGGGAGGATTTTGACTGGTGAGAGGAGAAAAAGGTTTGGTTTTCATGGCCCCACAATGTGTGCTCTTTGCCATTGTGCTTTGGAAGATGTTGATCATCTTCTGCTTCACTGTCCCTATGCTTATGAATGTTGGAATTTTATCAGATCCAAATTGAATTGGATAGGCCCAATCCCTAATTCTATTAGGAAAACCTTTGAATGTTGGCCTATTCCAAAGGTGAAAACAATGATGGTGCCTCTCTAGTTTATATGCCCTTCTATTATTATTTGGGAATTATGGAAGGAAAGAAATAGAAGGATCTTTCATGACAAATCTGAATCTATGGATAGGTTGAAGATGAGGATTATTATTTCAATTGAAGAAGTGATTAGAGCTGCTATTCTTTCTCAACATAGTTCATTGGTCCACACTGCTGAGGATAGGTTGTTGCATGCAGGATGGCCTTGTCTTAAGCTGAATAAAGGTTATCTTCTTACGAATTGTAAGACTTTTAAAAAGGCTTTGGAAGTCAAGTGGACTTCTCCGAAGGAAGGTTGGATGAAGATCAATTTTGATGGTACCTCTAGGGGTAACCCAGGGCCTTCAGGGGCTGGTGTGATTATGAAAGATTGGAAAGGTAATATTGTTTCCTTTGCAGCTCAGAAGTTGAATATAGGGACTAATAATGAAGCAGAGATGCGCACGACACTCCTTGTAGTGTGCATGGGTTTAAAATTGAAGGTTAAAAAATTACATCTAGAGGGGGATTCCCAAATCATTATAAATGATCTAAGCAATCAGGAGATGTAGATGTGGCACTTAAATAACTATGTTAAGGAAATAAATGAAAAATTCCTTTCCTTTGATGATTTCAAATTAAGCCATATTAGGCGGGATGGAAATCGTGAGGCTGATGTGCTATCTAAATGGACTATAAATTTGTAGACAATTGATGATATTTATTTTGAGAATTTGGTTGGATGGGAGATCAATGGTTTTTTTTATTAGACCCATAGCCCTTTGTGTTATGATTATGTGACAACTCCATTATGTTTTTGATGGGCAGGGGTGATGTCAGTTTTCACTTGAGGCCTCTTAATTCTTCTTTGGTTTTGTGTGGATGATTGCGGGCTTTAATGATTTAACATCATGTCCTTGGTGAAGTTGGCGGAGCTTTCTTTTTGGATTGATAGGTGGCATGAGTGGTGTTTGGATGCTTGTTGATGAGAAGCTTCTAATAAATTTGCCTACTCTCTTATTTTTTGTGTGCTTCTTTCCATTGCTCTTTGTTTTCTCTCTTTGTGAAGGTTGCTGGTGATTCTGGTGTTGGGATCATGGAGGCTACTTTCTCAGTTGGGACAAAGAAACAAAAAAAGTCCTTTGAAGGCCCGGTCAGCAAAGAACAAATGTTGGGTATTTTGAACTTAAAGGATGGTGAGTTGGCCTTGGCGGTTATAGCTATGTTGGGTGACTAGTTTCAGGAAAGGAGGAGGAAGTGGTGGTCGAATGTGGATGTGGTGGCTTGGGCCCTACAACTTGGAGAAATAGAATAGGAAGTGAAGCTATTTATTAAGGTTCTTTTTGATAAGGACCTATTGATGTGGCTTGATTCCATCTTGGAATGGGCTTACCTAGGCATTGGTTTCAATTATGTGGAATGTATTGAGGACAAGGTTGATGGGAGTCTTTATGGTCGGGTTCCTTTCCTTCGTTGGTGGGGAAAGGTGGATAAGGTTGCCTACACAGATGGCATTAGATGCAAATGGGAGTGTTTGAAGCTTGAACTGGGTCGAGCTATGGATGCGGCTAAAGGCTATGATAGGGCTATCTATGTTAATGTGCCTAGAAGGAAGAGGAGATGACACAGGAGGAATAGAACATTAGTAAAACATTAATTGTTCTAGTTTCTATTTAGTTTTTTGGGTCTCTAATTTTGATGGAGCTGGTGTGTGGGTGTTTTTTCTTGGAGGGTTTTGGGAGTCTGGTTCTCCTCTGGTTTTATTCCTATGCTTGTGCTATATTGTAGTAAGTAATTAGAGATGGATAGGTTATCGCAACTCACCATTTTTGTTGTGCCCAGGGCTTCTTTTTGGTGATTTCTAATGGCAAATGTAGGGATTTTTGTTCCTTCATCTGATGGTGACTAGTTTTTCTTGCTCCTGACTATCGGATCTTGTTCTTTTTTTTTGCTGGGTCTCTGTTTATGTCCAATGTTGGTGATGGCTCTCACAGCTATTTTGTATATGCTCATGGTTTTATGCTTTGTCAAAAATCCTAGGATTGTATTTTATGTAATGTTGAAACTCTGTATCTCCTTTTCTGATGATTAATAAATATTATTGTTATAGATAAAAAAAAATTATGGTTGGTTGAGCTATTTTCTCAGATTAAATACCTATGGTGATGATGATGATTCAATGATGATTTTGAATTCATGAATTCATTTCATGAAGGTGAAGGAGAGGTGTGGGGGTTAAAGGTCATAGCCTTAGAACAAAGGATTACAAAAGTAACAAACCTACCAGGCACGAGAATCCCATACCCAACTAACCATGACGCTCAGTCATCTAGGGCATATTTTCACAATAAGGTAAATTGATCCTCCTTTGGAGGTAGGGAAGTAAGGAAGGAAAAGGTTTATGTGCCACTATTATTTTTGTTGAAATTGATAGCATCATTCAGATAATTAATATATAACTATATATGTGTACATATTAATGTATATGTATTTGCTAATACATACACATTAATATATACATATATATTGTTAGAATAACTGAGAGGGAGGTGAATCAGTTAGATCAGTTATCCAATAGTCCCAATTACAAAATGTATCACTTTCAACAAATTTAGAAAATTTCTACAACTCGATAACATAAAATACTAAACTATCTGTGTCTTTACCGATTACCAGTTAATTACTCAGTGATTACCGACCAAATCAAATATGAAATATGTAATGTATGACAACAAATCAATCATCACAAAAACACATAACACAAAGATTTAACCTGGAAACCCTATTAAAGGAAAAACCACTTGGGACTAGTAACCCAAAATACTTTTCACTCTTCTAAAGTGAGCTCGGTGAAGAGCCAACCCTGTTAAAGGTTACAAATACACTGTTAGGTGTGACCTTGTTAGAGGATTTAAGACTAACAGTTATCGTTCAACTAGCATTCACTATGGGGTCGATAGGATAACAATGTACATTCATTGAATGACATGGGGTATATCATAAGACTGTTAAGTCCACTCGGTTAAGAGATTTTTTTGTATCAATGGTTAAACTGAAATAGTAATTGATCTGATTACAATACAACTCAAATTGTAGATGTTTAGATCTATTCTAAGCCCATACAAATCCTCTGATCAATATATCAATTCACTTCCTCAACTTACTTTCATTCGGTAAAAGCTCTCTAACACTCAATATTGCTCTATAGTTTAGTTCTTCTTCAACCAGTCTGATTAGACATGCATGAAACTATATTCACACAAAATCTTTGTAGTCTTCTATCTTCTGACATGTTTCAATAAACAAACTCATATCTCTTATATAGAAAGATAAACCATTTTCATATCAACCATCATATTTTTCTGCTTAATCTCCTTCATTGATTTTGCCTCTTAAACTCTCTTCGGCGGTTGTGTCAGAAACACATTTCAATTTCATCCCTTAGATCTTCTCCAAATTTCATTAGCCATGGATCTTGTAACAAACTTTATCCTCAATCTCAAAATCAAAACACATTACAGCTCATCAATTTTTATCAGCTAAACTTAAGTATTAAATGCTTTCATCCATACTCGGTTAAAGAATAAATGTGTCAGCGAACACAAGCTCGGTTAATACTGTCACTTGGTATACACTACACTGGCTCAATGTATACTGAAGTGCTTCATTTACTGACCACACTACTTTGTTAAGTTTTTCTTCCAACTTCATAACAGATTAATGCAACATAATCAAGTCAACCATACGAAGTCATAGAATCATCAATAAGTTACCAAAAGTATTCCTTATCCTCATCTATCATATCCATCTTCCTCTATGTAGATATCTCAGTTCTTCATCTTTTCTCTCCTCTTTACAAATGTTTAGATATTTGCAACTATCATCATAAGTATTGTCAAAACTAGTTGACATCAATGACAACAAAATAACTAATTTAATTATCTTACATATCATTTCAGTACTCGGTGATGTCTAATCACTGATCGTCAAGTTATTCAGGTATTCAATCAGTTGTAGTTCATCAATATATTTCATTATTATACTTGAAATAATCTATCAATATATATATATGTGTGTTTGTGTGTGTGTGTGTGTGTGTGTGTGTGTGTGTGTGTGTGTGTGTATTAATGTATATGTAATTACAATTACATATACATTAATATATATATATATATATATATATATATATATATATATATATATATATATATTAATGTTTATATATTTGAAATAATAATACCAACTTGGTTTTATTAAAACATGATTAATGATGAAGTATAGGTTTGAATATAGCTTTCATCGAATAATTGAAAGTTAAACCACCATATGTTTAACGTAAAGAAAGATTTGACTATTGTATTAAAGTCAATATGTATTGACTTTACTTTATACACCATCGTGCCTTTATTAAAGTCGACATTACATACACTATTGTGTCTTTGCCAAAGTTGATACACATCGACCATGTAATATGCGTTGTTTTGTTAATGATACTAATAACTGCCGATGTGTGATGTTTTATGTTATTAATAATATGTATCACGTATATTACAATATCGTAGTATTATGAAATGGAACGGTGTGGACTGCATTGAATAGTCACAACTTGATGAGTCATTACTTATTAATTAGTCACATCTCATCAAGTAATGACTGCTCACTGTAGTATATTATGTGATTCATTTGGTAACTCTTAGATACCGAAGTTACAATAATCTCTTAGTTCTTAAAGTGTCTACAAGTCTTTGCATCATTAAATTCTAAAACTCTATACTAATTTCTAAGAAGTCTATCATATTTTACATAGTATCAGAGCACTGGTTCTAAAGGATCCAAGTAGCTAATAAACTCAATAAATTAAGATTTAGATTGAATACATTGCAATCCAAATGACAAGCATTATCAGATTTGAGGATAGACTTGATGGTGCTGACAACTTTCAATCATGGAAGTTCAGAATCATAATTTTATTAAAAGAAAATAAAGTTGAATCTTTTATAAGAGAAGACAAATTAAAACCAGAGGCAGAACCTGACATATCAACTTGGAATGAAGGAAATGAAAAAGCAATGAATATCATCATTGATGGAGTTTAGAGATCATATTCTTCCAATATTAACAAAATATGAAAGAGCATATGAAATGTTCAAAGCACTAGAGAAAACCTATGAGATAAGTAATGCTAGCAAGAAATTAGCCTTGAAAAGGGAGATAAATCACATAAGTATGAATGTAGGTGAGAAAATAAATTCATACTTTATGAGACTCTCAGCTCTAAGAGATCAATTATCAATACTTGGCTATGAAATTGATGGTAAGGAATTATCATTGATCGCATTAGATGGTCTACCTGAACCTTGGGAGACTTTTATCTCGGGCATAAGTGCTAGGTCTAAATTTCCAAAATTTGACCGACTGAGAACATATTTCCTTCAAGAGGAATCAAGAATAGACAAGAAAGGACTAAAGAAGAAAACCATTGATGAAGATCTTCATGCACTAAATGTGAATACTCATAGGAAAAAGAACATATACTTCAAGAAAAGGAAATTTAATCTTGAAAATAATAAAAGAGATGAGATAACTATGGACATTATGTAATAAATTACCCATATAAGAACCATCAGGCTTCATTCACCAAAACAAAGAAGAAGACTAAGGAAGAACTGAAAAATGAGAAATTTGTGCTCTACTTTGTACTTTCAAACCAAGTTTCAAATAAAAGCACTTGGGTTATTGACAGTGGTTCTTCTAGACATATTATATGATTCAGAGAACTACTGGACTCAATGATAGAAGAATTCGATGAGGATGTGACTATTGGAAATGACTCTACTTATCCAGTGAAGGGTGTTGGGACATGCACTATCAAATTAAAGATCGGTATTTCCATTCAACTTACTAGAGTACTATTTGTACCAGGTGTAATCATCTAAAAATGGTCATCTAGACTATTAGCCCCTTTTGCTAAATCATCAATTGCTTATTCTTGATCAAATCCTAGTTCTATCATTTATTCAATTATTTTCTATGGGCTAACCATCTTATCCTAAGTCTTTATTTAATTAAAAGGAATTTCCTCCTCTTTTATTAAATAAAAAGCCCCCCACTTTTCATCTTATCCTAAGTTGCACAAATAAAGCATTATTCTTATTTTACAAAAAGGGAAAAAGCACTTTTTGTCTCATATGGACACAAAAGTCAACTCTTATTTTCTCATTGGAGGATACTTGTGCACATGGATTTCTCCTCTTTCAAGCTCCACCGTTAATTGAATCTTTTGCCTCTTAATCTCCATGGTCCATTCTTTCTCATTTCTTATAAAAGGAGAGCTCTCTTCTTCATTCTAGATCCCCAACTTTTTATGCTAACTTTATGTTGCAGGATTTCTTGGAGACTTTAGAGCTTTTGAAGACTTTGGAGCCTTTTGGAGATCTTTCTACATTTATCTTTCATTCTTGCATTCTTAGCTTAGCTTCATGTTTATGCTTTCTTAGATTAGTTTCCTTTCAAGCTCTAGCTTAGATCTCACATAGTCTAAATAGGAAGGATTTGTAACACTTGTTCTTTCCTTTCATAGCTTAGTTGCATTGTTCTTTCATTTTTATAGCTTAGCTTGCATTTCCATTTCTAGCATAGTTGCATTGCATTTGCATTTTCATTTGATTCTTGGGGATATTGGCATTCTTGCCCTTGTCTTCATTTGAATCTCCCATTGCATGGTTTACTAGCAAGGTTATTGGCTTAATAGCTCTAGCTGAGAGCATTCTTAACACCCTTGCACTCCATGCCTAGGGAGCTCTAAATCAATTTCTCAAGGTCTTCCATTCATGGATTCTCTTGGAAGCAATGATTTAGAGAAGTGCACATCTTAGTGTGTACACCAGGTATCAAGAAAAGCCTAGTATTCATATCTGTACTTGAGGATAATGAATATAGGGTAACCTTTATGGATGGTAAAGTAAAGGCCTAGCCAAAGAAATCCACTATTAAGCAAGCCCATATCATAGGTATAAGGAAAGGTTGTCTATATGAGTTATGTACAGAATCAAATCAAGTACTAATTAATGAAATCACAACTCAAATGAACTATGGCATAGAAGACTAGGACATTTCAACTATAAGGCTCTATCTTCTATGGAAAATTTAGTCACTGGATTACCAAAACTTAAGCAGTATCACCCTGGGGCATGCAAAGGTTGTGCTTTAGGTGAAAACATAAAAGGGGCATTTCAAAATAGTTCAAGTAGAATAAAAAATGAACTAGAATTAGTTCATTTAGAGTTATGTTGACCAATGTCTATTCCATCAATAGGAGGATGAAAATACTATATAATCTTTATTGACGATTTCTCCAGAAAGACCTGGATATACTTCCTTAAACATAAAGAATCTGAGGAGATCCTAAAAATATTTAAAGACTTCAAATCAATCACTGAAAAAATTTCTAGAAAGAAAATCAAGACCCTAAGATCAGATAATGGCAAAGAATACACATAAGACATTTTTAAGGAATTCTACAAAGAGGCTGGGATTAAGAGGGAGTACATTGTTCCTTACAATCCACAACAAAATAGGGTTGCTGAAGGGAAAAATAGAACAATTATTGAAGCTACCAAGGCAATGCTCCTTGATAAAAATCTTGACACTTCTCTTTGGGAAAAAGCATCTAATACTATTGTATATATTCAAAATATATGTCCACACTCACACATTGATAGTAAAACTCTTGAAGAAGCTTTCTTGGGGACAAAACCAAACATCAAAAACTCTTGAATATTTGGTTGTCCCATATATATACATATACCAAAATAAAAGAGAACAAAGTTAGAACCATCTGGAAAGAAATGTATCTTTGTAGGATATAATGAAACCTCAAAAGCATACCATATATATATACCTGGTCAAAATTAGATCGAACTAAGAAGGGATGTAATCTTTGAAGAAGACATAGCTTTCTCTAGAGTTAGAAATTTTGTAGAACAAGAAACACATGTCTCCCTAGAAGAAAATCTTACACCTGAGACTTAGAGGGAGGATTCTGAGGAAGAAGAAAATGAGGAAAAGCTCTCAACATTAGAAAATCCCAAAAAGAGACCTCTCTGGTCCACTAAGATCATAGAAGAAGAAAATTCTTATGGAGCTCTTCTAGGGACATTTAGGGAAAGTAAAATACCCTCGAGATTATCTAGTTATGTAGCCTTTATGAGTGAACTCTCAAAATTAGAACCCATAAATGTTCCAGATGCTATCCAGTAGCAAGAATGGAAAGATGCCATGACATAAGAATATCAATCTATTATAAAGAATGGTGTATGGGACATTGTGCCTAGACCCAAAGAGAAATCAGTAGTCACCTCTAAATGGTTGTTCAAAATCAAACATGCTGCAGATGGCAATATAGAGAAGTATAAAGAAATATTTGTAACCAAAGAGTTTTCAAAAAAGGAAGGGATTGACTATGAAGAAAAATTTTCCCTTGTTGCCTGATACACTTCAGTTCAAACAGTCCTAGCCATTGCAGCTACTAAAGGATGGAAAGTGCATCAGATGGATGTAAAGACTATTTTCTTAAATGGAACCATTGAAGAAGAAGTATATGTAGAGCAACCTAAAGGGTTTGAGATTCAAAATTCCAAAACACATGTGTGCAAACTAAAGAAAGCTTTATATGGACTTAAACAAGCTCCCAAAGCCTGGTATGAGAGGATTGACAATTACCTTATGCAGTTAGGATTTTCCAAAACTGATGTTGATCCAAATCTCTACTTCAAAATAAACAAAGGTGATATGTTGATATTAATTCTATATGTTTATGATTTGTTGATTATAGGAGAGGATCATCTTATTCACCAATGCAAGAAAGACTTAGCCAAAGAATTTGATATGAAAGACTTAGGCCTTTTACACTACTTTCTTGGTTTAGAATTCTGGTAGAAATCAGATAGTATTATTCTAAATCAAGGTAAATACACTCAAGACATTTTGAAGAGATTTGGTATGTTAAAATATAGACCAATGTCTTCTCCCATGGAAATAATTTTTCATAATCTAAAAGAAGCAGCAACAAAATCCCCACCTACAGATCTTTCTCTATACAGGTAGATTATAGGTTCTCTAATGTAAATAGTGAATACCAGACCATATATTTTCTTTGCAGTAAATAACTTAAGTCAATTCATGTGTGAACCCAAAGATATTCATCTCACTATTGCAAAACATTTATTAAGGTATCTTCAAGGTACCCTAAACTATGGACTCAAATATGAAAAGATAGAATTGGACCTTCATGGATTCACTAACTCGGACTGGGCTGGAAGTGTGACTGATTAAAAAAGCACCTCAGGACGTTGTTTTAGTTTGGGATCAGCTATGGTATCATGGATCAGTAGAAAACAATCTTCAATGGCTCAAAGTTCTACCGAGGCTGAATATATTGCATCTTCAATGGCTGCTAGAGAAGTAGTATGGCTCAAAAAACTACTTACTGGGTTATTTGTTAAATCGTTTAAACCAACTACTATTCATTGTGATAACCGGAGTTGTATCAAGTTATCAATAAATTCAGTGTTTCATGATAGATCCAAGCATGTTGAGATTCCTTATCGCTATGTTTGCAATATGGTTGAAAGGAAAGTAATTTAGTTGAAATATATTAGTACATGAGATCAAATTGCAGATATTCTTACTAAATCTCTTCCCAAGGTGAAAGTTGATCACTTTAGGAAAAATCTTGGTATGGTTTTAATATGATTTTTGATTCATATTAATATAATAAAGATGTTTAATGTGTAAACTTCTTATGGGCTCATCCATCCTGTGTGCATTTCTAAGAAGTGATGACTTCTTAGACAATGAACACTTGTATTAGATATTACACGGTGGCAATATTGTAATGGAGATTCGTTATGGTAGACTGTTATATGTCAGTACACATACTGTAATAGGGTTATATATAAAAGGAATGTAATGTTCTTGTGTTACTATATCCTTGTATCACGATTTGAGGTGATATGAAAATCAGGTATCACAATCTAAGGTGATTCCTCATATCACGATTTGAGGTGATATGAAAATAAGGTATCACGATCTAAGGTGATTCCTCATATCATGATCTAAAGGGATATGAAAACTAGGTATCACAATCTAAGGTGATTCCTCATATCACAATCTAAGGTGATATGGAAATAATGTGCATAACAGTTATCATTTACATGATGATTTCATGTATTACATAATATCACAAATTATGGTGGAATATTGCAATTTATCTTCCCTAGCTAACAGGGAGTGTTGAAATTGATAGCATCATTCAAATAATTAATATATAAATATATATGTGTACATATTAATGTATATGTATTTGCTAATACATACACATTAATATATACATATATATTTATTATTATACTTGAAATAATCTATCAATATATATGTTTCATTATAATCTATATATATATATATATACATATATATTAATGGATATGTAATTACAATTAAATATATATTAATGTATATGTAATTGTAATTACATATCCATTAATATATATATATATATATATATATATATATATATATATATATATATATATATATATATATATATATATATATTAATGTTTATATATTTAAAATAATAATACCAACTTGGTTTTATTAAAACATGATTAATGATGAAGTATCAATTTGAATATAGCTTTCACCAAATAATATAAAGTTAAACCACCATATGTTTAACATAAAGAAAGATTTGACTATTATATTAAAGTTAATATGTATCGACTTTACTTTATACACTGTCATGCCTTTATTAAAGTCGACATTACATACATTGTCGTGTCTTTGCCAAAGTTGATACGCATCGACCATGTAATATGTGTTATTTTTTTAATGATACTAATAATTGTCATTGTGTGATGTGTTATGTTATTAATGATATGTATCACATATATTACAATACCACAGTATTATGAAATGGAATGGTGTGGACTGCATTAAACAGTCACGACTTGATGAGTCGTGACTCATTAATGAGTCACGTCTCATCAAGCAATGACTACTCACTACACTATATTATGTGATTCATTTGGTGACTCTTAGATACTGAAGTTACAATAATCTATTAGTTCTTAAAGTGTCTATGAGTCTCTGCAACATTAAATTCTAAAACTCTATACTAATTTCTAAGAAGTCTATCATATTTTTCAGTTTCCATAGCTCACAACCTACATAATCAGGGACCTTACTTGTGAAGGATGCTTTTCCTACCTACATGTTGTGCATTTTAGATTAATGAGACATATCAGATATGGTCGCCATTGTAATGTTCCAATTTTTTTTAATTTATTGACTTTTAGTTCTAAGGAAACAAAGTGTTTAGGTGTGAAATAGATACTAATGAGAGATGAGTTCATTAATTAACCATTTCAACACTAACACTCAAAATACAAGAGAAAGAGGGGCTTACAAACATAACTCTCAATATAGCCCAAGTTAGATTAGAAAAACTCAAAAAGATGAAGGGATGCCATATTAAACCCAAATTATATCAAGGAAGTACACAATAAAATCCTCTTTCATGCAATGTAGGATTTGATTAAAGATGTGTAAATGCAAATGTGAAATTGAACAATTGATTTAATGAGAAAAGTAAGATAGATCTAGATGCTAAGTTTATGCAATTAGCCTAATGAAAATAGGTCTAGACTAAGAAGTGAAATGAATGATAGAGTAATCACCTTGAAATGTGTAGAGGAATATCCCTTTTTGCTCTAAAAACCATAGACATGAACCTGTGACAAAACTTCTAACCATGGATTTGTGATCACAACAAAAAACCCAAAAAAAATTATTTTTCTTAGACCTCTAGGAATAGTTCGACTTGGTGCAACATGTTCCAAACACTTTCCCATGAAGTTATTGTGTTCCCAGGACATTGCAGAAAAGTCAACCTAACTTCTTTGGAAATGTCTCAGCAAGTAGTTTCCAGATCCATGGTTGTAATTCTAATATCCTGCTCCTGCACATAGAAAAGTTTGTTTTGGGGTTTGGGTGGATGAGGGCTTGCCTTGGTCAAGTCCTAGATTGAGGGATCAACCTTGAAATTGAAATGTAAATATGTAAAGTAAGCAAGAAAAATGTAAGTATTCACCTTGCTTGTAGAAACCCTTGTTAATGAGGATTTTGTAATGCTTGTATGTTGTAGATGTTGAATTTACAATGACAAATGTAGGAAATTTCCACAAATGCAATGGATCTACAAATACCACATCATGGATCCATGGATGTAAACATGAATCAATTAAGAATATGATGAGTGCCTCAAATGTAAATATCCTCCTTTGATGGCCAATAAAATGCTAGAGCTTGAAGAGGAAATGTTCACAAAGAATCCTTGAATCTTGAATCTTGAATACTTGATGAATGCTTGAACTTTCTCATGTGATTGTTGGATCTCTAATGGATATTATGGATGTCAATGGATTTTAAAGTATATTAATGGATGTTAAAATGATGTGCCTAGGATTCCTTTTATACTAGTTTTTGACAAAGCAAGCCGACGGGGCCACACAAGTTTTCAATTTAATTCCCGGAGACAACACTGGCCCTAGGATTTAAAAACCTCAAGGAACAGGTTGAATTGGTCAACCTATTCTAGAACAAGTTGACCTAGTTGACCTATTTCAAAACAAGTTGACCTAGTTGACCTATTTCGGAATAGGTCGACCTTTTCTAAGGTTGGCCCATAGGGAGCCATCCTTGAGGTCTCAAAGATTGCACAGTTGAAAGTGGAAGATATGGGACTGTAATCACCTGAAAATGGACAAGATCATCTAAGTGAGAAATCAAGGCAAGAATCAACACAATTAAATGCAATTAAATGCAATTAAATCAAATCAAAGATAAATTGCAATAGAACCTTAATCCAAAAATAATTGAAAATCAAAAGCCATCAAATCAATTTATATCAAATAAATAATGATAAATCAATTAATTGTGTAATTAATCTAATTAATTACATAGTTCAATTTAAATTAAATCAACCCATTCAAGGGGTGCACATGGCTAAACAATTTAAATAAAATCAATTAATTAATTCCTATTTTCTCTCAACACCACATGGGAGGAAAAAGCCTCAACCAATAGGAATTGAGGATGAAGCTCACATGGATCAAGCCTAAATTAAATCTCAATCACTCACTTGGAGAATGCATCTTGTCCACTCATTTTGTCTTCTTGTCCCAAGCTTTGAGGACACAATATTTAAATTATCTCCGAAGGGTGGAATCAAGGACTTAACCCCAACTCAATCATGATCAACTCAACTACACCCCCTACCCTTGCCAAAATCTATAAAGCAAGGCATAATTCACTCAATAATCATCCAAAAATCTAAAAATAGCATCAAACCTCTTGCAAATTAGAGCTAGAAAGGCAAATCTAGGAGCTAATTAGATAATTTCAATATGGAATTAACATTGTTATTAGCTTTGCTTATCATTCTCATTTTAGGACTGTCACTAATGGAGGCTTGCTGAGAGTTTTATCATTAGCATCCCTAAATAGAGATCCATAGAGTGCTTAATTGTCAATTATTTGCTTAAAAAGATTGCTATTTGTGGTAATTTAGTGTTTATTTTGAATTATTGATGATACTAACCCTATGAAGGTACTTTTTCTAGTACACAAAATGGCACCCACCATGGGGCCTTAGGCCTCATAAATTTATAAATTTGGAGAAGTAAAATTTTTCTTGCAAATTTTGTTTTCTTCTCTATTTTGTAGGTGAAATAGTGTGTTTGATCCTTTTTGCAGCGCGTTTGACAATTTCTTCAGTGCTTTTGAAACCTGAAACAACTCTTCTACAACAATTTTTTGTGCCTTTATAGGGATTTTCAATGCTTTTAATTCCTTCTATCATCTGTCTAATCTTCTTTCAGTGCTTTTTCCCTAACTAGCCAACGTGTTTGCATAATTCTCTAGTGGTTTTACTATTTTCTTAACACCTTTGCTAAGTTTTTCAGCGCTTTTAAATTTTTCTGCAACGCTTTTAATCCAATCCACAATGCATTTGAGCATTTAAATAACACTTTCAATAGATTATGTAGCGCTTTTGATTAAATTGAAAATTATCAAAATCTGACTTGCAGGAAATGATTTCTCTATGTCTGCAGGATGAATGGTTATAAAAGAATAAAAAAACTAGAGACCAGATTTAATAGTGAGGGAAAAGCTTTGACAAAAAGGATCAAGGAAGAGAATATTGAACACATCAAGCTGGTTTGGAAGATTCTCAGCAAGAAAGAAAGGTATATGAATAATATTTAAAAATTGTAGAAGCATATAAAGCAAAGTTCATATCATTAAATTGGATTTACTCACCTTAATCAAGTTTTGCTAAAATTTGATAACTAAGGCTTAGATTCAATTTTATCTTTGTTTTCTTCATTTTGGCTGGTTGTGTTGACTAACTTGTTGGAGGAGAAGTGAGTGGAAAGGAATGATCACCACTAGGTGAGCATAAAAATGAAAAATTCATCAAAAATGCCCCTAGCCTTAGCTAGCTTCGATTGAAGGTAAGCCTCAAACTTAGTCATTTTTTTTTGCTTAAATTGTGGCTTTGTCAATTTTAAAATCTAGTAATTAAAGTAGCCTATTATTGTTTGAGGAATTTGACATTAGGCCTATGCTCTTCACTTTCTAAGTGATCAAAATGCCAAAAGTGTCGAACTCCTTGATTAAAAGAAAGGCTAAGTAAATCAAACACTAAATTTGAACAACCCCTTGTTTGTGGAAAATAGTAGAAATACTCGATTCCCATTAGTTAGTGGGTTTGGTAATTGAACCTTGTTAAAAGTGTTTGGGAATTGAGAAGTAGATAGGGACATTCTCTTCATCTTTTGGTGAATCAAACTCCCAAAACCTATCTCTTTATTCCACTTTATTTCTTTCAAATGAACATGCTAGATCAATAGTGGGCTCGCCTCGTGAGATTTGCCTTAAACAGGCCGGTGAGAGGGACAACCCAAAGTGGGATACAATCAACTTTTTCATGATAATTTGACCGAATCTAAAATAAAATACATGCATACTTAATGGGGTGTGTGACAAAAGGGTGTTAAATTTTTAAACTTCCTCGAGTAGTCCTTCGAGATTGTGCAAAAATCTGACATACCGGTGGTGGGAAGCCTCTTAATATACTTGGAGGATGAAAGTTTAATATCCATTTTGAATAGAATATTGATTAAAACTTGTTAACTTAGCAAAGCCTACCTTGTAGAGCAATGTTTACGAACCAAATTGTGAACTAGGTAGCTTGCTTGAAGTATCTTTTTGTGTAAAAACCTGTGATACCGTCCTTGAAATTTCAAACACTTTTTGTGTAGAGGGTTAAAAAGAACAAGTGTACTTGTGATTTCTTTTGTTTGAAAAACAAATACAATAAGTAAGAGATATCCATTTGAAAATTCATCTTATATTTTAAAATCTCTTCATAAAAATAAGCAATTACCAAATTGGGGAATCAATTCGAAATCAAAACTTGTTGAATGCTGGTTTCTACACGCACTCACAAACTCAAATTATCTTTACAAGAAGATGACACTTGCATTGCCAAAGAGGTCCCCAAATTTTAATATCAAAGTCCTTTCAACAATCATGACCAAGGGGATAGTCTCCCAAATCTATTTGAAAAGAGACTTGAATCAATGGATAGAAACTCCACGTTTCATGATTACCATCATGGAGGAAATAATGACAATATTAATAACGCTAACCAAGAGCCTAAGGAAAGACTTGAAGAAAGGGCTAATCGAGCAGCTCAAGATAATGATTTTCTTGAAGTCGTGGATAAACTAATAGATAGAGATAGGGAGAAGTTTTTCCGAACTCTAGTCCAAGTAGGGGTAAAGCTCCCACATGATTATGATGTGGATCAACTTAAGAAAAGCAAAGAAGATGAAAACCTGATGAATGTTATGACTCAACAATTTGAAATGTTCCAAGCACATATTGGCTTAATGAAAAAGGCTACTAAACCTAAGCCATTCTCTATTGAGGCCTTGTGTCCATTCCTTTTGACAAAAGCTTAGTTATGGCACCTTTTGCTATCAATAAAATCTTTCCTAAGTATGATAAATACAAGGGTAAATCAGACCCATAAGATCACCTAAGAGATTTTTGCACTCTAAGCTTAGAATTTATGCATGATACCACATACTTAATGAGACTTTTTCCAAAAAGTTTGGGAGGGCAAGCCATGGAATGGTTCTCCAAACTTCCGCAAGGGATAAAGACTTTTGAGGAATCAGCCTCCAAATTTGTAACCCATTATTCTTACAACATCAAACATGAGATTACCATGCTCAAACTATTTGATACAAAACAAAAGGATGGTGAATATTTCTTAGGGTTCCTTCAAAGGTGGAGGACATTTTTTGCAAAATACCCATGAAGTATCCCTGAAAAGGAGAAAATGGAAATATTTATGAATAATTTAAATATGGAGATGAACTATAGGCTCCAACTTCAATGCCCCCCTACATTTGAAAAACTTATTGAGAATGGGACTAAGATTGAAGATGTATTGGTCAAAAGGGGAGAGATCAAATTGTTCAAAGACAATAAACCCTATACCAATACTAAAAATAATCATTATATATCTAATTATACCAATAATAAAGGAGCCAACAATCACAATGACAAACCTAAACTATGGTTGAAGAATAATAACAAAAATCTTGTGAATGATGGAGTTGTGGAAGCCCACAACTTGAAGGCTACCCCATTTAATTTATCAAGTAGAATGAATTCAACATACAATGTGAATCAAACTAATAAAGCTCCTTTTAATAATACCAATTCCAACAACAACAACAACAATGCCAACAATAATCCCTTCAATAATTCTAATATCAACAAGCCTAAGCCTTATTTTTCCACATATCAAAAGAGGAAATTCACCTTTTTAGGTGAACCATTGGAAAATTCCTTAAGGACTTTGGTGGCTAACAAGATCATTACCCTACCCGAGCTAAGATCATATGAACCTCAAATTAAGCCAAATTGGTGGAATGATTCTCACCATTGTGAATATCATCGTAATAAGGGTCATAAAACTAATGAATGCATGAAATTAAAGCACCTTTTGCAAGACCCAATTGATGATGGGATGATAAAGGTTGAAGGGCCCCAAAATAATGAAGATTATACGGCCTTCAAAAATCCTTTCCTAAACCACAAAAAGGGTGAATCATCGAACAACAATCAAAATAATAAAAGAGGTAATGAGAAGGTCAATTTTGCCCATACCTATGATAACACAACTAATGCTTTAAGTGGTGATGAAAGCACCATAAATGTTCTTGTGGTTAAAGAGAAACCAAGGGAAGGAAAATCTAATGTTGTAAATAGGGGGCAAGCTTTAAAAATTACTCTACCTGGAAATGCTCCAAGAATTGTTCTACCAAATCAAGCTTCATCTTCATCATCAAAACTGTTATCTCTATTGAGCTTTTAAGGTTGTCATTAGTATCTAAGGTATGTAAAGATATCGGTTGGTTACTTACATTGAGCTAATAGGTAACATAAAGCAGAACAGACTAGTTGGTAAAGCCTATATACCGAGCAAAAGATAGTTTACCGAGCACTAGTAGACACTGACACCGACAGGCAGTAAACACTGAGCATCACAGTATACACTGATTAGTTTACACAATGTTTATCGAGGATCACAGGAAACAACATAGTAATCAGGAATGACACATTCTTCTATGCAAATGGTTACAACAGTTTGTAAAATGTTTTACCAAGATCGAGGAACATTTAATGTAATGATATTCATTAAATACAATGTATATCTTTTGTAATAGATGATCTAGGTTATTAGTGTACATCATAGATCTTAGGGTTATGACTATATTATGTAACCTAATTTTGTTAAAGTGGCAAAAATAGAACACTATATATTTGTGTGTTCACATCATTTTTGGAGAGAACTGATATATGAATCATGAAGCACTTGAAGCATTTGCCTATCTTCAAGTTTATTAGTTAACAGAGCAGAACCAAGTACAGAGGAATTCAGATTGAGCAGAATCAGCAGAGGCTACCAAGAAGTTTAGAGCAGAGATTCATCACAAGTAAGGTGATATTTTATCATAACTTATAGATCTGTATTAGACAATTGAGTGTCAAATAGCAAATAATTACCTATTGCTTTCTGACAATTGTAATAGAGTTTTTGGATAAAATCTCTTAACAAAGTAGACTTAATAGTCTTATGTAAATCTCTTAACCGAGTGCACACTTCATTAGTGTTGTTAAAATCCTATAACTAGGTAGATCTAGCCAATATAACATGTCACTCCTAACAGGGTGAGATCACCAGAAGTGATCAAAACTTGTAGCCCTAACAGGAAAACCTTTTCTATCTGCAGTAGTGAAGAATTTGTGGGTGTCATCCCCA
Source organism: Chamaecyparis obtusa (assembly GCA_027943335.1). Taxonomy (NCBI): domain Eukaryota; kingdom Viridiplantae; phylum Streptophyta; class Pinopsida; order Cupressales; family Cupressaceae; genus Chamaecyparis; species Chamaecyparis obtusa. Next base: position 307,708 of record BSBK01003511.1, on the reverse strand, counting down.
CCATAGTTTTTACCTTCTTACAAGGGTTTATGCGTTACCAAAATACTTGTGTCATGTGATTGTGATATTGATTTCATGTTGTTTACTTATGTTAAGTGGATGATTGATTCATGCAATTAGATTCAAGTTATTTTGATCGGTTATCACTGTTTATAGTTATAGATCTAAAAGGTTTACAAGTAAAGTTTTTGAAGGCACTGATTCACCCCTCCCCTCTCAGTACCTATCTCTCCTAATTCCAACAATTGGTATCAGAGCATAGTTCTCTTATTGAACAGTTTAACCATTGAAGGGTAAAGATCTAAGTCATGGAGAGATACAAGCTTAACAAGACTATTGAGAATCAAAAGATACATATGCAAATGTTTATGGAACAATATAAGCAAGCCAAGGAAGGACTGAAGAATTATTGGATGAATGGAAGAACCTAGCTATACTACAGAATGAGATTGGTTACCATGAACATATTGATGACATATTTGAGCATATTGGATCTAGTTCTAGAAGCATCTTCGATGGATCTAAAAGCATAATCACTGATCTATGTGAAAAGAATCAATATTTAATTAATCAAGTAAAAGTACTACAAATCGGTCAAGAATCTCTAATGGTGAGAATGGTAGAAACAATGAACAAAGAAAAACAAGCCGAGCAAGAAAGAAATCTGGCATTCAATGATCAAAGACATATGAGTGAACAACTTCAAACTAAAGAGACTGAGATACAAAGACTCACTGACCAACATTTCCAAGTAACTAATCAAGTGATGACTGTGAATCAAGAGGTAAACCGAGTGAATGCAGAATTGTCAAGAAAACTAGAAGATGTTGCAAGACTCAGAGAAGAGAATGAGAAGCTGAGAAATGAAGTGAAAAATCAATAGCAGAAAAATGAAATGAAGAAACTTGCTGAGGACAACTCTAAGAAGATTGATGACTTTTTGACTAATCAGAGAAGATTTGGAAGTAAAGCCGGTATAGGCTACACTGGTGAAGGAGAATTATCACAAAAAGATGAAAAAATCAACATCAGTCAAAATCAGAAACCTAAAGTGTTGGCATGTTATCATTGTGGCAAACTGGGACATACATCTAATGTGTGTAGAAGCAAAGCACAAGGTAAACCTCCTGTCACTCCTAAGTTTAATGGATATTGTTATTACTGTGGTAAGTTTGGACATCCTGCTTATGAGTGTAGAGCTAAGCAAAATGATCTTGCTAACAATACCACTATGGAGAAAATATGCTATACTTGTAACAAGCATGGACACACTGCATGAGACTATAAGACAAAAATGAAGCAAGTCTAGACACCTAAGGAGAAACTGCAACGCAGGCCATATCAACTGAAGAGACAAGGTAACTCTTATGTTAGGGATTATAATACATGGACTAATTGTATTGTATGTGGTAGATATGGACACATTGCAGAAAACTATTATAGAAAGAGTCAGAATGGACAATCAAGAAGCTGGACAAACACTGGGATGGCTTGTATGCATTGCCATAAGATCGGTCACTTAAGCAAGAACCGCAGAGACTGAGCACCAGATGAAAACCATATATTTGAAAGTGGATATACAATTTTAGATATCATGAAGTTAAGAAACACTATGTGGAAGAAGGCATCTAATGAGAATGTTGAGTTAAGTAATGTTGTCAGTGAAACCTCGTCCACTCGATTGGGTGACATCGGTACCTCCACTTAAAGTGAAATAGGTATGTATGGGACTGATATTTCAAAAGATCACATTTTACATACAGTTCCTTATGCATAATGTTCTCATACCAAATTAGCATGTACAAAGATGCACTATGGTTCATTTTTCATAAATTAACAATGTTATACAGTCGAAAAAGTGAGACCTAGAGTTGGTTACTCGTTGATAATCACTATCTAAGGTTAATCGAGCATATGTATCAATCGATGAAGAAACTCTATGTTAATCGAGTGGATAAAAGTTTTAGTTGTCACCGAGCTGACAGCTATTTTGTACCAAAAGTTAGATGGAGCATTTATTTCATAAAAGTTTGAGCGGGAACATCAAAAGTCTATAAATACATGAGAACATAGTTCATTTTTACAATACGATTTCAAAGAGCAGAGAATTCAAAGAGCAGAGTTCAAGCTAAAAGATTTTTAGAAGGATTTAAGGCTACACTAGATCAAACTGACATCACTCTTCATGATACTGAGTAAGTTCATTTGCGATCAAACACTTCTTATCCTACTGCTTGCCGAAACCCTAGAATTAATTTATGGCATCTACATCATCTGCAAGAAAAACTCAAAGTGTTGAAGAGGAACTCAATCTAATCATTAGGGAAAATTTTGACAAACCTAAGTTTAAACCACATCCTAAGGTCGCAGTACAAACAGATATAATGGGCACATTTTCAAGCATACCAAAAAGGGTTTTACTGACAAAAGACGTAAGATCTTATATTCATTGCAAAATCAGAGAAGTTGGAGATTTTGAAACTGTTGCATCATACCAACTATTCTGTGGCCCCGATGGAAAGATGAAATAGGATTACAAGAAGATTGAGGAATCAGGGTTATCATGTTTTATACATTTTCCACAATCATTTAAATCAGATTGGATTAGAATCATTTTGAGCAAATATCATGATGACAAATTCTAGCTAGATAAACTGATTGAGGTCAACAAGAAAATAATCAGTATGATTACAGGGCTCCCTACAACTGACAAAGCTAAGGCTTTCTGTAGTTTATCATGATCAGATGTTGAGAAATATACTAGATCACAATGGGATGGTCGGGCATTAAAGATTTCGATAATCAAGGACCCATCAGTCAAATTTTTAGCACATGTGATTGGGTACAAGTTATTTCAATCGAGTAGACTCAACAGCATACCCTGTAGTGTAGTAGACATGGTGCACAAAATTGTAGTAAAAGGTCACCAGGTTGATCTTGCCAAGGTACTATTTCATCAACTTTAGGAGAATATGAAGATCATAAGGAAAAAGAAATCTAACACATGTAAGTTCGGATCTCTACTTGCATGCATATTCCTCTATTTAAAAAAGTATGTGCCTAGCACCGGTAAAGTAAATTGGATACCAAATGTACAGATAACAAAACAAATCGATGAAATGATGAATAAGTTAGGAGATAACTTGAATATAGAGTTTAATGCATACTTCATAGAATTTCAATCTAAAATGCACAAAAGAAGTAGAATTCTGAGGGAATTAGTTCAAAAATTTGAGAATGACATATGTTTTGTCGTGAACACCGATTATACTTTGATAAAAGTAGTTGAGCCTAGGATAAAATGGTTGGCACCGATGGGATATGAAATAAACCATGATTTCACACTGAAATCTATCAATGCACTGCTTGCACTACCCAAAGATGTCATGCCCCTATTGTTATCAGTTTTAGTGATTTTATTTTGTGTTCAGTTCAGTTTATCTGTTTATCATTTCTGTCCTTTATGTTTAAGAATCTGTGAGAATTCCAGGACCATTTTGATACTTCTCAGTATTTAGAAGTGTGTGTGTATGTAGTTAGTGGTTTCAAAGTGTTTTGGAATCATAAACTGATTATTAAGTGTTCTTGTTTATTATATTTCTGTTAATTACTGCTTCTGGTATTCTATTGTGTTGAGATTTTTTTAGTCAGTTTCTGTTGTCCTATCGCGTTCTATTTTGATTGTTGGATAAAAAAAAAAATGAAATAGATTTGTGTTAGACATTTTAGAATCAGTTTAATTCATTAACATATATAAATACATATCTATATGTATGTTCAGATTAGTTTTTGACGATCTCATTCGTAATTTCATTATATTTTGTTATGTGATAAATGGTGGTGTATTGCATCTATTCTGTATTACTTAAGTTAGTGTTAACAATATATATATATATATATATATATATATATATATATATATATATATGCATAATTATAAAACATTATATTTAATTTGTTAGTTAATTTTTATTTTTCCTTAAGTTAGTAGTTTGATGTTAATTGATAAATGAAAGTAGCCTTGTCTAAATGTTAGTGGTTAGCAAGTTAAGTTGTTGGTGGCTATCGTATGGAGGGTTATGTGTTTCCTAAAAACCCTAAGTTTAATTTTATTTCGTTTAAGCTAGATGGTATACAGCTTAACTCTCGGTAATGAATGGTGGACTGCTCGATGTGGAGTGGAAAATAAATGTTTTGCAAGTTTTTTTGGTAGTGTGAAGTACTATGAGGGACATGTGGCATGTTTATGTGCTCAGTTTAATGTCTTCGATAAGCCCGAATTAATACTGGGGTTTACTTTCATTATTATTTTGAAGAGAACAGTCAATTTCTCTGATAGTGGGTTCGCATCGGCCATGAGATCCTGCGATGATTTAGGGTTAGTGTTGGTTATGGAGATGTTTCTTAACACCCCACTATCTGTTAAAATGAGTGAAACTTGTAACTGTTGTACAAGTTATTTGCAATCTTTCTATGCTGTTAAATCATTTGTTTGGAACTGGTGTTATTCGCCCTTCTTGGCACGAAATTGGATTGAATATTTTGATTCCGGTTGTTTGGAGCTGCGGTTTGCTATGCTCAAGCTTGGTTGTTTCGGGATCAATATATTTCATTCTGCTATTTTGTAAGGTAGGGGGCTTTTCTTTAACCCTATACTCTCCTTCGTTTTGAATATTATCTGTGAGAATGGTTATAAAATATATGGTTATTTATTGTTACTCTATTTACTTTCGAGTAGTTAAAACTGTTGTTTTATATTTATGTCAAAACAATCGAAAGATAGCATATGGATTAATTACAGGGTTGATTAGAGAACATAATTTGGAAATGCTATATATACAGTTTCAAAATGTGTATGAGATTTGTTCTGTTATGATTATGTTAACGGGTTGCTTGTGTGTAGTTTTGTGTGTTGTATTTAGCGGGTTACGGCTCAGGGGATTAGAAAAAAATTGGATGCCATGCATTATGTTGATAGTATACCATTGTTTAACGACTGTGTTATTGTGTTTAGTTTGCTCGACTGTCAAATGGGAATGGAATTTTGTGGTTTTATGTTGATTTCGGTTGTATAAATCTTAGCCGTATACAAATAAGAAACTCTTTTTTTTTGTTTTAGGAAGAATTAAGAAATAAGAAAGGGGGTTTTTGTTAGTATTTCGTCTGTTACCAACGGGTTGGAATGTTTAGTGAGTTCAGGTTTATGACAAATTTGAGTAGATTATTTCTTAGACTTAAGTTTGAATCATACTGTTATTGTATAGTCGTCATACTGGGAGTTTTTCGTAGTTGATGAATGTGGTATAACAGAGATTACGTTGGATGTTTATCACTCGGCAGTTATTATGTGTTCTTCTAAGTGAAATAGCTGTCTGTGTGGTTTGAATTTATAATTGATGACTGTTGTGTCAACATTTGAATCCTATGCATGTTTAGTTTGCGATTTGAAAAGGATATCTTTCCTGTAAACGGTATTATATGCTATAAAGAGTCATTGTCTTGAAGTCTATCTTCTGTCATTTGTACAACTGGGTCAATCTGTTTAGTTGAAAAGGGGATTGTCTCGAAGTAGTATGAATTAGTTGAATTTATCCTTGTAAATTTTAATCTCTGTTGAGATTTGAAGAGACACTGTTGTATGATCTATTGTATAATGGACTATAGGAAGCTTTCGGATGTGGTTATGTCTGTTGTTATTTGTTATGGGTATTGTCGTATGGTCTTTAGAGGGAATATTAGAATGTGTTAATGTTGATTAAGTTTATAAATTGTAGTTGCTTACATACAGTTAGCAAACTGGGGTCGGGTAATTTGTATTGACTGTGTATATAGTTCATTTTATGGTATTTGTGAATAGTCAAATTTACTTGAGATATTTGGTATCAAATTTTGTATTATTGATGGATATCAGTTTGTATATATATATTTATTAATGTTTATAAAATATATGTTTCGACAGTATGATGTCATCAGTTAGCAGTCTATACTTAATTAAAGAGCAACATAGTATTGTTGACAGTGTAGATGTTTAGAAATATATTTATTGTCAGTCTGTAGATATTTGATTAATGGTAGTATAGTTTCAGTTGTACGAAATTAAATAACATTGAATATGAACTTAGAAATAAGTTTAAACTATTAGTTTTGGTCTTAAAAACTGAAATGCAATCTTATACTTTCTTGTGTAATTCTGGTTTACTGGGATGTATTGTTTATGTGTAATTTATTTTCATTATTGGTAAAGTGGTTATTTCATTCAGCATTCTGAAATGTTATGAGCACATTTATATGAATTTGTACGCATGATAGATTACATATGTGTACATATATGCCGTGGTATGTACCGGTATGTATATTATCATGTACATATAAGTATGTGCTTACATATATAGCAGAGCAGAATGTAAAATGTATCTTATTTTACACAGTGATGGAAACAAACTGTGAATTCATTTGGTTGTATCAATGTAAGAGTGTTGTATATGGAATTGTAAGGATGTTTTTGATTCAGTCAAAGATGGGTGGATTGAAACATGATTCTTATATTAGAATTCTAATTATGGTTTTAATATGTTATTGATGAAATGGGAAAACTGTTAAATAAGATAGAGTACTGAAATTCTTTTCAATCAATAGCAATTAGAACATGTGTTTGTAGATTATGCAAGTGTGATCCTTTAGATTGGGTGGCTGTCATGAATCGAGTAACTTGTGGTGATAGAATTATTTTGTCAGATGCCCTTCGACATTAGTCTAGAACCTTATGGGAAATTTTATGACAGTTATTTAATCAAGTGGTAATATTTAAAATTCATGGGATGGGTTGCAATTTAAAAAGACTAAAATTTATGGTTGTACCTGGCATATAGGATTGCTACGAGATGTAGAATTCTTATGTAGACACCCATGAACTATTGGATCATTACCTTGTCATATTCTGTGCGAGTTTATTTCCATTTTAGATGAAATCTAATGCTTGCTTATATTTGTGGATGTATATTTGTATGGATCATGATTACTTGCTGTAGTATTTTGAAGGTTATGTGTTATCATGGTTATTTGTCTAACTATGTTATGCAGATAAACGAAGGATATTTATGATTCTTTGTTACTGTATTTTAAGCCCTATTTGTTTGGTGTTGTGTTCTTGTTTATCTTTTCAGGAACCTAGATGGATAAGATTATGAATTTGGGACAGTGGTTGGCAGCAGTTAAAATTTATGGGAAACAGATTGTAGCTGTACTGTTGGTTATTAGGGCAGTTTTTAGGTCTTATAGAAAGACTTAAGCAGAAATTCTGCATTTGTATATGATGTATTTTCTGTTAAGAGTATTGATGTTACTCTAGTATGATCAGAAATCTTGTATGGATAACTTTATTGTTCAGTTTGTAAACTTCTATGTTTAGTTGTGGAATGTTAATTAAAAAAAAAAATTATGTGGTTACATGTATTTAATTTATAATGGTTTTATCTTGGTTTTATCATCTAGTCATACTGGGTGTTACAAAAGATCCCATTGCCACTAGGTTTAGAGTATATGAAGAAGCTAAATCTAGAATCTCAACAAATATTGAGATCGGTAAAATAACTAGAAAGGTAAAGAAGATGAAGAAATATCTCACTGCTAAATATGGAGATGGGTCTGACACATATGAAGGAACACTGGTTGAACAGGCAACTGAAGGTTAGTTGCAGTTAGCTGACAAACCATATGATAGTGAGGAGACCGAGTCCAACAAAGAAGAAGATCCTACACTAGTTCCTCCACCTAAAATTCCTATAAAGAAGCAGTCACCTATAAATGAAGGTATGAAGACACGATCATCAACTGCAGCACCACTTACCGATAAGGAAGAAGCAAAGAAAGTAACAAAGAAGAGAGTAGCTACACTGACAAAGAAATACATTAAGAGAAAGAACAAAGCTGTAGCTGAAGCACCAAAGAAAATGAGAAAATTCATAAGAAATAAGGAAGATCTAGAGGATACAAAAACAAAAGATGATGTAAATCAATTCAAAGTGGTTAGTAACAAGGCCAAAACAATAGATGAAATCATTGAGGACATAATTGAACATGGAGATCTCACTGATCCCTCACTAGACAGATTTGACAAAATGTCAAAAGAAGATCAAACCAAGATTGAAGAGGCTGTCATCCAAATGATGATAAAATTCAAGAAAGTTCCAATGGAATTCGCTTGTGCATTATCGAAGAAACTGGTGATACAATTACTAAAAAATGGGCTATTGCACTTAACACCAAGAAGAGTAAGAGAGAATGCTCTCTAGTTCAGGTAGCTGCACATTTAAGCTTTGGAGAAGTGAGTGAATACTTGACCAAATACCAAGAAAACTTTATGATCAAGAATAGAGATTTAATGATCATGGATGACAATGTAGAAGATATGTATATCACAACTGATTCTATATGGACATCAATTTTGAAGGCCGAAGAAAAAGTTGAGCAAGAAGCTTTCTTGAACCTGTCTAAAAAGAGACAAAATTCTAAAGGTAAAGGTATTTGTATTGATGAGGGAATAGTAAAGAAATCAAAGAATACGAGTATATCAGTTACCGAGGCAATTGATATAACTGTGGACAAGGAAGAAATAAATGTTTCACAAGATGCACTGGATAAAGTTGAAATTCAACTAGAGAAGAAAATCAATGATGATGTACTCATAGAAGACATCACAAATGGTGATCCTGATGACCAAGATGATGAAGATGTAAATATTGCACCAAATAAAGATGAAGCACTAGACACTAAATGTCTATTTACATCACTACTGGGTGAACTTCCTGTACTTGCCGAAGTAGCTAAAATTCTTTCCCAAGTATAACTCGACAGCTCAGATCTCGAGCAAAACAAAGATATCACAGGGGATCAAAACACAAAGAAACCTATAGAGATAGATGAGCCTACACATACAAAGGCACCTTCCACCAAAGAAAAGGCAACAGAAGAAATAAAGGAAATAGAGGTGATCCCACTGAACACTACAACCGAGACTCCTACTATATCAACCGAGACTACAACTACCGAGGAGCAGAAGAAGGAAGAACAAGTGTTAATAGGGAAGGATACTCCAAAGACTGGAGATAGATCTATTGCTATTATTGAAAAGAAATCACCTCTAGCATAGAAGAAGAAGAAGAAAGGAAAAGGGCCAGTCACCCTAGATGAAGTGATCATTATCCTTGATTGTGACCCAAGGACCCTAAGCCCCGAAGACTTGATTAAATATGGGGAGTTATGTTCAAGGAAGGCAGTGCAAGAGAAGTTGAAGCAAGAGCACAAATGAAAAGAAGTATTAACTGGTGTGCGAGATATCCTCCAACAGGTAGTACCTAAGATAAATATTGATGAGGATATGCCTATCATAGATCAACTTGCTACACTTGCCGAGAAGATCAACACCCCAGACACAGATGTAGATAAATGAATTGAAGAAAGGGTAGAATCCAGGATACAACTCAAATTAGCAGAGAAAATTAGCCTAGAAGTGGCATTACATAGGTAAAATTATCTAAGGTAATTACTAAAATAAAATCCATCACCTAGACAATTTGTCAATATTTATTGAAGCTTTGTACAACAGACACGTTCATTGTTGAAGTTAGTGAAAAGATCAAAGGATTGGAAGCATAAATATAGTTGAGTACAAATGCAACTATAATCGAGCCTCATGCTTTCTTAAAGCACATTCACCAAGTTCAGTAACTCCGACGGTTAATAGCAAATTTGAAGAAACAAGAAGCGCACCTAACAGATCAGGTTACTGAGTTGCAAACCGAACTCATTCCGTACCTAAAAAATTTTGATGCACATATTGTCAAAGCTGAGCTATTAGTTGCAACACCAAAAATTTCGGTGTTAGATAACATCTTTGACATGCATGCACAAGTCAGTCTTGAGCACATTTCTCTTACCAACTTGAAAGAGGAATGGGAAAACCTCTTGGAGTCAGTGAAGAAAACCCATCAGTCTATTTTTGATAAGCTATGAGTATACTACTTAAATTTGTATTTGGCATTACTATCAAAAAGGGGGAAAACAATGTATCAACTATTATGCCAAATATGTACATGGATGCTATGTATACCATATATTATCGGGAGCATGCACCGAGGGGGAGTACTTAGTACTTAGAAATTTTTGATGTGTATATGTATATGGCAGAGATATAAGTTACATAGAAAATTTTGTCTATATACATTCAGAGTTTTGATACTAATGCCAAAGGGGGAGATTGTTATCTCTATTGAGCTTTTAAGGTTGTCATTAGTATCTAAGGTATGTAAAGATATTATTCGGTTACTTACATTGAGCTAATTGGTAAAGCCTATATACCTAGTTGGTAAAGCCTATATACCTAGTCAGTAAAGCCTATATACCTAGTCGGTAAAGCCTACATTGAGCTAGAATAGACTAGTCGGTAAAGCCTATATACCAAGCAAAAGACAGTTTACCGAGCACTAGCAGACACTGACACCGATAGACAGTAAACACCGAGCATCACAGTATACACTGATTAGTTTACACAGTGTTTACCGAGGATCATACGAAACAACATAGTAATCAAGAATGGCACATTCTTCTATGCAAATGGTTACAATGGTTTGTAAAATGTTTTACCAAGATTGAGGAACATTTAATGTAATGATATTCATTAAATACAATGTATATCTTTTGTAATAGATGATCTAGGTTATTAGTGTACACCGTAGATCTTAGGGTTATGACTATATTATGTAACCTAATTTTGTTAAAGCAGAAAAAATAGAACACTATATATTTGTGTGTTCACATAATTTTTGGAGAGAACTGATATATGAATCATGAAGCACTTGAAGCATTTGCCTATCTTCAAGTTTATCAGTTAACAGAGCAGAACCGAGTACAGAGGAATTCAGATTGAGCAGAATCAGCAGAGGCTATCGAGCAGTTTAGAGTAGAGATTCATCACAAGTAAGGTGATATTTTATCAGAACTTATAGATCTATATCAGACAATTGAGTGTCAAATAGCAGATAATTACCTATTGCTTTCTGACAATTGTAATAGAGTTTTTGGATTAAATCTCTTAACAGAGTAGACTTAACAGTCTTATGTAAATCTCTTAACTGAGTACACACTTCATTAGTGTTGTTAAAACCCTATAACTAGGTAGATCTAGCTGATATAACATGTCACTCCTAACAGGGTGAGATCACCAAAAGTGATCAAAACTTGTAGCCCTAACAGGCAAACCTTTTCTATCTGCAGTAGTGAAGAATTTGTGGGTGTCATCCCCACCGTAGTTTTTACCTTCTTACAAGGGTTTCTATGTTACCAAAATACTTGTGTCATGTGATTGTGATATTTATTTCATGTTGTTTACTTACTTATGTTAAGTGGATGATTGATTCATGCAATTAGATTCAAGTTATTTTGATCGGTTATCACTATTTATAGTTATAGATCTAAAAGGTTTACAAGTAAGGTTTTTGAAGGCACTGATTCACCCCTCCCCTCTCAGTACCTATATCTCCTAATTACAACCAAAAAAATATGATTTGGTAGACCAATTACAACGAACCCCTGCTCATATCTCTACTCTATAAATACTCAAACTCTCACCAACTCACAAGGAGATTCTAGAAAAATCCTTGGTAGAGATGAATGTACCTCTAAATTTAGAGGCAGACAAATTTCAAAACATGGTGGGACATCTTATTGCACCTCATTGCCTATCTTTTTTAGAGTAAGATGACATGTCATTAAATCACCCACAAAACTTGCCTTTGCATATAGAGGTCCTGATTCACAAGCATAGAGTGAAAAGAGTCCTCATTGATGGAGGAGTCGACCTGAATATTTTTAAACCCTAAACTTGGTAAAAGCTTTAGGACTTTCTGAGGAGACTATTGACCCAAAGAAAAAGATAACTATAAAAGCCTATGATGATGAAGAAAGAGCTTCCAAAGGGATCATAGTACTTCCTATTAGAGTTGGTCCAATGTAGAAAGAGACCATTTTTCAAGTCCTTGACCTAAAAATGACTTACAATATCTTATTAGGGAGTCTATGGATTCATGAAATGCAAGCCATGCCATTGACCTACCATCAATGTCTTAAATTCCCCTATCTAGGACAAGAGATCATGGTAAGCGGGGACTCAAACCCCTTTCAATATTGTAATAACATGAAGCCTATAAATAATTCTTTGGTTCCACATAATGTAAAAGGGTCCATATCCCAAAGAATAGAGCAAGGACAAAGCTCTAAAGATCTTCTATCTTTAAAGGGAAAAGAAAAACAAGAAAAAGAAGAAGTTGTTGTTGAAAATATCCAAACTCCTACTAACCTAACTACATAAACAAAAGGAAAAGAAAAGGTTAGTGAGGAGAGTACTCTTGAGAAAAAGAAAGAAGACCAAGATAGATCTATTAAAATCTACACCAAGGAGGCTCATTACCAAAAAATGGACCATATGATGAAAAACTTTGAGAAACAATGTCAAATCAAACAAAAGGGAGTAGGTGAATACTCCTTATCCATGATGGACCTACCTTTATCTCCAAAATCATATAGAAATCCATCTAATCTACCTCATAAATACAATGATCACTTTTTGAGGGCTAATAAATCTTCATTCATGGAGGAAGAAGACAATGAAATCCTAAATTGGCTATATAAGGATGAGGAATCAAGTGCACATGAAAAACGCATCCAAAATGTAAGCATTACCACACATTAATATGGGAAAGGATTTCAAATCATGCAAAAAATGGGATAAAAAGGACAAGGACCTTTAGGAACAAGAAATGAAGGACTCATTGAACCCATCGAAATGATATGGAGAGATAGCAAAGAAAAGATAGGATTAGGGTACCTAGAACAAGGGTATACTCAAAAGTGTTATCCTAAGGTCTATGATCAAATATTGTGATTGGGGTCACAAAGTGATGAAGACATGAATGATTGGGAATGGGATACATTGTCAAATGAATCATTTCAAGATAAAGGTATTGATGTCATTCATACTTACACTCCTAGAAAAGGGAAAGAATTAATTTCAGAATCAAATCAGAATCAAGCCTCAAGCTCAAGCCAAGTGGTCCTAGATAATGTCCCAATTCAAGAGATTGAAATAAATCAATGGGTAGGAGAACCCTACGTATCATCATAGAGACCTACTATGGAAGAATCTAACATTAGGTTTAATCCATGAGATTTTTACCCAACAGAAACCTTAGAGGATTCTAGTGAGGAATATTTTAACCCTAGTTCTCTAGAACATCTTGAAGAGGCACATGTTATAGACTTAAGTGATACAATGTTTGAACCTTCAAACAAATTCATGTCCCTAAACCCTATTGGCCTAAACCAAAACATTGATCCTTTGACCCTCATCTATCCGGAATTAATTGAATGGGATTCCATTAAACCTACCATCCTCCCAACATTTTTGAATGATAACTTGGTGTCCCAATACCTAAATGCAGTTGAACCTTCTTCTACCATGGAATATCAAGAAGGAGTGGCAAAGGAAAGTATCCAAACTCCTAATTCAATAAAAAATGAAAAAATAAAAAAAAATAAAAAATGGAAAGAATCTAATGTTGAAAACCACACTGTGGCAACATTAGATAAAAAAGAGAAAGAAATAAAGAATGATTCCAAAGGTGAAAACCCAATAGAGGCACCTAAGGAAGGGAGTTTGGATACTTTACCCGAGCACTATGAAGAAAGATCTCCTATCTTGATTGAGCCAATAGAAAAGGTAAATATTATATCAAAATCAGAGCCAAGGATCATACACTTAGCAGCATCTTTATCTAGCGAGGAAAGGAAAGACTTCATCAAATTTTTCAAGGAAAAGAAAATCAATTTTGCATGGTCATATGATGATATGCCAGGATTGGATCCAAATTTAATCATGCATCATTTGAACATAAAAGAAGGAGTAAGACCAGTAAAGCAGAAACTAAGAAAGATGCATCCTCACATAGCTTTACTTGAAAAAGTGGAGGTAGAAAAATTGCTGAAAGTTGGGTTTATAAGAGCCATTGATTGTGCCCAATGGATTTCAAACATTGTGCTAGTTTCAAAAGTAGAAAAGTCCATCAGATTTTGCATAGACTTTATGGATCTCAATCTTGCATGTCCTAAAGATGACTTTCTATTACCAAGCATAGATGCCATAGTAGATATAACAATAGGACATTCAATGTTTTCTCTTATGGATGGGTTTAGTGGCTATAATCAAATAAAAATAGCACTTGAAGATCAAGACAAAACAACATTTACATGTGCATGGAGGACATTATGTTGGAATGTTATGCCTTTTGGTCTAAAGAATGTCGGAGCGACCTATCAAAGATCCATTACAACAATATTTCATGACATGATGCACAAGTTAATGGAGGACTATGTAGATGATATAATTGTTAAATCTCATTCAAGAGATGAACATCTACCCATCTTAGATAAAATATTTGTAAGATTAGAGCAATTTAAAGTAAGGCTAAATCTAAAGAAGTGTGCATTTGGTGTTCAATTAGGAAAGCTACTAGGGTACATTGTTTCAGCAAAATGAATAGAGGTGGACCCTGCTAAAGTCAAAGCCATCATGGAAATGGAAGCACCTAGAAATATAAGTCAGATGAGATCTCTTCAAGGTAGGATCCAATCTATTTAAAGGTTCATCTCTCAATTGCCAGAAAAGTGCCATAATTTTACTCAACTCCTTCATAAGGACATAGTTTTCAAATGGGATGAGAAATGTGAAGAAGCCTTCAACTTGTTGAAGAAATATCTAATGAACCCTCCAACTTTGATGCCACCTATAAGAGGCAAGCCTTTGATTCTATACATTTCAGTGACTGAACATTCATTAGGGGCACTCTTGGCACAAGAAGATGAATCGAGAAAAGAAAAGGCCATATACTACATCAGTAGGACTTTGGTAAAATATGAGTTGAACTACATCTTCATCAAAAGAGCATGTTTGGTCATAGTTTTTGCTTCCCAAAAATTGTGCCACTATATGTTGTCCCACAAGATTCGACTAATTGCAAAGATAGATCCCTTGAAATGTCTTCTTAGCAAAACAACATTGAATGGAAGACTAGCCAAATGAGTCATGGTGCTAAGAGAATTTGACATAGAATATGTGGATTGTAAATCTATCAAGGGCCAATTCATAGCTGATCAATTAACAAAATCACCATTACAAGATTATCATCCAATACAAGTGGAATTTCCAGATTTTGAAATTGTGAATGTTGAAGCAAAAACATGGAAACTATATTTTGATGGTTCCTATACACAACATGGATCAGGAGTAGGCATACTTTTGATTACTCCTCAAGGATCTACCATTCTGAAATCATACAAGTTGTTATTCCCATGCAAAAATAATATAGCAAAATATGAAGCATTGGTCATTGGGATAAAACTAGCATTAGAATGGAAAGTGACAGAACTACAAGTCTATGGAGATTCATAACTAGTTATCAATCAAATCAATGATAAATATCTCACTAAAGATGACAAGTTGATACCTTACAAAAAAATGGTTGAGAATCTCAAGAAATATTTCACTCTCATAACATTTGAGCAAGTCCCAAGAGAGAAGAATAAAGCAAAAGATGCAATGGAAAATTTGGCATCACTTCTACAAATTCCAGATCAAAGCGCCAGATATGAATTCCTGGTAGAAGAAGTTGAGAAACCTGCATTTGACCCTACCCATCCTCATACCATTTGTTTTCTAACCGAACATGAATCACCTTGGTATGGAGCCATATATACTTACTTAAAAGACCAAATTCTACCCATGGACCAAACAAGGAATCAAAAGAAGAGCTTCATATGCCAAGCCTCTCGTTATACCTTAATATTTGACACATTGTATCAAAAAAGTCTAGATGGAATGCTTCTTAGATGTCTAGAGAAAGAGGAATCAAACATAGCCTTATGAGAAATTCATGAGGGGATTTGTGGGTCACATTCGAATGGTTTAACCCTAGTTAAGAAACTTCTTAAGATAGGATATTTTTAGCCTACTATGGAGAAAGACACTTGTCACTTTGCTAAAACTTGTAGAAAGTGTCAATATCATGGAAAATTGATACATGTACCTGCACAAGAGCTTCATCCTATGATGACACCTTGGACGTTTTATCAATGGGGTCTAGACTTAATAGGAATGATTTATCCACCATCCTCAAATGGTCATAAATTCATTATCACTAAAATAGAGTACTTTAACAAATGGGTGGAAGTTAACAAATGGGTGGAAGTTGTACCTTATCAACTGCTATAGGAAAACAAATATCATTGTTCATTCTCAATCACATAATTTACAGATATGGTGTACCTCATGCCATCATAATGGATAATGCCAAGCACTTCAAAAACAAGGATTTAAAGGAGTTACACACAAAGTTTCACATGGTACATCACTCCTCATCAATATATTACCCCCAAGGTAATGGACAAGAAGAAGCGACAAATAAGAATATCCTAAAATTATTGAAGAGAACGGTGGATAATTCAGGTAGAGATTGGTATATAAAAATAAACTTGACCTTGTGGGCTTATAGGACAAGTATTAGAACACCAAAATGAGCTACACCATTTTCCTTAGTCTTTGGAGCAGAAGCAGTTTTGCCTTTGGAGGTAAAAATTCCATCTTTGAGAGTATCTCTACATGAGTTGATAAGCGAGGAATATTATAGCATTGCTAGGTTGCATGAACTAGAACTACTAGATGAGAAACAACAACAAGCTTTTGATCACTTGAAGGTATATCAAAACCAAATGTCAAGGACCTATAACAAGCATATCAAGTCAAGAACATTCCAAATAGGTGACTTAGTTTTGTGAGAAAATCCCAAGAATCAAGAAGAAAGAGAAAATAAAGGAAAATGGGAAGCAAACTAGTTAAGACCTTTTGTGATCACTTCGTCTTTTGGGATAGGCACCTACAAGCTAGCTGATTATGATGGAGAGGAGTTGCAAGAACCAATCAATAGCATTAATCTCAAAAGGTTCTACCCATGAAGTAGATGAAAGAGTATAAAGAAAAAAAGGATTAGAAAATTAGATGGAAAGCATCCTATTTATTGTATATAATTAAAAGAGATCTTGAATATATCAAAAACATTTGAAAAGAAGAAAAGAACAAACAAATAAAAAATGCAGAAAAGACCAAAAATAGTGGAAAATTGAGCATGAAGAAAGCCAAAAACATTCATATATGATCCTCAAAAAGATGTTGTCTTGGTGAAAACCTAGAAAATAGGTGCCTTGATGATATGCAACTAAAAAAATTGAAAAAAGAGAAAATACAAAAAAATCATAAAAGAGAAAAAGTACCTTGGTGAAAACCTAGCAAATAGGCACCTTGGTAGCAAAAAAAGGAAAAAATCTTTAAAAATAAAAAAAGAAAGCAAGATCCATTCAATCGGTGAAAACTTGGTAAAAAAGCATCATTGAAAGTCCAAGTCAGTCGCATACCTAGCAGTCATCCTTGTAATTATTGCATTCGTTAGCATTTGTATATATTGCATAATAAAACCCCACAGTTGCATTTGCAAGTACCTAAGGATTTTGGCCACCTAATCTGCAAATTGTCCTAAGTCCAACTTTGAAATAACATCAAACTAGGGGAAATCTACTCTAGAGAAGGAAGGATTCATCAAAAGAAAATTTCAATCATTCACCAAATCAATTCATCAAAAGCGCAAGTAAAACACTCAATCAAATCCTCATTCCAATCCAATTTGAACTTAATGCAAAATTGATCTGAAATCTTACACAACCCTATCTTTATCAGGATTAAAAGTATGAAATGGATAGAACTACACTTGAAATATGAATTTAAAAAACATGGCAAATTTTTTTCTAAAGTGTTGACCTGATTGATGAAATCATGTCTTTCTAGCGAATCGATGAAATTTTTTAAATTAGACAAGCTATGGTGAAAGCGTGATATTTTATTAATTTCTAAATGAATGTCTTAAGATCAAATTTTAAAGCATGTATTATTTGTTTAAGGATGTGATCATTAAAGAATCATCGAGGACTTATACATATGATGAAACTGAGATTTTTGTTTGTTTACGCAAAAGGATACCTTGGATATTTTGATGTTCAATATCATAATACCAAAATCCACTTGCAACGTAGAATCTAACAAAATTGGTATTCGTACTCTCATGATTGACTTCAATCAGTGATAGTCATACTAGAAAGAGATGGGAAAGCAACAAAAGAGGTGCAAAAAGTATTCATATCATCATGGTTGAACTAGTGATGGTTGTACTCAATCAGGATTCCAAAAACTATTCAATAATTAATATAAGCTCCAAATTTATGAATAGTGATAGTTAGTTTCATACATCCTAGATTAAATGCATTTAAAGTATTTGCCTTTCTTAGCTTCAAAAATTAAATTACAAGAGAAAAAGAGAAAGGGGGTGTAGTCAAATCAAAAATCAAATGAGCATCAAAAACTATATGTGATCGAGTGTGTTGGAAATAAAAAATAATAAAAAACAAAGGTGCATTCCATTAGTTCGCTTGCATTCATCATATTCATTTCATCTTACATTCATTTAAGATTTTCCACCCTATAGTTCAATTACATTCTTTGCATTAAGTTGCATTCATTTTAATCTAAGTTCATTCCTTATAGTTTAAATCATTTTCATAAAATTAATTGCATTAAGTTACATTCATCATTCATATCTTACATAAAGTTCAATTCGTTAAGTGCATTAGGTTGCATTCATCCTTTAAATAATTTTTATTAAGTTCATTGCATTAGGTTGCATTCATTTCAAAGTTCATCTCATTTAGTGTGCATTCTTTAATTCATTCATATCAATTAATTAAGTGCATTTACCATTGCATTTATTAGTTAATATTCATTGCATCCATTAAATCATTTCAATTTATCATTAGGTGCATATCATTTAGCTCATTTTAATATTGCACCTTGCATTATTCATTTAAATTCATTCATTGCACTATCATTGCATTATATTCATTAACATCATTCATCTATATCACATATGACATTTAGGATCAATAATCATTAAATATCCATAATCGTTATACATTACATCATATAGGTCCATCACATTTGCATACCTTAAATCCATTGCATTCATATATCAAAATAAATACATCCATATATCCATAAACATCATTACATCGCATTAACTATTGCATTATCCATCTAACACATTATATATCATTTGCATTCATAAATCATTAAATATCATAAATCACATCATTAAATCCATAATGCATCCATTCATCTATTTTATGTCATACATAAGACAACCATATAAGCATAAATAAGAACATGTGCATCCATATCATAAAACTACATTCTGAAAAAGCATAAAACAAAGCATATAGGAGATAGAACCATGTAGATTTGCATATCATAGTAAAACACCTGGAAACATGAGGTCCAACACATGATGACATCACATAAAGTAAATCTATCAAAATTGAGAATCAAAGTCTATGGCATCATCATCATAAATCAACGAAGTATCAAAGTCTACGATATCATCAATGAACATCTGGAAATCAAAGTCCATAAGAGTATCAACAAATATCAAACACATAAGGGAACATCAACCGATCAAAAGAATACAATAGAGTCCAATGTCTCGATATCAAAAATGATCATCATGTACATCAATGAATAAATAATATATATCTATATCATCTCAAATCAACTAGTTGAACCACCAACATCGTTAACACCATCACCACCATTAGGACTAGGACCAATATCAGGAGGATGGCTCAAACTAGCCTGTAGCCCATGCTGAATCATAGTAGCCATGAATGTCTGCATCATACTGCTAAGCTGGCTAACCTACTTTCTATTATGTGACACATCCGACTGTAAAGCTCAAACCTCTGATGCAGTCGTCGTAGCCTCTGAACTAGGAACTTGTTCAGAAGGATTCTGTGGTGGAGGCATAGAAGAAGATGGCATGGACAAAGATGGAACTGTGTGCTAAAATGTTGACACACTTCTATGAGTCATTAAATCCAAGATTTCTCAAGAATGAGGTCTCAAATGATGACTCGTAGCTCTCTATTCATGGAGTGTAGGGGTTTATGATGAAGGCCCTCAGCTTAGACCTTGTTTGTGTCCATACAAGCACACCATAAAATGAGAGATTCAAAGAGGAAAAGAAATAATGCTAGTCTCCATGATCATCAAGTATGCATGCAAATGAAAATGAAAGCTATTCTATATGATAACAATGCATGAAAGCAAACTAATTATTGAAAGGAAATTCTTATGCAAGATTATTCTATGAAAGGAAATATGAATCTAATTTAATATGCAAGTGCAAGATTAATCTAAATGGATTGCCATGGGGCATGAGAGAAGAAGACAAGAAAAGAGAAGTTACAATATCCAAGCTCAAGTGCTCAAGAATCTTCTCCAAAATTGCTCTCCAAACCTGCAGCATAACAATACTTAAAATCTAGATGTCCTAAATGAGAAAGAGAGGGCTCCTTTTAAAGGAAAGCGGACGGTCAAGATTAAGAGGCAAAAAGAAATGAGCAATGGTGAAGATTAAATCTTGGTTGATCCATGTGCTCAAGATTCTTTAAGAGGCAAAAGGATGAAAAAGGCCCACCGCTTAAAAGTATGTGCATTCAAAGTGGAGAGAAAAATGGATTTTTATTTATTTATTTATTTAATTTTATTTCCTTTTTCAACACAAAGAGATATTTAAGTGGGGATTTTATTAAAAGAGGAATTTTATTTTAATAAGATAATTTTATTTAATTAAAAGGGAAGTTTTATTTTAATTAAATGAGGCTTAGGATAAAATGATCAAACCTTAGGAAATATTGAAATAATTGAATTAATTATGATTTGATCAAGGAAATTGATTTGAATTGAAAATATTGCAAGGCAATGATTCAGGAAATTGATAAATTGATGAATGGGGGCCCAAAGTCTAGGCAACCATTTTAGGCTGCATACATTTGCCCCTCTTTGACAAATTGGTGATCTTTATGGGAACACATGTTGTCAAAGAATGAAGTTGAAATGTGAGATCGATTTGGGATCACAAAACAACCCAGACATGTGATCGACGGACGGGAACACATCAAGACAAAGATAAGCTGATTGAAAAAGACAAGTCAAACACCCTTGTAAATAGGTAATTGTCAAGTCTCAAGCAAGGTGTAATTGATAGGTTTGATAAATCTGAATCAAGGATTGAAGTTTGATAGGTACTGCCCCACCGTGATCAAAATTGAAATGAGATAGAGGAGAAACAATAAATTGATAAATTTGATCAAATCGAACTAAAAAATAAGGTTCTTGATGTAAGATGAAAGATATAAGGATCACAGAACCAAGGTAGATCATCATGAAAGGTTATGCCCCAAGGTTGAATTAGAAGAAAAGAAGTGGGGTGAAAGCAAATGAAAGATAGAATTTTGGAAGAGGTGAAAAGAAATGGAGAGAAGAGAGAGAATCTACCTTAAGAAATAGAATGCCCCAAAATCAATCAACTGTTTAAGATAGGAAATTTTGATTGAGATCACGAAAGAAGATAAGGAAATTAAGATCAAAACATGATCACAGTTGATTAAAATTCCAAAAGAAAGATGAAGGAAAAACCTCTCAAAATCCTAATGCAACCTAAAAAATGCAAATTAACATGAAGTCTAACAATGCAAGCTACATGAAAATGCAAAGGTGTACTTGCAATAGAGCAACTATAACATAGGATTTTGTGTTGATCATTCATTAGAGAATGTTAAGGAACTTATTTTGATCATTGGGCCATTATTAACGGACATCATAAAATCACACAATCATCACTAGTCATAAGTGCAACTATGAAGATATGAATGTGATTGATATCGGATTAGAATGTGGAAAGATTATAACATAAGCATCAAAGACATAAAGGTCAAGATGATTTCGATGTTAGGTTACCCAATTTAATGTAGAAAAACCACGCTCGCATCAAGGTATAAATGCCAGGATGACCATAAGAATGGTTGTGCAAAAATAGTCAAGGATGATGCCTTAAATATCCTAAGTGTTTCAAGGGAACAAAAAGAGACACTTAAGAGCTTCAAGACCACACCCACAAGTAGAAATCAAACAAAAACATTCCCCATGCCCCAAGTCCTCTAGCTATGCATCTTAGAGAGACTTAGTAGACAAGGACACTCAACGAAAATCAATAACAATCAGCACACAAAGAAAAGATCATGACATATCTCAAGCATTAGGTGTTGTGTTTAAAAATTTAAGTGTGTTAACTGATACTGAGTTCTGAGGATAAAGATCAAATGCTTGTAAGCAGGTAAGATCACATGAAAAAATTGGGTAAGACCAAACCAAGAAGTGTTGAAAAACACTCGATGCCAGGGGTTGTGTTGAAAAACACAGTTTGGGAGGTGTTGAAAAACACCGTTTGTGAGGTTTCCTAAAGACTAACGCATCCAAGAGACCAAATCTAACATAGTTATGCCCCCTAGACAAAGACAAAGACCAATTCCAAACCAAGGCAACAAGGACAAGGCATGATGGAGAAAGGCTAAGTGTCAAGGACGCGTGCTAAGAAACAGGGGTGCAAAGGCCTCAAGTAGCGCCCATTTCTAGGTTTTCACCACTTGGATTTTATTGCAATTTTTTTCCTCTTTTTTTTTTCAAGACTTTTTATAATTGTTTTTGTATTTTTGCTACCAAGGTGCCTGTTTCCAGGTTTTCACCAAGGCACTTTTTCTTTTCTTTTTTGAATTTTTTGAATTTTTTTAAATTTTTTTGTATTTTTGGAATATATAATTTTTTTGAGATACATCAAAGCACCTATTGCTAGGTTTTCACTAAGATGATCATTTTTTCAAGACATTTTCAGATTTTTAGAATTTTTGACAATATACCATTTTTTTGAATTTTTTCAAGATCAATAAGTATGTACAAAGGATGCCCCTAGATAGAATAGGCATCATGGATAGAACTTCTTTAGGTGTGAGACATTGATAGGATCAGGGAGCTGCTCTCCCTCTTTAGTAGATAATAAATAAGCACCTATCCTAAAAGTTGTTGTAATGATGTAAGGTCCAAGCCAATTAGGTTCAAATTTGCCCTTTTGATCTCTATGTTGTTGATTCTTAGGATTTTCATGTAGGATCTCCCACTTGGAATTCTCTAGGGTGAACCTTTTTGTTGAAGGCTTTGGACATACACTTTTGATAGACCCTCATATGGTCAAATGATGCTTGACGTTTCTCATCTAGAAGTTCTAACTCTTGAAGTCTCATGGCACGGTAGTCTTCATTTGTAACTAGACCTTTGTGGGAAACTCTAAGTGAAGGAATCTCAACCTCTAAAGGTAACACTACTTCAACACCATATGTAAGGGGAAAATGAGTAGCCCCAGTAGGAGTATGAATACTTGTTCTATAAGCCCACAAAGCCAAATTTATCTGTAAATGCCAATCTCTACCATTCTTATGAACTGTTCTATGTAGGATTTTAAGAATGGTTTTGTTTGATGCCTCTGCTTGACTATTTTCTTGTGGGAAGTGAATGGAGGACCAATGTTGTTTAATCTTGAATTTCTTATAGAGTTGTTTAAGGTCCTTATTTTTTAACTGACCTCCATTAACAGTGATAATCTTAGAAGGCACTCCATATCGACAGATGATATGGTTCAAAATGAATAGAGAGACTGTCTTGCTTGAGGCAACAGAAAGTGGGACAACCTCTACCCATTTAGTGAAGTAATCAGTAGTAGTAATAATAAACTTGTGTCCACCTAATGAGTTGGGATGAATCTTCCCAACAAGATCAAAGGCCCAACGTTGAAATGGCCAATGAGATATATAAGGAATGAGCTCCCTGCCTGGAGCATGTATCAAGTTATCATGTTTTTGACACTTTTCACATGACTTTGCAAAAGCTACTGCATCAATCTGCTTTGTAGGCCAATAGTACCCCACCCTAAGAAACCTTCGGGCCATGGAAAGACCATTGGAATGTCCCCCAAAGATTCCCTCATGAATTTCAACTAACGCTTGGTCAGATTCTTTCTTTTCTAAGCATCTAAGAAGTGTTCCATCTAGATCCCTCCTATACAAATCACCAGAGATAAGGGTATGGCGAGAGGCATTTCACGTAAGGTTTCTGCATTCAGATTGATTAAAGGTTTTAGGAATAATGCCATCATGAAAGTGTGAGTAAATGGAACCATAACAGGATGACTCACGACTAACAAGAGTACAAATAACATGGCTTTCTTGGGAGTCATAGATAGGGTAATGTAGCTCTTCCACCAAGAATTCAAATCTGGATTCATGTTGCTCTAACTAAAGGAGTGAAGCAAGTGTAGCCATAGCATCAACTGCTTTGTTTTCTACTCTAGGGATTTTCTAAAATGTGACAAATGTGAAGTATCATTTCAAGGAATTAACCATTTTCTTGTAAGGTACTAGTTTCTCATCTTTTGTTTGATATTCTTCATTAACTTGGTTGATTATCAGCTAGGAATCCCCATAGATGTGTAACTCTATGATTCTCCATTCTATGGCCATTTTAAGTCCATTTGTTAAAGCTTTATATTCAACAATGTTGTTTGTACATGGGAACAATAACTTGTAAGACTTAGGAATTGTGTAACCATGAGGAGAAACAAACAACACACCAACTCCTAAACCATTTTTCATAAAAGATCCATCAAAGAACATCTTCCATGTTCTTGCAATCATATACATAAGGTGCTCATCTGGAAAGTCAACTTGAATAGGTGCACTATCTTGATTTGGAAGTCAGCCAATTGATCTGCTATAGCTTTTCCTTTTATGGCTTTACGTTCAATGTACTCTATGTCAAACTCTAAGAGGATCATCATCCATTTAGAAAGTCTACCTGTGAGGGCAGCCTTATCGAGTAAATACTTGAGTGGATCAATTTTTGCTATGAGGTGTATTGTGTGTGCAAGCATGTAATGTCACAACTTTTGGGAAGAAAACACAGCTGCAAGGCAAACTTTCTCAATTCTGGTGTAATTAACCTCATATGAAACAAGAGTACGGCTAATGTAGTATATTTCTCTTTCTTTCCCATGTTCATCAAGTTGAGCTAGTAATGCCCCCAAGGAAGATTTTGTCACTAAAACATATAGAATAAGTGGTTTCCCTAGGATAGGAGGCATTAAAATAGGAGGAATTGCCAAGTATTTCTTGATTTGATCTATGCTCTTTTGAAAATCCTCATTCCAAACACATTTGACTCCTTTTTGTAAGTTCTTGTTAAAAGGTTGAGCTCTATCTACCAATTGTGAAATGAACCTCCTTATGGATTGAAGATGTCCTTGAAGACTCCTCATTTGACTAATGTTTTTAGGAGGTGGCATATCTATGATTGCATGGACCTTTTCAGGGTCTACCTCTATTCCTTTTGCTGAAATGATGAATCCTAGAAGTTTTCCAGAGGTGACACCAAATGCACACTTCTTAGGATTTAACCTTAATAAATTGTTCCATGCAATCTAGAATGACTTCTAAATCATCTAAATGTGTGTCTCTTTTCTTAGACTTGTCCAAAGTGTCATCCACATAATCTTCCATATTTTTATGCATCATGTCATGAAAAATGGTTGTCATAGCTCATTGATAGGTGGCTCATGTATTTTTTAATCCAAAAGGCATAACGTTCCAACAATAGGTACCCCATGCACAAGTGAATGCAGTCTTTTCTTGATCTTCAAGAGATATCTTAATCTGATTGTATCCAGAAAAACCATCCATCAAGGAATAAATATCATAACCCACAATCATGTCCACTATCATGTCTATGTTGGGGAGTGGAAAATCATCCTTCGGGCATGCTCTATTGACATCTCATTAATCTGTGCAAATTTAAATGGATTTGTCATGTTTGGAAACTAGTACAATGTTTGATATCCATTCAACATAGTCAATAGCTCTTATGAATCTTGCACCAAGGAGTTTTTCTAATTCTGCTTTAACTAGAAGAGCTATGTGAGGATCCATATTTCTCAATTTCTATTTAGCTGGTTTGACACCTGGAGCTATGGACAAGTGATGCATGATGAGATTAGTGTCCAACCCTAGCATATCCAAATAAGTCCAAGCAAAATTGATCTTCTTTTTCAGTAAGAACTTAGTGTAGGCTTCTTTTTCTTGTGGTGACAAGGACTGAGCCAAGTGTACTATCTATGGAGCCTCATCTATACCCAAATTGACTGCTTGTGTTGTCTCAATAAGCACTGAAGATCTATCTTGAAAATAGCTAGGGAGATGATCAAGTACCTCATCCTTAGGCACCTTAGTGAGGTTTTCACCCTTGGATACGTCATTTATTTTTACTTTTTTTGGTTCTAACACTACCACACAGTGGTTTTCACCATTAGAACTCTTATTCTTTTTTTTCTTTTCTTTTTATTTTGTGACTAAGGTACTTGATGTCTGGCTCTATCATGCTGGTAGCTGGTTCACTGGTGGAAGATACTATGAGTTCAATGGCATTCAAGTAACATGCTATCTCATAGTCATTTTGGAATGTTAAGAGCTTAGGTTCTTGATAGTGTTGGGTCCAATCAATGAGGTTAGGATGAGAAAGAGGTAAGTCAATGACTGGTTCAAGGTTGTGGATGTGAATGATATCATCTCTGGTGACCAAAGAGTCAGAGTCCGTCAAGTATCCTTCTACGCTACCCAAATTAGGATTTATCCTAACAAGTGAAGAATCATCCACTAAGGCAACATGTGGGTTCAAATCCTCTAATCCTACACATGACTTGTCAGCTACTTCGGGTTGAGAACTATAAGTGTGAATGACATCAACATTCATGTCAACTGTAGAAGGCTATGAGAGAGAGTCCCATTCATACTCATGTGAATCTATTTTTGAATCCTGACTAGGATGTTTGCACCATGAAGGTTTGGCACATCTTGATGTGGAAGCTCTAATGTCATCAAGGGTAACATTTCTCTCCATCAAATGAACAATATTCTTTCATTGACATTCTCTGATAGGATCTTCTACATTTAATTCTTCTTGTTCTAAGGTCGCAACTATCGCATGAGCAATTGGATTATCTGAATCTCCCCAAAGGAAATTAGTGGAAGGGACCCAATATTCACACATATCTTGTTGATTTGTCAAATTAGGCATGTATTTTGGTTCATCTTCACTATCCAACTCATTAAGGATAGGAGCAGTGTTCTTGTTATGATTCACAAATCCTAGGCCAACCGTCTTCTTAGACCTGCATCCAAAAATGGCATGATTAAGAGGTTCAACTCTAGCATCCAATCTATGACTAAGAGGGCCATGTCCAGGATAGCCCATCTACTTGACAAGAGTATAACCTCTTCCATAAGCCTTAGGAGAAGGAGAGAAGTTCTCATTGTGCATGTATTTTTCTTCTCTATAAATCTAGTCTTTAACAGCCACCTCTTCTTTCTCATCTTGAACAGGTACTGAGGATTCTATAAATGTGCCAAACAAAGTCATAGTTGAAGAGGAAGGTCTTACTTCCTGTGAAGGCTTTCCATAAGACCTAGGTGAAACTGAAAGCTTTGTGACTAGGGAGTTGAGTTGATACTCTCCCATGCCAAGGTCTATTGACTTAAGCTTGTCTTTACATTCAGCTAAGGTCGCATTGAAATCTTCTACTTCTCTATTGAGGGGAACATGAGCACTTGCTAAAATTGAGTTGACAGAAAAAGTGCTATCCCCAGGTATACAAATCTCCACTCCATTGTAGGGGAACTTAACACACTGATGGTAGGTAGATGGAATTGCTTGCATATCATGGATCCATGGTCTACCAAGTAAGATATTGTACGCCAGAGGACCAACATCAACAATTTGAAACAAAATATCTTTCTCAATAGGGCCAATTCTAACAGGAAGGACGACCAATCCTTTGGAACTTCTTTCTGCCTCATCATAGGATTTGATTGTGATCTTCTTTCTAGTATCTATGACTTGTTCAGAATAACCCAATATCTTTAAAAGACTCAAGGAACAAATATCAAGCCCAGTACTCCCATCTATCAACACATGCCTAACATGGGTTTTATGGATCATGACTTCAATATGAAGGGCAAGATTGTGTGGGTGTCTCAGAGATTTATCATCATCCTCCAAAAAGGTAAGGTAATGAGCATTAGCAATATAGTTAACCATGTTTTTGAATTGATCAACAGCTAAGTTGTTAGGGACATTTGCTATGTGCAAAGCATCCTCAAGGACTTACTTGTGTCTCAGGGACAACTCTAAGAGCTCAAAGATTGAAATCTGAGCTGGGGTTCTCTATAATTGATCTACAAGGTTATAGCTCAACTTAGGATTAACTTCTGGTTTTGAGGGGACATTCTTGGATGCCACTTTCTTTGGTTTATTGGGTTGACTTGAGCTGGGTCCTCTACTGACAATGGGACCTTGACTTTGCGTAATAGCATTGAGAGCTTGGGATGACATTCTAGAGTTGGGACCCCTTAGCACCACAATGGGTTCTTCATCAAAGATAGGAGGAGAGTCCATGTCTAGATCATAACCATAGGGATCTTTATTTCTCATCATGTTGACAACATTCTCCGCAACTGTGTAAGTGTAATTGATTTTAGCCTTGCCATTCTTAGGTTTAGAGGTTTCCCCCTTCTCATACTTGGGAAAAGGCTCTTTGAATGCCTTATGATCAGTTTTGGTGTTCAAGCCATCTACCTTAAGTTTTCCACTCTCAATGAGATCTTGGATGATATACTTAAGTTTCCAACAGTTCTTAATATCATATCCAACACCATTATGAAATTCACAGAAGGCTTTCTCATCCCACCAATGTGGCTTAACATCAGGTATGTAATGCTTTGTGGGATCTTGAGGATGTACAAGGTTGTTGGAAATGAGTGTTTTGAAGACATCCTCATATGAATCACCAAGTTTCAAAAAATGACACCTCTCTTTCTCAAGCTTATCTTGGTATCTTGCCTTGCTTTCTTATTGATGAGATGTGTTGAGCATCATTGCTTGAACAACACTAGACAAGTGAAAAACATTTTGATCCTTGAGTTGAGAAGAGTCCACAAATCCATCAATGACCACTTGTTTGTTCCTATTCCAATGTGAGTTGTTTATTTTATCCTTGTTAGAGTTGTTATTATTTTGGCCATTGTTGTTATTTTTGTTGTTGGCCAAAATTCCTTGTTCTTTCAAAACATCCTCAATCCTACATACGATTTCAACCATGGTGTCAAAGGAATCAAAAACCATCTTCCTAACTTTATACCGCATTCAGGGAACCAAGTTGCTAACAAGGATGTCAATTTTCTCATCTTCAGGAATGGTCCTAGAGTAGCAAGAGCATTTTCGTCTCCACCTTTGCAAGAAAGTGACAAAGGATTCCCCTTGATGTTTCCTTAAGTTGCATAAATCGAACATGGTGATAGATCTCGAAAGGTTGTATGCAAAGTGTTGGACAAATCTATGGACGAGCTCTTTGAAAGTCTTGATGGGGGAAGTTATGTTGGTGAACCATTCCATCACTTGACCCTTAAGACTCCTTGGGAACAATCTCAAGAGGTACGAGTCATCTTGATGGAACTCAAAACTCATAATATAAAACTAACACACATGATCATGGGGATCTCCATTACCATCATACTTGTCATATGGAGGGATCTCAACCTTTCTAGGAAAGTCCTTCATGCTCACACTCTTGTCAAAAGGATTAGGACAAATTGAATCAAGTGAGAATACACTCTTGGGTGCCAACACCTTTTCTATCATACACTTAAGTTGTTTGATCTCTTCTTCTTGGGATGGACCTTGCTTCTTGATCTTCTTGTCCACATCAAAGTTGTAGGGGACCCTAGCACCCTTGTTGATCAAACTCTCTAGAAACTTATCTTTTTTTTGCTCCAAGTATCTTTCCACATATTGCTGGGAGAGTGGTTCTTGTTGTATCTTCATGAAATCTTGGGAGTTGAGATAAAAACTTGAGCTACTACCCCATATTGTGAACCCTGGTGAGCACGTTGAGAAGGTTGTCTTGAGTTCCTAGGAGGTGTTTGTCTCCTATAATTTTCTTGTTGTGAAGCCCTTCTTCCTCTAGGGCTAGGAGATCTTGAAGGTGTTCTTGAATATCTTCCACTTCGTGGAGTCTTGGAAGGAGTGGATGGAGGAGAGTTGTTTCCACCACCAACACACATGTTGTTGTATTATTCATTAAGTTGTTAAGTCAAGAGTCTATCTTTCTCTTCTTGTGCAGCTCTCCTTTCTATTTCCAATAAGGCTTGTCTTTCTGACTCTAGGAGTCTAAATTTCTCTTCCTTTTAAGCTTTTTCATCTAGGAAGGCTTTCTTTTCACACTCAATTCTCTTGAGTCTTTCACTTGTGTATCTTGAAGTTGTTTAGAGTGGTGAACTTGGTCTTGAATGTTTAAACAAGTCATTGGTATATGCTGCATTCACATGAGTATCATAAGGTTCATTGTCTTGACTATCATGTCATGATTTCTCTTCTTGAGAGACTTGCCTCTTATCTCTTTCATCCCTTTGATGTGCATCCAAATATCTAGTTGAGATAAGGGGTGAAACTGGTCAATTTTCATTAGAGGAACTGCCAAACAGAATGGTATCTCTATGCCTTTCAAATATGTTGTCAATACTTTTATCCCTTTCTTCCCTCTCTCATCGAGTCATTGTGTAACTCATATCTATATTTGAATGAGAAGGTGCTAAGGGTGTGCTCAACTCACTAAGGTTTCTCTTGGGATCAAACCAAACTTTTGAGTTGTTCCTAGGGGATTGATCAAAGATAGACTCTTTTCCCTTACGTTTTTGGTGAGCTTAAACTAAGGGTAATTGGTCAAAGACTACTTGAGGTCATTTTCCTTGATTTACTTGATATCTTGTCATAACCGACATGAAAGAAAAGGTACTCGGTGATAAGATGACCCTAAGAAACATTGGTACCAAACTAGGATAGTAAAATCATTCAATTGTCCAAAAGAGAGGTGATAAGATAGAAATTTTGCAATAGGCATAAACCAACACTACCACAGAGGTGCCCAATAAACGGATAAGTATCCTAACACATATGGATCATGAGGATGATTTACCCAAGTTATATTTGATTGAAGTTGAATTTAGATGGAAGTGAATTGGACAAGAGATTACTAAGACTCTCCAAGTGTGTTATCAAAGGATCCAAAGGTTGATCTTCTCAACAAGGATGATTTCTAACTCACCGATTCTAAGCAAGGTCACTTGTGAAATCAAAGATTACTAATTCAAAAGGTCAAGACACATGAACCCAAGGTTCAAACAGGCTTCTAATAGCAAGGTAAGTGACCTACTATAATCCAGATCGACCAAGGAAAACTGAAAATGACATGAATCAGCTCACTATTTTGACAGACTAGGGGATAGGTTCACACAAGGGAATGCAATCCCACATGAGGAAATGCCAGGGATCGTGCAAGAAAATGAAATCTCACATGAGAAAATTCTAGGCTCACGTGAGAATGTACATAGAGCTAGGTGACAAAATAGGATCAGGTCGCTTAACAGCAAGTTTGTAAAATCAGGAACTTAGTTTTTATTCATTTTAAAAGATCAAGTAAACACATCAACTGATTTTTATCATTGGTCAAGCACATAAGACAACAATCAAGGAGTTCAAGCAAACACATGTCTTCAAACAATGAGCAAGGGACAAAGCAACCTTGCACATGAACAAGAGTAGTGACTTAGTATGCTACTCCTTAAAGATTCTACTTGTGTATGTTCTCAAAATGTTTTGCAATCACACACATAATCCTAGGAAGAAAATTTTGGTTGCACTATGGTTCTTAGTAATGGTTTGACTCTGCAACTTTTGTAATCTCAAGAGGGTGAACTCAAATCCAGGCACACCAGGGTTTTGACACATTGCAAGAATTTAATCAATCGAAGATGCTGAGGAGATTGACAGCCCAACAAGAAAATACACCCGTGGAGATTTCTTCCACAAGGACATTTATATAGCAGTTGTTGCTACCATGGAGAAAATGGCTATTACCACTTGAGGTTCCGTCCACATGGTTTACCCAATAAAGGGAGTGTCCACTACAGTTAACCCTCTCTAACAAGGTGACTCACAAAAAGGACCACATGGGGACTTGGTTTAGATTCAAGGATCTGAGTTTCTGGTACTACCCAAAAAGGGAGTAGAGCATAATTCTCTAGCCTCTTCACTTTACCCAAACATAGCAAGCAAGTTCATTGACATGCTAAGATTGAAACCACCTCACCAAGGTTCATGATGTCAACAACAATGTCTACCGAGCTCTCTAAGTGGGACAAAGAGAGAACGTATTGATCAATGTTGAAGACTAAACCAAGTAAGACCGTGAGATAGTAACAATATCCTCCCTACCTACAAGGGGTTCTATCATCAAGAAGAGCTTCACAAGAAACCCACTCTCTCAAGAATGCCACAAATAGTGTTCATAGGGCCTAATTACTATGTGAAACACATATGCAAGAAAGTGAATCTATGTTCTTTTTAGAGCCCAAAATTGAAGTGTGATATATGAAAGCAATAAGCACTCAAGCTAGACACATGAGAGATTCATTTTATGCCAAAAAATCCAAATGCTATAGAGATTATAGTAACTCACCTTAGGTCCAAAGATCTGCAATCCAATGCTATGCTGCCTCAACAATCAGAATCAGGGAAATAATCATAGCAAGCATTAAATGTCAGCAAAACAACAAGCAAAAAGTAAATCTACAAACTTTAAATATTTGCTATCAGAATTTCATGCAAGACAGTACACAGTGCCGCATGAGAAAGTACATTAGCTCATGCAAGAAAGTACATGCAACAAACTACATAGGCCCATGTGAGAAAGAACATAGGCCCACATGAGAAAATGCCTTTATCACATGTAGAAATGCTAATACTAGCACAACTTCGCACGATACAGCGAGAAACCTCGCATGAGAATCTATACCAGAGATGCGTGAAAGTATAGACACTACACAAAAATCATCAAAAAAATAAAATAAAATGATATGAGTCAGGAAATGCAATTTGATGCCCCACAATGGGTGCCAAAAATGTGCGCTAAAATGTTGACACACTTCTATGAGTCATTAAATCCAAGATTTCTCAAGAATGAGGTCTCAAATGGCAACTCATAGCTCTCTATTCATGGAGTGTAGGGGTTTATGATGAAGGCCCTCATCTTAGACCTAGTTTGTGCCCATGCAAGTACACCATAAAATGAGAGACTCAAAGAGGAAAAACAAGAATGCTAGTCTCCATGATCATCAAGTATGCGTGCAAATGAAAATGAAAGCTATTCTATATGATAACAATGCATGAAAGCAAACTAATCTATGAAAGGAAATGCTTATGCAAGATTATTCTATGAAATAAAATATGAATCTAATCTAATATGAAAGTGCAAGATTAATCTAAATGGATTTCCATGGGGAATGAGAGAAGAAGACAAGAAAAGAGAAGTTGCAATATCCAAGCTCAAGTGCTCAAAAATCTTCTCCAAAATCGCTCTCCAAACCTGCAGCATAACAATACTTAAAATCTAGATGTCCTAAATGAGAAAGAGAGGGCTCCTTTGAAAGGAAAGCGGATGGTCAAGATTAAGAGGAAAAAAGAAATGAGCAATGGTGGAGATTAAATCTCAGTTGATCCATGTGCTCAAGATTCTTTAAGAGGCAAAAGGATGAAAAAGGCCCACCGCTTAAAAGTATGTGCATTCAAAGTGGAGAGAAAAAAGCATTTTTATTTATTTATTTATTTAATTTAATTTCCTTTTTCAACACAAAGAGATATTTAAGTGGGGATTTTATTAAAAGAGGAATTTTATTTTAATAAGATAATTTTATTTAATTAAAAGGGAAGTTTTCTTTTAATTAAATGAGGCTTAGGATAAAATGATCAAACCTTAGGAAATATTGAAATAATTGAATTAATTATGATTTGATCAAGGAAATTGATTTGAATTGAAAATATTGCAAGGCAATGATTCAGGAAATTGATAAATTGATGAATGGGGGCCCAAAGTCTAGGAGACCATTTTAGGGTGCATACAGGAATAGATAAAGAAGGAACAAAAGAAGAAGAAGATAGACAAGATGAAGAAGCTAGCATAGAAGCAGAAGCAGGAGCTTGTGTTGGAGGAGCCTATAGAACAGCTGGCGCGATAAGCTGTGAAGGTGCCTATAGAAGAGGAACCTGTGTCTATCGGCCCTACGCCTGATCTAGTAAAGCATGTGAAACCTAGGCATCCATCTATTGCTAATGTCTAGCCCGACGATGACCCTATCTACCTGCCAAATCCACGACAACCCGATGCAACACCCTGTCCACACCCTGACCCCTCATCTAAACACCACCCCTAGGAGGAATGGGAGCAGCATCAATAACCGATATCAAAAATCTACCTGCTCTAACTGCTTGATGCCTTGGTCATCCCCGATGAGCTTGTATCCTACCACCTCTACCACCATCCCCATCCCCACCTCCATCCCTACCTCCATCATCAGACTCCTCATCAATGCCCGATATCCTCTTAGATGGATCTATAAACCTCATAAATGGATTCTGAGTGAACCAATCTATGTAATCATCGGTCATCCCAGCATCAATAATGTGACCTCTCATATCCCATGGGAGATGACCCAATTGCTCTATTTCCTGACAAGTTGTCCTAAAATCAACAATCGGCCCCCATAGTGATCTCTCAGCCTGAACGCAAGTATACATCACTACACCTTGTGTCATACCCTATACATAACCATATTGTCGTAGCACTCAAAAAAAGCAAAATCTCTCAATAATATGAGGCGACCACCCTATCATCCATCATGGGGAGAACATGAAAGGAAGCTCTGTAGCATCCTTGGGGCATGCCTTGCATCCAATATATGGTCTCCAAATGACTTGATCTACATCATCGATAATACAACACCAATAATCTAGCTTGCCCATGTGGGCCTACACAACCATGCCCTCGTACATCCAGGAAAACGGC
Organism: Chamaecyparis obtusa; assembly: GCA_027943335.1. NCBI lineage: Eukaryota > Viridiplantae > Streptophyta > Pinopsida > Cupressales > Cupressaceae > Chamaecyparis > Chamaecyparis obtusa. The sequence goes on along the minus strand of BSBK01003511.1, from coordinate 272,618 downwards.
CATCCCAGATCACAGTGACGTGTTGCAATAGGTCTCGTCACTGGGAGATGCTCCCATGTCCACAACTATAGAAAAATAGCTCTTGCAAATAAAGTCAAAGAGTGCCTATATACCATTGTATGCAACTCATGATAGAGTTGTGCTAGAATGCAAGACCCCCAATCAAATCAACGTGGTTGAGCCATCAAATCCTCTAGAATAGGACCCCAACCAATTGCAAATCCATGACCTCGATGATTTGGCATGAGGAAGCCGCCTATCAGGGCACCCAATACAGTTGACAGAACTGGGAAAGAATAGAATTGTAACCACTAAATATGGTCATCATCGATTGTGGGATCTTGGAATACCCAACGACATGCTGCACCATCATACACCTGATCATAAAATACTAACTCACCCTGGGTAGGAATGTGGAGGATGCAGTATACATCCTCAGGAGTGATTTTCATCTCCCCCATCAACAAGTGAAAAGTATTATGGTATGAGTGCCATCTCTTAGCCATAGCAGTGATCAATCCTCAATTCACTTGAAATCGAGGTAGGACAAGTAAAAAGGACAACCCGCATCTGCTAATATGTCTATGATCTAGCGCACTCAGGTCATCGATCATAATGAAAGACAAAGGATATAATATGTGAATGACCAATGAATTAAGCACGACCTGCAAAGAGCAAGTTAAATCACATCAATTTTGAAATCAATTTTCTTTTGAATTATCCTAAGTCAATCAAACATTTGCAAAATATCAAACCACAATCAATTTTCTTGATTCTATTTAGAGAGGACAGAAAATTTATCATCACCCATCATCTAAATCTAGATTGACAATCAAATATTCAAACTGACATCCTACGACTTGCTATCAAATCAAATTTATTACCTATGCCAATCAATTGATCGACGATACTGAACAGTTTGGAAAACTAACTAAGGTATTTGCAAATTTTTCCTACCAGGGTAAAAGCACTATTTGGTAAAAGCACAACTCAAAATTTTGAAAGCGCTATTAAAATAGGTAAAAGTGTTGTTCTATGGTGAAAGTGCTAAAATATTGTAAACGCGCTAAAGAAAATTTTGGACGCGTTAATGAAAATATCAAAAGTGCTAAAAAATTTATACGGGCTAAAGAAAAAATTAAAAGTGGAGCAAGCCCTAGTTCTAATGTGTGAAAGTGCTAATTAGAAGCACTAAAAAAAGGTTAAATGTGCTATGAAAATGATTAAACACGCTATTTCAAGTAAAAAAATGCAAAAAAATAAGGTTTTGGCAAGAAAAATTCAAAATTCCTTGAAATTAAATGCATTAACTTGAAAATTGAGAGGATTGGACACTTACCAGAGGTCCATGGGTCGGTGGCTGATGATATCATCGACCACACTTGAATATGTGCTCTCTAATCAAGATAACCATCGTCTATAGCTTGGAGGAGTTAGAGAGAAAAAGTCAACTGAGAAAGTGAAAATGAATAATGAAAATGACTTTTTACCCCTTTATATAGGCCTTTTTGACCTAAAAAGGGCATCTTTGACCAGAAAATGTCCAGGGACCCAATTTTTTCATGAAATCTGCCAAATCAGGGACATTTGTCATCACACAAATGCAAAATCATTATTGAAAATGAAATCAAAATTCAATATTAAACTGACCTAATCAATGCAACCTAACCTAAATTGTTAACTTTTTCAAACATCTATCAAATTTCATTTCATTTCTGAGGGGGCATACACTCAAATAATAAAAAACAACAATAGTATCATCAAATCAGGGGCACTACCATCAAATTAGAGCACAAATCTTTTATCAGAAATTTTTTTGCTTATCAATCGAAAGGGGCATCAAACATTGAATCAGATCGAACTAGGTACCATATCAGATAATCTATCATCAAATCAACCATCAAGGATCTCAAATCAATCAGAACTACATCAATCCTATCATCAGAATCTACATCTTACATCAAACATTAGAATTGACCATTGACAGAATCAGGACCTTATATCAGACAAATCATGAAATTCTTTGAATCGACACACTTTGCATGTCAACTCAAAGAGGGGCATTTGTAATCACCTAAAAATGGACAAGATCATCTAAGTGAGAAATCAAGGCAAGAATCAACATAATTAAATGAAATTAATTCAAATCAAAGATAAATTGCAATAGAACCTTAATCCAAAAACAATTGAAAATCAAAAGCCATCAAATCAATTTAAATTGAATAAATCATGATAATTCAATTAATTATGTAATCAATTACATAGTTAAATTTAAATTAAATTAACCCATTCAAGGGGTACACATGGATAAATAAATTAAATAAAATCAATTAATTAATTCTTATTTTCTCTCAACACCAGATGGGAAGAAAAAGCCTCAACCAATAGGAATTGAGAATGAAGCTCACATGGATCAAGCCTAAATTGAATCTCAATCACTCACTTGGAGAATGCATCGTGTCCACTCATTTTGTCTTCTTGTCCCAAGCTTTGAGGACACAATATTTAAATTGTCTCCAAAGGGTGGAACCAAGGACTTAACCCCAACTCAATCATGATCAACTCAACTACACCCCCTACCCTTGCCAAAATATATAAAAGCAAGGCATAATTCACTCAACAATCATCCAAAAATCTAAGAATAGCATCAAACCTCTTGCAAATTAGAGCTAGAAAGGTAAATCTAGGAGCTAATTAGATAATTTCAATATGGAATTAACATTTTTATTAGCTTTGCTTATCATTCTTGTTTTAGGACTGTCACTAATGGAGGCTTGCTGAGAGCTTTATCATTAGCATCCCTACATAGAGATCCATAGAGTTTTTACTTGTCAATTATTTGCTTAAATAGATTTCTATTTGTGGTAATTTAGTGTTTATTTTGAATTATTGATGATACTAACCCTATGAAGGTACTGTTTCTAGTACACAGGGATAGAACATGAGAAAAGGGGGATCAAGAAAAAATCCATCCATGGTTCATAAATTCGGTAAAGGATGGGAGCTAAAAGGTCTTAATTAATGAGTGCATCCATTTAAAGGCAGTACATTCAACCCCCACTTTAGTGGGAGTATGAGTTACCTCAAACTCATGGTAAAGTAGATCAAAAAGAAAGAGTTGATCTCATCATGAATAAGGAGACAAAGAAACCATCAAGCCCCCGATACAATTGAGTCTTAATAATATCTAGATCCAAAATAAGAGAGATGTCACTAACAATAAAGTGTAGCCAACTCGCCCAATAAGGTTTGTGTTCCTTAGTGTAAAGTACATAGGAAAAATAAAGGGGGTGCAATGAGAGATGGCGTTGAATGGTCTAGCAAATGTGTGTGACATGCTAGTCAACCCATCAAAGATGAATTTAATGGTCTGACAAGTGTGTGTGGAATGCTAGTCAACTCATCAAAAGGATTCATTTGTGAGGGAACTCCATGTCCTAAGAAGAAGAATCAAAAGATGACCCAGGCATAAGGATGTGTGTTTCCTTAAGGGATTAGAAAGATGATTAGTCTTCCCAGACTTTCAATAGTCCAAATAAGGATCAAACAATGATCAAGACTCCCAGACTATTAGTAATCCAAAGAGGGATCAAAAAGTAAGGACCAAGCCTCTCGGACTATTAGTAGTCCAAAGAGATATCCAAAAGAACAAAGACCAAGCCCCCCATGAACTGTTAGTATTTTAATAAAGGAAAACAAAATATCAATGTGCATGTGTGAAAAAGTGGGTAGAGTGTATGCCCCCACGTTAAAGCAATTGCAAACACCTTAATAGGAGCAATAGCTTTAACAGAAGCATACATGCATCCACGAAGAATGTTTCCACTATGAAATGCCCCAAAGAGAGAACACTTCAAGGGAAATAAACACATTACAAGAGAGGGAACATGAAGGGATCCACTAAATTTGGGGTCAGTGTGATCATATGATAATATGTATTATTATATCAAGTATAAAATGTCATTATTCCCCAAAGGAAGTAGAACTACAATATAATGGACAAAAAGACACGTAAGACATACGAAGAAGAGTCTTTTTGGGCTGACAACACAGAGACAAAAAATAATTGGTTCTACTATGTCACCAACATCCAAGTAGACTACACAAGGGCACATATACAAACAATAGCACATAGACAACATAACATGTAATGATGATAGAAGAAGAGATGTAAAAAATTGAAGAAGATGCACAACATGTTCAATTACTCTATCATCTTGTGCCAACAGAGCAATAAGAATCATCTAAAGTGATATAGACAAAACATATAACAAAGATCACAACACAAGGGAAAAAAAAACATGAATACACAAATACTACCATGCTAGAGAAGTCCACTTCAATCATGTCATGTGCCCTCCCCATAATGGTCTGAAATATTAGGGAAAGGTGAGTAACTTTCAAGAGGAACAACATCCAACACAGTATAAACCACTACCAAATCCAAGCAAGGACTCTGGTGGGAGTCACTATTCTCTTCACTAGGAGTGAGTGTCAGTTGCATAGAAAGAATGGCAGGAAAATCATAATTGATATTAATATTTTCATATTCATCATTACTAACATGTGTATTAGAATCATCATCATCAATAATATCTTCCATATCAAGATTAATAGAATCTAAAATATGGACAAAATCATCATGTTTATCCATTTGCATATTGTTATTTCGATTAACTTTCTTCAAAGTGTCAAGCATGGTTTGATCGAAGGATGGAAAAGGTTGAGATGAAGAAGTAGTTTGAGAAGAAAGAGTGTGAGCCTTAGTCTTAGCTTGATGGTTCTTGTGATGTTGATGAGCATGTTGGTTATGGATGGTTTTACAAGATAAAATTGAAGGATTAGATTCAACAATCATAGGTTCTAAGGAGGGAATGGCTATGGATTGAGGAATGATAGGTGGATGAATAGTTTGGGTAGGTAAGATAGTTGCAGGAGTATCAACCTTAGGATGCTAAACTCAAGAATATTTTCTACCTTGTATTGCCAATAGGATCGATAAAGATGATCAAGACAGTTAGGGGGTTTTTGAGGGAGAGATGGCCAAAATAAATCTATCTTAGCACAATCTCAAGGGTGAAAGGGTTTATAAAGACAATGATTAATGGTGACAACTTATCATTTTTGAGGAAATATTATGCACTTATGAATAGGATAGGCTACAACTTGCATGGAAGAGAGACACATAATACCAAGCTTAACTTGAAATTGATTGAAATTAGGAATGACAACAAAGGTAGTATGAAAAACCTTATCGAAAAGGTCACGAGAAGGTTGGTAGAACCTTAAGGATGATAAAGAAAACCATTACAATTTTGAATCCAAACACTATATGTATTGTAGGTGTCCTTATGAAATCCTTTATTAAAAATATGTTCTTTAGTGATAACATTCATGGAGGAAGAGGGATAAATCAAAATACCATGAGAAGGGATATGAGCAACCCTATCATTAATGGAAAGAGGACCATTACATGTTTTAAACATATCAGAATGATCAAAGGTGATAAGAGGTGAAGATTTAGGTTTTTGTGAAGGTAAAATCAAAGGTTGAGGATGATACTCAACATGATTAACCACATGATTAGATTCTTCTACCTTGTCATCATAACTAATGTTAATAATAGGAGAATAATGTTGATTAATGACATAATTTGTGGAATGTGAAGGTAAGGGGTTGATGTAGATTTGAAAATTCTAATTAGGAGGTATTATAGATTTATTCATAGTATTAACCTTAGCATCAACATATGTACCATTGGAATCAATAAGCTCTTGAATAGAATTCTTCAAAGCATAACACTTTTGAGTATCATGACTAGGTTGACGATGGTATTGACAAAAATCATTTTGATCAAATGACTTAGGAATCTCAGATACTCTCTTAGCACACCTTCATCCTCCATTCTATGAGGTACATCAATATCTCACCCATATTTTGTTGATGAGTCAATCTCTTCTATATCATCTAGAGTAGATTTCAGTTGGGCCCCATATCTTGATATATAGTGTTGTACATGAGATTAAGTGGGCACTACTATGGGAGAATCTTATGGGAATCCAAATTTCCACTTCACTCTATAAAAATAAAAAGTTACCATAATATAGTTGTGCCTCCCCTCTAGCCATCTCTCTCTCTCCATACATCTTAAATATCAACATGTGTTGATCCATAATGACATATGTCAATAGGGTCTCCATATGATATCAGTTTCTTGTAACTAATAAATGGTGACTCTCTAATATAATAAATATCCTCACTACCACATACTTCTTAATGGATAATAATAGACACGGGGATATGAAGGATATGCATGAATAACAAAATTTAACAAGACATGTACACGTAATATGCTCAAACATCAAGGCCTATAACAATGTGCATGTGGTGAGGCTCTTCTATTGACAGAGGGAATATTTCCCTAACTCATAATATAGATGATCAAGCATACTCCTCTTCCAAGACTAGATAATACATATCTCCTCCATACTCCGTACAATATGTGTCAGGCATGCTGTAAAGGTAGTCCCTCTGCAATTTGGTGTACACATTATAACCTTTCTCACCATGGGAACATACTTTAACACATAAAAGAGTGCCTCTAAAGATATTTTATGACTTGGAACATGGGGATGCACATGACCTAGAAAATATAGCTCATCTACAACTATATCAACATCTGATCGTGGGAAAACAAATATAATTGTCCTCCCTCAAACAGGTGATCGCATGATCTAGTATACATCCTCTAGTGTGATGGTCATCTCCCTAGTGGGTAGATAGAATATTGAAGTATCCTCATCCCAACTCTCCATTTCTACTATCAACATTTCACTATGAAATATCATGGATGGTAATTGGTATGCCCAATATATACCCACATCTCTCAACAATGCTAGATCCTTAGAGATCAAATCTTTAATCTGGTCTCTCACATATGACATCACTTTCACACCGAAGTGCTCAAGCATGATAGGAAGTTCCTACAATCACAAAGAAAAAAAATGGTATCGGAACCAGTAAAACTCCTTATGAACTTTGGTATGGCCATATTCCTACAGTGAAATACTTTAGAATTTTTTTGAAGTAAATGCTACATTAAGAGGGATGAAGATATTGGAAAGTTTGATCCTATAAGTGATGGAGGAATGTTTCTTGGATAGTCTACAAAGACTAAGACATATAAATGTTATAACTATAGACTAAAGAAGATTGTTGAAAGTGCAAATGTAAGAGTTGATGAGAATGAGCAGAGATAAGAAATAACCTATAGATATGGCATGATTGAAGAAGACAATCATATTGTGGAAGTGCATAACTAGAATCAAGATGAACCAGAAGAGCAGAAAGAACCAAAGGAAAATGAAGTGGATATTAACACCAAGGTATGTAAGGATTAATCATTCTGAAGATGTCATTATTGGTGATAAGAATAGAGGTTTTCAGACTAGAGGAAGAATTGCTAGAGGTGAAACATGTTTTCTATTTGAATTTGAGCCTAAAGATGTTAAAGAAGCATGTATTAATGAGAGTTGGATGAAAGCAATGAAAGAGGAACTTGATCAAATTGAAAAGAACATGACTTGGATTCTTATTCCTAGACCTATTGAAAAAATGGGATTGATACTAAATGGGTAGTCAGAAACAAGCTGAATGAAGATGGTAAAGTGGATTAGAACAAAGAAAGACTGGTATGCAAAGGATATTCACAAATGGAAGGTATTGATTTTAATGAGAATTTTTCCCCTATAGCTAGACTTGAAGTTGTTAGACTACTTCTTGCATATGTAGCTTATAAAAAATTTAAGATCTATCAGATGGATAGATTAAAGCAAGCTCCTAGAGCTTGGTATGCTAGACTAGACAAATATTTTTCAAAGATTGGTTTCAACAAAATAACTACATATAGTAACCTATATTTCAATGTAATTGATGATAATATCTTCATTGTTACAGTATTTGTTGATGATATCATATTTGGTGGAAATGATGAGTTGAGTAGAAGTTTTGCTAATGAAATGCAAAAATAATTTGAGATGTTTATGATAGGTAAAATGAAATTCTTTCTTGGATTATAGATTACATAGCTAGGTAAAGGAATTTTTATTACTCAGTCCAAGTATGTTAGAGAACTATTGAAGAAATTTAGTACGGAAGACTCAAAATCGGTAGGAACCCCTATGGTTACTAGTTGCAAGCTGACTAAGGATGATGATTCCCATTCTATTAACTAGAGATTGTACAGATCTATGATTGGCAGACTGTAATATGTAACTCACTCTAGATCGTACATATAAAATGTTGTTGGAGTTTCTGCAAGATTTCAAGCTGAATCGAAGGAATCTCATATGGTTGTTGTAAATGAATTTGCAGATACTTGAAGGGTACAGTTGACTATGGATTGTGGTATGAAAAAGATGATGCATTTACTCTATGTCCATACACTGATATTGATTGGGCAGGTAATATGGATGATAGAAAAAGTACTATTGGAGGTGCATTCTTTTTGGGTAAGAAATTGGTTTCTTGGACTAAGAAGCATGATTGTATTTCTTAATCTATTGTTGAAGTTGAGTATATTACTGCTACAATTAACTGTAATCAAGATATTTGGATGAAGCAAATGCTAAAGGACATAAGGATAAACATTTATGAACCTATTGTTATTCACTATGATAACTCTTGTATGCACCCTAAAATGGTCGCCTAGACTTTGGGCCCCATTTATTTGATTTATTTATCCTAAATCAGTTTTATCAATAATCAATATTTTCAACAATTATCAATTTCTTAATCAAATTTTAATTTCGATCATATTCAATTATTTTCTATGGGCTAACCATTTTATTCTAAGTTTTTATTTATTTAAAAGGAATATTTCCTCCCCTTTTATTAAATAAAAAGCCCCACCTTTTCTTCTTATCCTAAGTTGCACAAATAAAGCACTATTCTTATTTTATAAAAAGGAAAAAAAAACACTTTTGTCTCATATGGACATAAAGTTAACTCCTATTTTCCTATTGGAAGATACTTGTGCACATGGATTGCTCCTCTTTCAAGCTCCACCGTTGATTGAGACTTTTGCCTCTTAATCTCATTGGTCCATTTCACCTCATTTCTTATAAAAGGAGAGCTCTCTCCCTCATTTTAGGTCACTTGTTTTTATGCTAACTCTATGCTGCAGTAATTCTTGAAGACTTTGGAGCTTTTTGGAGATCATTGTTGCATTACATCTTAGAGTTATTCATTTGCTTCATAGTTTAGTTTCCATTCTTGCATAGTAGTTCATGTTTATGCTTTCATAGCTTAGATTTCACTTTCAAGCTTTAGAATAACTCATCTAGCTTAATAGGAAGGGTTGTAACACATTGCTATTTCTATTTCATAGCTTAGTTTGTACTTCCATTTTCATAGCATAGCTTGCACATTTGCATTCTCATTCTTAGCTTGCATTGCATTGCATTTCCATTTGATTCTTTGGAGATATTGGCACTCTTGCCCTTGTCCTCATTCGAATCTCTCATTGTATGGTTGACTAGCAAGGTCACAAGCTCAATAGCTCTAGCTGAGAGCAAATTCATAATCTTGCAACTCCATGCATAGAGAGCTATGAATCGATTTGTGAGGGCTCATTCTTGAGTTTCCTTGCATGTAAGGATTCATAGAAGTGCACTACTTTTGTGTGTACAACTCTAATGCTATAAGCATCTCAAAAAATCTTGTTTTGCATTTAAAGACAAAACATATTTCTATTAAGTATCATGTCTTGAGGGATAAATTTAATGAAAAGGAAGTGAATTTAGAATTTGTGTCTTCTAAGGAACAAATTTATGATATCTTTACAAAGCCTTTGTTGAAGGATACTTTTGAGTATCTCAAGGAAAAGATTGGGGTGATAGCCCCTCCAGATTAGAGCTAATGATGCTCAGGATAACATCAGTCCAAAGAATCTATTAGAACATTATTTGCTGGATTGATGAGATTTAGGGACTACTCCGTAGGGGGAGCAGTCTTATGGCTATTTCTTGGTTTGGTATTTTTGATATATTTTCTCCTTTTCCATTGATGTCAAAGGGGGAGAAGTTGTGTAAAAAGTAGAGATTAAGGAGATTGAGAAGAGGTTTGAAGTTGAATATTTCAAAGTGATCAGGTGGATATATTGATGTCTTTGTGCATTGATCAATTTTTCACTTCATATGTTGCCATTAATGTTGGAAAGGGGGATATTGGTGGAAGATTATTGAGCATGTCAGAGTTTTGGATTTGGGTGTGCTAACATTAATGTTTTTTCATTGATGTCAACATACTAGTTGTTGTTTCAAATAGTGTGTTTAGTGCATTTAGTATGACAAGTTTCAATTGATCAGGTGCTACGTTGAAGATCTTGAGTTACGATCATGAGGTATTATTCAAAGGTGTTTGTAGATCATCTATAGAGGTTTGCACAGGTTGGTATGATAGTTTGAGTAAGGAATGATTGAGTTGTTGGTTGTTGGTGTCACAATGTTCATGTGAACAATGGATGAGTATTTGGTTTGGTATGAATGGGATTTGATGTTTTAGAGGTTGTGAAGTTGATGATTGCATGTTTCCTTGTCATTGTGTTAAAAATTAGTGTTTTTCATGATTCAGAGTACAACAGGCTATATTTTGTTATAACTAAATTCGATATTTTAGTGTTCCTGTTGGTCAGAGATATAGATGACTTTGGATTTTGTATTGGACATGATGGAAAGGTTTTGGATGGTATTCATGTTGCTTGTTGGTGTTCTTGGATCATGTAATGATCATGTTGTTGGTATGTATTGATTGAGGTGATCAGATTTGTTGTTTTGGTAGCGTGTTGGTGTTTCTTCATTTGGGTATTGTACTAGACGACTTGATGGAGTAACGTGTTGCGATTCTTGGTGTTGCATTGGTGATGGTATAATGTGTTTGAGGTTGAGAATTTGGGTCCTATCTAAGTCTTAATTGACTTGATTTGGATCACATTAGTGATTGAGCATATTGTTTATATCTTTTAAATTGTAATAGGTTTTAACCAACCTAGTGGAGGGTTATTCTTTGTAGTCGGTATAAATGAAAGATTATTTTGTAATTGAGAATAGGTATGTGAGAGAGAGGTGTATGTATATGTGTGTTATACACTTAAGGAATATTTTGTACTTCATTGGAACTATTTTGGCATAGGAGAAGCTATTTGTTAGTTTGGTTGTAATAGACTATATGTCCACCCTATTTTATTAAAGATAGATCGGTGAACCCGACTAAGGGCCATATTTGAGATTGTATTATGAGTAGTGAGCTCTAGGAAGTGAGCCTGCAGATTGGGCCATAAGCTTGTGGTTGAAAGTGCATCCTTTGTTCTCAGTTTTTCTCTTAACTAGGCAATAATTTAACAAAGTACACTCATCTAGTGGGTTTCACTCCCACTGGGGTTTTCCCTTAACTAGGTTTCCTGGAGAACAAATCTTGGTGTTATGTGTTATATGTTGTGGATCTTGCATTACTTTTTATCATTCAGATCTAACTAGCTAAAGTGGAATTAAAGTAATTAAGTACGCACAACTGATTCACCCCCCACCCCCTCGCAATTGTGCTTGCCTCCTTTTGGGCCTAACAAATACTTGATGATTATGACAAGTTGTAATTGCAAAGATGACAATGTGGCTAGCAAGATATTTTGGAATATAGGAGATGGTGGGAATTTCAATGCATATTTCATTATTATTTTTCCCACAAAAAGAGGGTGTTGGGAGTATGAGCATCCAACTTGGCTTAAGATCTATGAATTCATTGCTAGAGACTTATGGTGGATATTTTTCCATTTAAACTTCACAACTTTTTTTTAATGAACTCTATGTTATATATCACCCTTCATGGATGAAAATCCATAGAGTATTGTGGTTTGTGGATGAAAGCCCATGAATTATAAGATGATGAGGAGGAGGGAATTGTCATTAAAAGAGTGAAAATGTGCTTTACAAGCTATTGTAGATCAAATAATTTTAGTGCAGTGTGCTTGCATATAAGTTCATGTATGTAGTTTGATTTCAATATTTAGTAGGTGTTGCTACTATTATGTGGTGTGTATTTAAATATTATTTTTTGTCTCATCGCATTTCACAAATTTTGGAATGCTCATATTTCAAGTGGGGTTTTGTTGGGTAGAGTTTGGGTGGAATATATGATGTGTGTGATTATATTAAATTTTGGAGCTACCATTTAAGTTTTTATATTTCTATTATATTGGCATTTTAATATTTTTCTTAGAATAAAGGTTTAGTTCTAAATGTTTTAGTTTTCATTAGTCATTTATGGGTAAAGTTTTACTATGTAATATTAAAATCTTCGATGTTTAATCCACCCAATTTATGTTAGAAGTTACTCTTTATGTTACAAACCTTGTTTTTCTCTCACTACTAGAGTTTTCATTGTTATTATTGTCATTGATGTCAAAGTAGTTCATTTGGTGTCAAAGGATCTCACTGTGGAGTCGAATATGAATGTAGTTGTATAACCACAACTATCACAACTATTGTCATGTCTACATTTGAGCATTTAAGTTTTGAAAGGGTCGTACAATCTAGAAGTACAATTACAAGCCATGTTAGTGATATCAATTACTGTATGTTTTTAATATCATCTTGTATCTATTACGATTGTTGATGACGATTCATAAATGTCTACAATATGCTACTGATGTTTGTTCCTTAGACAGTGTGTTTAAATCAACCCAACTCATCTTATTTTGTATTCTTCCATTGTTGAGAGTTATGGTCTATAGATTGAAAGGAGACTAAATCTATTTATAAAGTTTCATATTCCAAAGTTTGAATGGCTAATGATTAGTAGAAAAAATGTTTGATGCTATAGAGTATTCAATGTACTTATTATTTGACTAGATTGATGTTCTAGTTTGATGTTCAATAAGGATGCAATGCGTGCTCAGTAGGGATAGCACGTGGATGGTTGTTGGGACTAGATAAGTCCATGCTAGGTATTTCATATATTGTTCTTTATTTTGGTGCAGTGTGTGGGCTTTTGGACCTAGCCTATTATGTGCATTTGGTGTAGGTTTATGCTTGTGGTTGAATTGCAGATGCATTAATCTTATTCTAGGCTAAAACGTGAATGTAATAATGATTGTAACACACACATATAGATGATATATGTTCATTCCTAGTAAGTCCATTATTGTAACATTTAAAAGAGTAGTGATGCTATGTGAGGTGCATCCCAATCATCACACAATTTTGGCTAAGAAACATATGCATTGTGTGAGAGTGTTTTGAAGTTTGTTAGATCAAGTGCAAGTTGTGTATTTAGTCTTGAAGGTCTACATTCCACAACTCTTGTATTCTTGGTGGGATTGGTGTCTCGCATGTCTATTTGGTATTCAAATCTTGGCAAAGAGGATTGGTGTCTGTAAATGTAATTGGGATTGGTATTTCTACTTCATATTATAAATTTATTATTATATTCATACTTTGCGAGGTTGGACTTGAGAAATAGATCCAATAAAGTATTCTCATTGTTCTTTTTCCCATTATAGGTTTCTACATTAATAAATTGTTCTTTATGTAGATGTGTGTTGATTAATCACTTCATCATTAAGGAAATTGGTAAATGTTGTTTTGATGTTTTGGGTTTTTTGGAGAAGTTAAAAATGACAATTAATGTTTAATCAAATTAAAATTAGCACACACTGATTCAACCCACCACCCAATATATTGTGTGTCTTTTAGTTATATCTATCCTTATTTTTGTTAAATTAGAATTATACAACTTATGTATGTGATAGGAGTTTCAAGCATTTTTTTATGCATTAACAATGTTGAATAACTAGTGATTGTGATGCTTTCTTGTGAAAAATGTGAAATATCATTCCATCAGTCTTAGCTATGAAAATTCATAATAATTGTTTTTAGTTAGCTTATCACAAAACAAGAAAACTTCCATGCTAAAATTTTGGACCGATGACAAATGACACCTATTCACATCAATAGAGGTTTTATTGTCCTACTAATGTGCCTAAAGGTAGGACCCTCCATGGACATATGAATACCCCAACTTTTGATTTAGGCACATGCTCACCAATATGATAGAGAAATGTCCATAAAGGTTTAATACTAATTGGTCTTTGTGCACAAGTGCATTACGATCCCACCATGCTCTAGATGACTTGACCTAAAGACCTCAACTAGATACCAAATAAGGCAATCATCATACCAAAAACATGAATTGCCAGTGAATGACACTCAATGATGTTGAGGGTGGGGTTTTCATCCTACTAGAGTGTTTGGAGGTAATCCTCCTCCTCAACATGTGCATGTCTATCCCACCATCACCAACATGAAAAATGAATGTTCATTGATGTATAACACTATTGGGTTTTAATCTAATAAGGGTATTAAAAAATTTGACATGCAAAAAGCTCTCAGAGTTATAAAGGATAAAAATAATAAAGATGACCTAAGGGATAACAAAAAAATTCAATAACTATACCTAGAACAACTGTAAAATACATTAAACCCTAGATGCCAAAGTAAGGGTTGGCAGAATAGGTAAAAAATAAGATATAGTATAGTTATTCACAAAACCATAAACAAAGATATAAATATGCCGTGTAATAAAATAGAGATATATACCTTGACCAAGTCTACAAATATGATAAATAAATTAGAATGTTAAGATATTAAAAATCCAAATGTAGGAGAAACCCTAAGATAAAATCTAGGTTGTGTCAACAAATTTAGGCTCATTGATAAATGCAATATAATAAAACCCCTTTCCATAAATCTGAAATATATCATTAATCATAGATTAAACTCACAACTATGTTGGTAATTGAATAGTGATGAATTCAACAATTGGTTGAGAGGCTAAGGGTAGTTAGTGCTATTATCAATGATAGACGAATGATTGTCGAGGATGCACATAATTGATTTGCGACCCCTTAAAAATCCATAACTTTAATATGATGAATGTTTTATGATCTAAAGAGACATAGAAGATCTTGAGGTTCACTTCCAAGCATTGAAAGTTTGATCTTTGTTTGTTATTGATTTTAACTTTTACATGTGGATTCAAAATAGTAAAATGCAAAATTTGGATAGTCACATTGATCCATGATGTTTGATGTGCTTGTAAGGATTATAATGTTTGATGCAAAATTTTGATAGTCACATTGATTATCAATCCCTTAGTAAATGTTGTTTTGATGTTTTGGGGTTTTTGGAGAAGTTATAAATATCAATTAATGTTTAATCAAATTGAAATTAGCACATACTCATTCAACCCCCCACCCAATATATTGTGTCTTTTAGTTATATCTATCCTTATTTTCTTAAATTAGAATTATATGACTTATGTATATGATAGGAGTTTCAAGCATTTTTGTTGCATTAACAATGTCGAATAACTCGTTCATTGTGATGTTATCTTATGAAAAATGTGAAATGTCATTCCATCATTCTTACATATGAAAATTCATAATCATATTTTTTTACTTGGCTTATCATAAAACAAGAAAACTTCTATGCCAAAATTGTGGACTTATGACAAATGACACCTATTCACATCAAGAGAGGTTTTATTGTCCTACTAATGTGCCTAAAGGTAGGACCCTCCATGGACATATGAATACCCCAACTTTTGATTTAGGCACATGCTCGCCACTATGATAAAAAAATTTCCATCGAGGTTTAACACTGATTGGCCTTTATGCACAAGGGCATTACGATCCCACCATGCTCCATACAACTTGACCTGAAGACCTCGAGTAGATATCAAATAAGGTAATCATCACACCAAAAGCATGAATTGACTATGAATGAAACTCAATGATGTTAAGGGTGGGGTTTTCATCCCACCAAAGTGTTTGGAGGCGATCCTCCTCACAGGCACGTACATGTCCATCCCACCATCACCAACATGAAAAATAAATGTTCATTGAGGTATAACACCATTGGGTTTTAATCTAATAAGGGTATTAAAAACTTTGACATGCAAAAAGTTCTCAGAGTTACAAAGGAAAATAATAATAAAGATGACCTAAGGGATAACAAAAAATTTCAATACCTAGACCTAGAACAAGTGTAAAATGCATTAAACCCTAGAGGCCAAAGTAAGGGTTGGTAGAATAGGTAAAAAAATAATATATAATAGTTATTCACAAAACCATAAACGAAGATATAAATATGATGTGTAATAAGATAGAGATATATACATTGATAAATAAATTAGAACGTTAAGATATGAAAAACCCAAATGTAGGAGAAACCATAAGATAAACTCTAGGTCGTGTCAGCAAATTTAGGCTCATTGATAAAATAAATATAATACAATCCTTTTCAAAAAATCTAAAGTCTATCATTAATCATAGATTAAACTAGATTAAACTCACAACTATGTTGGTAATTGAATAACAATGATTTTGACAATTGATTGAGAGGCTAAGATATATACAAATATGATAAATAAATTAGAACGTTAAGATATGAAAAACCCAAATGTAGGAGAAACCATAAGATAAACTCTAGGCTGCGTCAACAAATGTAGGAGAAACCATAAGAGGCGAGTAAGAAGGGCATCAAAGGTTCGAGCCAGGGTGGATGATTGTCTGTAGGTCAAAATGTTTGATGATCAATTGAGAGTGGACTTTGTCTCAAAGGGTGTATGGGCTGTCAAATTTTTGAACAGGGAAGATTATAGGAATTTTGTTGTGGATTTACAGAATTGTATTTTTGAGAATAGGTACCTTATGGCCACCATAGAGGCTAACAAGGTTGAGATCTTTGGTAAGGATTTTATGGGTTGGGCTAATCTCGAACAGGCTAATGATTCTATGTGGGAGGATGCAGAGGATGATGTTCAAATGCCTAGTAGTCAAGGGGTGAATGATTTGAAGGAGCATACTAAGGAGGCAGGGGGCGCTCAGAATAAATTTTAGTGTTTTGTGTTATATGTTGTGGATCTTGCATTAATTTTTATCTTTCAAATCCAAGTAGATAATGTGGAATCAAAATAATTAGGTACACACAACTGATTCACCCCCAGTTGTGCTTGCCTCATTTTGGGCCTAACATATACTTGATGATTATGATAAGTTGTAATTGTAAAGATGATAATGTGACTAGTAGACTATGTTGGAATATAGGAAATGGTGGGAATTTCAATGCATATTTCATTGTTATCTTTCCCATCAAAAGAGAGTGTTGGGAGTATGATCATCCAACTTGGCTTAAGATCTATCAATTTATTGCTAGAGATTTATGGTGTATATTTTTCCATTTAAGCTTCACAACTTTTTTTAATGAACTCTATGTTATATATTACCCTTCATGGATGAAAATCAATAGAGTATTGTGGTGTGTGGATGAAAACCCACAAGTTATAAGATGATGATGAGGAGGGAATTGTCATCAAAAGAGTGCAAATGTGTTGTACGGGCTATTGTAGATCAAATAATTACAGTGCAGTGTGCTTGTGTATAAGTTCATGTTTGTAGTTTGCTTTCAATATTTAGTAGGTGTTGCTACTATTATGTGGAGTGTATTTAAATATAATTTCTTGTCTCATCACATTTCACAAATTTTGGAATGCTCATATTTCAAGTGGGGTTTTGTTGGGTAGAGTTTGGGTGGAATATATGGTGCGTGCGATTATATTGAATTTTGGAGCTATCATTTAAGTTTTTATATTTCTATTATATTGACATTTAATATTTTTCTTAGAATAAAGGTTTATTTCTAAATGTTTTAGTTTTCATTGGTCATTTATGGGTAAAGTTTTACTATGTAATATTAAAATATTCAATGTTTAACCCACCCAATTTGTGTAGAAGTTACTATTTATGTTACAAACCTTGTTTTTCTCTTACTATTGGATTTTTCATTGCTATTATTGTTATTGATGTCAAAGTAGTTCACTTGGTGTCAAAAGAGCTTACTGTGGAGTTAAATATGAATGTAGTTGTATAACCACAACTATCACAACTACTGACATGTCTAAATTTGAGCATTTAAGTTTTCAAGGGTCATACAATCTAGAAGTACAATTATAATATATGTTAATGATATTAATTACTGTATGATTATAATATCATCTTGTATCTATTATGATTGTTGATGGTGATTTGGAAATGTCTACAATACACTACTGATGTTTATTCCTTGGGCAGTGTGTTTACATCAGCCCAACTTGTCCTATTTTGCATTCTTCCATTGTTGAGAGTTATGGTTTATAGATTGAAAGGAGAATAAATATATTAATAAAGTTTTATATTCAAATGTTTGAATGGCTAATGATTAGTAGACAAAATATTTGATGCTTCAAAGTATTCAATGTACTTGTTATTTGACTAGATTAATGTTCTAGTTTGATGTTCCATAAGGATGTAATGTGTGCTCACTAGGGATAGCATGTGGATCATTGTTGGGACAAGATACGTATATACTAGGTATTTCATATATTGTTCTTTATTTTGGTAGAATGTGTGGGCTTTTAGATCTAGCCTATTATGTGTATTTGGTGTAGGTTTATGCTTGTGGTTGAATTCCAGATGCATTAATCTTATTATAGGATGACATGTGAATGTAATAATGCTTGCAACACACACATATAGATGTTATAAGTTAATTATTAGTAAGTCCATTATTGTAATATTTAAAAGAGTAGTGATTGATGTATACTAGACATGTGATGGTATGTGAGGTGCATCCCAATCATTGCACAATTTTAGCTAAGAAGCATATGCATTGTGTGAGAGTGCTTTGAAGTTTGATAGATCAAGTGCAAGTTGTGTATTTAGTCTTGAAGGTCTACATTCCACAACTCTTATATTCTTGGTGAGATTGGTATCTCACATGTCGAGTTGGTGCTCAGATCTTTGTAAAGGGTATTGTTGTCTGTAAATGTGATTGGGGATTGGTATTTCTACTTCATATTATAACTTTATTATTATATTCCTTCTTTGTAAGGTTGGACTTGAGCAATAGATCCAAGAAAGTATTCTCATTGTGGTTTTTCCCATTATGGGTTTCCTACATAAATATGTTATTCTTTATGTGGATGTGTGTTCATTAATCACTTCATCATTAAGGAAATTGGTAAATGTTGTTTTGATGTTTTGGGGCTTTTGGAGAAATTATAAATGTCAATTAATGTTTAATCAAATTGAAATTAGCACATACTCATTCAACCCCCCCACCCAATATACTGTGTCTTTTAGTTATATTTATCCTTATTTTTGTTAAATTAGAATTATATGACTTATGTATATGATAGGAGTTTCAAGCGTTTTTGTTGCATTAACAATGTCGAATAACTAGTTGATTGTGATGTTATCTTATGAAAAATGTGAAATGTCATTCCATCATTCTTAGATATGAAAATTCATAATAATATTTTTTTTACTTGGCTTATCACAAAACAAGAAAACTTCTATGCCAAAATTGTGGACTTATGACAAATGACACCTAGTCACATCAAGAGAGGTTTTATTGTCGTACTAATGTGCCTAAGGGTGGGAGCCTCCATGGACATATGAATACCCCAACTTTTGATTTAGGCACATGCTCACCACTATGATAGAGAAATTTCCATCGAGGTTTAACACTAATTAGCCTTTATGCACAAGGGCATTACGATCCCACCATGCTCTATACAACTTGACCTGGAGACCTCGAGTAGATATCAAATAAGGCAATCATCATACCAAAAGCATGAATTGACTGTGAATGAAACTCAATGATGTGAAGGGTGGGGTTCTCATCCCACCAAAGTGTTTGGAGGCGATCCTCCTCACAGGCACGTACATGTACATCCCACCATTACCAACATGAAAAATAAATGTTCATTGATGTATAATACCATTGGGTTTTAATCTAATAAGGGTATTAAAAACTTTGACATGCAAAAAGTTCTCATAGTTACAAAGGATAAAAATAATAAAGATCACCTAAGGGATAACAAAAAATTTCAATAACTAGACCTAGAACAAGTGTAAAATGCATTAAAACCTAGAGGCCAAAGTAAGGGTTGGTAGAATAGGTAAAAAAATAAGATATATTAGTTATTCACAAAACCATAAATGAAGATATAAATATGATGTGTAATAAAATAGAGTTATATACCTTGATAAATAAATTAGAACGTTAAGATATGAAAAACCCAAATATAGGAGAAACCATAAGATAAACTCTAGGTCGTGTCAACAAATTTAGTCTCATTGACCAAATAAATATAATACAATCCTTTTCAAAAAATCTAAAGTCTATCATTAATCATAGATTAAACTAGATTAAACTCAAAACTTTGTTGGTAATTGAATAGCAATGATTTTGACAATTGATTGAGAGGCTAAGATATATACAAATATGATAAATAAATTAGAACGTTAAGATATGAAAACCCCAAATGTAGGAGAAACCATAAGATAAACTCTAGGCCGCGTCAACAAATTTAGGCTCATTGATACAAGCAATATAAGACAATCCTTTTCCATAAATCTAAAATCCATCATTAATCATTGATTAAACTACATTAAACTCACAACTATGTTGGTAATTGAATAGTAATGAATTCTACAATCGATTGAGAGGCTGAGGGTACTTGGTGCTATTATCAATGATAGATGAATGATTGTTGAGGATGCACATAATTGATTTGTGACCCCATAAAAATCCATAACTTTAATATGATGAATGTTTTATGATCTAAAGAGACATAGAAAATCTCGAGGTTCATTTCCAAGCATTGAAAGTTTGATCTTTGTTTGCCATTGATTTTAACTTTTATATGTGGATTTGAACTAGTAAAATATGAAACTTTGATAATCACATTGATCCATGATGTTTGATGTGCTTCTAAGGATTGTAATGTTTATAAACACGTTAATAGAATTTTTTAGATTACTACAATTGAGTTCTTCTAAGTTAGATCCTCAAATGAGTTGATTTTATGGCTTTGAGAAAATATTCCAAGACAACACACTTAAGTGTGTACACACTAAAATGGTGCACTTCTATGAACCATTACATGCAAGGTTGCTCAAGAATGAGGCCTCACAAAGCAGCTCATAGCTCTCTATGCATGGAGTTGCAAGGGACTATGATGTATTTGCTCTCAGCTAGAGCTACAAGCTTGTGACCTTGCTAGTCAACCACACAACGAGAGATTCAAATGAGGACAAGGGCAAGAGTGCCAATATCCTCAAGAATCACTATGAAAATGCAATGCAAGCTAGTCTATGGAAATGAAAATGCAATGCAACTAAGCTATGAAATGGAAAGAACAAGTGTTACAAATCCCTCCTATTAAGCTATGTGAAGTTATGCTATTGCATGAAAGGAAATCTAAGCTATGAAAGCCATGAAAAATGAAACTACTTATGCAAGAATGTAAACTAAACTATGAAGCAAATGAAGAAATCTAAAGTAGGATGCAACAATGATCTCTAAAAAGCTTCAAAGTCTTCAAGGATTCCTGCAGCATAAGGTTAGCATAAAAATGTGATATATGCAAATGAAGGAGAGAGCTTTCCTTTTATAAGAAATGCAAAGGAATGGGCCATTGATATTAAGAGGCAAAAAGTCTTAATCGGCGATGGAGATGGAAAGAGGAGCAATCCATGTGCACAAGTATCCTCCAATAGGAAAATAGGAGTTGACTTTATGTCCATATGAGACAAAAGTGCTTTTTTTCTTTTTATAAAATAAGAATAGTGCTTTATTTGTGCAACTTAGGATAAGAGGAAAAGGTGGGGCTTTTTATTTAATAAAAGGGGAGGAAATATTCCTTTTAATTAAATAAAAATTTAGGATAAAATGGTTAGCCCATAGGATAAAAATCCAATACATGATCGAAATTAAGACTTGATCAAGAAATTAATAATGTTGAAAATATTGATTATTGATAAAAATGATTCAGGATTGATAAATCAAATAAATGGGGCCCAAAGTCTAGGCGACCATTTTAGGGTGCATACAAAGTGTACATCTGGCTTATATGTTGATGATGTAAATTTTGATTATCCATCCCTTAGAAAATCAATCCGTGCCCTAATGATTTCTCCTTGTAGTTGTACATGAATTATTGATCTTGCATATGAATCAATGAAACAATGCACATTTTTAAACACCCAAAGGAATGTTGCACAAACACATATCTGGTCAAATTACACCACCTAGAAGGAACAAACATGATATATGAAATTTGAATTTGAGGTTCAATCTTGCATGTCCTAGAAATTGATTTTAAGTAGTATTAAAATGACAAAAAAAAAGATCTCAAAACAAGAAACAAGTGTTTTAAGATAATTATAAATAAGATACAAAAAATTGAATGATATAAAAATACCACATATTAATATATAATTCTGTTAAAATGGCCAATAAAATGGACCCAATACTAAATGGAAAGCATAGGTATGCTAATTTCACTAATATAAAAATAAAGGTAAAGAATTTTCTTTCCCTCTCCTCCTCACCCTATGAAAAAATGAAAAATTTATTATTAAAAAGCACGCGATGAACAAATTCAAATTTCCCATTTTAGGAAGGAAAGAAGAGTGGACTCCATTTTCACATATTTTAATAAGCGTCAAGGCAGTTGGTCCACATACAGTTTTGAACTTGGGTACCACCCTTGATAATCTCTCGCTCTTTCCTCTTCCATTGCTCTTGTTGTTTACTTATTTTATTCTAATTTTCTCCCTTCCTTTGATTTGTAATGGGTGGGGCTTAGAGTAGAGAAGAGGTGCTAGATAGTTTGGCTCATGAGTCCAAAGATAATTTTTCAACTCCTAATAAAATACCCATTTCATCAAACAATCCAGAGGATCTCACTGCCAGTCTCAGTGGCCTCAATCTCAATGGTAATAATGATAATGGCATCAGTAATGCGAATGACAAGGGGCCCAGGGTTAAATTGTATAGGCACATTGGGGGGAACACCTCCAAATCCCAATGGGTAGTCTCTGATAGCCTTGTCGCCATGAGGTTTGTTCATGAGGGAGACCAAGATGAGGAGGAGGATGATGATGATGAGAGCGAGGAGGAGGAGGAGGGTGAGGCAAGTAAGAAGGGCATCGGAGGCTAGATACTCACTGTGGGGTCGAAGGTTCGAGCCAGGGTGGATGATCGTCTGCAGGTCAAAATGTTTGATGATCAATTGAGAGTGGACTTTGTCTCAAAGGGTGTATGGGTTGTCAAATTTTTGAACAGGGAAGATTACAGGAATTTTGTTGTGGATTTATAGAGTTGTATTTTTGAGAATAGGTACCTTATGGCCGCCACAGAGGCTAACAAGGTTAAGATCTTTGGTAAGGATTTTATGGGTTGGGATAATCCCAAACAGGCTGATGATTCTCTGTGGGAGGATGTAGAGGATGACGTTCAAATGCCTAGTAGTCAAGGGGTAAATGATTTGAAGGAGAATAATGAGGAGACAGGGGGTGCTCAGAATAAATTTTAGTGTTTTGTGTTATATGTTGTGGATCTTGCATTAATTTTTATCTTTCAAATCTAAGTGGATAATGTGGAATTAAAATAATTAGGTACACACAACTGATTCACCTCCAGTTGTGCTTGCCTCATTTTGGGCCTAACATATACTTGATGATTATGATAAGTCGTAATTGCAAAGATGATAATGTGACTAGTAGACTATGTTGGAGTATAGGAAATGGTGGGAATTTCAATGCATATTTCATTGTTATCTTTCCCATCAAAAGAGGGTGTTGGGAGTATGATCATCCAACTTGGCTTAAGATCTATAAATTCATTGCTAGAGACTTATGGTGTATATTTTTCCATTTAAACTTCACAACATTTTTTAATGAATTCTATGTTATATATTACCCTTCATGGATGAAAATCAATAGAGTATTGTGGTGTGTGGATGAAAGCCCACAAGTTATAAGATGATGATGAGGAGGGAATTGTCATCAAAAGAGTGAAAATGTGTTGTATAGGCTATTATAGATCAAATAATTACAGTTTAGTGTGCTTGTGTATAAGTTCATGTATGTAGTTTGCTTTCAATATTTAGTAGGTGTTGCTACTATTATGTGGGATGTATTTAAATATCATTTCTTGTCTCGTCACATTTCACAAATTTTGGAATTCTCATATTTCAAGTGGGGTTTTGTTGGGTAGAGTTTGGGTGGAATATATGGTGCGTGCGATTATATTAAATTTTGGAGCTATCATTTAAGTTTCTATATTTGTATTATATTGACATTTAATATTTTTCTTAGAATAAAGGTTTATTTCTAAATGTTTTAGTTTTCATTGGTCATTTATGGGTAAAGTTTTACTATGTAATATTAAAATATTCAATGCTTAACCCATCCAATTTGTGTAGAAGTTACTATTTATGTTACAAACCTTGTTTTTCTCTTACTATTGGAGTTTTCATTGCTATTATTGTTATTGATGTCAAAGTAGTTCACTTGGTGTCAAAAGAGCTTACCATGGAGTTAAATACGAATGTAGTTGTATAACCACAACTATCACAACTACTGACATGTCTACATTTGAGCATTTAAGTTTTCAAAGGGTCATACAATCTAGAAGTACAATTACAATACATGTTAATGATATTAATTACTATATGATTATAATATCATCTTGTATCTATTACAATTGTTGATGGTGATTTGGAAATGTCTACAATATACTACTGATGTTTGTTCCTTGGGCAGTGTGTTTACATTAGCCCAACTTGTCCTATTTTGCATTCTTCCATTGTTGAGAGTTATGGTCTATAGATTGAAAGGAGAATAAATATATTGATAAAGTTTTATATTCAAAAGTTTGAATGGCTAATGTTTAGTAGACAAAATGTTTGATGATACAAAGTATTCAATATACTTGTTATTTGACTAGATTAATGTTCTAGTTTGATGTTCCATAAGGATGTAATGTGTGCTCACTAGGGATAGCATGTGGGTCATTTTTAGGACAAGATAAGTATATGCTAGGTATTTCATATATTGTTCTTTATTTTGGTGGAATGTGTGGGCTTTTAGACCTAGCCTATTATGTGTATTTGGTGTAGGTTTATGCTTGTGGTTGAATTCCAGATGCATTAATCTTATTATAGGATGGCATGTGAATGTAATAATGATTGTAACACACACATATAGATGTTATAGGTTCATTCTTAGTAAGTCCATTATTGTAATATTTAAAAGAGTACTGATTGATGTATACTAGACGTGTGATGCTATGCGAGGTGCATCCCAAGCATTGCATAATTTTAGCTGAGAAGCATATGCATTGTGTGAGAGTGTTTTCAATTTTGATAGATCAAGTGAAATTTGTGTATTTAGTCTTGAAGGTCTACATTCTACAACTCTTGTATTCTTGGTGAGATTGGTGTCTCACATGTTGAGTTGGTGCTCAGATCTTGGTAAAGGGGATTGTTGTCTGTAAATGTGATTGGGGATTGGTATTTCTACTTCATATTATAACTTTATTATTATATTCCTTCCTTGTGAGGTTGGACTTGAGCAATAGATCCAAGAAAGTATTCTCATTATGCTTTTTCCCATTATGGGTTTCCTACATAAATAAGTTGTTCTTTATGTGCACGTGCGTTGATTAATCACTTCATCATTAAGGAAATTGGTAAATGTTGTTTTGATGTTTTCGGGTTTTTGGAGAAGTTATAAATATCAATTAATGTTTAATCAAATTGAAATTAGCACATACTCATTCCACCCCCCACCCAATATATTGTGTGTCTTTTTGTCATATCTATCCTTATTTTTGTTAAATTAGAATTATATGACTTATGTATATGATAGGAGTTTCAAGCGTTTTTGTTGCATTAACAATGTCAAATAGCTAGTTGATTGTGATGTTATCTTATGAAAAATGTGAAATGTCATTCCATCATTCTTAGATATGAAAATTCGTAATAATATTTTTTTTAGTTGGCTTATCACAAAACAAGAAAACTTCTATGCTAAAATTGTGGACTGATGACAAATGACACCTATTCAAATCAAGAGAGGTTTTATTGTCCTACTAATGTGCCTAAAGGTAGGACCCTCCATGGACATATGAATACCCCAACTTTTGATTTAGGCACATGCTCACCACTATGATAGAGAAATTTCCATTGAGGTTTAACACTTATTGGCCTTTATGCACAAGGGCATTACGATCCCACCATGCTCCATACAACTTGACCTGAAGACCTCGAGTGGATATCAAATAAGGCAATCATCACACCAAAAGCATGAATTGACTGTGAATGAAACTCAACGATGTTAAGGGTGGGGTTTTCATCCCACCAAAGTGTTTGGAGGCAATCCTCCTCACAGGCATGCACATGTCTATCCCACCATCACCAACATGAAAAATAAATGTTCATTGAGGTATAACACCATTGG
Organism: Chamaecyparis obtusa; assembly: GCA_027943335.1. NCBI lineage: Eukaryota > Viridiplantae > Streptophyta > Pinopsida > Cupressales > Cupressaceae > Chamaecyparis > Chamaecyparis obtusa. Next base: position 246,211 of record BSBK01003511.1, on the reverse strand, counting down.
GTTTTAATCTAATAAGGGTATTAAAAACTTTGACATGCAAAAAGTTCTTAGAGTTACAAAGGATAAAAATAATAAAGATGACCTAAGGGATAACAAAAAAATTCAATAACTAGGTTTAGAACAAGTGTAAAATGCATTAAAACCTAGAGGCCAAAGTAAGGGTTGGTAGAATAGGTTAAAAAAATAAGATATATTAGTTATTCACAAAACCATAAACGAAGATATAAATATGATGTGTAATAAAATAGAGATATATACCTTGATAAATAAATTAGAATGTTAAGATATGAAAAACCCAAATGTAGGAGAAACCATAAGATGAACTCTAGGTCGTGTCAACAAATTTAGGCTCATTGACCAAATAAATATAATACAATCCTTTTCAAAAAACCTAAAGTCTATCATTAATCATAGATTAAACTAGATTAAACTCACAACTATGTTGGTAATTGAATAGCAATGAATTTGACAATTGATTGAGAGGCTAAGATATATACAAATATGATAAATAAATTAGAACGTTAAGATATGAAAAACCCAAATGTAGGAGAAACCATAAGATAAACTCTAGGCTGCGTCAACAAATTTAGGCTCATTGATACAAGCAATATAAGACAATCCTTTTCCATAAATCTAAAATCTATAATTAATCATAGATTAAACTAGATTAAACTCACAACTATGTTGGTAATTGAATAGTACTGAATTCTACAATTGATTGAAAGGCTGACGGTACTTAGTGCTATTATCAATGATAGATGAATGATTGTTGAGGATGCACATAATTGATTTGTGACCCCTTAAAAATCCATAACTTTAATATGATGAATGTCTTATGATCTAAAGAGACATAGAAAATCTCGAGGTTCATTTCCAAGCATTGAAAGTTTGATCTTTGTTTGCCATTGATTTTAACTTTTATATGTGGATTTGAACTAGTAAAATACAAAATTTTGATGGTCACATTGATCCATGATGCTTGATGTGCTTGTAAGGATTGTAATGTTTATAAACACATTAATAGAATTTTTTAGATTACTACGATTAAGTTCTTCTAAGTTAGATCCTCAAATTAGTTGATTTTATGGCTTTGAGAAAATATTCAAAGACAACACACTTAAGTGTACATCTAGCTTATATGTTGATGATGTAAATTTTGATTATCCATCCCTTAGAAAATCAACCCGTGCCCTAATGATTTCTCCTTGTAGTTGTACATGAATTATTGATCTTGCATATGAATCAATGACACAATGCACATTTTTAAACACCCAAAGGCATGTGACACAAACACATATCTCGTCAAATTACACCACCTAGATGGAACAAACATGATATGTGAAATTTGAATTTGAGGTTCAATCTTGCATGTCCCAGAAATTGATCTTAAATAGTATGAAAATGACAAAAAAAAATGATCTCAAAACAAGAAACAAATGTTTTAAGATAATTATAAATAAGATACAATAAATTGAATGATATAAAAATACCACATATTAATATATAATTCTGTTAAAATGGCCAATAAAATGGACCCAATACTTAATGGAAAGCATGGAAGCATGGTTACGCCAATACTTAATATAAAAATAAAGGTAAACAATTTTCTTTCCCTCTCCTCCTCACCCAATGAAAAAACGAAAAAACGATTATTAAAAAGCACGCGATGAACAAATTCAAATTTCCCAGTTTAGGAGGGAAACAAGAGTGCACTCCATTTTCGCATATTTTAATAAGCGTCAAGGCAGTTAGACCACACACAGTTCTGAACTTCGGTACCATCCTTGATAATCTATCGCTCTTTCCTCTTCCATTGCTCTGGCTGTTTACTTATTTTCTTCTAATTTTCTCCCTTCCTCTGATTTGTAATGGGTGGGGCTCAGAGCAGAGAAGGGGTGCTAGATAGTTCGGATTCTGAGTCCGAAGATAATTTTTCAACTCCTAATAAAACACCCATTTCATCCAACAATGCGGAGGATCTCACTGCCAGTCTCAGTGGCCTCAATCTCAACGGTAATAATGATAATGGCATCAGCAATGCGAATGACAAGGGACCCAGGGTTAAATTGTATAGGCACATTGGGGGGAACACCTCCAAATCCCAATGGGTAGTCTCCGATAACCTTGTCGCCATCAGATTTGTTCGTGAGGGAGACCAAGATGAGGAGGAGGATGATAACGATGAGAGCGAGGAGGAGGAGGAGGGTGAGGCGAGTAAGAAGGGCATCGGAGGCTGGATGCTCACTGTGGGGTCGAAGGTTCGAACCAGGGTGGATGATCGTCTGCAGGTCAAAATGTTTGATGATCAATTGAGAGTGGACTTTGTCTCAAAGGGTGTATGGGCTGTCAAATTTTTGAACAGGGAAGATTACAGGAACTTTGTTGTGGATTTACAGAATTGTATTTTTGAGAATAGGTACCTTATGGCCGCCACAGAGGCTAACAAGGTTAAGATCTTTGGTAAGGATTTTATGGGTTGGGCTAATCCCGAACAGGCAGATGATTCTGTGTGGGAGGATGCAGAGGATGACGTTCAAATGCCTAGTAGTCAAGGGGTGAATGATTTGAAGGAGCATACTGAGGAGGCAGGGGGTGCTGGGGGCATTCAAAGTTTGGCCATGGGCGCTGGGAGTCATAGTTTTTTGGTTGGGGAATCAGGGGTTGAGGCAGTGAAGAATCTGTGTAATGGTATCCAGGGCAAGGGCTCGGTGGTCAAGTTTAAATTGGACGAATTGAGGTCTAGGGGCTCTGGAAGTGCATCTTTCTCGACACCCAAAAAGGCATTGCTCATGAGGGCTGAGACCAATATGTTGCTAATGAGCCCTGCAATGGAGGGGAAACCTCATTCTACTGGGGTTCATCAACTGGACATTGAGAGTGGAAAGGTTGTGACGGAGTGGAAATTTGAGAAGGATGGAACCCCCATTACAATGAGAGATGTGGCCAATATTAATAAGGGCGCACAATTGGATGCTTCGGAATCGACTTTCTTAGGGTTGGATAACAACAGATTGTGCAGGTGGGACATGAGGGTCAAGTATGGTAATGTGCAGGATATTGACAGCCCTGTGTTGAATTGGACTGAGGGTCATCAGTTTTCTAGAGGGACCAACTTCCAGTGCTTCGCTACTACAGGTGATGGGTGTGTTGTTGTTGGTTCTGCTGATGGGAAGATCAGGCTCTATGGGACGAGGTCGATGAGGATGGCTAAGACAGCATTTCCTGGCCTCGGTTCGCCAGTGACCCACGTGGATGTTACCTATGATGGAAAGTGGGTTCTGGGGACCACTGATACTTATCTGATTCTTGTCAGTACTCTTTTCACCGACAAAGATGGGAAGACCAAGACTGGATTTACTGGTAGAATGGGAAACAAGATTGCAGCTCCAAGGCTTCTTAAACTTACTCCTCTGGATTCACATAATGCAGGAAATAACAAGTTTCATGGTGGGCAGTTCTCTTGGGTGAGTGTCGTTAACTTGTCATTTGGTTGATTTTAACTTTTACACGGCTCTTTCTGCTAATTTGTTTTTGCTTATTCATGATCGAAGTGGTTCAATATGACTCAAAAGTATAGCGAGTTCTATTTTATAGGAGTGCTTAAAATACCCCAGCATAGCCAAAACAATGCTTGTATAATATCTAATTCCAGGGAACAATAAAAGCTAAAGGAGGGGTTATGGTTACCCCGCAGAAAAGTCCTAATGTACAAAATCCACATGGAAAGAGTCCATCTGCAAGACAGAACTGTATTGATGAACTTCATATGCACAAGATCAACAATTCAAAATGTTTCTAAATGACTTTTTTTCATCTTCTGTTATTTTTAACTATCCATAATGTCAGATGCATTAAAGACAATTCTTCCCCTTGAATTTCTATCTTTGGTCTTGGATTGCAGGCCAGTATTTTGCACTGATCTACATATTTATGTAGATCATTGGTTACCATTCTTTGGGCATCTGTGCTTTTTGGGACTATAAAAAAATAGAGGTAGTCTGTTGGCTTGGTGGTCAGCATCTTTTTGGGAACTCGTGATATGGCTCAACTACTTCCTGTGGGTCGGGTTAAATCTGGTGTGTGTATCAAGTGTTGACAGTTCAAGCTTTTGGTGCAACGGTAAATGATTCCAACAATTGGTATCGTAGCCTTGGGTCATGGGTTTGAATCTCCCTTCAGTGGCTAATTCGGTGCTGAGGGGGAGATTGTTGTCTTGGTGGTCAACACCTCCTTGGGCACTTGTGACATGACTTAATGGCCTCATGTGGGCTGGGTTGGCATTTGTATCAGGTGTTGACAGTTCTAACTTTTAGCGCAACAGCAAATGATTCCAACATAGTCTTTGCTTGCCCAACCACTCCTTAAGCCATTGCCTGCACTTTTTAGGTTAACCAGAATTTCTCGTGAACTTCATTTCAGGAAAAAACGTCTTCCTTAGCTTTCTGTTGCGTGACTGTACATGGAGATAAGTCATTTTGTTTCTCTGAATTTTAGAAATAGCCAGAGTCTCACAACGGACTGTGAGCATTCTTCCTACACTGCAAATTTCTAAGCTTTCCCGATAAATATGTAAGCCACAGACTTGCTTAATTTCCTCTTAATTTGTTTCTCCTAGTTTGTGAACAGAGGTATGTGGGAATGTGGGGACAAGGATTCTGGGATGGCAAATATTTTCTCAATTTGTGGAGATAGTGGGGGATGACTAGTTAAATAACTCAAACAAAGTAAAATGAGCTGAAATTTGAAAAAGAAAATATTGTGTGCTGCATTTGAGATGACAATCCTCCCTGGCTTAGTTTTAAGGGGTTTTACTTTTTAACTATTTTATCTTTTTCTGTGAAACATCTGTGATGCCGGAGATGTCGCATGGAACCTTGAGAATGCGTCACTGGCGAACACTACTTCTAATCTTTGTTCATGAAGAATGACATTTCTTGCCTTGCTACATGTGTCAGCATGCATTGAAACAATTCATTTAACTTCCATGATTTATAAATTCACCATTTTTTGCAACAAGGATATGATAGACTACAGATCTTTCTGCTTGCAGTGCCTCCAGGGGTTGTTTACTCCTGACCAACCATGATGAGTACTGTGTAGAGGAAAATTATTTTGAAAGTGTATTTTGATCTTTACTGGATTTTTATTTAAAGAATACATATAATTTGGACAGACGCTTGCATAATATTTTGAAATTTATTTGCCTTATTTGAGGATTTGCATATTTCACTGCGTTCTTAACTTTTGAATCAGGTATTTTTGAAAGTATATTTTGATTTGTATTGAAACTTTTCTGAAACAATCTGGAACCATGTTGCCTTTACATATTGCAGAGAGTAGCTTGCCTGCTTTGTTAAAATTTCTTTGTACATATTTAAGGATTTGCATCGACGATTGCTCTCTTTAATTTGTGAATCTAAACAAGAATTTCTTAGGTTACTCTTAAATTGTGCAATTTGTAGTCTTGTTCAATTTCGTCTTTTGTTGAGATGAACCGTGATAAAGATAAAAATTTGCTCCATTCGGCATAGTCAATTGGTCGGATCCTTTCCATCAAACTTGAGCATATTCATCTTTGGTGTTAAGTGCTTAGCCTAACAATATTTGACCCTTTGGGCGAGAATATAGCTTTAGATTTGAGTCAAACTTTAAAGCATCATCTCCCTTGGAAGACACATTCTCTTCCCAAGACTTGGATGTGAATCCACCTGCTTAGAGTCTATAGAACTCACAACAGAATTTAATTTCTTCACTAATGCATACACTTTTTCTTTCCTAGCCACTATAGATAAGATTTCCTCCTTAACCTTGTTGTTGCTTCATTTATAAAATCTCAAACATCTAGGGATCGATCTCATTACTTCAATGACTGGATCATCTTTATCAAAAGTTTTTCTAGGTGTGATAGGATTCCTTCACTTGCCTCTTGTCAAAGCCCCAACCATGATGCTGCAAAAATAGTTTTCATAATAACTTGTTGCCTAAGGAGCTTATTCTCTATACGAATCTTCAAGCATTAAATTATATGAACAACCATACGAAGTCGAACATGTAGAACACTTGGTGAGTCATTGAGCACTCACCAAAAAAATTTCATGGCGAGTTTTTCCAAAGTCAACTTGCAGAATTTTATGGCATCGTATTGGCAAGTGCTCAATGGGTACTTAGCAAGATTGAGCTCTTGATTGATGTTGCACATTAAAAAACATAGATTAAATATGCAAAAAATATGTTTTTTGGTTTTATAAATATTGTCTTTTGCCTTTTAAAAAACATGAAAATGGTGTGTCATGAAGGTTTGTGTAGTTTTTAAGGTTTTCACTTGGGCTTGGTGGCGGGGACTTTGAGAGCTAGGGGTGTTGCCCCTTGATTTCATTGGGAGCATTATCCACAAACTCCCACCAAGCTAATTTAATGCATTTTGTAGCTTATTATATTTTTTTTCAATAAGATTTATGTTATTATTATTATTATTCTCAATTAAATGTTTTTTAACATTGTAAAGTTTTGCCGAGTTTCCTTTGAGTTCGAAATTTTCAATCTGTTGAGTTTAAGTCAAATCTGAGACTGCAAACTATAATTGAACCAAAGACAAAGATATACAAAGTTTCTCTTTTGTTTTCAAGCACAAATTGAGAGAGTCAAATAAAGTAGTTGATGCAATAAAGCTGGATGATATTGTTGTTGAAGATTATAGAGGTTGAGCTAATTTGTCTTGATTGCTTGAAAGATTACATAACCATGATCTTGATTTTGTTGGAATCTGGAGGGTGTGTCAAGAAGCTAAGGTATGTAAGAATTTTTTCATTCAAGAAGGCTTTTTTAATTTGAAAACAAGCATTTATGCATACCCCAAAGCTATATGGGAAATAACACTCATAAAGGAGATTTATGGAGGAATCTTTGTGGTCATTTTGGATAAATGGGAATGAACCTCATAAGGGTGATGTATGGAGGGAATCTCGGTGATCATTTTGGAAGGGCAGTAGTATGAATGTGGGGTTGTATAAGCCATTACTTGTTCTAGATGGGCCATGGGAAGATATTAGTATTGATTTTGTATTGAGATTACCAAGAATTCTTCAGGGAAATGATAGTATTTTTCTAGTAACAGGTTCTCCAAAATGACTCATTTAGACCATGTAAGAACCAATGATGCATAAATTATTGCTAGATATTTTTTTTAGGATGTTGTAAGGTTTGCCTAGAAGTATTACATTTCTTAGGGTTACTAAGTTAAAGGAGTAAGTTAAAGGAGGATGTTATTGTAATGACCTTTCTTTGAAATTAAACCAAGATAAAACCCAAAACACCCATTATACATTTCTTGGGGGTCTCTGGAATTTTGTAGGAATTAAAATTATAATGAAAAGGGCCTCAAGTAAGTGAAACATAAATAAAGTTTTTTATTTTTTTAATTTTAAAATAATTCTATATTGTAAGACTTTCTTATGCATGTTGAGTGACAGAGCTAGCAAGTATCATCTAAGGCAACTTGAAAAATATCAATTTCCACAAGAACAAAGAAAAAAAAACTCATTTGGAGCCAGACAAAGTAAAAATGGAAAGAGAGAAGGAAACTTCAAAAGATCTTGAAGATAAGTTTGACCTTATGTATGATAGGGCAAATGTTAGCTATGATGTAAAAAAAACAAGAAAACATAGAATAATGTAGGAAATTTCAACAATCAAAATAGCGAGACAAGCTCTTGTGGACTAATAACAGTAATCATAATAAGCAGAGAAGTCACACATGGAGAGCCATGGTTGGATCTGTTGATAGACTTCTTCATCCTACTTTCATTCAAAGGGAAAAAGTTCATGTGGGAAAGTACAAAGTTCAATACAAGATGATGTTACCCCCTTATTATCTAGACCATAGAAATCACTCTATAGATCAAAAAGCAATTTTCATAAATTTCATGGATATAAGGAGAATAGAAATAGATCAAGGCCTAAGCCTATACCTCACAAGGATTTCCAAGATTTAAGAAGCAGAATACTAATAAGTCATCGAAAGGGTTGCAATATTACAACAGTCAGTACCTTGGCAATAAACAAAATACACCGTATCTTTAGAGAGATTCAGAGTATTTCCAAGATTGACTTGGGATCCTAGTATCTTCAGAAAGGCTCAGTCAAGTAGAGAGGAAGTTTTGGTGCATCCAAGTTTGTGATTGAACGAGGACAAGTAATATTGGAAAAGGTAGACTGTAATGTCCCTTTTTTTGAAAAATTAAACTAAAATAAAATTCTAAACATCCATCTTACATTTTCCATGGGTCTTTTCCATGGGTATTTCACACTAAGGAAATGGAATTAAAATCATGACAAGACGGCCTCAAGTAAGGTTAAATTTTTTAAATATTATTTTAAAATAATACCTGTCAAATGTCAATCATGGGTCATGAAGGAAATAAAAGTAGTCATGAACTTCGGAGGAAAATTTCTCTTCAGAGAGGCATACCTAATTACCAATAAACAATTCTCTTTTTGGGTTTCTACTTTTAGTTGGAGCATCAAAGAAAACCCTCTAGGTCTAGAATTGAAGGACGAAAATTCACAAAATTACAAATCTTTGAAGTATTCATGCAGTAGCCACTATTGGGCCGAACATTGGAATCTCAGACTGATTTTAAGTTTATGCCTGTGTTTGAGGGGTGCTATGACTGCTGGAGTAATTCTGCATTCTTTTTGGGTAGAAATTTATCAACATTTTGGCTGTCTTCTGCATGTAAGGAGCGTGCTAACAGCTGGGTACCATATGCCATATAAATCACTGCCATTAGAGCATGATAAGGGTTTCCTTATGGTCGCTGGTTGCTACTGATACATTACATCATAGGTGCAACAGTGAAAAGGATTTCATACAGCTAGTCACTAGGTTCCACATATATAAAGCACATCATTTATTCTAGGGCAGTGCTGCAAGTTGGGGTATACCTCAGATATACGATGGATCCATCTGGTATATGCAGCTTCCGTATTGCTGTCATAACAGCAATCTGAGTTTGGATTATGGTGCATAGCCCTTTAAAGTTTCTGTCACAGCCAGGGAATTGATCATTGTAGCAACTTCATTACTGGTCCAAACTTGTGATTTTAATTTGGTCAAGGGTTTTAGGGGATATTTATATTCAAGTACAAAGTTTCATATTCTCCCTAGCACTACCAGTTATGGGTGCCATAATTTAAGTCTGCAGTTCATTGTTGTTTAAGGGTCTAAAGTCTAAACGAGTCAAATGTTTCATAAGAGACCTAGCAGTTCGTCTCGTGATATTCCGAAGAGATTTTTCAGTGACTTTGTGGTAGATTTATTTTGGAATCTAGGGACTCAAAAGACTTGCACGCAACCCTAGTAGAGCTGTATAATGAGTGATTTTGTCCCGATCATTATATGTAAATCAAATTTTACAAACTATTTCACCCAGGATATCAGAGTTATGGAAAAGGTTGGGTGCCAGATTAGATTTTATTTTTGCCCTTCTTCCGCAAATTGATGGGCAAACAGAGGTGGAATATATTGCGGCTCTGAATTATTGTAAACGGAATTTGTTTCCAGATCTGTTTTGGAGTCCATAGAAACTTATTGTCACTTCTTTTAGATTGCTATTGTGTTTGAGGCTATGTTACTCTAGGTTTTCGGGACGGGGGAGGGGTTTCCTGTACAGATTTTTTTTCCGTGGAGCAGGGGACGGCAGGGTGGCAGCGGAGATGATTATTAAAAATAGATAAATTTTAAAATATATAGAGAAATTTTAAATATTTATATGAAAATATGGATAAAGTATGTTTATATATATTGTAGAAGTTTAATATTTAATATTTATGTTTAATAATTTAGATTAAGAGTTCACATGAAAGTGGAAGTAAAAAAAAATCAAAATTCAAACATTATTTAAATTAATCATATGGAACAGCCAGGAGCAGGCTTCCAAGTTTCCGGGATCTCCCAGTTTCCGAATGGGTCAAATTATGCCAAAAATGTGTCCCCAGATATCACTGGTTTGAGGAAGAATTTAATTTGCTACTTAATTGAAACCTGAAGATTTATATCAGCGACTGTTTTCACTTCCAACTGAATAGTTTTCAAAGCTTCTGTTGTGTAAATGTGATAAGTGTAAATGTGATAAGCTGCCTGCTGATTAATTTGACCCACACTGCACTACCAGTGCGATACTATTGTTTAGACTAAGCATGTATGTTTTGATCTCTGTTGTTCAAAGTCTTTTAAAGAGTTGCTTAAATACAGCTGAACAACCTGCGAATGGTTTTTCCTGGCGCAAGCACTTCTGCTTATCTGCACTGAGTTTTGCTCTACCCTCGTTTCCTTTATTCAAAATCTTTGATGCCTAGAAGAAGAATGCCATTATTTTCAAGGTCTTTTTGGACAGACTGTATGGATTGGAAGGGCTGGAGATGTATAGACTTAAATTAATTCAAATTGATATGGTCCAAAGTTTGTAAGTGGCGCCTACAGTTTTTTCTCTAACCTTTCTTCAAGTATGTTACCTATAAGTTTCCTGATGTTTTTTAGTTGACATTTTAATTTACTTTGAGTTTCTTCTCATTATCAGCTATAAGGTTTTGAATTTGTCTTGTAAGGTTTTCTAAACTGATAAGAAACTGAAGTCATGAATCTGGCACGTTTTCTGTTCGTTCAGGTTACCGATAGTGGCAAGCAGGAGAGGCATCTTGTTGCCAGTGTTGGTAATTTTACAGTCATTTGGAATTTCAGACAAGTCAAAAACAGCAATCATGAATGCTATAAGAGCCAAGAGGGATTGAAAAGCTGTTACTGTTACAACATCGTTCCAAAAGATGAATCTGTTGTGGATAGTAGATTCATGCATGAGAAATATGCCGTTACAGATAATCCCGAGGCTCCTCTGGTTGTTGCAACACCTAAGAAAGTGAGCTCTTTCAGCATAGCATCTGGCAGATGATTTTCAATTTTACAATCGATTTTGATCTCTCATCTATTCTGAACTCCTGAAGAAATGGTTTCCTCTGGACATATGCATGCCTCAATACACCATCTATATTGTTGCTAACTGCTATGCTCGGGAATGTTGTTAACGTTGTTCTTCGAGGCATGACGATTTCTCTGTTAGAGTAAGATGTTTTTAATACCAATTCTATCACCATTTTTTTCATCTACTCACCAATTAAATCTACAACAATATGATTCGTACTGTTTTTGCAAGTTTTCTGTTTTGACTGTGCCAGATTTCCTAAACACGGCCAATTGTGGTTGTGCTTGAAGAGATAAGTGTGATAATCACTCTAAATCTTTTGTACATCTTGCGGGCAGTACCTTTGCATAATATAAAATGTTTTGTTTTTGCAAAAATATATGGTGTACTTAATCTCTTTTTCAAGTTTCAGCCTGTGTACTTATTGTGAATATTATTTGTTTTTTTAAAGGTGCCCAATAGCAACCCCCAAGCCATGATCCATCTTCGATTTTTCTAATATATAAAGTCCTGCAGAATTTTATGACTTTTGAATGGTGATAAACAATGTGTATCCCTAAAATGTGTGAGAACAAGTGATGGATTTTATTTTTATCATGGAAGCATTTTGCCATATTATTTCGTACCAGAGCGAAGATCATAATCAATTCAATCGTGGCAGCCAAAATTGGAAACTAATTGTGCAATTAATTGCTGATCGATCTGATCTAAATTGGATTTACTGTTTGCCCATTCTTTTGCAGGTATGAATTCCTAGTGTGATTTGAATAAACCAGAATTATTTTTGGATCGGCTATCCTTGTTTTTCAATTAAAAAACCTCTTTTTAGATTGCAGATCCAAATATTAATAACTGGAGTTCCTTATTTGTGAAGTAATCAGGAGGTTTGATATTGAAGAATTGTAGGATTGGAGGAATCCTTGTCTGCTATTTAGAACTGGCATGACCTTTGCGTGTTGTACCCTAGACAAACATACAGTTTTAAAGTGTAGCTCAAATAGCTTTACCTTCATTAAGCACTGCTATGGGGGCAGCTCCTTTCTATTGATTTCAAGAGAAAATGTTTATATTGGTCAGTCTCATTTAGAAACTTTTCAATTGCTTCATATACCATTTTTTCTTGAAAATTGCCATTCTTTCAGTTTGAAGTGGGGAAAACAAATCTCTATACATAAGGATGTATTTAAGAAATCTATGCTAGTATAAACTAAGTCTCTTGCTTTTTAGAGATGAGATTGAACTTGACCGCTTTATTTTTTCTTAGCTAAATCAACATCTTCAACTAATAGACAATCAGATCAAAATACATAGATTGATATGTGAGAGGAGACTTTTGAGATGTGGGTGTAGCTGAATGATTACCAAATAGTGGCAAATTCTGAAGAATATAGTCTTGATAAATTCATTGTGCAAGCATGTAAGATTTATGTGCCATTATGGTGTTGTTTAGGTGTAGAGATGACATAGGCACAAGGATTATACTTCCCAAGTACAACTTGCAAAATAAATCAATGAGGATTGGTTTGTTCCTCTACTCATGTTGGACTCACAACTTTAAACATCAATGAGGTTTATGAACTTTATAACATCTAGCCATGATAAGATCAAGAGTGATCTTAGTCTCTAGGAAAAGAATGAGATTCAATAAAAATAAATAAATTATTTCATCACTCTTAAGGAGTAATTTTAAAAAACCTCTTAATTTTAACTTTGTTTTTCATTTTGCTTGATTTCTTTCAAATAATTATTTGCAAAATATTTTCACTCTAAACTATTGTGGAAGCTAGTATCTACAATATCAAATATCTATACAAGAATTGAAGAATAAACTAGGGACCATTTATTTCGAGTACACAATAAATCCTCAAACCAACTAATGATAAGTTTTTATCATCTCAAGATAAATCATTTGCGGATGAAAGACATGTTATGCTCTACAATCCCATGTACAAAGCAAAAGAAGCATATACATGCTTTCATTCTACATGCATTGTTGATTTTGACAATAAAATAATTGATTGGAATCAAGACCTCTTTTTTGGAAACCTCCATGGAGATTATTTTCCTATTCTTGGTTTTGAATTAATGAAAAAGTTCAATGGTATATACAAACTTGCAAATAGGCCGAGATAAGGAGCGAAAATAAAACTAACATATTAGTAGGTCACCTATCAATTTAGTTGAAGTTTGTAAAGTCAGCTTTATCTTTCATTTCTTGGTTAGATTTTAATGCATCTATCATGAGGAAAATTCCCTTTTTAAAAGATTTGTTTCTTGAACAAATGTAGATAATCTTTAGTAGACAATAACAAAGAGATCACCTCCACACTAATAACTTTTTTCCTTCTAGAATAGAAGACAAGTTCATTTCTTAAACCCACACTTTATTATTTCCTTCAAAACTATGAGGAAAAATAACCATTTCATGTCATAAACTTTTCTTTGATATGTTGTTGATTAAGGTTAAAAAGAGAGGGTTTTTTGAAAGTGCTCACAACCCTTTTATAATAAAACAACCCAATGACAAGAGGAAGTACTCCCAAAAGATGTAGGACTTTTAAAAGAAAATAGAAACACCAATAACAACATTGAAAGAGAATAATGCCAACATAGATCATATAACCAAAAAAAGGAAAAACACAAGATAGAGCAACTAATTTTGTCTAGTTAACTTCAGGCCTAAGGCAACCTTCCACTCTTTAGTTAGGAAACTCACATGATCTTCAAAAGAAACCTACAATCTTTGCAATTCAATGTCTGTAACATGTACATTGTTGGTAGCCAATTTGGCACGACTCTTCCTAGCTAGTTTTTCCAAAGCGACACCCTTTTTCCTTTGATAAAGTTCATTTTGCAAGCTGAAAAAGTTGGCAACTGTATTTTTGCTAAATGATATGATTTCAGCCAAGTTACTCGTGATCTCTTTTTGTTTTCTCTCTAGAGCACCAATCTAATAAGCACTTAAGCAACTTCTACCCATGGCTTGGAGAAGTCATCCTTTTTGAATCTATTTTGGAAGCAACTCATTGGAATCACTTTTATGCAAGATGATGTAGGTCATATCAAGATGAGATAGATTAAAACTAGAGCAATCATAACAATATACTAGGAGCACAAAATATGAGAACAAACTCAGAAACTAGAATCTCTAAACATTATAGATATATTATTAATATTTCCTTGAGCCATAGACAAAAATTATAGCACAAAAAATAGTTACACTGTTCAACCACTGCACAAAGCCAAAAAAATGACAAAGCCAAAATTGCAAGTAACAAAAAAGAAACAACAAAAAACAAAAGACAATAAAAAATAACAATTCTAGTCAAAACGTGGGTAGAACAATTAAGGGAGATGGACCACACTAGAGGAACATCTCCGCATGTTCAGTATTTCTTGACTTGCAATATTTTTGTATTTGTTCACCTTCTTTTTTGAGCATTGTGGGCCATGGACTCAATTCTTTTAGTGTAAAGTAGAGGCCACTCAATTCTTTTTTGAGTACCTTCCATGACTAGACATATTCACTAGATAAAACATGATCATATTGATTCATAGCTTTCAATATGTTAGGAAGGCCTCCCTTTCATACAATGTTCCATATTGTGCGATTGTTCCTAACTAGCTCAAAAATTTTCTTGAAAGGGTTACAGATAATTTTTTTTTTCATTTACTATGCGGTCAAACCTATCCTTTCCATTCAAACTAACATTGAAATGATTCTTTTTCTAATAATTTAGTTGATAGGCTATTTGTGGGAACTTTGGTCCTGAAAAATAAAATTTTTGTTGGAAAATTCCCTTTTATTCTCCATCATGCAAGGCACTTGGGTTAGATGCTATCCTCTTATCTATTTTTTTCCCATTTTTGTTTCTATTTTTTAAAATCTTATTCCTAACTCTTTTTTTTGCCCTATTTTAAAATTTATTCTATTCAAAATTTTTGTATTTTTTAAATTAATACAAAAGATGTTTTTTATTTATTATTTTAAAAATTTGAAGATATTATCATTGTTAATTTTAATTTTTGTATTTTTTAATTAATACAAAAAATATTTGTTATTTATTATTTTTTAAATTTGAAGATATTATAATTATTAATTTTTGTTTAAATTAAAAGAGTTCTTTTACAACATTTTATTTTAAATATATTAAATCTTCAAGTTTAAAGTTAATGAAATTGGTTGCAAAAATATTTTATATTCTAAAGTTTTTAAATTTAACATTTTCTTTTATTGTTTAGAATAATTAATATATTAAATTTAGTTTTCACATTATCCATAAAAAATGATACACATTGTCCACCCTTGCTTTTGATTCGCCCACTTCTCCAAAATCGTTTTGGAACATCGAAATCAAGGGTTTCATGTTCATTTCCACATCCGCCAAATCTTATACCCTATCAACAATTTTAGGTGATGCATTTCATCAATATCATCCATACTATTAACTTTCTATGAATTATCATAACTACCTTTTATATCATCTTTCATTTCTATTTTTATTCAATCAAAATGAAATTGTTGATGATATTGAAAAATGAATATACACTATAATTTAAGGGTTTCTCATGCACCTTTTCTCATCACAATTCGCTCGTCATGCGGCATGGAATTTTAATGTAAGCATCATAATATAATTTATTTGTATATAATAAATTATATCCAATTTTACTAGGATTCCTCTTGGAACCATTATCTAAACTTTATTTTATCCAACTAGGGCTAAGGGGTTTGTAGACTAGATAAATTTTCATCTCATAATTTTATTTGTTTCTACATTGTCCGAAGGAACACTAAGTTTGTAGTTTGTATCCAACTTTTTCCCAAATTTATTTGGGATTTTTAGTTTCTTTATCTAAGAGGAATAAACATTTTATCAAATAGAGCCAATTATTCTTTAAAATAACTATATTTCTCTCTAAATGCCCTATCGTTCCTCTCCTTCCATATAACTCAACAAAGATGGGAGAGGGATTGATCCCAAAGTTCCTTTATCACATGGTATCTAAAAGAGTGATTCCAATAGTTAGCTAGAGAGTGAAAACTACTAGGCTAGGCCTACAAAGTCAATTTTTTGGAGAAAATTAGCATACTCCAAATCCATCTAAATAGATAATAAATGAACAAGTTGTTGATAGATTCTTTAGATTTATTACACAATTTAACCTTTGAAATAAGGTAGGGCAAAAAGGTGACATGAAGACAAAAAAATGACGTGAAAGGAGGAAAGAGGG